>OY754938.1:15659146-16259146 GCA_963576515.1 Cryptocephalus primarius | reverse complement strand
GTCTTCTGATTACTAAAAGAGGTGTCTATACCCTTGCAAATTCCACATAACTTCCAACATGACTCGCCTAAAAATCAATCATTTAATGGTGGTTTATATCAAATTCTATTCAGAATTGATCATAGAATTTTAAAGTGCTATTAATACTTTTCAAACCCAAGAGAAAAAATACAGTCTGTACTATATATTACTTAATTCAATTAAGAGTGAAATTTAATGAGGAGCCCGCAGTTAGCACTGCAGTTTCAAAGCAGTGTATAACGTTTCAGTTGAAAATGTCAACTAATTTTTGAGTTATTTTGGAACTACTAAAAATACATACTTGGCGAATTCGCCAAAAATAAACAGTCGTGACTACGGAAACCCTTTGTTCAATTTTTGCCAATAGAAATACTATATTTTACATTTAAACTCGATAGAGGGTGAATAGACGACTTGGGCTTGTTCTTGAATACCAAATTTTGGATTTTTAAACTACACACTTGGGATTGAACACCCAAATATTTAAAAATTGGCCTTTTCAAAGTTCGTCTGTTTGATATTTCCCTTAATAACCCCTGGAAACCTCCTTGGAAATCCTTCGGCTGCCTGCCTGTTAAGACGGCTATTATTTTCCTCGGAAAACTCGAAGAAAATCAATACGCTCGACCTGCGTATTAGGTCGGACATTTTCCGACCTATCTGACCTATCAGTCGTGCGTTGGACGCGTCATGAGGCGTAATGTCATCCGAGTTATTATCGCCAGGTTTAAATTATCACCCACCGGTCGAGTTAATGGAGTCGCGGGGATTCCCTCGGGAACATTGATCGGTCCCGTCAGGGGGATCGGCTTTTGTAAAGTGAGTAATCGATTAGGTCATTAATTAGGATTCAGGGGAGCGTTTGGGGTTTTCCCCAGACGATAGTGGACGTGTAGTAGTAGCCATTGTGTTCGAACGTAGATCGTGTCAATTGTTTCTTTTAAATCAAGCATGTACCGGGTGATTCTTTAAATTTCACTTCTTAGTAGGTTTGTTTTAAATGTTGGTAAAATTAGTACGGGTACTTTCGTGTCTTAAACTCCATTGCTTTTTAAATGACGCATTAATTACATTTGCAATAATCTCCTGCCACGAAGTTTATTCTCACGGGATTTTAACGATCGAACGTTGTTTTTACACCAATTTAACTTTCACTCGTTACATCTATAAAGTAAAATTTTATGATCTTAGTGAACTTCAAATTCTCGGAAAGCCACGGTTAATAGGCCGTATATCTCGCGGAGTTTTCGCTAATGTTTATGACGCTCGGACGTTGTTTTTCCTTACTGCCGTAAACAATTTCGGAAATAACTGAAGCGAAAAACGGCGAGCGAGTAGTAAATTTAACTCAAAAACCACCACATAAATTCCCGGCGATTGTAATTTGTTAATTTATCGTACGATTATAAGAAACAA
Source organism: Cryptocephalus primarius (assembly GCA_963576515.1). Taxonomy (NCBI): domain Eukaryota; kingdom Metazoa; phylum Arthropoda; class Insecta; order Coleoptera; family Chrysomelidae; genus Cryptocephalus; species Cryptocephalus primarius. Next base: position 16,257,709 of record OY754938.1, on the reverse strand, counting down.
TGGGAAACGAAAGGAGATCAACGAGTCCGATAGGCAGATGGAGGAGGTTTATAATTAGTATTGTGGGTAGTACCTAAGCCATCAAATTAATTCGCTGGACGATGTGTGTAATTTTTTTTAGAGGTGGATAGCAATTATGGATTAGATTAAATCAAGTTATATCTATAAATCAAATCGTAAAATCAACCGAATGAGCCACGTAAGGATATTGCATAATGCAATAAAAAATTCAATGATGGTTCAAATTTGGAAGTTTGGCATGAAATTACCATTTGGGAGCATATGGATTAATTGGAAAGCCTTAGAAAAATAAAGCGTTGGAATTGGCCCCTTGATTAAACACTGAACAAATAAAAAAATCATGAAATTTAGTAGCAACGAAATTGGTATATCTCTTTTTTTCAGATATTTCAAATTTGCATCTAGATTTTACTTGAAACCATTTAAAATAAAAAAAATTCTCAAAAAGTAGAGGGAAATGGAAAAATAAGATGCCCATCATTTTCCATGTTTTTTGATTGATCAACGAGGATTTTTTGGCGAGTTTATGATCTACAACCTATAACCTTTTGTAAAAAATCGCATTTTTTAAGGCCCATAACTTTTAAATAAATATTTTCCCAAAATTACAATCAGTCTCTCCGAAATAATTAATTGAAGTTCTGTTTCCACGTTCAACAGGAAAAATGTGAGCCTTTAATTGAAATTGCTGGGCTTGAAATTTCAATAAATCTTTTGAATTCAATTTGAAACCCACTCTGGCGTTCCAAAGTTCTAAAGAAACTTTCTGGAGTTTCTCAGCTTTTCTTCAGACTTTCTACTGTTTGAACTTATAATGAGCGAGCTTCTGAAACCTATCTAAGATTATTTAGGCTAATCTACATTTTTTAACATCCACGGAGAATGAAACTATTTGAAACTCGCATAAACCTTCTAGATTTGTTTCTAAGGCACTTTCGCTAAGTTAAAATTCTAGAATAACCTCTGAAAAGTTTGATGTAATGTTGAAGGTTCCATAAGTACCTCTGAAATCTTCTTTTTAGATTCATGGAATTTCCTAACGTTTAGAATTGAAATCGAAACATTTGAAATTTCCTTAAACCGTCTATATTTCAATTTTAAACCCATTTTTACCTTCCAAAATTCTAAAGGAATCTCAAGAGCTTTTCTTTAGCAAGATTCAGACTTTCTACTGTTTGAAATTATAGCGAGAAACCTTCTAGAATCTATTTATTCCTTCTCGAAGACACTTTCAGTTATTTACCATTTAAAACAACGCCTGGAATCTTTAGCTCAGATACTGTTTAACACTTAAAATTAAAGTGAGATTGTCAGAGTTTGAAACTTCTCTAAACCTTGCATCTTTACTTTAAAGCGAAGTTCTCTTTTTCGTCATAATTGGGACTTTCTATCTATAGATTCCTATGATAAATATAGTTTTATCTGTTTTCCCCGGAGAATGAAAAAACTGAAATTTCCCTTATAAGACGAAAATCCTCCAGGAACTTGAAGATGATGATCCAGATAGACGAATCGAATTTTGTGAATTAATGACTGTCCAAAATATCACCGATTCTTAAAAAAAAACATTTGTTTCACTGACTAATCCATCTTTTGTCTTAATGAATGTATAAATAGATAGACAGAACTGCCGGTATTGGCATGAGAAAATCGCCACATTTTTAAAGAAGATTAGATCCAGTACCATGAAAAGGTGAATGTATGGGCCAGTATTTTGGAGATTCCATAATTCGTCCGTTATTCACAGATGGAAATTTGACTGGTGAAACGCATGCTGATAGGTTAAATACAGCAATAGAATCATTAATAATTCAAAAGTTGGAAAATCAAGAGGACTTAGATGGAAATCCTTCCTTAACAGAAGAGTTACTCCATTTTCAACAAGATGGAGCACCTCCCCACTGCGTACTCCCTGTTAGACAATGATTGGATGAACACTATTAAAATCAGTGGATTGGTAGAAGAGGAGCAGTGGATTGGCCACCACGTTCACCCGACCTGACCCCTATGAATTTTTTCTTCTGGGATTATTTAAAATCTGCGTTCCTTCGTTCCCAACCTGATTCACCTTAAGAACTAAAAAATAGAATTATTCTTTACACTTTTGCGAAAGTTCGAGAAGAGTTTAACAACAGACTTTATTATCGTCGATAACAGAAGTTCAACAGATAAAACGGTCTTTGAGCCACTCCGAGGAAATCAAATTTCCTTCTCGCTTCTGCGTTCTCTGTGTTTATGATCTCCCCTTCGCATCTCCAGGAGGCGCGAACCGGGCCCCTCCTCCCCCACCGAATTCCGATTATTTTTAAAAACTCCGGCTCCGTCGCGACGCTGGCGGCGCGCGCCCCTCAGTACGGGCCGGACGTTTAAAAACGCCACAAATTTTTCGACTCGCGTCGCTTATCTTCGATCGATGCGCTCAATCGACGAATCGAAACGTTCGATGTCGGCGCCGTGGCCAGTGCGCGAGGGGGTTTTCAGGAGGTCCGAGGCCCAACCTGTCGTCGTCGAAAGGATCAGGGTGCCCCCCAAACTGAAACTTCAATTGGTCGCAAACGTATGTAGGAGCTGGAGGTTTTCGGGGGGGAAAATTGGTGAAAATTCACGTTATATTTAACCCGATCCGTGTACTCATGCGTAGGAATTCACGTGCCGTCGTTACCCACTCCCAGCTGCGGACTATTAACGAGCGAAATTATCACAAGAAAACTGCGTAGAAACTACTTTGATAGAATTACTTCTTGCGGTAAATTCGGGAGTGCTTGATTAATTTTCTATCTGCGGTTCAAAAATAGTTACGGTATATTTAACTTGTGGCACGCAGCGCGCGTTTACGAATGCGACAGTGTTCATGCGTAGAAGTCCACGTGACTCCATTACGCACTCTCATTGGCAAAAGTCACTAGTCTGTCATTCAAACCGTTTATCGCGGTAATTTATCGTTTTTCGTTTAATTTATCTCCTATTTATAAACAAAAAAAACGGTCACTACGTCGCTGTTAAACATGACTCATTGATTAACTTCGCTTCGAATAATTTTAATCGGCCTTATACTTTTATATGTGCTAATTAAAAACAATCACACACGCGTTGATATTCACGTGATTTTATTAAGTACTTCCATCAGTGAAATTCAATTCCCACATTTATACAAAAATATCTTTCCGAAAATTCTCCTCTAAACGATTTCCAAAAAAAAAACCGGTCATCGCTTTATCTTATAGCGTAAATTCATAACGTCCTAACTGGTAAAATTCGATATTCGAGTATTTCAGCAGTGATTAAAGTATTGTTTTATTCATTTGCAATTCAAAAACGGTCACGAATTCTCACCTTAATTATGGGCTGTGAAGCGACGTGGCGCTCATGCGTGGAAATTCACGTGATTCCATTACGTACTCCCTACTCCGAACGCTAAAATTGAAATTGATTGTTTGAGTAAACATCACGCTCTAATTTCACGGTAAAGCTATACCTGATACTACAACTCTACTGTTTCTCTATGGGATTCTGTCCTCATGTAAGTTAAAACACAGTAGTTATATAGTGTATTTTGGTAATTTTTGAGGTGTGTAACGTGTGTCTTGATTTGTTATTGTTTACATCATTAATGGTAATTATTCATGGAAATCTATTTCCAGTTTTTATTCCGTCATCGGCGTTCCTCACTCAACTACCAATTATTGTTAACTAATGACTAATAATTGCTATTTTTAATGTAGAAATTTATTAATACGTTAGAACATTAGGAATTACGCCGTGACGTAATTTTTACCGAGTATATTTATTGTTTATTTATTTATTTTCGGAATAGCGGTTATCATGGCCGTCGTCCAAGATGCGTGATTCAACCTCCATTTAAATAGAAGCTGTTATTACATCGTGTAAATGTTATATCAGCTATCGTTTCGCCTAAAGTTTGATACAATCGCAGGAACGAAGAGACATTAATCATCGCTAAGTACGTAATTAAATTCGAACCTATCCGTATACATATAAACAAGCGTTAAATAAACAATATTTTATCGCCTGCTCCCGGACGAGTTATTAGGCGACATCGCGTACAAACATTGCTAAATTATTTTTGCGTAACTTTTCCCCCGGTAAATTTACGACGTCGTCGTATATCACGTAGAGTGCGCAGGTTCTCATTCGACCGTTCGTTTTCCTCTCAGGAGGCTCGCTCGTTGAAGGCGGGAGATCTGAGTCAGCAGGAATCGAAGAACCTGGCGCACACCAACATGAAACTCACCACCAACGAGTTCAGCGCCGAGAGGACGGCGATGGAGTCGCAACAGCAGAGGCACATAGTCACATCCACCTACAGCCAAGAGAAGCACAGCTCGTCTTCTAGTCATCATTACACGGCGTCCACCAAGGGACTGAGCACCTCCGCCGCCGCCAGACAGGTAAACAGAAATAACTCATCGTCCACTATTGACATTGATATCATGTACTACTAAGCAGTGGTTGTCTGAATGGCGGATCCAGCCCTTCTAGAAACTGTTGAAGGTGATCACAATTCTGATTCCTATTTGGAACCTTCTATAAAAATAGTCACGATTCTTCTTTCATAAACCATGAGGCATTATCCTATACAGCCAGTACAAAATACATTTGTAGTTCCCAGATGTATTCCCTTCTGATGAACTATACCAGAGGAACTTCCTTAACCAAGTTCCTAACCACTTACTCTTCCTATTGGTGTGTCGTCCATTTATCCAATAGAGGTGGTTATGTTATGGCATTTTCTCTATCGTACGATGTATGTATGAGGGTAGCACCATCTTTGGTTGTCCATTCCTTGATGTTACAGAACCAGGGCTTCTTTTCCCGTCTTATTCCACTTCCCCCCCTCTATCATCACCATCATATTGCTTGTATTGAATAATGTATCCTAGATATGAAATTTTCCGGATCTTAATCCGAGAACCCGCTCATTTATCACTCTTCTTGTCCAACTGATTCTGAGCATCCCTTTTCACATATCGAACACTTGGAGGCGACTCGTATCTTTCCTTTTTTAACGTCCAGGTCTTAAATGTATGTGGAGTGATCATTTTGCTTAGAACTTCCTTCTTGTTGGTACACCCTCATCCCGCTGTCTCTGTAGGTCTTCTTATTTCCTGGTTGTGGTCTAATCTGGTGTTTACTTCTCTTCTCAAGTAACCTCTATTACTTACGCTAGTCCCATTAATAGACATGTTGGTAGTCTCCAAATGTGGTTTTCTACTGAAAATCATCGTCGGAGTCATGAGAGTTTCCACCAGCCTCCAGCAAATCATCAGTGTCAGCAGCTACTCATTTGGTTCTGCCATTACCGCTGTATTGTTTCTATTATGATTCCGCTCATTTTGACGCTATCTAAGGAATCCTCTTCCAGGAATCCAGGAATGTCCCATCTCATTTCTTTCCCAACGTTAGCTGATTTTTCAGATTAATTCATGCTCCTAACGTTGCAGGGATTCTTAGCACTTCCAATAAGTTGCCAGAATTCCACTAATGATACCCCCAAAACTTGACAAGTTGCCTTAACTAGCGTTCTCTTTCAGTTATTGGGCAGCGCCCCCGAAGAAGGGATCCTGAACACCTCCCTGGACGACCTAGACCACCTGTCGGCCTCGTCGAACGTCCAAGACATAGAAAGAGCCATCCACAAATACTCGACGTACCTGGACGCGTCGATACGTTGCCTCCAGAAGCTGGACCAGAACAAGAACGCGCCGCTCATCCTCAACAAGATCAACGATGTGATGCGCAAGGCGTGGGCCGTGCCGACCTACGGCCACGAGCTCGGCTACACGCTGTGCAACGCGCTGAGGAACTGCGGCGGCCTCGACCTCATCATGCAGAACTGCACGAAATCGGACGAGAAGCTCCAGTTCTCGAGCGCGAGGCTGCTCGAGCAGTGCCTCACGGCCGAGAACAGGGCGCACGTAGTCGAACACGGCCTCGATAAGGTCGTCAACGTCGCCTGCGTCTGCACGAGGAAGTCCAACTCGGTGGACCACTCGCGCGTCGGCACCGGCATACTCGAACACCTATTCAAGCACAGCGAGCAGACGTGCAGCGACGTCGTCAGCCTAGGCGGGCTGGACGCGTTGCTGTTCGAATGCAGAAAGAGCGACGTCGAGACGCTGAGGCACTGCGCCGGGGCGCTGGCGAACCTCAGCCTGTACGGCGGCACCGAGAACCAGGAGGCGATGATCAAGCGCAAGGTGCCGATGTGGCTGTTCCCGTTGGCGTTCCACAACGACGACAACATCAAGTACTACGCCTGCCTCGCGATCACCGTCCTCGTCGCCAACCCGGAGATCGAGGCGTCGGTGCTGCAGTCCGGCACCTTGGACCTGGTGGAACCCTTCGTCACGTCGCACAACCCCTCAGAGTTCGCCAAGTCGAACCTCGCTCACGCGCACGGCCAGAGCAAGACGTGGCTGAAGAACCTCGTGCCGGTGCTCAGCTCGAAGAGGGAGGAGGCGCGCAACCTGGCCGCCTTCCACTTCTGCATGGAGGCCGGCATCAAGAAACAGCAGGGGAACACGAACATATTCCAAGAGATCGGGGCCGTCGAGTCGCTGAAGAGGGTCGCGAGCTGCCCGAACGCCGTCGCCTCGAAGTACGCCGCCAAGGCGCTGAGGCTGATGGGGGAGGAGGTGCCTCACAAGCTGAGCCAGCAGGTGCCGCTCTGGTCCGCCGAGGACGTCGAGGAGTGGGTGAAGCAGATAGGGTTCGCGGAGATCGCGCCCAGCTTCGTCGAGAGCAGGGTCGACGGCGACCTGCTGCTGCAGCTCACAGAGGAGAACCTCCGGGAGGACATCGGGCTCACCAACGGGATCAAACGAAAAAGGTGAGTCATAGCTACTGTCAGGATTTTACAGGCAATTTGTTCGAAATTCGTAGGCATTCGACCAAATAAATAATAAGTCTCACACTCGAGACTTCTTATTGTAAATCCCCTTTTCGTTGTAGGTTCACGCGAGAACTCCAGAAATTGAAAAAGATGGCCGACTACACCTCGAGGGACACGGCGAACATCAACAACTTCCTCCAGAGCCTCGGCCCCGAATTCTCCATCTACACTTACAGCCTGCTGAACGCCGGCGTCGAGAAGAAAGACTACCTGAGGACCATTTCCGAGGAGCAACTCCTGAAGGAGTGCGGCATAGAGAACTCGATACACCGTTACAGGATAATAGAGGGAATAAGACAGCTCGAGAGCGGCCTCGCGAACGGCCTCAACGAGGACAACATGGACAAGTCCCTGGACGTGTTCGTCAGTTACAGGAGGTCGAACGGTTCGCAGCTCGCCAGCCTGCTGAAGGTCCACCTGCAGCTCAGAGGCTTCAGCGTCTTCATCGACGTCGAGAGGCTGGAAGCGGGGAAGTTCGACAATAACCTCCTGCAGAGCATACAGAAGGCGAAACATTTCCTGTTGGTGCTCACGCCTAACGCTCTGGACAGGTGCTTGGGAGATCACGAAAGGAAAGACTGGGTGCATAGGGTAAGGAGGAGATTTTTCTTGTCGATAAGCAGAACTCTCGTTTCGTCACTTTGGATTCTCGACCACTTACGGTTCTTTTTTCGTTCCGCAGGAAATAGTGGCAGCTTTATCGGCGAATTGCAACATCATTCCTATCATCGATAATTTCACGTTTCCCGAACCGGACGATTTACCTGAAGACATGAGGCAGGTGTGTCACTTCAACGCCGTACGGTGGATACACGACTACCAGGACGCCTGCGTGGACAAGTTAGAAAGGTGAGTTCGTCGTCGCTTAACGCCACATTTTTCGTGCCTAAGCCTCTTCCAAGCGCACACAACTTGTTTATGTTTGGAGCGTATCGTGTCGAAACTTCACAAACCACTAGTCGTACAGTGGACGGAGTTTAAAACGATCAACACATTCTGGGATCGGCATGCTTAATATTTTAGATCACCCGATTTAAATCTTGCCTGATAGACTTCTCTACATTAATTTCGGTCATGTTTCTTACACGGTTTCAAAATATCCACCACGTCCTTTCCGTCTTAAAATTTCCATGTTTTGTGTCTGTCTGGCTTTACTCCATTTCGATCAGCTTGTCCTCCTTTTTCATCCCGTCGACTGTTATTACATTCCCTAGGCTTTTTTCTAGGTTCTTGACATGTTAGGACCTCGCGCACCCTTTGCACTACCGCATGTTCGACTGTATTATATTGTTATAATTATTTTGTAAATAAATCGGTTGGTACTGGTCGTACTTTTTATTTGTCTTATTCTTTTTGTTTCGAAGCGCTCCCCCAGCATCCCCTTAGTGATTCGAATTGAAGTAACGTTAGTTTTCTCTTCCTCAGAATGCTCTGGAAAAATCTAAAGCGTCGTTACTAGAGAGGGAACTCTAGCCCGCAAAGATTTAAATGCCGGTGTAGATAAAGAGTTGTTGTTATCGCTCAAAGATAAGAGAGAGAATGAATGAAGGTACACTGATAATGCACTTGAAACGTATATACTAACTAAACAAGGAAATGACGAAAAAATTTAATTCAATATCATGAATACGAAAGTATCACCATTATCACTGCACCAACTCACACACACACACACACACACGATCATAGTTCTATTAATATTTTGCTTTTTTGCATGCCTCTGTGGCATCATGTAAGCAAGGTGAGTTCGACAAGGCGAAAAGTGCTTCATGTCATGTACATACTTGAGCTTCATTTCTTTATTTTCTCCGCGCTGTTCTACTACTCATCGCGAGATAAGAGTGGAAGCGACGTAGTTATCGCCCCCATTCTTTTCCTATCGGATCGGTGGGGATAAAATCCCCGGGCCGATCGGGAGGACTTCACCGATGCGAGAACCCTTGCTTTCCACGCTCATAATCATCCCACGACCCTACGGTATACTTTTCGTTAACGCTCGGCCGTTTGTTTTTCCCGCAGGTTCATGCGAGGCGAATTGAACTCCTGCCGAGGAGCGAGCTCGTCCGATTCCAGCCTAATAAACAGGCTGAACAAGGGCGACATAACGCCCGGCACCCCCTCGAACCCGAACCTGGTTAGGCAACCTCCGAGCTACCAGAGGATGCACAGCAACGATTCCGGGAGCGGGAAAGGGTCCGACAAGGACCTGAACGGGAACTCGGGACTGACGAGAGATTGACTAGCGTCGGGCGTGCCGACACCGTTGCCCAGGTAAAGATCCCTTCCATATGAACCTAGCTAGGAGTGCCACACGCCCTTTTTGACTATTGCTTCGCTATTAAAGCGTGTTTCTTTAGTCTTTTAAAACCCACAAATTGAAACGAACAGACACCTTACCAATAGGAACACGGAAAAGATTTTATAACAGTAATAGTGCTTTGAGGCGATTGTGAGGCGTTTTCACAAAACTACCTCAATTTAAACTGTAATTGCGTTTACCAGCTGAATATTACTGCAATAATAATAATTATTCCACCTACCAACGGCTTATAAGAAATGGCGAATGCGCATCCGAACGGCATTAATCATTTTTATGCTGATAATCCTGATCAGGACATTAGGACAAAATTATTAAAATATTGCATTGTCATCGAGCCTTAAATTAATCAGACGTCGTGAATTCGGCGAAAATTACATTAAAATATTCCGTTACATACAGGCTAAGCCATTAAAAGCGTGTTAACTAAAGGTCCTTGGTAAGTCCTTCGTACTGAAATTAAGGAAGTTTGAATCTAACACGAATTAATGCTGAGAATGTCTTCAAAATGCGAGCATTGCTTGACTAAGAGGTGTTAAGAACTCATAGGAATCTTCAAGTCGATACAGAACCCCTAACTCGAGATCTAAGAGAAATATTGTACCTTATGGGAGTCAGCAGTTCGAAGCATTATATCTTCGCTGTTAACATTAGGAATTAAGTGAAAATTGGTACAGTGATAATAGAATGTGTCCCCTTTCGACTGATTTAATAAAAAATATTTATGGATACTTACATCACGAGATATAATGGATTGAATAAAAATAGATTGCATTTGTGAAATCAGCCGGATAAACTTGGCAACGTCGCACTATGACCTACACTCATCGTCGTTTTGCGACGTCGTCAAATGTAGAAACGGCATACGTTCGTCAAAATTAGAGTGACAATTTGTAGCTAGTCAATTCGGCAAACTTGCAGTTTAGGAGTAACTTTTCTCGATTTCAGGTTCTGCAAGGCGAACAGCCCGGCCCGCAACTGGATCATAAACGCGACGAGGTCCCGCGAGGGCCTGCCGCCGAGGCCGCCGCCCCCGAGGAGGGGCTCGGCGAACGCCGCCGCGCCCGCGGCGCCCTCGCCCCTCGCCCTCAGATCTCACAGCCTCGACGGCCTCCTCGACGGCGAGAAGGTCGCCGCCCCCGAGGGGAAGACTCCGTCCCCGGCAACGATGACGAAGAGCTGCGACGACATCGTTAACGACAAAGAGACTGATTTTAGCGACGAGCGACGTCCACGTTACGACGAGGCGGACCAGGACGAGGAGGAGAACGACAGGGTGTCCGCGACGTCGTCGAACGATTCGAAGAGGAAGAGGAACTTCGTCGACCGGTGCGTCAGCAAGGTGCGCTCGTTCATCAGGAAATGACGAAAGGTCAGGGAGGCGACGGGACACCTCTTGATACGTGCTAAAGTCCATCCCGAAACCGACTAGGTCCGTTGAATTAAAGAGGGCTTGAGGTACCCACGCAACCGCCCTTAAAATCGTATAACCGGATTCTTCTCCCAGGCGCGAGGGGGCCATCTACTAGAAATTCTACTACTAGCTCTACTGGAACAAAAAGTTCGGAGTATATGAGCCTAAGTGAACTATGGAGTTTCAACCCTTATCCCTCATTAAAACTTTACGTTCTAGCAGAACGATGGCGCCACTCGAAGTGGGTAAAAATCTGCTAGAAATTCTACTACTACTACTACTAGTTCTAGGGGATCAAAAATTTTAGAGTACATCAGCCTAAATGAGCTATAAAGTTTCAACCCTTAGCCCTTATTAAAACTTTACGTTCTAGTAGAGCGCCCTCACTCGGAGTGGGTAAAAATCCGGTTACCCCATTTTAACGACGGTTACAAACCTTGAAACTCTCTTCATTCCACGATTGAAGATTCTCCACGTTTGGTAGGATTAAATTACGTACTTTACTTGCCAGAAGTATGAAAAACCTCTCAGTTGATACCATTTTGATCATATTCCACCGAATATTGGCGCCAAAACTGACGTGGTGACTCATAAAATGTCCGACCTGAAACTGGGCCCTTAATGCCATACCGATTAAGTTTCTCAGTATCGACTGTGTTCCGTCCTCTTATGTACTTTTCCGTGTTTAATTCAGTGATATTTTTAATTTATTACGAGTGTTAATTCGGCAACTAAGCTACTTAGTACAAACTCCTGTGCTTTTTTTATACAAATGATTTGTATATATTGGGAAGAAACGCGTGTGATCGATATGCAGCCTTATTATATTAATAATAATTATTATTATTTTACATTATATTATATTATTAAGTAGTAGGTACTATTTTTAGAGGTTTGTAATTTAAATGTTGTCAAATGCGCGGTATATGTGTCTTTGTACTTTGTATTTGTTTCACCTTATTTCTTTTGTATTATTTTAAATGTGTTTTAACATAGATTTTAAAGAACTGTACAGAGAGAGATTGTTCGTTTCGCTTATTACTCCCGGTAAGCAGACTTCAGGGGGGCCGCTTCGTTTTTTTAAGCGGACCCCGACCAGGTATTTGACAGCTGGCTATCTTCACGGGGGTACTATGTGAGATGGCTTAGATTTTACGGAAATTATTGTTTTTTATTCATGTTATATTTAAAAATATATTTTATTAAGCTTAAGTGCGTTTCATTTCCAGTCTGACGTAAAAGTAACTGGAAAACGTACCTTGAAAATAAATTCTTCGTCAATTTTCGGAAATATTGAAAAAAATATTTAAAATTATTGATAGGCAGTAAAGTTGATTGTCTAATTTATTAATGATAAACAAAGACAAAATAAATTAATCAAGTTTGATTGATTAGTAGAACAATTTTTCATACTTAAAAATTGAGCAAGTAGTTAGGACTTTGATAATTATATAGGGTGTTATAAAACAAGCGTTACAAACTCTAGGAGGTGATGGACAGTCTCAATGAACACATGCCAGAAAATACTTATTTTTTGAGTTTTTGAGATACAGGGCGTTAAACTTATTGAAAAAAAGTGATCAATATTTTCATTATCTTGGAAACCAATTTGCAGCGCATGGCAAATTTCAGACTCGTTAATGAACTGGTTCACTAATTAAAATAATGGTATTGAAAATGAACCTGGTTTAAAAAAGATGTGTATATAAGGGTAGTAAGGGGTAAAAACTACCATAACTTTGTTGTAGGTAGTTCCTTGAAGATTCTTATTAAAAAATTGGAAAAATGGGGCTTTGACATAAAACATACACTCTTGTTAAATTTCGATGAGGACGAAGCGCGAACAAACCATTCAATAAGGCACAATAACTAATATTCAAAAGTTTTTTGGAAAATATTTCCAATAAAACGATGCCACAAAAAACTACATTACGACAGTTATTTGACTCCATTGTATAATAATATAACCGTAGAAATTAAAGATCATTTCTGATTACCATTATAGATAGAAAAAGCAATTAGCTGGTAGATGTATGGTCAATTTACAGATAGAGACTAAATGAAAATTACATTTTAGTAATAGGATTTGAAATTCTGACCAAATACAATCGTAAAAATACGCACCAATCAGTTCCTGCACAGAATGCAAGAAAAATTTATAACCTCTAATGAGGAAAAGGCAGTAAAATATATCATAAGAATCGTTGTTGAGATTTTTGATAGGTTTTCGTGATTTTTATCATTGAGAAATATTATCCATAAGTGTAAGCATTCTCTATTGTGGATGCTTAGATAATGACAAACCATCAGACAATTAATACAATAATTACTGAAACCGTGGGAGGTACTTTTGAAAATTCAAGGAGTTTTCATGATGAGCAGCTATGACTGTAACCCTTTAATTGTGTTGAAAACGTGGCTTTATACTTTGAGTCATTTCTGAAGAATTTATTTTTTATCTCTTGAGCGATTCAGTCCTAAAAGACGTTTTGCCCTTCTTTACCTTTATTTAACGAGGGTAATTTCATGCCGTTATTTTGTTCAAAAGACACATCAAACAGCTACACTGTCGAATTTGTAAAATAGTTTTAGTAAATAATAATAATAATAAATAATTTGTAATATAATTAATTAATAATAGAAATGTACGAAAATTAAATATTTCTTTTTGGAAAAGGCAGATTTAAGAGTATAAATCGTTCTTATTTTTGTGGTTTATACTTCTGTGTTACCACCTTTTTTCAGACTCTCTTAATTATGCTAGTTTTGCCCATTTTGGACCATACCATAATCATACCATCGCTTCTCAATTAAACTTTGTGACACTTGTTTTTCGACACCCTGTATATCGTAACTATAATAAATATCTGTTACTGAAACATCGTAGCGCATATATTATCTAAATTCATCCATTTAAGCGTCGATATTCATCGACTGCTTAAAATCAACTCAAAGTTGGCGAAATATGTCAAGGTTCGCTATTTGTGGCGAAAGGGCAGGTTATCGCTAATACCTCTGATAATTGCTCATGTAGATATTTAACATTTACGCTGTACATACTTCATAATAGATGTACAAGGAGATATTCTTGATATTTAAATGAGGCAAAAGGTTATGAGATGAAATGTTCGAAACGAGTATTCGCCATATCCTCACATACCGAATACGTAGGGATATTTAATACAGAGACGAAAAATTTAATCACCAAAGCAACAGGCTTAAGGTGAAGTAGGTTAATGTAATTTATAATTATCATACTTATAACCCTTCGAAAATTCCTTTAATAGCTCAATTTGCTTAAATTTGTTTCAATAAAACACTCCAAAAATATATACAAAAATTGAAATTATGTCTTCCATTTACCACGTTTCAAGAATTAATGCGTACCTTGCGTTTATTGCACAAAAATAATTCTCGCTATTTAGGTTAACGTTATTTTTATTTTAATTTTCACGACTCCGATGATTAGTTTTTGGCTCGTCTCCATAAATTTTGTCAGTTGCTTGTAACTTTCGCAAGTGTAAATGCCAAAAATACGTCCCGTTTTGCTCGAAACCAGAGCGATTATGCCGATATCTTAAGATGTAGAAATCAGTCCCGAAGCTCGAAGCAACATTATTGTTTTATTGTTACGATTAATTCCAACAATTGTACTGGAAGAGACGCCGTCGTCCGAAAATTTCCCAACCGTATGATTTACCTGCGCAGGTAATTTATAAGACATTTAAAACTAAAACTATTGTCTTAACGGTGTCAAGAACTATTTTAGATATTTTGTACTCGCTATTTCGCATGGTTTTATTTAACGCATTTATTATAATAAAGTAAAACCAGTCAAGGTGAGAAGAATAAGCGGCTATCAGTACGGTTGCAAAATTCGTCGCCATTGTTTATCGCTTCTAATTAAATTCTCCGTGCATTCGAGAATGCAATTATTTTTTATTTGAATGCCTATGTATAACCTTTCGGCGGAAGAGTGGAGGGACGTTTTGTAACATTTTACAGAAAAGATATACGCACAGATATAGATCAATGCCGACGATCAATCCGGCGATGCCCGTTGAATATTTTATAAAGCGCGGATTGTAAAACCGCACAACAAAACTTTATGGAATACTAATATTCGAACTTACTTGGGAAAGTTACAGAAATTTCTGTGGTTGCAGTTTTAAAAAAAATGAAATATTAAACTTTCCAAAATGGATTTCTCTAGTTACGCAAGGACTGACAGAAATTTTAATTTTCTTGGGTCGGATTATAAACTGTCTGGAATTTCGTGATAATTAAAACGAAACATAGTACTTTTAAGGGTACTTTAAGATGGAAAATTCAATTTTACAAAACACTTTTCTTTAGCACCTTCACGATTTACTTTTTAAAATTTTTGTTCATCTTTAATACACCAGTAATACACTTTTCAAAATCCTTAAGGTTCGTTTAAAAAATTAGTTCTGAAAATCTTTCAAGAACCTTTGAATTGGCACAATAATTTAAAACTTTTGTTTATCATTAGAAACCTTTTTACAATTTTTTTGTAGAAGTTTGGCATACACAGGAAATCTTTGGTTGTCCTAATGAAAATTTAAAGAAACTATAGCGTTCGCAATTAATTTAAAACAAGCACTGTAATTATTTCCCAAATTTTTGGGATTTTTGAACTTTGAACCCTTGGAACCTTTTCGAAAAAATCAAAGTTAAGAAACGTGACTTTCGTTGGTGTATAGATTAGAGGTCGCTGATTACAACGCGCCTAGTTTCGTGACGATCGGACGAATAATAACGGAGATACAGGCAGTTAAAGATATTGAAAAAGTTCCAATACTCTTTGAACTTTTTCGAAAAAATCAAAGTCAAGCAACGCGACTTTCGTTGGTGTTTCTTTATAGATTAGAGGTCGCTGATTACAACGCGCCTAGTTTTGTGACGATCGGACGAGTAATAACGGAGATACAGGCAGTTACAAATTTTAAAAAAGTTCCAATACCTTATGAACTTTTTCGAAAAAATCAAAGTCAAGCAACGCGACTTTCGTTGGTGGATCTTTGTAGATTAGATGTCGCTGATTACAACGCGGTTAGTTTCGCGGCGATCGGACGAGAAATAACGGAGATACAGGCAGTTAAAAATTTTGAAAAAGTTGTAATACCTCATGAACTTTTTCGAAAAAAACAAAGACTTTCGTTGGTGGATCTAAGTAGATTAGAGGTCGCTGATTACAACGCGGTTAGTTTCGTGACGATCGGACGAGAAATAACGGAGATACAGGCAGTTAAAGATATTGAAAATGAACTTCGAACTTTTTCGAAAAAATCAAAGTCAAGAAACGTGACTTTCGTTGGTGTATCATTATAGATTAGTGGTCGCTGATCACAACGCGCCTAGTTTCATGACGATCGGACGAGTAATAACGGAGATACAGGCAGTTAAAGATTTTGAAAAAGCTCCAATACCTCCTCTGGGATCTTTTTCGAAAAAATAAAAGTCAAAAAAGGTGATTTTCGTTGGTGTACCTTTATAGATTGAAGTCGACGATCGGATAGACTCAATCCCCCCATGAATATACACGAATTTGCTTTAGCTCCGCTCGTACGACCCAAACAATGGGTTATAAAAGAAGATCGAAACGTAATTTACATCGACTAAATTAATATTTTAAGTTTTTCCGCCGGCATCGTAACCGTTACGTAACTTTAATCGCAACGAACATTACGGCAATAATTAAAAATATCTTTGCGATGACTCGTCTCATTTTTTTACGCTCCTCTCAAAAGGTTGCTCGGCTCCGAGGCGAAGACGTAACGCGGTTCTTGTCAATTATTGATGGTCCTGTACGGCCATTTCAAGGATTCGGAACCGCGATTCAGATGATGGATTCGCGTGTTCGGAGAGGCGAAGAGAAGAAGAATCCGCCATCGCACGTAGGCATGGGAATTTCGCCTTGGAATTAAAACACACGGGAATCGATCGAAATCGTAGAAATTACAAGCGGATGGGATAACTTTTACGAATTCGTCGATAGTCCGGTAGAAGAATTTACTACAGGTATAAACAAGCCGACGAAAGACTCGACAGATGTCGTATTAAAGTTGTACCTGAAGTTTTCGTTCCTTAAGCAAAACCATTTTATTGTTAAGATCTAAAATGACCAAAAAATCATCACTACCATACATATCCTTTATCGATCCTTTAGCTCGTTGAAATTTTTAACAATTGTTACACTACTAAATTAATTTTTATTAATTTCGCAACGGCCTAAATTATCAACATCCCCACGACCTGAAGCAATCAGGATGTTTATAACGTTCGATCAGTCCGTCAATCTGGGACAGTTACATCCTGGCCTCAAAGAACACCGCTATTAAATCATTTGCCCGATTAAATTGATTGTATAACGTTAAATTATACGTTAAAATAATATTTTAATTAATTTCGCACCCAGTGATTAAAGTGACGTAACAATTTGGGTCGGCTCGGTATCAATATCTTGTCAATCCTTGGGACAAAGGCACAATACTCTTCGCTATTTATGTATCGTAAAGAGCTAATGAAGTCAATTATTGTTATTACGCTGTATAGTACGGTGGGTTACGCAAAAGTTTTGCCGACATTTCCGGTAAGGCTCTTGTTTTCATTGTGTGTTCTTTCGTTGTAGGATTTTCACTTGGCGGATTCTTTTTTGAAAGAGACGAGAAAAATATTATGTTCGAGAGTCGATAGTTGCGAAAACGCGTTTGGAAATCTATTGTGCGATCCGATGGTGATTTCGCCAAAATGTTGATACGAGAGATCGATAGTGTGACGTTTGACGAACGCGCACGTCATACGCCAAAATACAAAATTTTGGGTAATTTTAGTAGTCTTCAGTTTTCAAAGTTTAGTGTTTAACTCAAAAGTATAAACGTCGTGACCATAAGTCAAAACAAAAATTTAAGGTGCAGTTGCAACGTACTTCAAAATGTATAGAAGATTGTAAAAGGTTTCTAAAATTATTTAAAAAATGCACGACGAATCAAAAAACATTCAAAACTAAGAAATATTAAAATTCCACTTGATTTTCTAGTAACGGTATAACCTAAAAAAAATCAAATACCTACTCACTATTTAAAAAATCGTAATTTCATTACTTAATTCCTAATATCCACTAATTCCTAATATCCTATAATTCCTAATATCTCCCATTTTTATCTCCTTAAGAGCCATTTCGCTTTCTACCTTTACGAAATTCTAAAAATGTTTGCATCCAACCGTACGTCGAGAGTGAATCTGCTGTCCCTGTTTTCGAACGTATCTCGCGGCTCGCGCGTAACAGGTTCTTCTCCTAAGTAATAAAACCGCGCATACCTTCCACTACTTAACCGATAACTTGTTGAAATTCCCTCGAACGACAAGTCTATGAATGATCACCAGAAGGCCGAAGATGGTGCAAGAAAATCCTTCTTAAAGGAAGAGTGAGAGAGAGAGGAGAGAGGTATAAACATGTGACCGTTCCCACGGCTGAAGTAATGTCTAATATTAAAACCTAATCGCCTTCTATTTAATCTTTTTACGGCGCGAGGTTTAATTACGAGACTATTGGACGATTATTTTTGGATTTTCGGTCGTGAAATTGGCGTAGTGGCGGATTACTTAAGAGATGTCTTCTTGGGTAACAACAAAATGCTGTCATTTTCGTGTTGCCGACACTAAAACATGTAGATATTAAATGAATGGACAGGAAAATGCTAAATTTGCTTTTGGAGATGGTTAATATTATTAATTTATAACAAAATGATACCATCTTCGTTTTTGTAAAAATTAACTTCAGAATTAAAGTAGCCCAATGGGGAATTACAATGAGTATTTCAGGTATATTTCGTATATAAACTTGCCAACATGTCGATAAATTTAATTTTAGTGCTTTCGTGGATAAAAAAAATATGAAAAGCACCTATCAGATCCCGTGATCACGAAGGACAACCAAAACTAAAGACAAGGGTGAAGTTAGAAAAACGAAATGCTAAAATTTACAAACGGTGCCTAGCCAACCAGGACTGAACCTCAACCTCGGGGTTGGTAAGTACACCATTAGAGCCCGTCGTAAAAGTTTCTCACTCAAACACCATTATCAGTGCAATTTACCTATAGTTATTAAATTAAAGGCAGGTAAAACGAGCAATTAACTACCGTGTGCGTAGCACAAACAATTTACGGCTCGTTACGATTTGATTTCTCAACAGCAACGGAAACAAACACTCGAGTAATGTAATTAATTGAAAACGGTCGCTGCCTTTTGCCTTTTTGCCCTCCTTGCCTTTTCTCCTCCTTTTCCTTTGCCTTTTCTCCCTCCGTTTCGTTCCACGATTCGCGCGATTCCGATCAGGAATTTCATAGTTCACAATTCGGGTTCGTGTGTGGTGTCATCTTCGCTTTCTCTTCTCGCTCCTGCGACCTCTTGAACTTTCTAAGGAGACCGAGGGGGAAAGTGAACCGACGACGGAGACTATGTAACGATTCGCGTTTGTAAAATTACTCGGATGCATTTGACTAGGAAGACGTAACGCTTTGAGCGAGTAATCGCGTGAATTCCTCGACGGTAATGAGTGATGGACTCTAAAGTCTGTCACATCAGTTGGATGCTTCGAATTGTTTTATTCCCGTTTTTACGTGGAAAAGTTTAAAATATCTCAGTTTTTGAAAATTGGAAAAAATGCAAGTTTCTTGAAAAGAAGCCATGTAAAATTTTTAACTAACTGTACTCCAATTACAGTCACTTTGGAAAATGTACTCAAAACATTATTTTTCTTATATACTGTATATATTCCGAAAGTTTCGGTTTCGAATCCTTGTTGCAGTCGTAAACACCTTTTTCCTTATGAATTTTCTTGTGATATTTCACTTCATGCTTGAAGGCAAGAACTTTAAGAACCATAAGTACTGAAATTGATTTAAATCCAGATTAATGGATTAGCTACTTAGTTGAAAATTTTGTTTTCGGAAAATTTTTTGGAAGATTATTTAGTAGCAGCTGTCTGGAGTTTTCAAAGAGTGGTTAGGATATGCCAGATTTTTCTGCAAGCTTCACAATTAGATAAATAACGTTAACGAGATTTGGTTTTTGGATTTTGGTGAGAGAGATGGTTTAAATCCATGTTAATGAATTAACTGCTTAGTTGAAAATTTTGTTTTCGGGAAATTTTTTGGAAGATTATTTAGTAGCAGCTGTCTGGAGTTTTCAAAGAATGGTTAGGATATGCCAGATTTTTCTGCAAGCTTCACAATTAGATAAATAACGTTAACGAGATTTGGTTTTTGGATTTTGGTGAAAGAGATGGTTTAAATCCATGTTAATGAATTAGCTGCTTAGTTGAAAATTTTGTTTTCAGAGAATTTTTTGGAGGATTATTTGGTAGCAGCTGTCTGGAGTTTTGAAAGAGTGGTTAGACTATGCCAAACTTTTCTGCAAGCTACACAATTAGATAAATAACGTTAACGAGATTAAAATTTACATGGTTATTGTTTCATCGACCAGATTTTTGAAAAATTTTTGAAATAGATTCGAAAGACAAATTTATGTGTCAGCTACTTAGCTGAAATGCCAGTATCTTCCTTTAATGAACCAAAACAATGAGAAAATTTCTAGATAATTGACTCCACCGCCTATAATTTTTGGAAAAAATACCAAAATACGCTTAAATCCTGATTAATGGATCAGTTGTCTGATTAAAAACGACAGTTTTGGAAAACTTACTGTAAGATTACTCAACAAAACGAAAACCATGTGGCTTTTTGAAAGACTGACTAAAATATATCAGATTTTTTTCGCAGCTATACAAATAGATACAAAAACCACAGTTTTCATTTAAAGCTAGGAGCGCCTCACACGAGATAGTAAAAAAAATCCCCCTTTAAAAAGTTAAAAATCACATATCATTGCTCAATATTGTGCTTAAAAACCCCGAAACTGAAGATACCACAAACAAGTATCTACTGAATAGAAGACGTTTATAACCGGTATTATCAATAATAACACTAAAATCACTCCAAGGTTCCACGCTACTCATTATCAAGATGTGTTTTCCTTACTCCACATACACGTAACATATGTATTAAATTTTTTACCGGACTCCTTTCAATGTCAGAACTTCTTTCGATATCCCTCGAGCATCACCATCATCATCCTTGACAGTCATCAATTAAGTGGTCCATTATAAAATCGCCTCCGTTCGAAATTACGCTAAAAACACTCAAACAGATCCGTTCTCTCGGGCCTTGAAGCTACGAAGAAGAACGACAAATTACAGGTTATAAGCTAGCATCGTGCCCGGCTACTTTTTCGGAAGGACCCGCTTTAGGATCCTTATCGATTACCAGTACTGATACAATGCGATCGAAAAGAAATCGACATCGCTTGTATAACAACATAACTGTTGAATTTTGCATAGTAACTTCACCTAAATTGGAATTTCAACCCCTTAACCTCGCATTTTTGACCCACGACTTTTGAAGATCGAGCTCCTATTCTAGCAGTGCAACAAATGATTCGAATAGAAAGAGTGACGAAAATAACAGGATTATCTCGATGGCTTAATATTCTGACATCAGGTGGAAACTCTTTCAGAACAGAAACCCGAAAGCAAAATCTCAACTTCCTCTTGTAGGAAAATCTCCAGTCGAAGGGGTTGACAGAAAAATATTCTTCCATATACGCCGCCCTAAACTTGATACTACAGCAGAAGAATTATAAACGTTCTTGCGGAGAAATTTTCCCAAAGTAGATTGTGAGTCTTGACACCTTGACAGCTACTCTCATTTCAAGGTCTTCCTACCAAGAAATAACTACCACAATCTGACAATTTTGGCTAATTATCACTCGATCTCAATCTCAACTGCCTCATGAGCAATTTTTTGAATAACTATGGCAAACTTTATGATTTCCAGCACAGCTTCAGGAGAAATCGGTAGCTTGCATCCAGCTAGAATCTGTACATGACTTCCTTGACGCAAGAAGATACGTAAACCCCTCTCTCTGGCCTCTGATTAACCCAATTTTAAGTTTTTTGAAAAAACCTCTGTATCTCATACCTGGAATTGTTGCTGGACTATTTAACAGGTATAAAAATGAAAATTAACACTGGTAACTGTTCCTCGAATTGCCACAACCTAAACTCAAGCTTGCCTCAGGGCTCTGCGTTAGGGCCACTTATATTACTACATAGATTTACTAGCACTATCATCGTGCGTTAAGCTTTATAGAAAGTCTAAAATAATTAATGTTGACAAAACTCCCCGATTCCTCCCACAGTCATAATAACTACTTGGATATAAAATTAGGAAATATTACGAGCACACCAGTTAACTTAGTTAAAACCTTAGGAATATACGTGGACCAAAACGTTAGGTGGAATGAGTATATTGACTTCATATGTAAAAAGGTAAATAGCTTAAATTATGCTGCAGCCTGTATAAAACTGCCATGCCATTAAGTGCAGTATTAAACCTTAATAACAGCCTAGTGTATATACTATATAGTGTATATATCACAATTATAGTGTGTTGTTTAACTAGTAAACCTTAGTAAGTAGTGATAGGCTTTTTATTACACAGAAACGTATTTTAAGAAAAATATTCACATTTTATAGGTCGATCTTACATATTAAAGATAAATTAAATTCAAATGTAATAAACAAAAACTCTACCTATAACAACTAGAAATGCTGATAAGCCATGCATTCCGAATCATAAGACACAAAAATTTGAGAGATGTGCCATCTACTAAGGCTCAAAATTGTACAATTACTAACCAAATCGATTTAAATCAATAAATGACACCCAGTTTCGCTCCAATTTTAAACAAATTTTGTTACAGACGGTCGCTGTTGTGGGATTTTTATCTGTTTTTATTTTCTAAAAAGCCTTGCCATGTAGTTGTGTTCTTGTATATTGTGTCCCTTTATGTAAGTGAAAAATTGTAAGTTTTCTGTTGTATTATGTAAATTCAGCGTTCAATAAGGCTTTCTCTGTTAACATAACGTACCATTTGTCAGTATGAATTTCGTGGTCCACTACTGAACCACTTTATTCCTAATTTTATACTCTGATATCGTCAGTAGATCCAAAGATGGTCGAAGAGTGCCGAAAACCGGTCACCACGCGTAAACGATTAAAACAAGAATTTCGAGTTTAGAGCGGTTTTCACTTAGAGATCGCCCCTCGCTTCAGAAAAATAACAAAAGTGACCAAAAACGATGACCCTCGACGATTTCCTTCGAAATCATATCCTCGACCTACCGATTTATTTTTGACCGTACGTTACATATTTCAATACAGCGAAAGTAACCGCCATAAGGTCGATCGTGATATTTTTCCGTACCATGCGATATTCCCGTGTGAATAACGCCACGGCAGCGGATCCTGGCGTCAAGGATGACACGGTTCCAACTGACGAAATCGATAAGAGACATTAGAAATTCTTCTACCAAAATTTTCAAGGGAAAGGACGAGAGAGGCGAAAGACAAAAGTAACGGTCAGGGCGATCGCAGATTAGATCTGAGCCATTTGTAATACCGACGTTATTTGGAGATCTTGACGGGCGATCGAAATAGAAACTTTCAAAACCGAAAGGGACCGTAAAAGTTTTCAGATCGATAGGAGAACGTGACGGTGATTTCAATGGGAGATTAAGACGGTAATATAGGTTATACTTCTTCACAACTACGGGCATAAATTAAAAAAATCCATTTCGGATAATATTCAAATATTATACAAATGACATTTTCTACACGCGTCTTTCCCTTATTTACGTAATCAAACCGCTTAATATTCTAAAAGAACGGATTCCGATCTCGTAAGATGGTAAAAGGATCATATCCATTCCGGATGATGATGGTGTCGATTGGATTAATGAGATGGTTATTATGAATTTTCACACAACATGTAACAGTACGTGTTTCTTGTTTGTTGTAAAGTTCATTTGTAATATCATCGGAACAACTGCGTGAAGTATAAAGTTCCGGGTGAGAGAAAAAACATGATTTTAATCACTGTTTTTGTTTAAGAAATAACGTTATTCTATAGCGAGGTAAACCGGCGTTTTACTTTTTTATGGGTACCCCTTACGGCATTTTTAAAATTTGTATGGAAACGAATTACAATATAAAAATTTTTAGAACGTAATAGTGAATAATTGATATGAACAGTTGAAGCTTTAAAACACTATATGAACGCAAAGCTTGAGAATACAAGGAATTTTGAGAAAATTTCTGCGTAGGGCTGATTATCGTAAATTACCTCGAAAATAAATATGTAATGCGCGATTAAGGTCTGTAAAGGGTAATCAGATATTTTTTTCTTCTTCTCATTGTTTCTCAGTATCCCCAACGTTGTCTAAAATTAAAAATATGAATCAATTAAGCGACAACTTAATAAAAGTAACTATTATAAATGATGTGCATGTTATTTGGAAATACTGCTGATACTGCAGTGTTCTGTTTCTATATTGTCGCCAATGTATTGAAAAAATGCATTTTTATGAACATTTCTTCTGTTATGCCATTGGTCGCATTTTTATTCGGTTTTATTGAAACAACTTTCGATATAAATCATGATACAAAATGACCCCTCCACCATTGGTCACTTTTTTTAAACGTTGTAAAAATTAAAAATCTTAAATTTCTCTCTTGCGCACTTGCAACTCTTATTTTTGTGTTATTTGCGCCTTTGCCAAAAAAACGTACAAAAATAAACCAGCTTTACATTCTTGTAACCTGCAGAATTCTTTTCAGAAGCATATATTTCAGTTAATAGCAAGTTAATCACCCCTTAGCTGGATTCTTAGCTGTTTCCACAACACCACCGTCAGTATTACTATTAAGAAATAAAATACAAACATATTTATTACTGAGCTGCTCCCTTCACCATTAGTCGTACATTGACTATAATAATAGAATATACAGGGTGTTTGGAAAACATGCCGCAAAAATTTAAGGGGTTATTCCTTGGACTACTCTAAGAATATTTTGTTCTGTGATGATTTTTGAAAAACCGCTTCATTTCGAAGATACAAAGTGAAAAAAATTTGCAAGAGTAACACTTCATCGTTACTCCACAAACGGAGGGAGAACGTAGATCGAACATGCTGTATTTTATGAAAATTAACTTGTGTAAGACAGTAACGTATCTCAGCCCATGAAGTGTGAATATTGCGTCCATGAAAATCCTTGTGCCGACGAATTGAAATATACGCCGATCTAGGTACTAGCAGTAAATTTTTGGTGGTTTCCGTTTGTGTAAACCTGGCATTGAGGCGAACGCCCAGCGCAACAATAAGCTCCATCAATTCAGCCAGAATCAATCAAACTCTTTCATGCGTCGAAGACATGTCCTAACAATTCACATCGGAAAACGCTAACATCCTTGAAACCTCCTTAGCAGTCGTCGCCATCGTCGGTTCTCCTCTCGCATCGACAATTTCCATAATAATTAAACCCGCAAACATCCAAACGAGCGCTCCATTACCCAACCGGCTTGTACGTACACATCCGCACAATTCTTCTTCGTGTCTTCTTGTGCATCCTTCGGGGACTCGTCCCCACCGCCGCCGCCTTCTTCTCCGCTATTCTTTTTTGCGCTAAAGGACATCCTTTCACCGCGTGTGTGCCCCCCTGCGACCCATCTTCGAGATGCGTCCTCCGCGGAGTTCTTCAGTTTGCTCTCATACACGACACGATGAGGGGTGCGAGTGTTTTGGTTTTCTTAGGTGAGTCCGAGGGGGAATATTTCTATTTTTCTTTGATCCCGCGTCGTCGAGTGGTGATGTGAGAATTCGGCGTGCGCCAAAGAAAGTATGCGACGAACGTTATGGGATCGGCGGAATTTTGGATCGTCGAGCGAATACGTAACGAATTATTTTGTGTAAAAAGAGAAGATTTTCATGTAATAGAAACCTGTTTTTGTTGTACATTAAACGGTTGAAAAATGAATTTATAGACGGTACTAGAATTTCGAATTTTCGAAAAAGTTCTTACCTCAAAAGAACAAATTATGAGTAAATCAAAATTTGCTAATACTTTCCCATGCTTCATTGATATTAATTATACACCGATTTTTACAATTGAAGAACTTGCAAATTTAAAGTATGTACTTCGGACTTTATACAGGAACCTACACAACGTTAATTAAACGAATTTAAAAAAAAAAGATATTTAACCAAGTAATTTCTTTTCATTATTCTATTAGCAAATAAGCGATTTCATTTGAAATTTTATGTATTGGTTTATTTCTCTAAAATCAAATTAAAATATAACAACGTGTCATTAATCATGAGATTTTCACCTTGGAACTTATTACATGCCAATAATTTACATTTTATCATTTCTTGTATTACTGGTGACTACTTATTAATCATTCAAATATTAAAAATGTGACAATGGTGGCTGGGGAAAAAAGATGAAAAAAGACAGTTTTTAAATGCAATTAAGCTGCTTGATTAAATAATTAAAAAATACATGGGTAAAATATATCTTTTGCCTAACTTGCTATTAAAAGATAGCAAATAAATTTCACTACACAGTTGCACATTTCATTACGACCATAAATTAGCTGTAATTCATCATATTTAACAGCTTTCAGTATATATTATAACAGTTCTCACCCAATTATTAACAACACTTTAACCAGCATTAATTACTAATTAATAACAACCATATTTTCCTCTTTCGCCTAAAATTTTAATCACTTTCTCTCGTTACGTACGCGCGTATAAATATCGATTCATATTCCTCCCAAAGAAATAAATAAATTAGAAGTTGGCG
Source organism: Cryptocephalus primarius (assembly GCA_963576515.1). Taxonomy (NCBI): domain Eukaryota; kingdom Metazoa; phylum Arthropoda; class Insecta; order Coleoptera; family Chrysomelidae; genus Cryptocephalus; species Cryptocephalus primarius. The sequence continues at coordinate 16,231,255 of OY754938.1, read as the reverse complement.
TGGAAAATTAAGAGCGTAGGTTAAGCGGATTGAATTAAAACAAATGTATACGTCGTAGGCTATGTAATTAATTTTTAAAAAAATACCAAGATTTATTACCGGCCTAACGTCGACGTGTAACGAGAAGCTGCGCTCATTCCCACTGTCTTCAGCGTTTCGGTGTGAAACAGATCGTTATCTGTCTCTGTTAGAAAATGGAGAGAAATATGAAGATACCATGCGCGATTTTATATAGTGCGTGATAGGTATTTAAAATGATATTAAGACTTAAGACTTACTTAAGAATTTTTCTTCTAAAGTGTCGTTAATAGAGAGAGAAACCTTTCGCCAGATTTTATAATTTCATTATCGTTACCTACTATTCCCTACAATATTTCTTCAAAATAGCCTTATATCAACCTCCTTCTGCAACCTTTCTTCGGGCGATTTAAACATTTTAGTATCTGAAATCACAGCGAAAAAGCTTGTAGATTCTAATTTTTTTTTCTATGGTCCTCGGACACTAAAAACTCCAAAATTCGATTCTAAGGCACTTTACGTCATTTAATTTTCAGGAACACCTCTGAAATTTGTAGTTTAGGCCCTTTTTAGCGTTTACAGCTATCATAAAGTTGCTTGGGATCATCTAGATTCCCTTTGAAGTTTCGTATGTTGAAGGTTCTAGAAAAATCTCCCCTGGAATCTCCTTATTAGATCCGTGAATTTTATTAACGTTTAGAATTAAACTTGGAATGTTCGAAATGTCCATAAACATTTTAATTTTAAATTTTAAACCCGTTCTAGCCTTCCAAAATTCTAAAGCAACTTTTTAGTGTATTTCTTTAATCTTTCTAATGTTTCAAATTATAACCAAAACGCTTATGCAACCATTTGTGAAAACCTAGATTTTTTTCAACTTTTTTAAACTACAAACCTATTTCAATGCACTTTCGGTACTTTACAGTTCTAGAAAATGCTCTGGAACCCTTATTTTGTATTTTTATAACATTTAAAATTAAAGTAAAATTGTGTAGAACTTCTGTATACCTTCGAGATTCAAATTTAAAACCATTTCAGTCTCACAAAATTCTAAAGGAACTCCTAGTATGATTCAGACTCTTTAGCATTTGAAATTAAAACAAAAATACTTGTAGATTCTACTTAAAACCATTTTGAAAAATCTAGATATTTTCTGTGATCCTCGGAAAATGGAAAAATTTGAAATATTTTTAAACCTTCTAGATTAGAAATTCTAGACGCACTTTTTAACGTTCTAGAAGAACTCCAAATTTTCGTTCTACATTCTTCGTAGCATTTAAAATTAAATCACAGTTACATGAAACGTCTGCAAACCTCCCAGATCTGATTTCCAGGCAACTTCGTGGTTAACGATTCCAGAAAAACTTCTAGGAAATTTATTCCATATATTTCAAGCTTTTAAGCGTTTAAATTCAAAATGAGAAATTTAAGACATCCCAAAAATTTACTAGATTCCATTTCAAAGCCTTTCGACGTTCTTTAAAAACCAGTGGCGCGCATTTGTCGTTGCTGCGTTGTTACGCCACTGCCCTTATTACATGGGAATATGGCTAAAGTGGCCAAGATCGTAAATCACAACACCTTTTTAATATTGGGTAATGACATCGACATTGCGTACTTCAACCGTAAGATTTGCCTCGGATCGATTGAAAGGTTTTCTGGTAGATTGGCTCTGATCGAAAGGAGGAGAGCGCTTATACGTCGATACTTGCGGTGGCAGATAATTTGTCTTGAGGTTATCCGGGCGAATTAATCCGAAATGATTTATTACGTGTGAAAAAACGTTAAGTAGGTTTCGTAGTAGAGAGAAATTAGGAAAAAAATGATGTCTCGGGGAAAAGTTACAACATTTGAAAGGATCTTTCTACAGAAACACTTTCTTACCATGAAAGTGTTGTTAATTTGAAGTTATTTTAAGGCAATCTTTGAAAAACGACATCGACGCGAATCAGTTGAAAGATACCAAAATTAGAAAACGCTTTAAGTCCATGGGGTTTCCAATTTAAAAATTATTGAAAAAAAATATAAGTCAACATATTAAAAAGGCAGAATTCAGTCAGCTGAATTCAATTACTCTATAACCGCCGCCTGCCTAATTTTCTGGCAAAATTCAGTGTTTTCGAATAAGCACGCTTAATCTGCCTTTCCGATATGTTGACTTATAGCGTGCTTATATGAAAGCAATGAATTCTGCCAGAAAATTAGTTCTGCCATTAAAAATATGGCAGAAAAAAATCTGCCATAAAAATTACATTTATGTTAGATTACTTGGATGGATATTTTTCTAATAGTCCAGACAATCTAATCGCCTATCACCTATTTTATATTAAAAATATATTTACTCGCAATTGTCAAACCTTGTAATTCATGTGCAATACACATCCTGAAATCCTGAAAAAAAGTCTTAATTATTTTTCTTTTAGTATCGATTTACCTGCACTGGACTATTGTTGAAATATTTCATAGAAACCTGGTATTCACGCCTCGACGTTCATATTCGTTAACCCAGCAATTAGTTAAGAGATTTATACTAGTTTTATTTCAAAGTGTCGGTTTTTCCAAGCCATACAACGCCTGTATTCGTGAAAATTATTTTTCAGCAAATTGGAAATTAACCACAAGGTTTGAAAATTCCCATAAACATACTTTGATACATTCAAAGGCATTCATAAAAAATAACTGATAGGCGATTTTCAAACATTTTTTATACCAGATCCTATGGAGCGATATTTCGGGCGACATTTATTATGGTCGTTATCGCCTTGTTTCCTTAACCCCTGTCCACGCTTGGTGACTCATGTAACAGAGGCTCGTGGCGGAACTGATGTGCGTATTACAGTTTTCAATCAAAGTTACACTTACCGAGAAACGTGTCGAATTTCCTGCAACAATAAAACAAAAATTAATGATACAATTTTTAAGACTTAAAAATTAAGAAATTCATAACAACTAATCGAGAAAACGATTATTATATTTGAATGTAAATGGTATTAATTTCACGTTAACACTCATTTTCGGTAAACAGAAAATTAACATTCCTCGTTTGAATTTGTAACATCTTTACGAGTTTCGTGTATTTATTTTCTTTCGCTCCTCAGGACTTTGTGGGCATTGGGTCGCAGCCCAATTCCTGAACAACAAGCCGTTTCCAACCTACAGCCTGGAAAATATGCCGGAAACTGTGTTCTCCTGCAGGGATAAGATCCTTGGAGGTTATTACGCCGATCCAGACACCCAGTGTCAGATGTTCCACGTTTGCGTGAAAGTCGCTGGAGTCGGGGTAAGAAGACACACCCACATTTAGAGTTAACGAGGGAGTATTTACAAATCCATTAATAAAAATGATGCAATTTCACCTTCAAATATTTGCATACCTTGTCACTTCCTTTTTGACTAACTTTTTGGACATGGCGTGGTTTTCACGTCATCATAATTTACTATTTTTCTGTTAAATTCCAAACCAACAGCAGACACATTACGTATGATAAGTAACCAAGAAATTTCCAGTTCCTATTTACGTAATAGTCAAAAATTTAGTGATTCCACTACATTTGCCAGATGTCTCTTTCCTTAACTTTCTCTAATTCGATGAGCAAATTTGCTATTGTTCCGTGTCCTTGGATTCTTTTCGGCGATAAGTATTTTAAATGGCTAAACAGTACGTGCGCGAGTTTCTACGTCTTTATTTATGGTAAAGTTCCTCAACAAAAGCGTTAATACCATTACCGATCTTATTCAGGAAATCATCAGGGATTCTGCATTGTGTTTCGAAGTGTAGGATTATATGTTATTCATCGATCCGAAATGTGCGTGGGTGCCAATGCTAAGTGCATTCTTTAAGCTAATACATTCAATTCAACATCATTATTCAGCTGAAGATTGGGTATTAATAACGTTTTTAAGCGTTAAAAACGCGATTGCAAGGTTATCAATTTATTTTTGTTTTGTCAAAACAGTTTTGATCAAAAAACCTGAACAAAATTCTTCTATTACCTTGGACAAGACTCTCGTTAGGGTAAATTATAGGTTTTTCGATGCACAATATGCCTTTTTTCAAATTTATAAATATTATAAATACCTCACGTACTCAAAAATTTCAGATTCTTCTTGCTCGAAAGCTTCTTGCCAATTCAAATTTTCTTGTATTTATCATTCATTCTCGACGAAATTAGAAAGTTACTTAGGGTAGTTTCAGAAATTTCTACTACTCAAAAAATTGACGAACAAATCATAAGTTTCTTAAAACTGTAAAAATTACCAATAAAATTGTTTCCAGATTTTTGGAACGATTGAAAAGGTATTTTCATTTTCTTCTTTGAAGAAGTATTTCACATTTTCTTGAAGCTTTTGAGATCAGTGCTGAAAGTAATTCGAAATTTTTTTAGTTTTCGAATTTTTAATGCCCAATATACTGAAAATAACATTTCAGCTCTTGGGAGGTTTAGAATACTGGATAAGTTTGGCAAAAAAAATGTGTAGTTTTAAAATATTCATTGAACACATTTTTTTCAATTCAAGAATACTCATTGAACTCAGCAAATCGTTTCTTGATTGTTCTAAGAATTTTCATGTTCAAGGAAGGTTCGTATCAAAATTCAAAAATTCATGATTCTTTCTTTATCTATATTTCTGTCATCAATTCTCAATGAACTCAGAAATTTACTTACGTGTCAGAGATTTCTATTATCCAATAAATTAACGAAAAAATACCAGTTTACTTTGAAGATTGCCAATAAAATTATTTCAAAACTTTTAGGACGTTTCGAAAAAATTCTTTAAAAGTCTTGGAGATACTTCAATATTTTTGGAGTTTCTAAGATCAATGCTGAAAGTAATTCAATTAATTATTTCAAGTTTTTCGAGTTAAAATTATTTCATTTGCTTGAAGTTTTGGAAACAATGCCCAATGAGCTTGCAGTAAACTGTGGAGTTCTGTAAATATTCAATAAACGCGATTTTTCCAATTTTTGATTATGGATACTGAATGCACTCGAGGAATTATTTTTTGATAAATTTGTAGATTCGAAATGCTCAAAGAAACATTCAAAACTACACTTTCCATGTTTCCTTCAATTACAACTACCACAAATTATTTTATTTGGTCTTGTCACAAATGTATCTGTTGGCAGGTTGATTACAGGACAATGAACTACGTACAAAATACATATTTTTTAATTCGTCAAAAATATTTTTGATCAGAAAACCTGAAAGAATTTTTTATTTTATCAGACTGGCTAAAATTCACATTATTTTAAATTTGCTTTCTCTTATAAATAAAAAAATAATGCCCAAAAAAAATTTAAGTGACATTTTTTTCGGCAAAAACGAGACAATTGTCAACGAAAGAAGCCTCAAGTTTTTTGGTCTTCTTAATCCTATATTACTGTAAATAATTAAGATTATACATTTGGTAATTTTGAGCCCTTCTTCTTTGCAATTTTAAATGACTGATCTATCGAAGAACGCTCATTTCAACCCTTCTACGTTTCTCGATCAGGGAAAGTCCCTACCACATAGCAAGAAGTAATGGCCAGGAAATCAAAAATTTGTGGGTTATCCCAATATCATCAAAAATATATCATTGTTGGTAATATCATTTAGCTTGGTATTTCGAGTCGAACTCACTGTTGTTGGCCTCCAGTCAACAACTATTGATAATTCTCTCATCCTCCCCAATCCTTTGTTAAACACTAAGGCAAATTTTTCAAAAAATATTTTCAATGCCTCAGCGACCTAAATTAATAATTTTTTCCGTTGCCAGATCCAAGACTTTCGATTTTTGTGTCCCAACGGTACCGCCTTCGATCAGGACCACCAGATCTGCGCCGATTGGGAAGACGTCGATTGCGATGCGAGCACCCTGTATTACTCCAGCGACAACTTCGATCTTTACCGTTTAGGATCCGGTAAGTCGCGAATTTCGACGAAAAACAAACGGTGGCGGAAGTGGGATTTTACATTTTAGGTAAATCGGTCGACGGGCTACGTTTACTGCGCGATTCAAATTTTGGCGGCAATGCAAAATTCACGGATATTCGATGCACGCGAATAATTGTCACTTTCGAAGATTTTAAATTCCCTCTCGTCGAAATCTCCCGAGGTAACATCCACTGATGTAATCACGCTCGAGAGCGCGTATAAGTACATACCGGATTACAAATCGCATTCCATCGCCGATGATCTTTTTGAAGTGATCCTCTCTCCACTTTTCCGTTCTTCATATGGAAATGAGCGTCTCCGGCTACGCGATAATGCAATTTTAACCTACTTCACGTTGTTCACGTGAGGCTGTGGCGTAATTCGCCGCTGGGAAAAGAATCCTATTATCTTCTCGAGAAATGTCAACGAGGAGACGTCGTGAAAATCAGACATTCGAGTTATTCTCGAAATTCTTGTCTATTAAATTTAAACAAACATTTCTTGTATAACGAAGGACAGAAGTGAAGGATTATTCGAACGTTACGTATAATACGAGTTTCCTCTATTTTTAACCGCTGTCGAAACGAGATTCAAAAATTTGTAATAATCCACCACGTTCGATAGACAGTATGAATGGTTTAATACTTCCTGCTATTGACACGATTGATTATAAAACTGGCGGATTCAATTTTGAAACTCTTAATACTTCCTGCGTCTTTCGAATAAATTAATGCAAATCGTTGCCGAGCAGTGCAAATCTTTTACCTAAAGAAAATCGACTAAAGTTTTCTCGATAACCTCATTTACATAATCAATTCTCCAAGCGAATTAGCCATCTGTTACGTTATGATTGCAGGTGCTTTCGCTTTTCACACAAGAGAAAAATCTAAACAATGCGCGATTTTTGTAAAAGTAAGTATTACGTAACGAGTGTTACGTAGAAGCATTGTGGTACGATTTTTTCGTATAGGTAAGTTAAAACGAAACGAATTAATGAACAGATGTATTGACACTTCTTCGTTTACGTTTTTAGAAATTTTTAGTTGAATATCTTGAGGTTCGTTACATGAATCCGTGTAAACAAAGTGTAAAATTACGCAACAAAATTACATACCGTAGTGAAAACAGGCACGTAAGCATTCATAGCGACAAGTAAATATTGATATATTCCTCTAAATAGTTACGTGAAAAAATTTCTTAAAAAACAGCTAGTTTCTAAGCTAAACATGAGAGTTACATAAGATAATTGTTCATTTTTGATAAAATATTTGATCACATGTTATCAACAAATCTTCAGTAGAAAAGGAGTCTCGACGTTTTAAAACAAATCAATTAATCGCTTTAAAAGAAGACAAAAATTCTATAAGACACTTCACAAATAGTAGGACGCTCGTGTATAATGGCGAAAACTCCATTTATCCGCCATAATGGTGGCAACGCATATTGAATTATTTTCGTGCTCCCCCGCCATTTATATGAAATTTTCTCCATTTCTGGTCTGCGGAATCAGAAATCTAAACTAAATTAAAACAGGAAATGTATGTTTAAAAGTATCATTGCCATAAAGGCCTACAAACAACATTTTTGTTGGAAATGATTTTAAATTGTGCTAATCACAGATTCTAGCTAATTAGTTCCACTGTTTTTCTATATTTCAAAGTCTGAGGTATGATTAAAAGTATTTTCAGTTAATGGAAGGGCCTTTACTTAAGGCTTTAGCTAACGAACTCTGTTTTTTCTGAAATGTACCAGAAATAGTTTCAGTTAATAACTTAAAAGCGCAATAAGCTTCTGCGCATACGTATTTTCCAAGGTTAAAATTCCATAACTGATTTTAGTTAACTAAAGCTGTTTCCTTTTTCCTAATAGACAGTTTTGACTATTAGCATCGACTTTATCCGCTGGAAATGTCACCCGACCTCTGGGGAACCGGAATGCAAAGAGCATCTTCAACGCAACATCCTCGTGTACATGACGTTACGTAAAAACGATTTTTCCCCGCTTCACCGTCTCAGACTCTCTCGTCAGCTCGTGCTACGAAAAAGTGAAAGTCTCCTAGTCGCTTCTTCCTCCTTCTAAGAGCGAAAGGTCGTCGCTATGAACGACAGAAGATCGCGTACATCGCGTAATTATTATATTTATTGCGGGTCGTGTAATAACGTTTACTTCTTCTCTCTCGCTCTTGCGACGACGGTTAATTGGGGAGTGTTTTTTCTCTCCTTTCTACGTGCGTACTTGAGCCTCTTGTCGTGTTTACGATTTTCGAATAGGGTCAGGTCGGGTTGTCTTTTTCGGTCGTAAAGAGCAGGATGTTGCCTGATGCTAATTGAGGAGGTGTGGTAATAGTTGATGATCATTTTCAATGTTAAAGCTTTTAACGGGCAGGATTTATTGATAATTCCTAAATGGTTACGAAATGTTACGTTAATAACTTTCGGTGTTTCAAGTAAAAACGTTCTTATAGTTTTAACTATAGCATAGTTAAATATAGTTGATGTTTTAACTGCTTATTGTGCAATTTCTTTACAAGCTAATGAATAATGACTATGAAGGTTCATCTTGTGAAGAAGCTCAATTTCGCAATTTCAAAACTAAATTCTAGAAACAGTTCAACATTTTATATCGCCACAGCGATACATTTAAAATATCCGATATATACAATAAGTTATATACAGGGTGTCTCACCAGGAAAATATCGGTCGTTTATGGGAAAACTGTCATAGCTGAAAATACGAAAATCTGGCAACATAGAAGTTGAACGCCCTATATATTATTCTAATTTTGGATTCTACGTTAAACTCAAACCTAACTTACATATAATGTCCTATACCCAACCCTAACCGATTTGACATATTTAATATTTTATATCAAAAATAATATTTACAAGCCGAAGAATATCTGCGAATTTTTGCTATACAATAATATTTATTTTTTTACTTGGCTAAATTTCCTTGTAGACAAAGACCAATTTAGCAGGTTGTGTGTAAGACTTTCAGAATTAGTAATACAAGGTGTTCAAAAAATAAGACTAAAAATTATAAAAAGTGTCGAAGCTCATTTCTTCTTCAAATGGAAGCCACCTCTTTTTATAATTTTAGGTTAAATAGCCTTGACAATAAAGGTAACTTTGTATAAGATTGTCCATACCAAAAATTCTTAGTTTCCGACATATTGCCATTTAAAAATTTTTCTAGTGCATGCAGCGAGTTAGGAACGAGTTCCAAAATTTAAGTCATGAGGCATAAGAGGAACAACGCGCGAAGAACTACTGTTTCGATGTGGAAAATATCTGGAAGTTCAAAGGCGTCAATTTGAAGAATTACTAAAAAAAAATAGCTTCTATTTTAATTCATATTTTTGAATTCTATTGATCCCTAATGCCCAGCTTTTGTTATCTGTAATTTTAGGTGAGTCTTTTTGACTATTAATATCCTCATTATGCTCAATAACGAGTAGGATAATACCATTATTTATAACAGAAAAATCTTTAAATGGCTACATTTCAGAAAATAAAAATTTTTGGTATGGACAATCTTATATAAAGTTACCTTAATTATTAAGACTATTTATCACAGAATTATAAAAAGAGGTGATTTCCATTTGAAAAAAAAATGAATTTCAACAATTTTTTCAACTCAATTTTTGGTCTTATTTTTTAAACACCCTGTATTACTAATTCTCAAAATCTTACACACAACCTACTAAAATGGTCTTTGTCTACAAGGAAACTTACCCAAGTAAAACAATAAATGCTTGGCAGATATTCTTCGGCTTGTAAATATCATTTTTGACATAAAATATTAAATATGTCAAAAACTGTTAGAGTTAGGACATTATATGTAAGTTAGGTTTAAATTTAACGCAGAATCCAAAATTAAAATAATATATAGGGTGTTCCATTTAAAATAATAAGTTGACAACAACTCCCTGTATAACCGTAAGTGCCGCCATCTTGAAAATACAATTCATTTTGAGGAAATCTAAACTGTTTCTTAGTAACATATGTAAATTCCTAGAAATCTTAGCCATTAGGGTACTGACCGACAATTAACGTGGCGTAACGCACAAGATTTTTGGAACAAAAGGATTCAAAGTTACAATTTTGCGCTCGCAACGGTCGTCATGTTCTCTAAAAATCGCGGGTTAAAACCCTTCCTGGAACCTTCGATCCCGCATTCCCTAAACGCTTTTGTTACATTGCGCAAGCCTTCAACGGTTATTACTACTAATCTAAACCGAAGTGGCATATACCTATAATTTTTAACGGTGTCGTTTTTAGGTTACGAGTCCAAAGCCCTAAAGTACGGCGAAGACGAGGAGACGTTTGCCCTTCAACGGGCCGAGACGGGCGATCACCGCCTTAACCGAGAGCACCAAAGCAACAGCGTCAATCAGCAAAAGCAGGCCAGCTACAGCGGCAGACCGAGAACTCCCGTTAACAGAAACAACAACAACAATAACAACAACAACAACAACGAGAAAGACATCTTCAAGGGCTCCAGCAGCTCGAACTTCTTCAACAACAGGAACAACGGCAAGGAAAGGGACGAGGATTACGACGAGAACGTCAACGTCAATCAAGATAGGGACTTCGAGCAGAGGAGGAAGGTGGTGAGGAACAAGGTCAGGAGGCCGGCTCAGAGCAACAGGCAGAACCAAAACGGAGAGTCGAACAGGAGCAGCAATAACAATCAAAATACCGACTCGAACAGGGCCAACACCAATAACCAAAATGCTGAACCTAGCAGGGGCAACATCAATAACCAAAATTCTGACTACAACAGAGGCAACACCAATAACCAAAATGCTGACCATAGCAGGGGCAATATCAATAACCAAAATTCTGACTACAACAGAGGCAATAACAACCAAAATGGAGCAACCAGGAACAACAATAACCAGAATGGAGACTCCAACAGGAACAACAACAACGGCGACTACAACAGGCGTAACCAGAACGATTACGCGACGAAGGCAGCCCCTAAGGTGGAGTTCGACCCGACCAAGCGTCCGGCATTCGTCAACAACTTCGCCGGCAGCAGCTACATCCCGACCACCTCGAAGCCCCCTTCGACCACAAACGAGCAAAGCACGACCGCCACCGCCAACGGCTACCGCACGAGGCCGGCCCAGAGGACGAGGGAGTACGACTCCCCGTCGCCGACCTACACGATCAGCACCCCGGCGCCCTTCAAGCAGACCCAACAGTACAACCAGCCGCCGGCCAGGGCGACGACCGCGACCGAGAACTACCCCCAGCAGAAACCGAGGACGAGCACCCAGGAGCCGGCGAAGCCGAGGCAGACGACCCCGGGGCAGAACTACGAGTCGACGAAGGTGAAGTACGATAAGACCGAGAACTACCCGAGCAACAACCCCCAGTACTTCGAGAAGAAGCCGACGACGCCGTTCAGGCAGCACCAGCAGCAGCCCGAGGACAGGTCGACGACGCAGGCGGCGCCGAGGTCGTTCGCGACGTTCCCGACCATACCGACGACGTTCGCGCCGAGGACGAGCGCCGCGTACGCTCAGCTCGAGCAGCAGACGAAGCAGCAAGCGGCCAAGCTGAGCACGTCGAAGGCGACGCCCTTCACGCAGTACACGCCGACGGTGCCGAAGGTCGCTTCGACGACGCCGATCGCCAGGTGAGTACAAGGCCTCGACTTATGGATTTTTGGGCCTTAATGCCTTCAAAACGTGAGGGTTACGAGGTGTTAAGAACCCATATGAATTTTCAAGTCGATTCAGAACCCCTAACTCGGGATACAAGAAACACAAAATTCATAGTTTTTTTCGAAATTAACACGGTACCTTACGGGAGTCACATACATAGTTCAAAATTACATATTTTTTTCTATAACAGTAACAAGTGACGTCATTGGTTTACGAGTAGTGCCGCCATGGTATATTTTTTATACCACCAATTTTTCCTTAATTCAGATTAAACGCCCATGTGGTTTGTTTCTTTGAGTTTTCAACAACGATGTTCAGTCAACTTTCACACATTTGGTTATCGAAATTTTTCCTTACATAACATTTCGAAATTACTAATGGTCATGTGGACGATTTATTTAAAGCAAGAGTAAAATGGTAGTTTGCATTAAAAAAATATGTACGATAAGGCCATTACTCGAAAAATAATGAAGTCACTCACTGCCTTTTGGTAAGAAAAGATGCAATTTTAATAACCAAAATCGACGCCTAGTAGTAAAACCTATAAACCTGTCTATAAACATTTAGTAACGCTGCAATAAGTGACGTACCATTCTCATGCAGGGCTGGCGTTGATCTTTTAGATTCGATTGCCTTGAGCAGTACTTGATGGTACTTTCACCATACATTATAATCTATCTGCGGTTAAGAGGTTTTGCGCTGCTTCAAATTCACCGGTCTCAAAAAATTAATTACTTTTGTCATTTTCGACACCCTGTATCTATGAGACCCCAATATACGTTAATAAACACATTATACCTTAAATTGAAGCAAATAATTACCCCTGGAAGTTTATAACTGATATAATGAATACTGCTACAAAAGTACACCCAAGGTTATCGAAAATTTGATGAAATGTTACTTACCAAAATTATTCATTTAAAGGAAATGCAATTTCAAAATTTAACCCAAATATTAGTAAAATCGAATTTACAATTCCAATTCCCCCGGTCTCCCCCCTTTAAAAATTCACACATGATACAACAAAAGTAACCAAAAACCCAAACAATGTTTTCGAACATTGGATGAAACATCACATAATTGAAAATATCAATTTCAAGAAAATATGATTTTAAAATTAATTCGAAAAACCACTATTTTAAAAATTTAATAGACCGATATTCAAAAAAGCATAAAGCGTTCCGAAACTCACGAGGAAGTAATACGTAACTCAAAATTCTCTTTGTCCAATGGAAACGCCATAAAAATCAAACAAAAAAACATTTCGAATATTAACTGACCTGTACCCCACTCCCCCGCCCCATTAAAAATATAATGAATCGACCAACACTAATTTCCCCTACTCGCCCCCAAAGTCACCGATTGTTTTCTCGAACATTCCACAACATTGCAATGTTCTGTAACGTCGACTTGGCAACTCCCCCCCCTTCATAAAAACGAAATGGACCGATCCGCAACAGGAAAAAACCGGCCGAATGTTTTACGAGAGAATGCAACGTTATATTTCAAAATTAAAATTACCCACCCTGAGAATATGTTTAAACGCCAATTCCATGTACTTAATAAACATGTTATAAACGATACTCCGCGCAAATTAAAAACGTTACGGGTTCGCTATGGAAGAAAAGGTCATTCACCTTCATCCAGGAGACGTCCCTCAGGCCCTCCGCGTCTCCTCGGCCTTCCTCGCACGGCACTCCGCGGGACGCGTCACTTTCCAGAAACTACGAGAGGTTCACGGCGAGGGAATACGGAAATGAAAAGTTCTCAAACACTACAAAGTCCACCATAACCCGGCGACGACTTGGGAGCAAAACGGCAGGCTCCTCTCGCGACCTCGCCGTGAAACCTTCTGATTAGGTACGCTTTACGCTGCAGTACCGCCTAGCGCGTACATGTTCAGGCGGCACATGCGCTCCGTAAACGCTAGGATTTTAGCGAGAAAACCATTGGCGCACGCCACGTACATAGATTGTTATTCTCTCAAATTTTAACCTATTGTTTTAAATTTTTCGAAATTCCAAAATCTTGAAAGCTCTGCAAAAGATGCAAAGGTTTAACATAGACTGGGATTTTGTGAAGCACCTACTAAACACTTTTCGGGTGCACATTTCTTATGAGCGTTTCTGCCCTCAAAACTAAAAAGGATTTCTCTCCCAGGAAGATTGTTATTAAAAGAAGACTGTCCAAAAACTCGAAATTGGCCTTGGTACAAAAATTGAGAAGAAAACTCTAACCGTGGTATTCAAAAACGCTGTTTAACTTTATAATGGATTTTAGGTCAAAATAAGTATAGAATGTGTTTCGCATACGTAACAATGGTTACCCTAGTGTTAGAAAGACATTAAACAAAACATTGTAGTCACACAGTTTCAGTGAAACACATTTTAAACGTATTTTAAGCTAAAATCCATTATAAAGTTGAGTAGCGTTTATGAATAAGAGAGTAAGTCTTCGCCAACGATTTAATGATGTTGAAATATTATGGTGACTTCCAGTTCAAACTACATAGTAGAGTTATCTTTAAGCCTTTAACTACCAACTTATTAAAAATATTGTTTTAAGTACATATCCAGACAAAATCCTAGGGTCAATTATTAAAAGCAACATAGGACTGCACATTTAAAATACAAGACAACACACTAAAACATCTTGGAAGGAATCATTGTTCCAAAAAGGATGCTCTCCTTCAAGGAGACGATATTAAGTAAATGATTGTTATTATCAAAATTTTCGACTCACCTCAGGTCGAGCCGCTTCGACGAGACCCAGTACGACGACGGCTCCTACAACCCGAAGTACGACTACGACGCCGACAGGCGAGAGGACGAGTTCCTGAAGACGGCCCACAGCCAGAACATAGCGGCCAGCAGGAACGAGTACGCCAAGGCGACGACGAAGCAGCAGCAGCAGCAGCCGCAGAGGACGACCGCCTACGAGTCCCCGCGGCCCTTCTCGGTGACCGCGGCGGCGGCGGCGACGACGTCCACCGCACAGCCGCCGAGGGCGCAGACCGACGCCCAGAAGACGACGCCGAAGAACGGCCAGGCCGCCGTCAAGGCGAACCTGAACCCGAAGAAGACGAAGGACGCCAGCTACGATTACGCCTACTACGACACGAGCGTCGGTAGCGAGCCGGACTACGACGTCAACACGGAGATAAAGAAGTCGACGGTGAAGAACTAATATCCTAAATTTTAAGTTATTTTGTTGGTAAGTTTTGTTTTCTAGTTTCCTTGTGTCAGTATGTTCAGAACAGTATTTTTTTATCGAACAGAGAAAAATAAAACAGCCTAATTTATAGAGTAAGATTGTACATATTTTGAGATAATAAAGGTACCTTTTTTGTTTTTAACTTGGCGTTTCCTACGGCTACAAAAAGCCACGAGACCATTCTCCAAGAAAATTGTTATGCTTGACATATAACAACTACAACAATTCACCTACAGAACAGCCGTGACTAACATAACTTCATTCAGTTATTCAACTGCTATTATCTAAAACAACTATTATGGAATCATGCCTACAAAATACCCCTGATTATCGAACACCTCTGTCTTGGTTAACAACTTTCTTTTCTCCATTAAGTAACAGGAATTTATACACCAACTCACCAGCAGAAAACTTCATTTCATTAGAGAGCATCAAAAACAGTCAACTAATCTCCGCCTAAAATCTAAAACCTGCGCACTCATTCGAGGCGAAATGAAAACCCTACCAACGAAAACAGTCGACTTTATTGCAATTCATAATACTGCACGTACAGGAATTCAAATGAACCTCACAGCACTGGAAAGTTATAATTTTGGTGTTGCTGCTTCGCCAGAGACAGAACGCATAGGAAATAATCCTTACCTTGTGGATTAACGTAATACGTCAACATTGTACTCTCTTGGTTTTTCTCCTCGATGTCCGGTGTCGACAACGGAGAAATGCTAATCTCTGAATGCTCCGGACTGTTATCTGGGAGATTCAACAGACCGACGGTGCTCTTAACGTAGTCCGCAACCCTGGCCCTGCTGACTGGGTCCATTTCCTCTTCGGACTTCACAAGTAAAGTCGGCGGAGTAAGTCTGAAGATCAGAATGGTCGGATCGCTGTTGTGCACCACGTTCAGATCAGACAGATTTATTATCCTCAACGTCAAGTCTTCGTCCATGTTGATGACTAGTAAGGCGTCGACAGTCAAGATTAAGGCGATCGCCTCATACTGGAAGTTGTTGTTTATGCTTGTCGCTTCTATCACATACAGGAATTGACTAGGGGTTATGGAATGTGCGTACTTCCAGTTGTATTTTAATGTTGAGTTCACGCACTGGAAGATCTTGAGGACTGAAGGTGGGGACCTCGGCTCGGGGAAGGAATTCCAACCTGCGCCTTGTAGCAAACCTGGATTGATGAAAGTTTAGCGTGGATTCCAACGGTCAAAATTGGTGAAAAACAGTGATGACAATCCATGTTTACAAGTGATACAAAAATGGTACCAATATTTCAATTTAAACATATCTATAACATTTACTCAAAAAAGTGAAACATTTCAACTTGAATTGCGAACAATTATTTAACTCTCTCATATACCTGCAACAATGTTTCTTACCTTGCCCTGTTAAAGCTACCAATTCCGCGGCTCCACTCAAAGGCTTCGTCACCATCCCAACGATACCTAAACCTACGCCTGCGACTAAAGACCTCGGCGACGCACCTTCAGTCATTACCGACTGTAACGGGTGATGCGCAATGCCGCCTACGGCACCTAGGAGGCTTATCCCTAAACCAGTCAGGCCCTAAAAACCAAAATATGTCTGAAACTGATGGCTAAAAATTG
Source organism: Cryptocephalus primarius (assembly GCA_963576515.1). Taxonomy (NCBI): domain Eukaryota; kingdom Metazoa; phylum Arthropoda; class Insecta; order Coleoptera; family Chrysomelidae; genus Cryptocephalus; species Cryptocephalus primarius. The sequence goes on along the minus strand of OY754938.1, from coordinate 16,214,820 downwards.
AAGAGAATCCGTACCTGTATAAAACCTTGTGCTAGGCCTTGCGGCCTTTGCCTCCGCTGTTCCTCGGTCCTCCTGAGGTGTTCCTCGTCCAAAGTCAGACGATCCAAATTGCGAGCTACACTCGAGGCGAGTTTTGTAACGGACTGAAGGGTACCCGCTGTGACATGTTTCATTAAAGAGGCTGAACCTTGGGTTACGCCTGAAATAAAAACAATTCGAAACTCCATAATTTCGCTCAAGTTAAAGTTTCTTAATTTAGTTTTAAGAAAAGTATGGGTTCGGTACCTTTGAGGAACGCCATTGGTCCTACCACTAAACCTCTATATGGTAAACTAACGAAATCCCTCAAGCCTGTGCCCATAGCTCTAGCCAACACTCCCGGACTTCCGAGGAGCTCTAGAGAGCTTACGACCCAACCGGCTCCAAATATAGCACCCGAAAGATAGTGCATAGTTAATGCGTGGCCAAGCCTGGAATAAAATTAAATAGTTTCTATTAGAAACTATCAATCATATGTGAATCATTCGCTCAATACAGAGCCATCTAATTACGTAATTTGTAAGTTTTGTAAGCACAATACTGACCATACATTTCTAAATGAATACATAAATACGTTTTAACTTACCTGTCGGGAGTCGTAAACACTCTCCACCTGTCAAACTTCCCAAAATGCAACGGCGACTGATCTAGAGCTATGTACAACTTGATCGAACTATGTATCGAGAGTAACAAAGATAACGGCATGATCGTTATAGATCGGATGGTCAATGGTGCCGCTAGAATCGCGCAGCTCCAAGAAATTACCTCAGGGACTACAACCTGGAAGTATAGCATTAAAACTAGTCACAAATTTTCATTCAGAAGTTCTCTTACACAACCAGAGGCGATGTTTAACTTAGGTGTCACTCGATGAACCGGCCATGCTATTAAATTATTCGGCATTAAAATGCTGAAGTACTCCCTCAGTCTCGTTATGTAAGTGTCCTCCAAATAGCAGGATATGGGGTTTACGGAAATTTTCATGCATTTGACTCCTAAATAAAAGAGAAATATTATATAGCATTCTCCAGAGTAATAAAAATCTGCTTGTAAAATTCAGTTAATGTTGATGATCAGTATCTCTCTCTATGCAATTAAAGCTTTGTTGTATTGTAAATTAATATCTATTTTTTGTTAATACCTGTCATCCGTAGTGTCTTTGAATAATCCTTCCAACTTTCCAAGACACATTCCACTTGTACTATGGGATTCTCTTCGGAATATTTTATTAAAGTTTCAATGGGAACGTTTAATGTAGTTAATTTTCTCTTTTCCTTTTTATCTTGACCTGTCAAGGCTACTGGAAAATCATACGACTCGGTGCAATAGAGTTGATTATCGAACTGCATCTCAGAAATTGTAACTTTAATTCTCATGCACTGAAAAAAAATAAGAGTTAACTTGGAAATTCCTCATATTTTCTCAAAACATCATACCTCTTCTTGGAAAATACTGAATGCGACATCATCACAGACCAAACTCGCTACTTCCCACCGCTCCTGGCCATCTTTCTCCAGATCAGACAGGAAAACGAAAGAAACCGCTTTGAGGAATACTTTGCAATTGAAAGATTTCCACTTTTTGTTCAAAGACAACGTGGAAATGACAAGAGACCTTGTAGTAGACGACACGCTTCCTAAATTAGTATCGGAAAAACATTTTCCAGTAGTCCCTTCGTCACTTACATGTTCCTTCTTTCCCTCAGAAAGATTCGGATCTGACTGAGTCGAAACTACATTTTCCACGGAGTACAATTTCAGAACTTTGGCCGTTGGTTCCTAAAAAAAAAAAAACAAAATAGAAAGACACTAAAAAATGTTTGAAAGCGTAAATACCGAATGTCTTTCTTTAATCGTCATTCCTGGGAATTCCTGCATAGTTAACCTCACCCTTATGTCTCTAGCGCTTATCTCAACCTAAAATACCCATGAAAAATAATTCACTGTATAAAAGTTACTCTTACTTCTTACCTCACTAACAGATTCTAAACTTATAAAAGTAGTGCAAGCCATGATAACTACAATCACCTTCACATCGCCATAATAAGGAACCCTAATGAACTGCTCATTATTGTTGTTAATAATGTTTATGGCAGGTGACCAGGTAAAATCATCCGACTGTTCTAAAAAAATAATACACAGATAATGAAAAGTGTCATTAAACTTAATTATCAATTCTCACTGGCTGAATCGCAGGCGAAAGTGATCTTCTCAACGAGACTGCTCTGAGGCAACTCAGGAAACTTCTCGTTCAGTACCGGGATCGAATAATAAACAGAACTCGACTCAGGGATTTTACAATGCCATCTAAAATGCTGAGCTTCCCGTATCACCCCGTTACCGTCCTGAGATACCTGAGCGCAGAACAGGTCTGCGTTAGTCTTGTTCTCCAGAACCATCTGAGGTCTATTATCGTAGTGGACGGCGAGGAAGGTCTGCCCTTTATGTTCTTGAGCGGTCAAAACGAGAGGAAGGGGATAGTGCTTGGTGAAAACATTGAAAGATCTACGTAAGAACGGTTTATCTACTCGGATAGGACAGGACCAACCGATGCTGGGTTGGACACTGAAGGATAGGTATAGGGCGTAGTCCGAAATGTTCTCTTGTTGAGATAATGTGTACCATTGGATAATAGAAATACCGATGTTGCTAAAATTATCAAAAAGGTACAAAACATTCGTTAATATTAATTTCTATTACCTTTTCTGTAAATGCGGTGGCAATGTAAAAGCGAACATGTCAATGTTCGTAGGGAACTCCCACACGTCTTTACTATCAGGAACGGCAATACAAACCACCTGGATCTGTGCCAGGATATGACTAGACAATACATGGGTCGAGGCAATCTTCAGTAATCTTATCTCATTCGATACTGAGCTAGTTATGGACAGCATAGAGATGTGAGAATCGAATTTAACTGACGTCTTTATCGTCCCTGGAACCAAAACAAACTACCTAATACATTTCGATACTTTTAAAGTAGATTAAAGCAGCGAAATAAAAACTGTACCGTCTAAAGGAATATTTCCAGTGATCTTAGGCATGTAAAAAGTCTGACTCCAATCAGACTTGGATAACTGAAGAGGTCCAGAGTAATTCCAAGTACCACCGGAACAAATGCCGATATAAAAATTTTCCTTGAATAGGATTAGCTTGTTATATATAAATTTTGATAGAATTGGAATTATATTACTTCAAGTTTAGGTGGTGCGATAATTCCGTTATGTTGAATTCTACACAACTCCACACCACTCATCATTAACGTAACTGGAACTCCAAATGTATTTACAGTAAGATTCCATGGTAAAAGTTCAACAAGGAGAGAAGAAGAGTGATGGCAGGCATTTTGATACCTCACCTGTAAACAGTTATTCATTGCAAAGAGTATAACCACGGTAATTCTAAACAGAGCTGTACCTGTACATGTGTAAGAGGTCGTTGATCAACTATCCATTCAATATCTTTCAAATCTTCATCTAAATACGGCCATTTACACTTGTCAAATGTCTTCAGCACCTCCAAGATCTCGTCAATATCTTCTTTATCAGGTTTCTTGAAGAAAGAATGTTGATCAATGAGGCTGTAATTCAACGGAACGTATGGGTTTGAAGATGTATCGTTCTTACTGAAAACGAGATAAACAAGAAATTAATAAAACAGATTACTCCACACTTATTATTCTTACTCAATTTTAAAGGTCAATTGATGTGAATGATCAATGGTCCCAGGACAATAAAGCTGCTGGAGTTCCCCCTTGGAATTCACGACTGAATCTAGGTGCACATTCAATAAAGGAGTTTCGATGTGAACTTTCGTGTTAAATGGTAGATTAGACTTGACCATAAAGAGCGGCCAAAGCATCGCGAGCACTCTTTTCACTTTTTGAAATTCTTGCGTTACGATCCTGCACCAGATGCTGAGGAATTGACCGCGTTCTTGCAATGGCACTAAAGGAAGGAAAGTTCAAATATGTAACGAAAAAATGGTGGATTTTCTTGATTATTTAGCAGAATAGGTAAATTTGTTATAATTTTACCTTTGACTAACCACGGTTGCGAACCGTTGGAATGTTCCTTCAAAGGTATATCTCCAGTCCAAGCAGATTCCAGACCGTAGAACCTCAAACGAAGGAAATATTTTTTCTTGCTATTGATGAAAATCGAAGGGTTGTTCCTTTTTGCTGTTACGATGTGAGTAGGAGCATTCCTGAATTCCGCTTCCTTGTTTTCGATGACTGCTTCCATGAGTTTCATTTCGAAATGTTCTGTCAGCATGTTGCTGACCGATAACTGGCCTAAAAAATAGTCATTTTTCATTTATTTGTTATAGATAAACAGACATTTTTATGATGTAGTTTAGCACAATTGATGAACTTCTGCACCTAGGTGAGCACACCTGGATGTGCTAGCATTAGAGATAATTTTACACCAGCATAATGAAATGATGAAAATTAGAATACAATAAACAAAAATTAGGAGAACAATAAGACATATGTAATGTGAACTAAAAGACAAAACGTGGAGGTACTGACTTAGCCAAGGGCAAACACATTATGTGCGTCACAGCAATTTTATGTATTTACAGTAGTTAATAATATAAATATTTTACCTTTCAATGTAATGTAATATATATTTTCTTCTTCTATTGTTGTAATAGTAATTTCCTTACCTGATATCGTTATCTTCCTCTGAGAAGCAGACAGAGCCTTAACGCTGATGAAAATCACTATATTCTTCTCTGAATTGAACTGTATAGCTTGCGTCTTATCGTCATCAATAGAAAAGCTCTTCGACCAAATCCAATTGTTTTCTTCCAGAGCAACTCTCAACTGTTGTTTCCTCTTCTGAGAATACCAACTGTACATATGAAAATTCCTAGAGGACAAGAGGATACTTTCCTCCGTCTCGGATTGCCCTATCCTTATGTTAGTGTTGGAGTTGTTGCAGATCACGTACCGAGTCATTATTACAAAATCTTTTTCCGAGTCTTTGGACGTGTAACTTTGGTGCCACGTCTGGCTGGCGACAGCTAGAGAGTGTGCTATGCTGGGACCAAACTTTATCTATAAAAAAAATAAAAAGCTGTAGATTTTAAAGGATTTACGAAAGGCTAAACACTACGGCATAAGTATTATTATTTAGTTTAAATGAATTTGAAAGTTCCTTTTAAATAATTGTTTTTCTTTCTAAGTAGCATTTAGTGTCGAGTTCAACAATAAGATTTCATTGATTACAATAGCAAGAACAATTGGTTTCATAATTACCTCAACAGGTTTCGAAATCAAATCAAAATTTACATTGTCCTTAACGTCAAACTCCAGTTTCGCTGTGAAGGGCTCCACGATCGCATGATCCGTCAGGAAAGCATAATCCAACACATTTACTTTAACAGCCGAAGTAATTTCGCCGGAAATAACGTCGAACTTCCACCCGGCGAAAAACGCACTAAGATTATCCAAACTTGTTACTAGAAACTTTTGGTTGTCCGGATACAAAAAGTCAGGCGTGTAATCCTCGAGGTACTCCGGCAGTTTCAATGGAGTATTCTTGTCGAAATAGTTATATAGAGCTACGTCTATTTTCGACAGGTACAATGCGGCTGTTACGTTTGGTATGAGTGATCTATTGAAGTAGGAATCGATCCTCATACAAGCCGCCAGAGCCCTCGGGGATATTGGCGTGTCTCCCTCTTCGTTTCCCTCGGTAGTCGTAATGAGTACTCTCCAAGTGGAAGCGACAACTCCCTGTGGCAAAGTTAGATGGCAAACTTCGCTTTCAGACAAGTAGAATTCAGTAAAAGGCAAATAGCTGTTCCGTACTTCAGACCAGTACTCTAGATGACAAAGTACTTGGAGGTCGTCATAGGAACCTAACATAGTCGCTTTGTAGGGTACTGGGAAAATACGGACTTTGGTCAACGCCCTGGGTTGCGGGTACCGCCAGACCATTGCGGAAATAGGACCGTTGTAGAAAATAACCTGGAAAATAAACAAATACTACAATTGATCCCGATAATTTGAACTAGATTTCATCTATAGTAAAGAAAATGGAAACTGAAATTCCCTTCCAAAGACAAATTATTACTGTAGTAAGCCAAATATCGGCCACTTTACCTACCTGATAAGGTAGCGGAATCTCATCGGTATTTTCACTATTAGCATCGACAAACTGAAACGCACCGGCCCTCAAATCATCTTTATAGTGCTGATCCTTCTCGTAAGATTTTTGCCTGACATCAACAATTTCAATGCTACTCTCTCCATTAAACGATAATGTAGAGATAAACTCCGTCACTTCTTTCATTACGATTTCAACGGAATTAATTTGCTCTGGACTTATATCGATCATTATACAATCACTAGTGATGGTAAGCTGTATTAGAGGTTCACTTTCTGCCGTCTGCCAGGATTCCCAGAATAGTGAAATATCCACAGAAACTGTCCATGGATTCAGCAAAAGTTTTTTGAAGTTCTCTTTAATTATGGTCAAGGTGATGCAGTTCATTGAACAAGACAGGTTGAGCCGTTCCGGTCTCGAGGATAGTGACAGGTGGCTCTTTAGTTTGCCTACACCCAGGTTAACCTATAAGAAAAATTTGAATACGAATTTGATGTCAGCGAACATCAATGACCGCTGTAGTTTATATACCTCATGGCCGGCATCAGATTTGATGGAGAATATTAGCTGGTTACACTTTAAGCTTACAGCATTGATCCCTTTCAACAGACTTTTCAGTTGGTGAAACTTGGAGTAAGTCCCTGTGGGTTTCACGACGCTGTAATTCATTGATGTTTTGGAAATTTGTGAGGTCATCGCCGAACACTTGGAGAAGAGTACTGAATTTTTTTGAGCGCCTTTGAAAGTTTCATAAGCCTGGAATTCATGATTTAATCAACTTTTATTTCTTACTCAGTGAAGTATTGAGAATATTATAAGGCGGTAAACATTTCAAAATACTGTCCACCTGTGATAAAAGCAAAATCTGAATTTTTCTGAAGCAAATTTAAACTTTAATCATTTCATTTCCTCACCTTATCTTTGATGATTAGTAAATATGCCCACTTCGACATCGAACACAAGATCTTGGTAGGTTTTGAGATCTCGATCTCCAAACTAGTGCCCTTGCTGATGTTTTTCGAGTATCTCAAAGTAAAGAACGCTGGTAAAATTCCTGTACTCGGATCAGGGTTTCCGGATTTAGTCTCCAGAAGGCTGACAGCGTAGTCCTCTTCAGTTGGCACTTGGGCTACAGGCAAATACTCGGGCCCGCTCAGTTTTAGGCTAAGGTCGAAACAGGAGACTTGAATCTTTCTTCCAAATTGTTGTCTCGATATAAAAGCGTTGGGTTGCTTCAATCCGAAGTATATCAAAGGGATGTATTTTTTATAACATTCGTTTATGTCAACGTTCTCTTCCTCTGCTTCGTAGCCCAGTTCATCCTCAGCTTTTTTCAGTAGCTTTTTCTTTTTATTCTTAAACCTGGACAACACGACTTTCGTATCATCCACTTGATACAATCCGAGACCTATTTTCCCAGCAGCAAACAACATGTCGAAAGGAATAAGATTAAAATTCACAGGTACAGCACTCGGCAGCCTCTGTAACACTGGTTTACTACTTTCTGAGTGACTTTTCATAATTTTTGACGATTTTATGCTTTTAATATCTGACGTTTCGATTCCAGAGTCCCTCAGGATCTCCACAGTACTGTTTTCAAGTTCCACCGGAAACAGTTTTTGCCTTGAATAAGGGATTCTGATTTGTGTGGCATTTGGATCATCTTCCCGAGCGAGAGGTTCTACTAGTAACAGGAATTCGCTTAACAGAGCAGAGTGTAGTTTGATTTGATTCAAAGAGAGGTGCACCAAGATATCTGACACAAAATTCACCTGGAAAGTCATTATTCAGAATAGTGAATATATTTGATGTAAAACTGACCTCTACTGAATGTCCACATATAACGACGCTTTCCTTATAAACCATAGCCGGTGCTGCAATCAAAGTTATATCGAATTTATCCGTGATCGGCCAGAAATTCATTGTCGGAAGCAAGTTCGGCTGGCCTTGTTCTAAATTGTTCCATTCCACTGCGGGATTCTCGCTTTTACCTCTAAGGGTAGACATCTTATTAGTGGAAGACAGGATGCGTTCCAGATCTTTCCACAGACCGGTACAGATAGATATACTGATTAAGTCAAGCTGGTATTGCCTGTCTTCAATTTCACTACCTAAAAACAATATATTAATACCACTCAACAGTTTTTCAACATCACCTTGCCTGGTATGCTCAAAATCCTTGCATGAGCCGCTTGTTCATAGACATCAGGTCTGATTGGCGTTCGGCATATCGGATTGACTGCATTCGGGTTCAAACATATCTTCTGAACCTAAAAACGAGGTTTCAAAAATTCAACTTAAATAGTATATAACTGATTTACCTGGAATATAACAATGTCATGAAGCGTAGAAGATCCCTTCAATTCTACAGAAGGGAATATAATTCTGATATCTTGGCATTCCAAGTAGGCGAGCGGTAAAGTTTGATTGTTGAACATTGAACGATTGCTGGAAATGGTGACCTGTTGTTCATTTCTCACTGGGATCTCCAGCAAAGGCTTGACCACCAGGTAGAAGCTCCGTAAGGTCTTCAAAGATATGACAAAATCTATAAGAAAGAGATAAGAGTCACTAATGTTTGAATAAATTACAAAATTCTCTTATACCTATTGGCTGGATATTGACAACGATCTCCGTAATATATCGATTCTGTGAGAAGAACTGTTGGTTGATCAGGTCGGCCTTTTTCGCCTCTTTCTGGCGTTTTTGAAGGGCGCCCCATAAAGTATGGGTGTGCCGACAGCTTGCCCTGGTGATGGTCATGCTGACGAAACTGTTGTCTTCGTGACGTTGACCTGAGGACACATCCTCGCGTAGTTTCATCACTATACCAGAAAAAGCTCCTGGTTTCCATTTTGAGGACGAAGTATTTCTGAAAAATAAAGCAGATTTTGATATAAATTTTGAAACATTTAGAAATTATAGTGATTTTTGATGAAATCATAGATTTTTCATTTGATCTATAGCTAAGAAAGCAAAGCCCTCTCGTCGAGTATTTTTCTGAACAAAGGTACTTTTACCTTTTATAATGGTGTATGGAAACTGATCCAATTTTGCTCTTGACCTTCAAATAAACACTCTGGAAATCCAATGAGCTCACAATGTCTTCCGCATCAACAACCAGTTTCAACCTCGGCTGCAAAGTTTCTATTTCTTCCTCATTTGAACTCTTGTGTTCATTCGACAGCAATTCCATTGTAAATCTCGTCACAGTCCATTGTACCCAAGCAGTCAATTTAACAGAATCCCCTTCTGCAACTTCCAACTGATTTGAAGGCGAGGTTTCGCTGTTGGAATCAAATGTGTTTTCTTTGAGCAGCGTAGGAGACAAGGTCGATCCTTCTTTGGTTAAATTAGGAGGAAACACTTCTTGGACTTTCGGTATGACAGATGGTTGACTGGGAAGCAAATTTGAGGCGACTTCCATTAATCCATATAAAACACCCGCAAATAGATAAATCTGCACTTCAGATGTTGATATTATAATGGGGGTCATATCAATGTGAACGCATACCCCCAATGATCCAATATCATTCTTAGCATCAGTTAAATTCTCTTTGCTTGGTCGAGTCGACAAGCCGACAGTGGCACTTAAGGAAACGGGTTTTAAAAACGTCAATTTGTTTCCAAACTGGATTGTGTAACAGCTTAAGTCTGATATGGACATCGTCCAAGGGAAACTAGACTTCCCGTTAGTCCAAATAGAATCTGGTAAAGTCACTGGGAGGACTTTTAAGTATTTTTTGATGGACTGTCTATGCGCGCTGCGAATGTTTGCAAAGGGAAGAGTTATAACCATGATGTCTGGAGGATTTTCTTTGTTTACCATCGATTCCACCGCTTCCTGGATACCTAACAATAAATAATAACAACAGTTACAATCAATTTAACAATAAATAACATAGGCACAACAGATTTGTTTCTCTTATACCTCAGAATGTATCTGTGAATTGTCTTTAGCATACCTTGAGACCCAACAGCAGACAATGACACCAGCGGAAAATAAATCGTACACTGCGAGATATCTCCATACAAAAACATCCCTTTCCAAACATTAAACCACCTCTTCAAGATGTTATAAATTCTCTCTTGTACATCGATTTGAGCCTCCTCAGTTGTAATTTCAATTTTCTTAGGAAGATGCAGTTGTTCTCTATCTGAATTACTATGGACAGATTCGATTTGGGTGCTTAACTTACGAGGGGTTCCTATAACATTACTGCTGCTCACTTCTGAGGCAGACTTTGTCTTGTATAACTGAGACTCTGAAAAATATAATGAAAATCGACAGTACTAAAACAGTAAAAGCTTCATAATATATCTAAGATAACGTTCATGTATGGTATAAATACAAATCGCAGACTCTTATATTATTATCCTATGACTTACCACAACTGTCATGCCTCACAACCAAAGGTTTCGGAGTATAAAGCAGCCATCTACAGAGCAACGGATCGATACATATCCTGATCTCCTGCATATTAAATAACAAAATCGGCGGGTGCTTCTGTACCTCAGGACTAATCGGATATTGTATAGTCACGGTAAACAACGGAAGTTCATCTAAATTTCTATAAGAAAAACGATATAACAACCTCAATTGATACTCTCCACTTTAAACTTACTTATCATCACATTTAACAGTCACTGGCTTCGGGTCTGGTCCAGAAAGAAACAGCACCTGCTGCAAGTCTTTGTAAGCGGTAGATGTGTATTTACCGTTCTTGTCTGTAACGACAGTTAATTCGATAGGTTCAAAGATGAATGCTTTGATTGATCCAAGACTTGCATCAATAGAGATCGTCGCGTTGGTCACGACCTTTTTAAATCTTATGCCTTCGATGCATAATTCCATGTAAGGTAAATCTAAAAAACAAATCAAAGAAGACAGTAAATTTCAATAACATACTTGGGAGGTAATAAATACGTTTTGTTTGAAATTTACAATCTATAGAAGTATTGATATATTAAAGTAAACTAATAATGTAGGTATATTAATATATTACCGTTCTCTTTGGTGGCGTCGCTTAAAATAGAAGTATTCGCCATAGTCTTGACACTGCCCTCTGAGTCCATCTTCATCAATTTCGTAATAATATACCCAACTACCATCATCTTAGCATTGGTTCCATTCAAACTTATACTTTCCGATTCGAAAACAGCCTCAACATGTGCTATATCAGGATTCGTCCAATACTGCGGTTTCGATATAGTTTTAGAGGAGTAAGACATGCTTGAAGGTGATAAGATCATTGTGTGACTCTGGGCGTTGAGGATGAGACGGCTGCACAATGACATCACTTTTATGGCAAGATTCGAGTAACAAGCGTCGAAAAGTTTCTTCGGAGGTTCCGGTAGCTGACAAGTTGTATGCACTAGTCTATTAATATACATCGGATAGTGAAAAGTCACGTCCAAGAATTGACATTCGATGGTAAGCCTGGGTAAATCGAAAGGAATAGACTGAGCTTGTGTACCCTGCATTGATAATTTCTAGAAGCACAAAGTCTTAAAAATATTTACTATGTTTTTAAACATCTTACTTTTCTCTTTTTGAATAAACTTCCTTTGCTGGGTTGAAAGTATGGATGGTCCATTAACTCCAGTTCTATCACAGGCGCGAATATTGTCAACCTGACACTTCTACTTGGTATGAACTCATTAAGAGCGTCAAAGTCCTCAGAAGAGGGCGGTAAGAGGTCTTGTAAAGGCAAATCCGGCTTTGGGGTGTAATATGGAGGGTAATCATAATTTGAGGCCGCTACTGATAAAGTGCTCAGCCTATGGAAGAATCCTGAGCACAATCTTAACTTGAATGGTCCCACGCACACCCGCAAACTTGAGCTCTCAGAAAGATTGCTAAAGAATTGTGATTATTATGAGGCCCTACTGAAAAGTAGTTTTTTAATCTCATACTATGGTTATATCTATACCTGAATTCATTATCGCTGCCTAAATCTGATAATATCTCACTTGATGCATCACTAGGTAGCTCCATCTGGTACAGATAATCATAAGCAAAGGCAGGGGTACGTTCCAACAGTACTGACTCTGAATAAACGACCATGTGATAATCCCATGAGGTGTTATACTGTCGTCTCTGGCCTTGGTTCTCTACTGCTTTGGCATCAAAGAGGGAGTCTGATTTATGAGAACTTGTTTCTGAACCTAAAAATCACACATGTTAAATATAGAAATTATATTTAATATTAATATTTAATAATAATATTAAATATAGAATAAATTAGAAAAGAATAAATGGTCTGATTTCACAATAACTGCAATAGTAGTTCTCACCCATTTTTAGGTAATTAATATTGTCATGTTCATCGGTGATTTCCATATGAGAACAGCTGCAGAATCCCACAGGAAGTAACAAGGCCCGACTGATCCCACCTTGAGCATTAAACCATTTGACGCCATGTACTATAGACTCTGAATAAATCCCTTGTAATTGTAGCGTCAACATCGGATTATACCTGAGCTTCTTATGAGAATAATAACTGCTACGTTCGGAACTAGTTTCTGATAACTAAAAACCAAAATTGATTTGCGGGATATTAGCCTAATGAACTAAGTAGATGCAGAATTAATTCAAATTGTTTGTCAACAAATTTCACTGAACTGACTGAGCTTGTTCAGCCTTGGATGCAATTTAACTTACTTTAAATGTTACTGAGGCGTTATCAACATAAAACCCAAAATGTACTGTGTGTCCTTTCAGCAACTGTGCTTGTTCCTCATACTCCTCGTCCCATGTCGCGGGTAGAACAGATGATACGTACGACCAGGCCCAACCAGTCCAGGTTTCATTGTTATCAGAAATATCTGTAGGTACTTTTAATTCAAAAACTGTATATTTAAAATAACTGAACATACCATTTGGGTCTTGAGAGGTACTTGCGCCATCAATATTGGCGTTCTTCTCCGGTTTCAGTTGCTTTTGCTGAAGAGCATAGAGCAGCAAAAGGAGTCTCATGAACATCGGGACTTGTTGTTCGGTCATACTAAACTCCATGCTAAAGCAAATAGAATTATGGAAATATGGAAAAAGTATTAAAGTAGATAATTATTAAATGTCAAATAAAATTGGAAAACCAACTTTAAAACATTTTAGAGCAGATTAGGTCAGCTCCTTGTTTTCTTTAAATTGCCTTAAATTTTAATGCAAAGCATTCTTATCGATATATTATTTGATGTCCATCTTTTTTGGACATTCCAAAAAGCTTTAACAAAAGTAATTTGAAACTGAGCAATTGCTTTCATAAAATTTTAGAAATGTGTTGAGAAAAAAAAACAACCTGCAAGAATTTTCCCTGGCACTTTATAGAATTAAAATTCAGATTTGTCTGATTTAAAATTACTGAGGTTTTCAAAATATAGAACATTTCACAGTACGACTTTCTGTCAAATAACAAGTATTTATGAGTACTTACTTGTTGCAATAAATATCTAGCCTTGTGGTGGAAGCTTTTCGGGCGGTAGCTGAGAAGTACTGCCTTAGGAAATGCATTGTCATAGAACACCTATATAACATGGGTTCTTGGTAAACCTCGATTTTGCCAGAGGCGTTACGTTTATCTAGGCATAGTGTTAAATCATGGACTTTAATCACCTTCCTTAATGTGACTTCGGCCTGAGAGACATCTACAAAAAGATAAACACTTGTTAAATGTAAAATTTCAATTAGATGGTTCCAATAAGAAAACCAGTTTTAAAAATAAAATTTTCTTTTATCCTTTCTGATTTAGACAATGACAACAACTTTATGTTATTAGGATAAATTCCATACCGGTATACGCAGGTTCCCATTTGTTATTAGCAGATTCAAAAGTCAGAAGTTTAATATTCATGGATAAAACAATATCTTCTTCCACATATTTCAATATCACATTGCTGCAGTTTATCTTGATGTTACTGACAATTTTATTGATAAGTTGCTGTAGGTATCCCTGAAGAGGTTCAACTTCTTTGCTTTAAACAAAAATGATGTTGGACTTTATATCTGATTTAAAATCTTTCTTCACTTTACCCATTATTAGCAGATCTCTTAAACTTTTCTCTGGGCTGACTGCTGCAATTTCTAGATGTGGAGTCTTTTCCTTTCAGGTTTAAAATACATTCTACAAAAACCAGTAAACATGTCTGACTTAGAAAAGCTTATTAGTCAAATGGTGTCTACCTATGGTATTGATGGTGATTGTAATGGGTTCGGAGGCCAGCTTGGTCCATGGCACGTGGATGAGAAGCTCCCTAATGCTTCCCGAAAGGAAACTGAAAGGTAACTGTAACTCCTGTTCGAGTACCTGCAGGTTAAGTTCTAGATTGTTAAAAGTGGCATCTCCTCCCCACAGAGATACCTGAAAGTAAGCACTTATGATTTCACACATTAAATCAAAATGAACAAATAGGACCGGCTTCACTGGGTATTTCTTGACTAACTAAGGAAAAGAACCGAGTATATTAAATTTCGAAATGCCAAAATCTGTATTTAGTGGTATATGGTAAAGTCATGTTTGAGAATGTTTAAAAACTCTTTGGTACAGACTGTTGGCAATGCGAAGGTTGTTCCTCATCCTGAATTGCTTTAATTTTTAAATGATTTCATAAAGGGACTTTAAATTACAAGTAAACCACATCAGAAACTAATTTAATTTAGTTTACTTGTTGTCATGTTCCCTTCTTGACTATAAAAGATTGTAGTGAGAAACATTCGTGAGTATTCTAGTCCTAAAGCTTCCTAGTTTTTAAATTTGTTTTGCTGGTATTATTGGTACAACTTTACCTGTGAGTCTTCTAGTTTGAAGTTATTTATATACTTGTTAACATAGCTCAGGAGGATGGGCGTTATATAGGATTCCAATTTGAACATTCTGTAGCCAGCTTACAATGGAACGGCGATAAGATTACGAATTGCGTGTTACGGAGGAGGTTCTGAAGCGTCTTGCGTTATCTGTGATTAGTACGTTATTTCCTAATTAATGTGTCGTTCCACGTACGCGGCATATTTTTTGATTTTGGTTGATTAGATGTAAACACAAAGTGACGTTTTCAAATAAATAGGCACGTGTGAAGCGTTTGACAACTCGAAAACAACCACTTCTTCTTCTTCCTTAGACAACCTCACGTTTGGCACGGGACACCAAAATTCAGCGCTCTTTCAACATTCCGAGTTTCTCGGCTTGGGATTGGCGGAGATTGAAGGAGAGGGACGGATTCCCTTTCGCCGTATGTCACATGAACGTTAAATGTCAGTCGTGCCAAGATGGCGAACGTGCGTGATAGTGATACGTCTTTGTGGCTTCACAATAAACTCGGCATTTCGAACGATTCGTGGACCGGCGGCTCGATTTGCTCGCAATTGAACGCCGAAGTACTGAGGAACATAAAAGACTGCTTCCCAGACCTGCAGACCCAGGTCAAACTCAAACTGTTACTTAGTTTCTTTCACATCCCGCGTAGAAATTTGGAAGAGGTATGTGTGTGTTTATAAATACGCGGCGGTTTCGGTATGACTACGTCTCTCTCGGCGACGTGAGGAACGCGCGGGACGTACGTCCGAGATAGGACGCGAGTTGTGGAAATCGCAATTGGAAAAATGCGGATTGTTTTATTGTTTGAGCAAACTCCGGAAAAGTGTGACAACACGAAGTATTGCATTTGCGTGTTTGGTAAACCGACGGTGTTCTAGTCGAAATCGCCAGCAGCGGTTTAAACTGAAAAAAACACCTACATACGGAGCTTCTAATTTTTTTTTCAAAAAACCGCCTAAAATAGGATGCAATAACTTTACACTCGGTCGCTTGCATAAACATTTGTTTAATGTTTTGCACGTAATACGTAATAACAATCCACAAAATCTGTCGAAACATTTAAGGGGTTCCTCAGGTCCTTCTTTTTCATTCCTGAGGTGCATGCGATACCAAAGAATGACTGGGTTTCCAATTCAAGTACCACAAATTTATTTTTAAATCTCACTGAGCCGACTTTATAACTATGTACTGCATATAACTGATTTCTAATATCAGTGCGTATAGTAAACGCATACGTTTTGTGTCCTAGCTTTTTGGCCTGTTCTAATGAGCAAGTGACACATAAATAGCGGTATCATCAGCATATGCTATTGCCTGTAAATTGGCTAGTAAACTGATCATGTAAATAATGAACAGCGACGGTCCTAAAATCATTCCGTGGCACACCAATGTTTATCTCCTTACAATTTCTGCACATTCAAAGTGGGTAGGGCATTTAACCGCTGTGAGGCTTAAATTCTCAAATTTCATGTCTAAAATTCTACTAAAACTGTTTCTGAAGGAGTGCTTTTCATTTTCAGTGGAAATTGGAACTAGAACAGATCCTTGATGTGGCCCTTTCGGATTCTGAATTATGGGTTGCAATGCTGGCGGACGCTTTAAAAACGTACCCATCGACGAGTACGTTGAACACTGAAATATCAGACGTAGATGAAGTCAGGCCGATCTTTACTGATCTCATCACGGACCTCAGGAAGTTGGTCCGGAAACAGAATGAACACACAATGTTACCTATGGAGTGCCATTACTTGAATAAGGCAGCACTTGTGTCTGTCGTAAGTGGAATATTCATTTATTTATCGGCATAATTTATATGTGTACATTCTCCTAAAGAAGAAACATTAATAAACCCAAGGGGGGGAACAACCCCCCTGTGCTCAAAATTCATTATAAACTAAATAAAGACGTGAATCACTTATATAAAATAAAAATGCTAAACTTACTAATTAGTGCTGTAGTTATTTAATGTAACATAATGATGTGACTTTATTTAATGATTTAATTGGCATGAATTAATATGAATATGTCTTAGTTGCTCTGTAAATATATTTTTTCTTAGTTAACGGTTTTTGTATTTGGGTAATTCAATTTATTTATTCCTGGTAATACTAGTCAATGTTGTAAATGAATAATATTACATGTTAAAGTGATACATTATGTCTTTGATTTGATATGCTCGGGAGGTAGTTATAAGAATGTTTATTTTTATTAATATTTTGAACCTAGACTGCAAATTTTCGAAGTCTATTAATTCAATTTTATAATACTAATAGTCAATAGGCATAATAAATTGCTTCTAGAATTTTACCTAGGAGATACATAAGTTTACATATTATGTGTATATGGAAACTATCTACTTCTATTTAAAATGCTTTTAATATGTAAATGTAAAATAGGGTAATAGCCCAGTTGGGATCATTAGTTAAATATTTTTCAAAATTAATCATGTTAAACATTTTAATCAATTTCCTGTAATTTATTTTTGAGATTTCCTTTTCCGTTATTAACCTCATATAAATTTAGATTAAAGGCAGAGAACAGGTGGTAATAATGATCAGATAGTACCTGGTTATGTTTCCTTCACCTTCATATCAATCCTTCACAAATGTATTATCAATCCTTCCATGTCATTTGGTCTAATAATAATAATCCTAACCATAAGAAGTATTTAATTTTATCATAATCAAAACACTGATACAGTGCAGAAACAACTATTTGACAGTTTGTAACTTTAGGATCATCAAAATCTATGATTATATTATGAATAAACGAAACCCAAAATTGTAATGAAGTATTCTTTGTTCAGTGGTAATTAGCCAAGTGTTATTTTAGGTAGGGAATAGACCAGAACCCATGCGGCACTTCACGATAAAGAAGAAGCCCAAGTCTGCATTACTGAGGGCGGATCTTTTACAGAAGTCTTCCGACGCTGCATCGAATATGAACAAGAAATCTTGCGCTCCTGTCATACCGGTCAGGTCACGAGGAATGCCAAGAAAAATGACAGACACAAGTAAGGATTTTGAATTTGATGGAAATTTTAAATTATATTGGTTAAGCATAAGTATGCAGCGTAATCATATTCAGCGATCTGACTGTGGGTGCTGTTCTTCCTTTGGATTACACCAGAAATGGTATACAATTGATGTTTTGGTGTGAAATGATAATTACACCTAAACAGCAAGTAATGAAACTTTATTTCCTTTGCCAGAACAGTAATATTTCGGAAATGTTGGTTCTGTGTAACATTCAACATTATACCCTACGAATATAGATATTCTGTAGATATTGACGCTATAATTGGTATTATTCCAGCTCCTCTTAAGGGAATACCCAGTAGAGTGCCAACGTCAGGTTTTCGATCAGGAAGTCTAAACAATAACAGGCCCCCAATATCCAGGCCACCTGCAGGTAGAAAAGAAGGAGGGGTAAAGTTGCTGGATATAGCAGATCAACCTTTAGGATATGCACAGGCTAAAAAGCGTAAGAAGCTGCAAGGTGAGGACAACCCTATTGCCACAGATGATTGCAATTGCAATATAACAAAAACGTTTTATTTCCAGAAATGGAGGAAGCGAAAAAAGTGACAGAGACAACATCGCTGCAGAGCCCACCTCAAGCGTCCGGTACGACACCGGATTACGCTGCAGGTTTATCGACGACCCCCACATATGCCCCTGCTACCCCTCAACCTACTGTAACGACAAGTCCAGGTAAGAAGTTCATTCTGTTCAGGTAGATTTGCTCACAAGAATTTTGGTTGGTCCTCTTCACGATTTAACATTTGGAGTGCCACTATGCTTTAAAGCATTACATTAAATTCTAAGCTTTTTCTATCATCCATTAAAATTTGGGAGTTTGTTTTTGATAACACGGCTATTATGGTTTAAAATTCGCAATAACAAACACTTCAGAGGTATTTTTAGAGCATTGTAAGGAATTTTTCATCCCCAACCATTTGATTCTTGATTTACCGTTGCTTTTATCCTATAAACTTTTACTGTGCAGACTTACCGTTGATTCCTTTCAGCTGCTACCACACCTACTACGACGGTAACCTCCCCGCCGACGACGACGCCGTCGTCAGTCCAACCGGTTCAGCAGCCCGTGCAGCAGGTCCAAGCGGTCATCGTCACGCAGCCGCAGTCACAACAGGCGACGCCGGTGGTGGTCACGCAGCAGACGCAGTTCATACATACGACCATGCGACCGGTACCACCGCTTTTAGCGACGACGGCTACGGGACAGAGGACATTGATCACGGATCAACAACAGGTAAGACGGTCACCGGCGAGGACTTTTCGAATTTCCGTCGGGTGGCGAAACGAGCGAGAAAACGGAACTCCAGAAGTACATTCGTACTAGTGCCTATAAAGGAGAAATGGAGAAGACGACGGTTATTAACTTTGGGTTTTATTTTTGGGCTTTATATTTATTGCAAATGTCGTAAAATTTTAAAATATTTAGGCACTAAAGTAAAGTGTTGCATTTTGGGCGAATTTCCCATTTGACCCTAGGCAAAACCTGTACGTATGTAGACATTTGATAAGTTTGATAAAAAAGGTAACTTCAACACAAGACCCACTTAAATGTTTTAAAAATTAACGACCAATGCAAATGCCTTACGGCGTCAAGGCAGTGAAGGTTGAATTATTATTATTTTCCATTTGCAGGTGATACAACAGGTCCAACACTTACCCACGCAACAGATTATTGGCACCCCTGTGGTGGTGACGCAACGGGCAGTTCAACAAAGCCAACCAACGGTCACCCATATCAGAATACAGCCACAGCCGACAGCCAGTGTGTTACAGAGGAGAGGCTTAGCACTTACGGTGAGATAAACTAAAAATTATAAAACCCCTAAAAAGGTATAAACAAACATTGGCATTAAAGCAAATTAAATAAGAGAAATCACTCAAGGATCATTCGCTCTTAGGGAAATAGGGAGTTTGGCGATTTACAATTTTCTGACTTGTTTTTGCGTTTTCCAGCGGGAGCAAATGTTGGAAGCCCAAGACATGTTCCGAACAGCGAACAAGGTGACGCGACCGGAGAAAGCGCTCATTCTCGGGTTCATGGCGGGCTCGAGGGACAACCCGTGTCCCCACCTCGGCAACATAGTCACCATAAAACTGTCAGAGGACCAGGAGAACGTCCTCCAGCCGAACGATACATACTTAACGATGTTAGTCGAGACGCACTTCCAGATGAACTACAACAATGGCGAATGGAAGAGGATAAAGAAATACAGGCACATAGAGAATATGGTCGAGCAGATCACACAAAACGCCCCGACAGCTGCGCTCGTCTGATAAAAGTTGATCGCATAGGTTCTTCCATTTCATCTTCGAGGCTTTCGCGGAAACAGATTTCTGGGTTTTTGCAAATGATCAGATAAGAGCCCTAAAATCATAGGTTTCTTTATGCTTGGGAGAGGAGTTCAAGAAGAAGAAATTAGGTTTTTTGTACAGATTAGTTTCCAATAGTGGTTTTTTTTTTGAGTTTGAATCTGCCACAGAATTGTGTTCATAGTTATCAGTAGACGTATTTTATTTCATAATTTCCTATGCAAAAACAAAATTTTGTAGACAATTGATCTGGCAGTTCTGGTCCTTTGAAGTCAGAGGTCTTACCAGTCTGTGATCCTAACAGTTTTTGTTTTAGGAGTGGTCTCTTTGAATACATAATTTAAGTGTAATTTAAGAGAGCACTGTGTTTTAGTTGAATCAGTTTTGAGAACCTTTGGATTGACTTGACTGGATATATAAATTGTGAAATGGAGCATTGCGAATTGAATTTTATAATGTGTAAAGAATTGAGAACATATTTGTACATAAAGACATATAAACAAGAGTATATATTATATATTTGTTTCTCAAATATTAACATTCTTTCAGTGTTTAGCTTGATTTGAGGAACATTGTTAATTTATGCATACGTTTTGTAAATAATTGTTATGTAATAAAATGTATTTTTTAAAACCGACTTGTTTATTATTCCTATTCTATGAGACAAAATACATAACAAATTAATCTAAACAATGCCAACTTACTTCCATACTTTAATCACACCGTCTCTGGAAGCTGTTATCAGAAAACATTGCGCTGCTTTACATAACACCATATCTGAGATGCAGTCTCTATGTCCCGCGGCCGGAGGTTCTGGACCTGGCCTAGGAACCTCTTCACCCCTGTCCACTTTCCTCATACTTGTTTCCTCATAAATAACATGAGTACCTACGACATAATTTTTACTCAAAAAAAAATCTATAGTTATTCAGTTGTTATGACTGACCATCGATAAGTCTGCTTCGGTAACTCAAAGCAGTCCCAATGGGATCGCTAGCAGCCGGAATGGCTAGATATGATTCTGCGGGACTGGCTAGATCCCAGAACCTTAACCTTTGGTCCGAACCACCGGCCAATAAAAACGGAGAACGATCTATACAACCACCTAACATAGCACAAACACTGTACCCTGAACCCTAAATAAATTGGAAGGTTTGAATTGTTATCGTGTAACTGATAAGTAAAAAAAGCAACTTACATGGGTTTTGGATAATGGTGGCGCTGTACTACCCCACAAAACCTTCTGTCTGAAACAGGTTTCGAGGTTCCACATGGATATTTCATTGTTGCCTTGGATGCTACTTACGACCCAGGAATGTTCTGTTGGATGACTTATCACCTTCTTTATTCTAGCAGAGCCTAACAGGAAAATACATAATATTATTTAGCTCATCACATACATCAAAATTTAATATCTCGTGGAAGTTACCCGATATCTGATGTTCGATAGTCGTGATCGGCAGCTGAAACCTGAGATCCCACGCGTTCAGGGTACCGCTGCTGGTGCCCAAAGTGAGCCAACTCTGGTGAGAGTCGATGCAGAACGTCGTGATGACGCCGTGCTTCGGCCCGTTCTCGAGCCTGAAGGCTGGAGAGGCCGCCCTCAGGTCCCAGCCCACTATCGAGCCGTAGAGGGAGGCGTAAACGACCACGCTCTGGGACCCGGAGTCCATGCATTGCACGTCGACGGCGAAACCGTCTTCGTCTTGGGACAACTGACGGGTGAGAGCAGAGTTCATTCTGAAAATTTAGACAAACATTGGAATACTGGCAGAGTTATAGTAACACTAATTTTCTATAGTCCGCTTTGAACAGAAGATGTACCAAAACAAGTAGCAATAATTCAGTTATTTATTTTGGTTTACTCATATCACTTACTTATTCGTTGTCGTCTCTACTCTGATAACATTCATAGACCCGTCCTGACATGCTACAGCCAGAGACTGCCCACCTTCGCACACAGCCATCCCTGTTATGTTAGTACTTCCAGTCATTTTATAATACTGCTTTGCACGATTCGCTATGTTCTTCCCTTCCATCTTCGAACAGTCCCACAACCTAAAAGACGATATAAACTAACATAAAGCATTAAACGTAACACCCTTATTTACCTGACGGTTCCGTCGGAGGAACAACTAGCGAAGAATGGAGTATCTGGTAAAACACACAGCTTAGTAACGGCCCCCCTATGTTCGTGTAGATGGGCCGCTAGGATCCCCCTCAGCCTCCAGCCGGGCGGAGGCAACTGCGGCCTCCATGCTGCCTGTTCGGCCCATTCTTTATTGCTTTAACAGAATATATTCGTTTAATACAACCAAATTTAAATTCGATGAAACATGCATGTTATCTCAAGAATTTGAGATTTTTTAGTGCATATTTTACACGCCCTAGGTATGACTAATGGAGAAGTTCTTTACGAATAATTCTTCAAATAAACTCTCTCTAATAAGAATGTGAACAGCTCAGTCGTAAGAAAAATAAATACCGTAATGCTTCCAGGTAGTGGTCCTGCTGGCGATTCTTCAAGTTCGACAGTTCAATATAACAACTCGATCTTCGATCTAGAAATAAACAAAAAATCCCCATAAACACACTTTAACTTCCAACATATATACGAATGTGCAACGTAAACGTATGTAATTGCATGCGAAAATCCTCATTAAAAGAACTATCATTTACTCAGAAACCAAGATACCGCAGATCGTCCAATATATCAAACCTTCATGAACTTTTATTTCCTTTCCATCTACTTCGAATTCTCATTTTTTTACATTCGACAACAACCTCACTCTCTTACATTGTATGTACGACCTCTCGTGCAGGCTAATGTTCGAGGAGGGGTCCGTACTGATGAACTGGTTGTGCCCCTCGGGCGGGGGCGAGGACGGCCTGCTCGACGTCGACCTCGACGAGGGCCCCCCCGAGTTCGTGCTCTCCGATTGCCTAGTCAGCACCTCGGAACTATAATTCCACTCAGAGTTAATGTTAGTTTCGATGGAGCCTGACGTGTTAGTTCTGTGCATTGCTCTGTAGGTGAGTTATAAAAAAAAGGTATAAATTAAAAAAGGGGAAAGAGAAAAGGGTCGAGTCGAGTGAAGGATGTGAGTATGCTGAAAATA
Organism: Cryptocephalus primarius; assembly: GCA_963576515.1. NCBI lineage: Eukaryota > Metazoa > Arthropoda > Insecta > Coleoptera > Chrysomelidae > Cryptocephalus > Cryptocephalus primarius. The sequence continues at coordinate 16,191,383 of OY754938.1, read as the reverse complement.
TGTCGATTAATCTGATGGAATTGAACATATTATAAACCTGGTTTACTGCGAGATATTACAATTGAGATGTAATTATTTGTCCGAAATGATAGGCATTTATGTCATCCACACCTGTTAGCCATAAAATCTCCCTTTTGGATTTCCCCTAGGTTCAAAACGTGACTTTTAACTCTACTAGTGAGTGAACTCAGTTCAATCCTCCCTTCGGCTTGTCTATTTTGTCTCGCGTCTGCTGTGATACGATGTTTATTAATTTTCTTCAGGTGATGTCCCATTCTCAAAAAATAATTTTCTATGCTCTCGTTCATTCCATTCGCTTCGAGTCTTCGGAACAACTGGAATTAAATGTGAGAAAGAGGATGCTAATGAATTATCTGAACCATTTACGTTTTTCATGCTAGGTTGGGTCTCCCTGTAATAATCCCTGCTAGGAACCTTTCCTGTATTCACGCAATCTCTAACTGATTTTCTTTCTTGTAAAACTTCAAGGATGGTTTCTATTTCTTGATGAGAGATTATGTTGTCATACACTGTTCGAGGTATGGGGCTCACCAAGGACTCCAACAACAACTCTGGCCTGAAAACAAAAAACAATTGGAAGTCTTGAAGTTAACGATAACAAACCCCCTTACTTATCGATCTGGATTAATGGGTACTTCATATAGTATTTAATATGGGGCATTATCTTGCAGAGCACATCGAGAGGTGGCAAGGTTTTAGCAGCAGATGAAATAAACCCTGCTATTGCCTGCCGCACCCACAAACTGGGATGGACCAGGAAATATGAACACTCAGTCACCAATTCGCAAAGCGCTGGTTTCGTTATCAAACTTAATTCTGTCAAAGCCGACATCGCGTTCACGCTTTTAGCTATGATGAACTCGGAACTGTCAGTTAATCCCTGAAAGAGTATGTTTAACAAAATTTTAATAAACGTCTCCTTTCCTTACTTGCAGCAACAAAGGAGTTAAAATCCCAGAGCAGTGCCATCCGATGTAAACGGCAACTCCGACTATACAATCAAAAAACGAACCCCTCAACTCCCTGTCCTCCTTATCATTCAAGAACGTGATCATGTGCGATAAAAGTATATCGTTGGCCTTGTTTTTACCGAAAAACACGCATAACTTAGTGATGCCGTTCTCCATTAGAGTCTGCTTCACTATCGACTGAGTGTCGGTCAGAAGAGAGCTGACGGTATGAGAGATCATATCGTGCAAAGCCTGTAGTTCAAGATCATAGTTGAAGGTATGCTCGTCCGTCTCATTGTTCGAGTAGTGGTCATCGTACCAATCGTTTTGGATCTGATCGAGGTACCTTAGAACAAATACTATATTAACAAAATTTGAGATAGTGTTGTTCAAACGGTTTGTCGATTTCTCCCGGGATTACAAACTAGTGGGATAAGCTTTGAGACCTTTTAAATAAATGAATGTTAGTAGTGTTGCAACAAAATTCATGTAAGTTTCTGAAAATTAATACAATTTCCTTATAGGAAATGGTACAAACTATCTCCTTTTGTCACATTCACAATACTTGCAATAATTGTGCTTCAGATAATGCAATAAACCTGTACCTTATAGAAATTTCAGCAAGCGTCGCTATATTCTTAGCATAAGCAGCCCTCACACAGGTATTCGGATCAGTGGCCAAAGGCGCCAGTTCAGGCAGGATGTACTCTGGAAAAATATTAGCGTCTGATCTTGGAATTTTTTCAACCAGATTGAGGCATTTCGTCGTAGTGTCTATAGCGGATATCTTCACCCTTGGAGAGTTGTCATGAGATAAATAAATCTAGAACAGACGAGATCGTTTTAAAATAAATATGTAAATAAAAGATATGTTTTACTTACAATGTATGGTAATATTCTGTCTAGAATGGTCTCGTAGCTAGCGTGACATGCTAATTCCAGTAAGATTTCCAAACTGTACAGCTTCGAAGAGCAGTCATGTAATCCTCTAATGCAAGACGTAACCAAAGAAGTTATTATAACCAGTCCTTCACATTCCCCTTTATTCACTTTTTCAGAATCCCCCTTTTCCTTCTCATCGTCATCATCTGACTTTGTCATCGGTCCGAGGAAGTTGAATATATTCCCAATATCGCCTTTCAAACGCGTAATTTTTTCATCGGGAGTTAATATAGGTGTTGAAGAAAAGATCAGCATGTACGATTGTAAGAAAACGAAGAAATATTCTGGGAACAAAGTGCCCCTGTATTCTGCTAGATAATCTTCTGCGGATTTGCGCTGCGACGGGTCTTTCTCTATCATGTTGGATATCAGCGACCTCAAATCGGAATCTTCCAGTTTGTCCAGGTGTTTCTTAGGGGAATAACGTCCCATGCAGTACGAGAGGAGTTGGGAGTACTCGAAGGGGACATGAAGCTCGTTCCAGAGTTCCAAGAGTGCACATCTAGAAACGTTAAAGAATGCATGTAATGACTCAGTTATCATAGCAGATTAGTGAATGAGAATTATGCAGAAGGATTCTGAGTGAAACTTAAATGGATGTTTTAGAACAACTGAAGGAGTTCATTAGAAATACATGATCATTTTTACGAATAAATGTTTTAGAGACATTTGCACCGGATATCCTGAGGGTACAACCGCGTCAGAGGACCGTGGTTCACAACCCACGTTAAGCTGTAGGTTCAATTAAGGTAGGCCCCAATAGGCGAAAAGGAGATATAAAAATGTTAGAAGGAAGGAAGGAATCTATATGCTTATTTTTATTGGATATCATTACTCTTTTTCTTTAATTTATTGCGCACACTGTTCCACAATTTTTTTTGGATTATTTACATTATTCCTAATTATATTTGCTTCATATTTATTTTATCCATCTCTAATTGCCTTTTCAAGTTGTTTAATATGTAACTTACATTCAGTTTTAATGTTTTCATTATTTGGATCAGATTTTAATAATAAAAGAGACACGTTAAGTAATTTTATCTTAAATAGTACCATTTATTACAATAAATATATCTCACAATTCAGTTTCAAATAAGGAACAAAGTTTAGTTCTGCTCTTCTGTTGAAATATTGTTCCCTCTAGAATTCCGATTTTGAAAATAGTACGTTTGCATCTTAGAATCAAATTAATAAAAGAAGAGCAGATCTTTTAACAAATTATATCGTTGGTAGTATTCATTATTTCTTAATACAATCAAACACAGTCTTTTGCTATAATTTTAAAGTAATTTGTACAGACACTTGGTCGCGTAACCGCCTAAGCAACAAGACATCTTGAGTAGACACCCCATTCTCCTCGGCCCATTGAACACATTTACTAAATGCAGAGAAAGCTTCAGTGTTTGTTACTGAAGGACTGGTAGGTTTACTTCTATCTTCTTCGACTTCGTGACTTTTCATTTCTATAGAGATTATTTCTTCATCTGTGAGATAATCACGAGATGACAACTGGGTTTCCGCACCACCTTTCGCCCATTCTTGAATAGTTTCTTCGCTTATGTTATCCTCGCTCGTTATTTTATTAACTAACAGACTAAGAGGAACGTTGTCCTCTAGTTCACACTCCGGAAACACTACCGGGCAAAGTTCTGGAAGCAACTGCGCCCATGATTGCTTAATAAGGTTCTGCGATACATTGTCCCAACAGTCAGCCAAGTCAAAAGCTACTTCTTTCATATCAATCTTCTTGAGAATTGACGATACATCATTGTCATTACTGTCTTGCTGAGCGATGATGTGGGTGAGGAGCTTTTTTCGAAACCGAAGTTTTACATCCTGGATTACGTTTTGGTTCATCGGTTGAATCGTAGCAGAGCAATTAGAAGGTATGACCATTGCAAAAATTTTTCCATCTTCGCTTCTTAGTTCTTCTTCTGCGGGATGATCCGGGGCGCTATCCAACAAAAGAAGGGCTCGTTCTAAGTTTTTTTCTCGTAGATGTTGTTTCACGTTTGGTACGAACTCGTATTTGAACCATTCTGAAAAAATTTGCTTGTCGATCCAAGCGTTTTTTCTCCCTCGGTAAAACACAGGAAGATTGACTGAAGTAATGGAATGAGAAGTTTTAATTTCACTGACGACGAGCAGTCGGAGTTTATGCTCTCCGGAAGCATTAGCACACGGCATGAACGTAATTCTGTCGTTAAAAGCTGAAGTTTCATCGGTTGAGAGCGTTGTGTTAGGAAGTAAACGCCAGAGCAGACCAGATTCATCCACGTTGTAAATTTGTTGTGGACCGAGTTGTTTCTCTTCGATTACTTGTCGTAGTTTCTGTCTAAAGGTGTCTAATGCTGTTCCGTCGTCGTTGAACAAGTTCTCATCTGGGAGTTTCAGCTGCCTAATGCAGTGCCGCTTTTTAAACTTATCCAGCCAGCCCCTGCTAGCGTTAAAATCCTTACGATTCGTAATCTTTTCGTAGAAGAACTGGGCCTTCTCCGTGATCAACTCCCCGGAAACAGGTACGTTCAGCCTCCTCTGCTGCAGGAACCAGGAGAACAGCGCGTTGTCTACGACCGGATTCGCGGCCTTCTTCAGGGTCTTCCTCTTACCGATGCCCCTTTCGGTCCGACTGATGAACTCGAGGATCTCATGCCTTTTCTTTTTAATGTCTGCCACTGTGGCCTTGCCGATTCCGAATCTCGATGCGATTTTAGGATAGGTGACACCTCCGTCAATAAGTTTGATCACTTCATGTTTATCCTGGAGGCTTAGCGTGACATGTTTACGACCCGGCATAATTATGTAACTAACTGTAAGTATGCGAAAACAGCATAAATACACTTTCACGGCGGTCGAAGGATGTAGAATACACCTTGACGTTGTTGAATAAAATGGAGTCTCGTTAATCCGAACCTCTGTTAATCCTATAATCGATGATCCTCGTAATCCGACCGGGCGAGCGATGTTGCCAGGTACTTAGATGGTGAAATGGTGCAGGGACGGATTTTAGAATATTCGAAACTCTTAGACATATCTGAACATGTAAGGGCGAATTCATAAACGCCACTCACTGTACACTCACACTCAATTATTAAGCAACATCGCCATTACACTCAATTTGGAATTCAAAGACGCCACTCAAATGACTTGTCACCTAAATAAAGTGATAGCTTAAGTAAGATTTAAGTGGTCAAGATTCTTTACTTAAAAAATTTACTAATTTCGCTTTCACGAATAAGTGTGTGACAGCCGATAGTGTTGAAGAAGTGATATTAATTCATTAACATGTTTTTGTTCATATTACCAGTATGAATAATGAGTTTAATGAATTTGTAGACACAATACTTAAAAGCTGCAAGACATTTAATAGTGACACGGTAAGACCTACCAAGTTCTACATAAATACTTGTACCTACTTGTAGATTTCAGGTGGAAATACATATAATGGATGAGCTCAAACGAATGTATAGCTAAATTGAAACAGTCGATAAACATTTGGACAAAATTTCTTTAGATGAATTCCACCGTATGCAATTTCTATTACCTAATACTAATAGTTTAAGTAATTACTGCAATAAGTGCAGTTTCGTTCAACCATATATAATAAAGAAGAATGAATGTTTGTTGCTTGGATGCAACAAAAGCATTAATGAGTAAGTGCACTGCCTTACAAACTGTGGCTAAAAATGTAAGGTATGTCGTTACTATATACCCCTAGGGAAATTTTGTAGGGCTCACAACATCTGGCAACGATGTTCAAGGGTCAATTATCGGTCAATATCAGACCAGAGATTTGATCTGCGCACCTGTAAGCGAAACCCCATTGAGATGAGAACATGGGCGTAGGCAAAACCATTTTTAAGGGTACAATCGCACAACCAAGTGGAATTATGAATTATTATGTCAGCTTCTATTTGTTGGCCTCGATTTAATGACTAGTGATTAAATAATTTTACTATGACTACTTGGTGTCTCTTACCCAGCTGAAAATATGTCCATCGCAGGAGTTAGATCGCCAGACTCGCATGTCGCAGCAGATATCAGTGAGCTCTCAGCACTTGTCGCGCTGGCACTAACGAACCTTCAACAAGACACACTAGGATAAAAATGGTGCACCAAAAATTTAATTACACTTCGAAAAACAATTTGAAATTCCTAATTTAATTATTATTTTGCCTAAGGTAGATTTTTCTCAAACGTTTAGGAATGCTTTAGGTCTAAATAGACTTACAGCAACTTATTTGCACATCTTCAAACAACAGGGTAATTACTTCTCTTATTTGCACTTTTTACGGGGTAATACTAAAATGACATAATTAAAAATGCTTTGGATATGACAATTTCATATGGAACAGTTTGCTTTATAATAAATTCTCCAAACAAATCACATTTGTTTCAAAATGTTGTTCGTTTTTCTTAAGGGCAGAATCTTCTTAGGGTTTCAGGTAAGCAGAATCCCTGTATATAGGTATACTTTACTATAATCAAGATTTTTTTAGTTCAGTTGATATTATGTTGTTTGTAAAAATCAGAGCTACACACAGGTAATTAATTTACCACTATAACTATAAACGAAAATCATCATCATTACTTTGTATTTTCTGGTGAAATACCTGGTTCATTACCTTTCAGGTGCTATGTAACAAGTTCGTCTGCGAGATGTATCGAAGAAGTATGAGTAATCAGCGGGATTATCGACGGGGACGAACGTCGGCTTGAACGAGGCGAAATCCACCAACAACACCCAATTCCATGAAGTGATCGTTATGTTCTCAAGCTTAATATCTCCATGGCACACCCCGACCTTATGGCACTGATGTAAGGCATACAGGATCTGGAATGTTATCCACCGTTTCTCGATGTTGGTCAGGAATGGTCTCGTGCTGATCCTGTCGTACAAGCTGTATTTGACGTATTCCCTCATGATCAGTCCAGCTTTATCGGTGAGGATTACTTTCTGGTAAGGGATACAGTTCACGGCGGAACACAGTTTCTTCCTCACATCTTCTAAGTGATCTTTGTAGGTTATGAGAGGGAGGGTTGGGTCGTGTATGGCGAATACCTTCACTACTACGAGGCCCTCTTGGGATTCCGCCCTGGCTACCTTAAGGAACCTCGTACTCCCCAAACTAAAAAGAGACAAAAGTTTCCTAACCAAAATTGTCTTCTAAGGTGTTTGTCTTGGCTAAAGAGAGAAGCATATGGAGGAGCATGATTTGTCGAATATAAAGATCTCCTATTATCCAAAACTTTTTAATTAATAGAATGTAAAGGTACCTACCTGGTATCAAACTTTAGCTCTGGATGGTCGGACAAATACCTTTCCGCAGGAAAAATCTGCGAAGGTGCGATACCCACTAACTGATTCCCCATTGTTACTGAATTCACTGAAACATGACACTGTATTAAAGCTCTTGTTTTCACTTTCAGTTATTCAAAAAAATAAAAGGTATAGAAGCTGTCATCGCTGGAGTCGTGGGCAGTCCTTGACAGCTTTCAAATTTGATTCTCATCACGGGACACTAACCTTGGAGAGAATTTTTGACAGAAATCGGCGGGCTAAATTTGAAATCAAGTATTATCTTAGAAAACATTGCAACAAAAACTGAATAGTCAAGACAGTCGACAAACTCGATCATAAACCTAACTAAAATTCTCCGTTTTTGCAAAGTTACAACGTTTCTTCATCTGCTTAACGGGAAACCGCTATTTTGAAAGAATTGAAATTTTTTGAAAAAGAAATAAAGAAAAGGCAGGTCATTAAACAAGCAAATATATTTCTAGCTAGCAGGTACTAACATAGCCTATGTTATAACTTATATATTTGCAGAAATATGTACAAATTCACAAATAGTCATTCTATACTTAATATGTATATAAAATTCCAAATGCAACATCTTCAGGCCCCCAAAGTTATTATTACAGTTTAAAGACAAGTTACTTAATTCGGTAGGTTACTGTTCCGAAAACGCCACGCATTCAATACAATGGATCTAAAAAAATAATCTGAATCACAAAAATACAAACGCACATGAAAATGTTTAAAAAATCTACACAAATAAATAATATACATATAAATTATAATTTAATGCTTATGCAGTGGATTGAAATTTCATTGAATTAAAGCATGGAGTCCGAAACAGAAATCACCAATGTGTTACATAATTCTTTGATATGGATTAGTATTTTTTTGTTCACTAAATACATACTTTTGTAATTTATCTATAAAATAATTTTTAGAAGTGTACATTACATACTATAATTTATCGGGCACAACTTGGGATATTAGTGTCGCGCCCGTACATTTACAAATATATTTACAATGTTGACTTAAACATAAACATCACATTCACTCTTCCTCAAGAAAAAAATAAAACAAAATCTATGAATAATTTAACAAAATACTGTAAGTAACTTTGCAGAACGAGGGAGATTCCGTTATAAATAAAATATTTGGGTTTACAGGGTTATATGTAGTTTCACAAGCTGTAATAATACGAATTTTGAGAAACCACATATTTACAAACATCTGAATTCTTTTTTTTTTTAAATACTTTTCTATTTGTTTTTTAATACAAAACGCGGTCCACATAACAACAATACTTTCTTGCCATCGCAGTCAAAATCCAATTACCCTGTAACTAAATGCTTTCTGATCATTTTTAAAAAAATAGTTTGTACAATATGTACCATTTTAATTCTTAAGTACAATAAATTTTTGTTATTGCAAAATGGCACCACTTACAATGATATGTTCTAAAATATTAAACCTAAAACGTAACAAAAACGAGTAGCTGGAATTATTCATTCGCCGCAACAAAAATATAATGAATCAAAATAAACTCAAATTAAAATTAGTTGTGCTACTCATTTTTGCGACTACCAAATAAATATTTTTTGTATCAATCACCAAAGTTAAAAGTATTTTTTGTAACTTAACACAAATCCGTCTGTATAAATATTATACAGACACTTTTCTCTCTTGTTTTGAATAATATATCAGCCTTCTTCTCTAATGAGTATTGCGTTCTATACCATAGAACCTCTTCTATACCTACGGATCGATAATTATTAGGAAAAAAATGACTAAACGCAGGTAATTCCAATTTCATCAGCATAGCCAAAAGTATTTCCAACAACGCACGGATCACGTACAAAAAAAATGTTTTTTCTAAATTTAATCAACATGTTTCTTCTTGTTGTGTATATATCCTCTCTCATGTCCAACTTTGGTACCACCCTGTCCTCTTATTTAAAAAATAAATATGACAGCATTTGCTCTGCCTCAGTCTTCTTTGGTAATGGGTAACTGTGGACTTTCAGTCCTTTCGAAATCCAAAAAAAGGAAAAATAAACAACCCCACGACGAGAGTCGGTCGCTCTTCCCCTCGGCCCGATTATGAGCAGTTCACCTTGTCCGCCCGTTTCTTGTGCCTAAGCCTCCGGCACTCCTTCAGCGAGCAGCAGTAATCCGCGTAGTTTATCGTCAACTTCTTGTTCTTCCTCTTCTCCTTCTGCAACTCGAACAGCTGCTTGCAGCTCTTCCAGCTGCACTGCTGGCTCTTGCACGAAATGTTGCCACTCTGGAACAAACAAGGGGTATATTTTAATGTAATTCACACAATACAAGACAACAAAAAAACCTTCAGGTTTCTTGGAAACCATAAGAAGTCTGTATCAATTTTGAGAAGTTTTATGTGTTTCAAAGCAGTCTGTCTGATGAAACTTATTTCAATGTCGAAGGACAGGTACTTTCTCTACCTTTTGGTATGTTAAAACGGTGGATAGTTTGTAGAATACTTGAGAAACTCATATCAAAGAGTTTTGAGTGAAACCCAGAAAAAATCTGTGGTGGCTCCCGTGGAAAATTCAGTCAAATTAGAACCAGAAGGTGTTTAGATTGATTTTTTCAAAATTTTGCTCACCGTGCACTTGCAGGTGACGCACTTGTACTCCCCCAGCGAAGCTATCGGGGGATGGAAGACCGTCTCGTTCTGATAAGGCCTGTAGGGGTCGTTGGGGTTCTTGCATCCTCCCCCTTTCAGGACCTGCTCTGCAGAAATGGGAGGCAGAGTCGGTTTCGCCGGCACAGTTGGATAAGCGATCAAATGGTCGTCCTCGATGATGTTCTCGTTCGGCGGGGCTTTGACCCTCGAACAGTTCTTCTCATTGTCGTTCAGCCTGGTGCACTTGATCTCGAGGTAGGTCGGGTCGCAGTGGCACTCGGTGCATAGGTCGAAGCCGCCCGGTATCAGGAACGGGTAGAACTTGCTGCCCGGCGAGTAGGTCTGCCCGTTGAAGATGCACTTCTGCGCGCTCGCGTTGGTGAGGTCCTTGCTGCCGCACACGGGGCAGCACTCGCCGATCACTTCGGTCTTGTTGCTCATAGGACAGTCGAGTTCCGGGCAGGTCATCATGTCGCATTTCGCCTTCCCGCCCTGGCAGAAGCACATCTGGCAAGGGTTCGACGCCGAGACCCAGGAAGCGTCGTTCTTGTAGAATTTCTCATCGAAGAAACAATCCTCGCTGGCGATGGTGACCGGCAGGAGTTGAGGGATGTTCGGGACGTTGTTGTCGGCGTAGGGTGGTCGACAGGATATCGGCACTTTAACCTATGTTAAAGAGAAGACAGGTTTTTAATCTGTATGCTAAACACGTATTTGTACAAGAAAGAAAAGCCAAATAAGTAGGTTTTCATATTCCACAACTTCCTAAGTTGAGTAGAGTAAGAAATTCTAAGTGGGTACTTACTCTGATCGCGGCCGTAGCAAGCAAGACCACCTTAGTCTTAACGTCCTTAACCTTCACGAAATTATATCCGCTCTCCAACATGTCCAACTCCTCCTTACTCAACGAGTCCACCGGGCTACCTTCCACTTGGCTCCCCTTGAAATCCTCCAGGTGTTTGTCTATGAACGGAGCGCCGGGTGCCAGCGAAGGGTACAACTCAATGTACAGCCCCATCTCCATTTCCTGGCCTATCCCGGCGATCGACAGGTCGTAGTGTAGATGGCAATCGGAATCGACGGATAACCAGATCATTCCCACGACAAAGGTAGGAAGGGTGTGGTTCTCCCGTTTCAGTAAGATCGGGGAGGGTGCATCCCTCGCGTCTGCTATGGGTTTTGAGCTTAAGCGACCATGGATGGTCGTGTAATTGCCAAATGTTACGATGACGTCCAGTTTGCCGGAGTAGAGAGGGTCCAGGATCTTCGGGCTCAGTTTATCCAAGGTACCTAGGAATGTTAATAGGTTATATTAGGGGAGAACAATGGAAGCACACAATGGAGAATCCCATCAAATATGTTATGTATGTTTCATTGTAGTATTATAGTTGCTACATTCGAATTTATAAGGTTATACGCAAACAACTATACCCACTAAAAATTGTATGACTATGCTGTATGACTACAATATAATAAACACCGTTAATGCATAATTAACGATATGAGTTTATTACGCTTGTAAAATCAAAGGCTATGTCAAGTACAAGTTACAAACGAAATTGTTGATTTAGGTGATTTTAAAAATAAATAACTGTTGTCCTAGTCCATGATATTTTACTTTATCTTTTTAGACTTATAAACTAAACACTTGGTACATATACTATGGTGAGGCTTAGGAGAAACTGTGGGATTCAACCACGGGGAAGATACAACTATTACTTTTGTCTTTTGAGTTTCTCTTTAGTTTAGTGCCAAATAGAGATTTTTCATTACACATCTGTGATTTTAAGGTGAGAATATGTTACTATGCAACTTTTGCAATATTTTATTGATACAAAAATAGGTAAATTTGTATACAGTGCATAGAACACAACTTTAAAAAATCACCAGTCAATAGACATATGAATATAGTAAGCCCAAGTAACACAAATCCAACAATGCTGTACGGGGAAAATTAAACAATGGTTGAACCTTTTTGTATATGATGGTTGTACCTAACCCATATTTGCTTGTATTTATAATGTGCAGTAGATATTTATAACTGCTTAAATTAAAATATTCCTGTAGATGCTAAAAGTTGACGTTAGAAAAACCAACAGGACAGTTGATGAAAGGGCAGTTAAATTGTCCTTGGGAAAAGGCAAAGAAGAGTTTCCATTCTAGAGGCTATAACATCAAGAAAGACATCTTATGTACAGAATTAAAGCTGCCAGAGGAAGGGGCAAAGGAGAAAACTATTGTAAGTCATCGAAGAAAGTTGACACAAGGTTCTATAGTCAGTACTCAGGTTTTCAAGCCTTTTCAGTCTCCAAAAAGCAAAACTTAGTTGAATAAATAATAAAGTTCATCTGACTTGCATTACGGTCCAGCAAATAAACAAATTAAGGTACTTACTTGCTTTTGAATATGCTTCAAAGTTAGCATGTAGAATACCTGTTGAGTGACTAGTAAATGGTACAGAGACATGCTGCAAAATTTTCTTTGTCCAGTCTTACAAAATGGACCTTATAAGAGGCTAGGCCCAATAATGCAGATCTTAGGAAATTATATGAAAACCTGCCATGAAAATGGGGGGAAAAGGTAACTTTGACAATGCCACATACAATACATAATAAGACTGTTCTTTAATGTCCTGCTGAGAAAGATTCAATTGGTTTTCTAACAACTCACCATTCGCCCATCCATCATAAAAATACAAGGTAAGATCCTCCAACTCAGTTTTCCTCTTGTTGCTCGTATCGACGAGAGTTATGACTGGGTGCTGCTGGTTCGGCGCCAAATTCTCGATCTGGACGCTGTATATCAACGAACCCTGGTTGTTCAAGTACATCCATGCCAAGCCTGAACAGAAAACCGTAATGAAAACACCAGAAACCACCAAAATTCAACCTTTCTCACCTGAGGTCCCGAACGGGTTCACCTTGTCCGACTGGCTAGAGGCGAGGGTCGTCTGGAACAATTCACAGTGGACCTTCGTTACCACATTCCCGCTCAGACGCATCGCCTCAGGCCTGGACACGGAGGCAAGGCTGATGAGAAGCCTGCCCCTGGTCAGGAGGCGCAGCTCGGCTTGGGTAACAGGCGAGCTCAGCTCGACGATGTTCAGATCAGTTGCCGGCTTCGCCACCTTCACCACCTGGAAGATAATCAGGGATCGGTTTCAGTATCGTACACTTTCTCGCAGATTTCGAAATATATGTCTATTTTCTGCTCTCGTTAATTATATATTTTTTAACATTACTATGATTTGGCGAACAATCTTAATGCTGTGAGACACTAGAGCGATATAATCAAGCAATAATACAGAAAATAGTATCATCATGTAATGGAGAGGCTTCAGTGGCGGAAAAGTAAGTGGTAAGGGGCAAAGCTGAAATTAAATGGGGAGGTTTTGACTCTGACAGAAATTAATGGGATTTTTACGACCTCACGTTGCTTTTAGGGACACGTTATCGCCTCATTTCAATAACCCATAAATATTCGACAGGGAGCTGACGATTGTAACATTGAAGCCACATATAACTTTTTTCTAAACAAACATTCCCTCTCTCACCTCTTGCACGGTGAACTGCTTTTTCTCTTCCAGCATCAACGTGACCTCGAGGGGCACCTCGAAGATCTCGTCCGACGCGAAGAGCCCGTTGAAGATGATGGCGATGTGAATGGAGGGCGACAACGTGGAGTACGTGGAGACGATCGCAGTGCCCCCCGCTCCGGCCATGACCGCGGCGTCGCTCCCCGGGGCCGGCTCCAGCAGGCTGCTGAACTGCTCGCTGGCGAGGGCGACGTGCCTCGCGAGCCTGCCGCTCAGGGTGAACTCCGCGTCCTTCGAGCCCCAGACGAGCACGACGTACAGGCTCTCGTGCTTCAGTATCTGGCGGTATTCCCTCGGGACCCGCTTCCACACGCCGCAGACCTTCCCGGTCGCGTTCTGGTAGAGGCTGTTCACGAGGCCGCCGGAGTGGGAGAGAGCGAACTCCTCGAGGATGTTGCCGGCCTTGTCCATGAAGTGCAGGGCGCGAGGCCTCGCAGCCTTCTCGGATATGTAGAAGGAGTAGTGGAGGTTGCGCTTGTGGATCGTGAATCTCCCGGTCGCGACGACGTTGTTCTTGTACAGGTCGTGGGAGAGGGAGTCGTTCCGCAGGTCCAGGGAGGATCTGCCAGTCAGGAGAGCGGCGTAATCTGCAGAGGGATTGAGTGAAAATTATCAAATTCACAAGCAAGGATGCTTGTAAAATTTAAAAGGCATTTTCTATACTATAGGTTATGCTATGATGCTACGATATATGTCTGCCATTTATCAGTTGATCAATTTTCAGTTAGCCTGAGGAGTTTTTACATCATTACACTCCAAAAAGAGGGGCCATTACGTCTGACCCCCAAAACATGTCCAATTGTTCCTCATGGAATAACAAATCGTCAAAACCTGCCAAAACTTCGAGGCTACCTTTAGATAAAACCTAATAAAACACAACACGAACTTACGTTTGACGTTCTTCTCCTCCTCCTCGATGACGTTCTGCGGGATGACGTCCTGGATAACGTCCGGATCTGGAAAAGAAGAATCCTGGTTGACATTCTCGTCTTGTTCATCGTGGGAGTACCTAATTCGGTAAAGTGGGTGATCGGTCTCGTGCTAATTAACAGTTCAATATAACCGATCGGTTATGGAGACTACAGTAACGGGTATATTTGTAATGCTAATGCGCGTCAGAAGCGTAGGTTAGGAGACGTCGAGGAGGCTTGCAGAGAACGCGAATAACGACAGGTTTATTTGATCTATAACGGCTTAAATATGGCTTCCAAAAAAGATTTTTTTGACGAAATTTTTCCTGTCTCGACTTTGCGATATTTTTGATCACCCGGTACGAGTGTAATTATTGTGAGGTGTCTTTTTTATGAACGATTGCAAGTCAAACGCCCTTTCGACACTGCTTGTTGTTGTGTACTCTTCGATTTTCTCGATTTACAGACATAAATATAAGTAATGGCTGTGACTCCTTCAAGAAATAAACGAAAAAGGAGCAGAAACACTTTTATGAATGGGAGAAGAGCGCGGGCGTGCTGTTGCCACACGCGGCGATCGCAGATGATGATTTTGCGTGGTCTGTGCATGCGAGATAAAAACAAATAGAAAGTTCGAAATTAAACGAGACTTTTCATATATGGCGTTGTTTTGAGGCGAACAACCGTATGTTGTGATTTTTCGATTGGACGACCGATGGGCCGTTACATAACGAGACGGGGACGCGAGAAAACGGTGGAAAATGGAAAAGTTTCTTATCTAGTTTCTTAAAGTTTCTATGCAGGCCAATCAAGAAGCCTTCCCCAGTGACAAAAATATTACCAAGAGACCAACTATGCCGGAACACTATGCGCACTTGTTACTTATTGTTACTGCTTCTTTCAGTTCTGACGTATTTTCGGTACATCTCATATATGTTCCTTGACAAGACGATTATGACAGTTGTATCACAATTTAGAAATTGTCGCTTCCAAGCTGTAGGCACAAATGGACATGCTGGCCATATCCCTTTTAATGTTATTATGGCTGCTGTCTCCACGTTACCATCATCGTTTACCACACCCTGATGAAGCTAATAACCAGAAACACGTGTCGTTGGTTACCGTTTCTTGCAGTTCGGACGGCTATTTCATGATTTTTCCCTTGCAGGTATTACACCGTCACGATTTGACTCTGGCTTCGAATCCTTGTCATAGTTGTAGACACCTTTTTCCTTATAAATGAATTTTCTTGTTGTGTTCTGTTATGTTCCACATTTATTCATTACGAAAGGCAAGAAAGGGACAGATGAATGAATGGTGAATGCACCAATAAGTATACTGCTGAATTGCTCCAAAACATTTGACATAATAGATCGTAGGCGACGTGCAAATTTAAAGTACCACGGATTTAACACTGATGCTTCAAAACTAATCCACCATTTACTATCAACTCCTCGAAAAGAAGTATGTAAGCTATGAGAAGTATGAGCCCAGCAGTATAAGGAGTTCCCCGAGGTTCTTAACTGTTTGCAATTTATGCTATAGGCTTCATAAACTCAACAAGCTGTTGTAAAACACACGCTTATGCACATGAGACTCAATTTTAATATTAATTCTATCAAGTAAACATATGATGACCTAAAAACAGTTAGAAGAACAAAAATTAATTTTGAACCTTAATTAATTACTAATACATAGCTAATAATATTAAAAATAATATATACTAAAGGTTGATTAATAATTATCCTACAGTTAGTGTAATAAGAACTAACATTATTAGAACACTGTCCTGAAAAAATGGCTTACATAGATACATACAAGCTTTACATGGTAATCTTCATATATCATTCTACCAATTAAAAAGAGGCGTCTGTAGACGTTACGGCAATTCGCTTATGGTGACTTCTTCTATGACCCGTACGGAGGACAAATATAAAATACAACACGTACAAAACGCACGTCGTAGACTAATATATTGTCTCCGCTAGCACAACCACATATCGCAGAAGATTAATGAATGCAATTGGCTCAACATGAATAACCGTCGGCTTCTCCACCTCGGTAACTTCGCGCATAGTTTACTTAACTCACACGACTCGTCCAATTTGGTAGTAAGCAAATTCTTCGCTAGCCTTATACCTCGACGTGTTAAAGAGAAGTTTGTTATTGATGCCAAGAAGAATGCAAGTGTAATAATGTCAGTAAATTTAAATTTAAGCTCCGCTGGATAGGCAATGTGATATGATGTTATAACTACATATATTTGAGAACTTATGGATAGCTACTTGGTGACTCTTCAGTGCTAGGACTGATATTATTGCTTAAAGTATATATGAACCGGAAAATCTTTTGTATTATTTAAAATCTTCAGATAATAAGGAAGCTCATTCAAGTTTCCCACCACGATAATGGCGAAAATGGGTTCCTCGACACTAAACAGGTATCGCTGGCGTCGGAAAAAATGTCATGACCATTTCCAATGAATGACACAATAATACATACTTAAATGTCCATAGAAAGAAAATTTACTCAAATATAAACGAATCGTAACGTCCTTCTACACTTTAGAAATGGAAATAAATATCTCTAACCCCTTTCTACATTGGCTTCTGTCTTTCCTCGCTTTAATTTCAACAGTTGTCTGTTTTGTGTAAGTTTGTAACAATTTTATTACACTAATATCTAAACTGTTGATTAAATTTTCTTATTTAAATATCTAATGCTAATAAATGCTGATGTAATTATTTTTCGATCACAACGTTCTACACCGTCCAATGTATATGCAGTGCATATATAATATACACACTGAGAAAAATTGTAAGAGGAAAGTTATTGCAACTTAATAATAACGAGAATATTTTTAGGGCTTAAGTACAATAATATACAATATGCCACTGTAAGTATGTTAATAACTGTACAATATTATAAATATGAGTGTATGTATGACCACATTTGTACAATAACTGTACTAAAAGTAATTACTATGCATTCTGCCGGTTTCTCAAGATAAGAAAACTATAAAGATGTGTCACAAAGAGCATGCAATAGCAGCCTTTTCATTGGCTACTAAAGATATTTGAGCAAAGAATCAGTTTTGATTGAAAACAAACAGACAGACAACTGACAGAAACAAATGAGTATTTTCCTCAGTATTTCAATACAAAATGAGAATGTAAGTTTCTAGTATCCCACTATTGCTTTTAAAATACAATATGTTTAAAAAAATTAAAGTTTAACGATTCTTTATGTAAGATAGAAAATTCAAATTGTAATTGCACCAAAATTAATGATGTAATAACACTTATTTTTTGCACACATTAAGTATATATGAAATAGTACATGTTCGCGAAGGGACAGCCTTGCAACTCGAAAAATGAAGGAGTAAAAAATTTTTGAAAAAATGTAGAATTTAAAAAATTCATATTCTTCGCTTTTTCCCTGCAATTTGTCCATTTAGAGCGTCGAGATTGTATTATTATTTTGATTTCATGTGCAAAAATGACAAAAACATGTTTTTATCTTTATAAACAACAGTTAGATTGCATCAAATTAATAAATCATAGTTTGGAATGCCTTTCACGTGGTGCTCGGATAGTATTTCTATCACAGAGGAAATATCAAAACGTCGATTTGTAACGGTACGGTTATATTGATGTGTTTTCAGATGAACACTCAATACCTATTGAATAAAATAATAATAAGATAAGATTGCAAGATTTCAATAACGAAGGCGTGACAATTAATGAAAAATTCAATGACAACAACCATGAACGAGTTAGATAAGCATTGTTCTCGTTCAAGACGATCTTTACACGAAACAATTTTCACATTGCGTTAATCTCAAAATCGCTCTGTCCTCAAAAACCTGATTTTGATCCATTATATTAACTTATTTGTCTTTCGTCAAAGGATGCACCACGAATAAACCCTCCCCCTCTAACTAAAAGTTAAGAACTTCAAAGGAGTAGCGTTTGACTCTACTTCACAGGAACACTCGGTACATTTCCACTGTAAAACCTTCTGTAAATCAAGATTTAAACCGGTCATTAAGTTAAACGCTTGAAAGGTAGACACGATGTTACGAAATGGCGGCTACGCCCACGAGGTGAGACTGTAGAGTTTAGAAAAATTTTCATTTTTCTTATTTGTGGTTTGTGCAGAACAAATCCCGAATTTGTATCCACTGCTGCACTCGCGTACTTCGAGAGGTCACTGCTGTAGGATTTAATTTTGTAAACAGATGCTAGAACAGTTGTAGCGAATTTTAATTGAAATAGTATTTTTAGGGGTGCAATCGCGGAAGTTTTGAAGAAAAAGTTTCAGTACGCAGGAGACAAATCTGAAATGTGTATCCAACGCCCTGTGTATTTTTCAAGAGACAACTGTTGTATCTTAACAGATGCCGCATAGTGGCGTCGTTTTATATAGCGCGCGTATTTTAACGAAATTCGCATTTTTCTGTCGCGACCATCAATTTTTGCTGCGACGGTACATAAAACGGTGTTAACGATTGTTAAGAAGACAGTAAAAATCTTCACAGATTGAATCATTGATCGTTAAACTTCGCAGACGTAACACCTCGTACTTCTAAAAATCTCGCGGCATCTGGCGTCTTACGTTTTCGTGATACGCACCTATATGCAGGAAAAGGAAAAAAGAAAACGCTCTCTCCCCGACATGCCTATAATCGGAGTAAATCGCGCGTTATTTTCGACGACGATTTCCAAGTAATGTCATATACGTGCATAGTTTAATGAGAACTGAGAACCGGCATAATCAATGAGTATATCGACAGGTTGTGCGTACTTATGTACAAGCATGCAGAACGTACGGGGAAGGCATCGAAATCAATGAAACTGTTGAAACGTCAGAGCATAATCAGGATGTTTTCAGAGATCTTGTTTGAGGGGTAAACGTCGCGACCTTTTGAGTCGATCTTTTCTCGACGATGCATGATGTAAATCGATTTTAAGTATAGCTCAGTAGGCCGATTTTTGGTGTGGCACTTCGATACCTCTTTTAACGCACATTTTGTAGCTCTTTTGAAAGGTGAAATTTCCGTAAGCTCCATACTGCAGGAAGGTCCTTGCATATTAGTCCAGTTTATAGTTTTTTTAGTAAATAAAGTTTAAAAGCAGATGGACCAAAAAGCTTTGTTTAAAATTGACCAGAGATGATAAAAACCTAAAATGTAGACAAATCTGAGCTTTTGAGGTTTTTTTTAAACAATAAAAATTAAAAAAAATTGGTCGTTTTTCCGCTTTTTCGCATAGTGTGAAAATTATTGATGGAATTGCAATACGTTGTACAGAAGATTTGTAGAGAATTAAAAGATCTTTAAAATGAGAGTTTTTAAAAGGTGAACGGATCATCTTTCACCGAGAAAACTAGGATAATCCGTTAAAATGGACTATTTTTCAAAAATTTACAGATTTGCCCAGTTTAAAGCTGAAGCGCTAATTTTGCGTGAAATGTTAGGTTATTACATCTACTTAAAGCATGCAAAAGTTGGACGCTGTCGGATGAATAGTTTTTGCGCAATTACGTTATTAACAAAATACACCGAAATTTTGAAAAATTCGGCGTATTAACTGAGATGGGCCGATTTTAATTTTTCAAACGGTTTTTGAAAGAGGACATCAAAACTTACAACTTGGCTATCTTCGATTGTCACGCATGTCTGGAGAAAAGTGTGAAAAATGGCCTCGAACACTGAGCGAAATCGCGAGTTTCGCATAATGTTCGAGGCCATTTTTTACATTTTTCTCCAAACCTATATGAAAATCGAAAATAGCCATGTTGTAGGTTTTGATGTACTCTTTCAAGAACCGTTTGAAAACTTAAAATCGGCCCATCTCAGCTGAAATGCCGAATGTTACAAAATTTCGGTGTATATTGTTAATATCCTGATTTATTAAAAACTATTTAACCGATAGCATCCAACTTTTGCATGTCTAAGATAGACATAATAACCTAACATTTCACTCAAAATTAGCGCTTCAGCTTTAAACTGGGCAAATCTGTGAATGTTTGAAAAATGGTCCATTTTAACGGTTTTTCCAAGTTTCCTTGGTGAAAAATGCTCCGATCACTTTTTAGAAACGCTCATTTCGAAGGGCTTTTAATTCTCTATAAATCGTCTGTGCAACGTATTACAGTTCCGTCAATAATTTTCACGCTATGGTGAAAAAACGGAAAAAAGACCTATTTTTTTTTAATTTTTATTGTTTAAAAACTCTCAAAGGCTCAGATTTGTCTAGGTTCTGGGTTTTTATTATCTTTGCTCCATTTTGAACAAAGTTTTTTGACTTTTCTGCTGTAAAATTTTATCTTATCAATAAAATCAATCAACCAATAAAAACTTGCCTATAACCCAATGCCTTGACAACTTCTTTAATTGATTCTATAATTGATATAGATATAATTCTATAATATAATTTCTATAATTGACAATATTCTATAATTCTACAATAATTCTATGATTCAATTGATAATTCTATAATAATCTTGATGAACATACGGATACTGGAGAATATTTGACAGAAAAGCGAAGTCTGTCGCACAAAATTTTCCCGAAAACATGGTCTGGGCTTAAAAAAGACTTTATGAAGTAAACAATACAGCAACTGCAAGTCGCGACAGTGAAATCAATTCATATTACCACAATCTTCGATTTATCGAATTGTCAGTATTCGGTAAATCGAATATTACTCGGCATAAACGTGGTTTGGATGGAAAAAGGACATCGTATTACCAAAAATTCGTACCATCGATCTGGTTTAAAAATTCCACTGCATCTGGAAACTTAAGCCATTGGATATCGAAGCATTTACTTCGACTATGACACCAGATTGAAGATACACCTGCGATCGCTTTTCCCAATTCCTCCTATCTTCTCAAAGTACCTACAAAAGTACACATCGCTCCTGCATTTCAATTTCTTCGGAGACGATCCTCGTATAAACTTTTACATTCAAGATGAAGAAAGAGAGATGAATACGCGATCTCCGTAACGCCAGAACGGCGCCCACGAGGTGAGATGGTCAACATGGGCGGCGTGCGAGCTGACGTTATGTCATTTTGCTTTATTATTATTATTATTATTATTGCGACGAAACGTGACTCCTGAATTATTCATACTGGGCGAAAAATATGATTTACTTGTGCACGTTCAAATTTCGAATTGATGACGTCGAGAGAAAAAAGGGGCGTTCAGCGGAGGAAGAAGGGAAAAGTTTGCAGTCAGCGTTCATAACACCAAAAAACAATTTCCGCATTATTTCGTAATGCAAGGGAGGAAAACCGAATTAATATGAGCTAGACGCTCTTAAACTACCCTTTGTGTTACTTTATAAAGGGTCAGATCGGTTCTGAGGTTTGAACCTGTTCCCAACTAGTTGTGATCAATGAAATTCTCGTCATCGTCCACCAGCTTTAGCTTAGAACAGATCAACCCTGCCTCTGTGCTCGCTTATAGAGTAAATGAACACAGCAATATTTACGAATTCATTGAATTCCCTCGGGTTTTCCAGCCTTCGGTGCCCCCGACGTTTTCTCGTCGTATTACAAATCCCAAGTGGCTGCTGCTGCTGCTGCGATTAGCTCTAATCTTGACAAACACTACAAGGAAAGTCGCAAGGCCAAGTGCATGTGGCGCCTGTCGACCTACATAACGGAAAAGTGTTTTATGTGTGTACGTATAATTCTGTTGTTGTTGTTTGTGTTCCATCGGCCTTACCCGGTACCATTAGTTCAAATTTTTATTATGCGCCGCGTATGTAATAACAGCCGTATCTGCATTCCGAGATGGCGCCCGCCGAAAGTCAAAGAGCGGAAAATAGTTATCATTGAAAACAGTATTAATACGCTTACAAATTCAGCATTCAGATCACGTCGGAATCAAAGTTCCTAATAATTTTATTCTAAACAGGAGCAAAATGGAGGCACCCAAAAACGAGTAGATATATAGATATAATAGGGGTTAAGAAAAATTAATAAAATCAATTTGTTATTATATATAATAATGTCTAATAAAGTTCGAAATGGCCACACATTATTCAAATGATTCATAACTTTGTTCAGTTTATTACTTCTGTTTCTTCGTAGGTCTTTTTCTTTCTGAATCAATGTGTATCCATACTTCAGAACCATGACAGGAATTAATAACAACGACTTTATATATGAAGGTTTTCCTGAGGGTTTTTCTTTTTCAAATTTATCTCTACGTCCTTTACAATTACAAATACGAGCTTGCAATTGTTACATAATATATTTGACCGATGTAACATTAATTTGGGTAGTCATCGAATCAGCAACCTTTCTCCTATGAATATCGAGGAATAAATCAATAAGGAGATCACTCGATTTGGTCACCATTATCAGTTTCAAATTTATTAGTACAATGAACTAATTAACGTTTAGAAAATGTATGTGATCGATTGCGAAAGAAATTGTTGGTCTATAAATAAAGCAGAAATTAAATCATTTTTGTGTCTTGTGTTTGAAATTAAATCATATCGATGGTTTTTGTTCAAAACCGTGTTTTTGAGTTATTATTTTCAGTCTAATCTTCACTTTTATCAACAAATAGTGTGTAACACATGTTTTGTATTTCTGTAGAAACAGGTTACAGGTGTTAGTGCTCAATGACAGTCTGGTAAGTGAGTATTGCCTGAAGAATGTTATATAACTCATTTAGGGGTAAATTGTAACACTTTCGGGCGAGTAACGACGTTACAAAAAAAGCGCACGTCTAAACGAAGGTTAAATAAAGGAAGAGAATTTTAATTAGTACATGCATTAATTAAAAGACGCCTTAAAATTTCGAATTTGAAACGAGAATTTCCATAAAAGGCCACCTTCAAGGTTTCCTCGACCCTTAATTGCTGCTGCGAATTTGAAGCTTGGAAACAGGGACCCTTGACATTTTTCATGTGAAAAGTTGATGTTAACAATTGGAAAATACATGTTTTTAACAATTGTATTCACCATAACAGTTCAAAACGCCATGAAAATGATTCATAAAGAAGTTTTGACGAACTTCTAAAGGTCATCATAGTCCCCAATTTCAGAAATCAATCCAAACGTGTGCAGTAATGAAACCACAAAGGGAAAAGTTCAAGGAGCAAAAATAGCTGTTTTGGCAGATAGAATTTAACAGCAGACGGACCAAAAACTTTGTTCAAAATGGATCAAAGATGGTGAAAGCCCAAAATCTAGACAAATCTGAACTTTTGCAATCTTTTAAAGAACAAAAATTAAAAAAATAGGTCTTGCTTCAAATAATGCTTCAAGCAGCATAAAGCAGTATACTTGCGCCCACCACTCGGCTCGAAATGAGAAATCGCGCGTTTCGCGCAATATTCGAGGCCATTTTTCGCACTTTTCTTCAAACGTATATGAAAATCCAAGACAGTCAAGTTGTAGGTTTTGATGATCTCTTTCAAAAACCGTTTGAAAAATTAAAATCGGCCCATCTCAGTTAATACGCCGAATTTTTCAAAATTTCGGTGTATTTTGTTAATAACGTAATTGCGCAAAAACTATTCATCCGACAGCGTCCAACTTTTGCATACTTAAAGTAGATGTAATAACCTCACATTTCACGTAAAATTAGCGCTTCAGCTTTAAACTGGGCAAAGCGGTGAATTTTTGAAAAAGGGTCCATTTTAACGGTTCCTCCAAGTTTTCTCGATGAAAAACGCTCCGATCACCTTTTAGAAACGCTCGTTTTAAAGGTCTTTTAATTCTCTACAAATCGTCTCTCAACGTATTGCATTTCCGTCAATAATTTTCACGCTATGGTGAAAAAACGGAAAAACGACCAATTTTTTTTTAATTTTTATTGTTTAAAAACAACTCAAAAGCTCAGATTTGTCTTGATTTTGGATTTTTATCATCTTGGATCCATTTTAAACAAAGTTTTTTGGTCCGTCTGCTGTTAAACTTTATCTACCGATAAAAACTCTTATAAACTTGGCTATAACCCCGTCGGGTTAAGCCGGAAAATGGCGCTGTATTGATTGGACCGAAGGTAGAGCTTTCTGAAGGTACTTTTCCGGCTCTTTTCTCGCCAGACGAAGAATAATCCGGGCGCATTATCTCGTGAAATAGTCCAACCACATTTTGACCGGCAGTAATTCGCTCTATAAATAATCGCCCGTGGCCAGAGAGACCTCACGCGTATAGTAAACACGGGCGAGAGAAAGAGAGGGAGAGAAATACGTGCGTTATTATTTTATTGGTGTGTGTGTGTCTGTGTGTACGAAGGCGAAACATTCGCGCTGGCGCCACGTTATTATATGCAAACTATGTCATGCCGCCGGTCCAAAGCGGCCAATATCGATGCGATTCTCATTCCGAGGCATCGACGGATTCGATTTCCTTTCTCGAGAGAAAACGCTGCTTCTACTAACGAGACTAGACTTATCTGCTTTGTTTATTGCCGGTTTGAGGGCACGAGGGAATGATGACGTAACTCTTCGGCCTGCTTCAAGACGGCGAGTCTTCCCAAAAATGGGCAAAATTAATGCAAGACTCTTGCAAATCGCTAGTAATGGCTCCAAAGTAATCTTAAGCAATGCACAAAAACGAAGAAAGCCATGATGTTTAGCACTGACCGTTAATTAACAATTGAAGGGTTAAATTAATATCAAGAAAAACCCACCCACGCCATACCTAATCGGAATCCTGAAAAATCTTTTGATAGGTACTTAATGCCTACCAGGTGTTCGAGTACCCCGATGTAAACTGCAGCGAAAGCCAATAGCGCCCTATCGGATTGTGATAATAAGTCGATGGTGGTAAACCTGCGCAGATATGGAAAGATATTACTTGAAGAAATATGACCGTTAAAGCTAAATAAACGTAGCAATAAGTAGATCAATCTGTCGTTTTAATTACACAGTAAAATCGGCCTTTTGAGTGCTTTGAAAACTGCATTGGCGAGGATTTTTAGATCCAACTATCCCATCACTAGGAAAAACCAGATTTTGTAAACTATACAGATAAAAATTTTCACATAGAAGTGATATCGAATTGTGGGGGAATAAAATGTTAACGTTGTAGCAAGTACACGAAGAATCTTTACTGCTCTAATTTATTGAGAGTATTTAACCAGACTGCTTTCTACATATAACAAAGAAATTAAACAGAAGTTTATGATTTGGACGCGGGAAATTCTTATATATTCTGATGAAAATAATATAAACTTTAGAAAATCAACGGTTTCTGCAAAAATTTAAAAAAAAAAATCAATTTCCTGAAATTTGCTACTTTCGACGTGAATTTTTAATATTCCCATGAGATATTTTAATGACTTTATCAACAACAATAAACTTACATTTAATATTCAGATTTCACTTCAACCATACAATACGAAATAAATGAAATAACGATGTAAAACAGATGCGTTTTCCACCTTGCACCATATTTAAATTGCTGTTTAACCAGATAATAATAAAAAAACAACTGGTATCTGGTAACGACCTCTGAAGTTGTTCGTTTATAAACATTTGTATAACTGTTTATTTATTTTGTTTGCCAATAAAAGGTTTAATCAACTTTCAAACTATTTTTCAAAATTTTTCTATGAAACAATTTAAAGTTTTAATGAGCACGTGAGTAATTCGATAATATATCTAAATCTCGGAAAAAATCGCAGTTTCCTTTTAACGTCATGCGGTGGTGTCACCACTAGACAATATTGAGTCACTTATTGTCTATTTTTAAGCAAAATATAGAATTTTACTAATTAAAATCCTGGAAAATTCCTATATTCACAGTTTTCTGTGGTAAAATTTAAATCATATTGGAATTGCCTGAAGAAAATGCCAAAGATACGGAATTTACCGAGAGATTGCCGTCATGGAGTTTTCTCGTCACCTCAGAAGAAGTGAGGAGGGTGTCTCATCGAGCTGGTCATTTACGATGAAGCTTTGAGCCCGAAAAGGGATAAGCATTAAGGGAAACTTTTGGCATCCAAAAGCAAGTGAAGTATTTAGGATCCCTAGAATCAGAAGGAACTCCTTGTTTAGTCGTGGTGCTAATTTCCTACAAGTGATGAGCAACTTTGGACCGACATTCTGCCTGGTTGAGCCAATCCCGACATCTTTGTTTCAGCCCTTGGAAGGGCGACACTTTGGGGATTTAGCCACCTAAGTGATTGTGAAAATTAATTATACCCTGAAAGTTCTGAAAGTTTTCAGAATCCAAGAAGCAAATGTTGCTAATGGAATTTTAAAACACCCTGTAGATTCAAAAACTTTCCAGTCTCTCTTTTGAACCTAATGGTAGAACGATGTACAAGGCGGCCAGAAAGTCTACCGACAAAAAAATACACTAAAATGGAAAATGGGAAGGAAAGGGAAATAAGGACGGAAAATGCTTCCTAAGGAACGTTTTGAAGATAGCATCCTAATACCATTCTTTTAATATTTTCTAAATGACGTTGACAAATTTCGACACTTGGAGTATGTTAAATAGGGAATATTTTATTGTAAATGTGATTTTTCTGTGACAACCGTTCTTATTTGAGGACGCCCACCGATATTTTAGATAACAAAAATTTATATTCGATTTTTCCCATTTTTAACAGCAATTTCAGAAACTTCGACAAGTTTTTCATTATTTTAATAATGTTTTCCTCGATATCGTATCTATATTAGCAGGTTTTCCTTCATTACTTTTCGTTATTACTGATACCATGTCTCTTATTCTTTGATAAATAGCAAGTAAATAAGATTTTCTATTCGAAAATTTCTCTGGGTATGTTCTTGTAGCTCCCTGAACATTACATTGAATCTCGCCATAGAAAAGATGCCTATAAGTATATTCTTTCATAAATGAAACTATTTTTATTAAAATCAGTAAAGAAAAGCATCTCACACTAAACAATTTCCATTAGAATTTTTTCATTATGTATTTGACGCTGTTACAATGATTATTTGTATCGCTTTTTTCAGGCAACTTTGCTGTTTTTTTTTGGGAAATTTGCAGGAAATTCAAATCAATGTCAATAAGG
This sequence comes from Cryptocephalus primarius, assembly GCA_963576515.1. Taxonomy (NCBI): domain Eukaryota; kingdom Metazoa; phylum Arthropoda; class Insecta; order Coleoptera; family Chrysomelidae; genus Cryptocephalus; species Cryptocephalus primarius. The sequence continues at coordinate 16,163,997 of OY754938.1, read as the reverse complement.
ATAATATCAGGAGTAAATTAATTTTTTCAATTGTCTAAACGGAATTCATCTGCATTTGCGAAGTATCGAATAGCCTTACAGTTAATGTAAGTGTTAGTATTATTTAAAGTGAAAAAGTTAAACACTAAAGCAACCTGGACATTCCAAATTTTATCCAATCTTTGCCTTCTTTTTAATCTTGCAATCTTACCTCATTTTTACTCAGCTGGTTTATATCATTCTAATAATATCGGCTTAAGATTTGGACGTAAAACCGCGTGTTTCTTTTATTTTGGCCCTCGAATTTCTGGAGAAGTTCCCAGTCGCGAAATCGCCTCTCCGAAAATCGAACGGAACCTCGGCCATTTGGCGGTACGCTTACGTGTGTCCCTCGTAAAACGGGCATCTTGTAAATTATAAACGCCTCGTGTCCACCGGCGTGTGAGTGCGCGGGAAGGAAGAAGACAAAAAGTCCATCCGCCCAACTGATAAGGTAGCCTCGTTTTCGTGCCGAGTGCTCAGGTGGGCGAAAAATAACCGGACACCCACCAGAGACGCAGATGGCGCCACCGCTATTACATCTCTTTCCTCTTTTTCTGTAAACTTCGTCTGACTCAGCTCCTCTTCATACGTGCACACATGTCCACTTGGGACCCTTCGTAATCGTCATCAATTCGGATAATTCTTCAAAAGCGTCCTTACATTTACAGTAACTGTCAGGAGAAACTTAAAGTTCCAACTCTGGAAACTTAACGATAGTAAACAATGCAATTTGTGACAAAACAGTCATGCTAAAGCACAAGACCTTCACGTAAGTACTTAACAAAACTCGGCGACTTTCGCAATAAACCAAAACCTAATCCGATTGCCAATTAGCTTTATAGTACTCACTTAATAGTGGTTTATTGCCGCATAAACTCGTACAACTTACTTAAATGACGTTACACTGATTACATTCGTTAAAATAGACTTACTGTTGTTGTCTCCAGGGCAGCTCTTGCAACACCTTCCGGGCAGAAGGATGGGCTCGTCGCACGTCGGCTCCGGGCATTCGCTTTTTATGTTCCTGCACTGGACCCTTGCGACTCTTCTCCTTTTCCTCTGGATCTGAAAGGCGCGAGTCAATTCATGAGATTCATAAGTGCGAACAAGGGGAAGTTTTACAATCTTTATAGCATTGGAAAGGGAAGAGTTGAAAGCTGATGAGACTTTCTGGAGCGTTTTTAATGACGACGTAGACAATGTGAAGGTGGCAAAATTATAAGAGGGGTTCAGGTTGTAAGAGGTTTAAGAGGATTTTTCTAGAAATAAAAATGGAGTCAATTGGAACTCCCATTACCATGAAAATCACGACTAGGCAATTACATGGCGGAAAAGCTTAATACATAAGCTACTGTTGCAGAAATAATTAGAAAATTTATATAAATGCAACATAGGCACGAAGAGAGAGTCTTTAATTCCCTCCACCAACGAGTATATCAAATTGCAAAATTAGTGCTCACAATGTAAACAATGCCCGCCATCTTGAATTTTACACCTATGTATTGCGCAGGACGGAACGCATCAGATATGGCAACACGGCAAGAGAGAACGACGTTTCATTGGATGGTAAAGTTTAAAAAGGCACGCATGCGCTACACGCCCATTTTTAAGTGACATAAAAGCCAGAGTCCACATAAGGGTTGGTTGAAGCGGTGTTGCCAATGAACCCTAAAAAAGTCGAGCAAATGGACTGCTGTTAAACTTGATATCACGAAAATTCTCTATTACCTGGCGCATAAAGTGGACAAATAAACATCAAAATTTTGAAATAAAAAACAATTTTTCTAACTTCACAAGTCATTTCGGATGTTTTACTCCCAAATAAAAGAAGGGAATTCCAATATTCCCATTTATTTTTAAGTTTCATCTCTGATGAAATTCCTGGACGGGTTCCCCTCGGCCAATCCGACGCGACTTCGCGTTCCTCTCCCCTTCCCCCTACGAAACTATTCCGATCCGCGATTCGGTTTCGGTCAAAAGGCGAGACGAGCATGCGAAATGTCGCGATAAGTGGGCCGAAATCGGCGGTAGATCACACGACCCGATACCGGTAGGTCAAAGACCCTGCTGACCTCTACCTTTACGCCCCCGAACTCCGGGGCTCCCATTCATAATGGCCGAGAGAATGAGAGACAGAGAGAGAGAGAGGGAAAGAGAGAAATCTGCTCGTCTTTGGGAGCGACCGACGGAGCGAAGGATGCCAAACTACGTGGGGAGTTCGATGGGAAAAATAGTCGATGGAGTCTGGGGAAATCGCAAGGGAAAATTTAGAAAATTCCAGTATTTTCCTAAGGGGGTGTTAGTATTAAACGACCTTCCTGAGCCACTTGGACGGACCAAGTAGGTGAGTAGATATGAATTTGCTGTGTGGATTTCAGAAAACAGCGCAGAATCGTACCCGTCGTGGCTTCGCTCGCTCACTTATTTAGAAGTTACGGCCCGAATGGCCTTTCCCTTTTTTAACACAGATTAACACAGAGATTTAGTGTTACAAATTTGACAGATACTTATATAATTAATTGCATTTAATTTTTGTCCAAACGGAATATATAAAATATTGTGGTGAAATTCCTCTTGGAGAACATCCTCGAGCTTCTAGTCGAGTCTCGAACCTACGAGAAGATTCTCGGTAATTTTCGAGAGATGTTATATATATCGGAAAAGGCAAGTTCGATTTGGAGATTCGTGAGAGGTCCTACGAGGTCGGAAATAAATTAGGTAGTGATATAAGTAGTTGTATTTAAGTAGTGCGTGAAAATAAATTAGAAACTAGTTTAAATAGTGTACTAGTTTTCTTTATACGTTCCCTGTTTTATTTTGGCGCCCGCCTCAAATGCCACCCGCTTTCCTTTTAGGGCGCCTTCGCCATTTCCGACAATCACTTCCACTTCGATCAATTTTAATGTCGCACAGAAAATTATTTATTATTACCACCTTTTTTATACATTTATTCATTATTTAAATCGAATATACATTGTATGGTAACGCCGAGACAACCTCTACGTCGATAGTTCAAAACCGTTGAACCTGTTTTACAAACCAGACGCTGGCGTAATTAATGCAACAATAATCGAATTTAATTGCGACATTTAATTATAATTGATAATTACACATTTATTAGAATGGAAAAAAGTTTCCTCAGGTAATTAGACGGTCATTTCATTGGGTAGCGGTCTGACGCAATAAAATCGAATAGGTGCGCAAGTAGGATGATGTTGCGAACTTCTGGAAAGATTTGAAGCCGCCAAGGCCGGAAAATCCACCAAATAAAGTTAATTCATTAACGTCATTCATTGCCTCTGCAGCTTAGTATTAACGATTTTAATTTGAAAATTTACTTACCGGAACGCATTCGCATCTCATACAGTACAAAACACCAATGGGAACGCCCAGGTCTGGAATCCACTGGGAATTCAATTCCCTTATTTGCTTCCCGAAAACGCATTCTGGAAATAAAGAAAAACAATTAGTTCTACAGGTTCACAGGATTTTTCAGAAACGTAATCCCACAGGATTCAAGTGTGGTGAGAACAGATTTTATGTTTGGTGTGCACTTGCATATTGTGTAGATTAGAAATGAAACAATTTGAAAAAAGTAACGTTATACTGAAGTTACCCCATTATTTAACCTTTTATGGTGATTGCGCCTCATTTTACAGGAGTACCAACTCAAAAAAGTCAAAAACAAGCAAAATTTGAATTTGATAGGCCATAATTGGCGGAGCTCACGCATGCTGAGAACAAAATAATTCTCGATACAATGAGGTCCATTACGTTAATTGTTAGAGCAAAGTTAAACGATTGTCACTCACTTGCTTAACTTGCAACTAATTAGATTTTAAATTAAAGTTAAATTTAATGTTTTGTTTTAAACTTTTGCCGTTGGTATAAAAGCAACCCATGCAGTATTCTGTGAAAAATACAATGACGTAGCATTCCAGTTGCTAACTGAGTAGGAGCATATCGCTAAATTAATTTTGTAGCTATTAATAATTAAATAGGTACTTGTTAACGTTCCCGATTCTTTGATTGATACTTAATTAAAATTATTAATAGTAAAATGTTATCGTTTACTTTATAACAACATTCCGGTTTTTAAATGGTATTATCTATGATGGTGAGTAAGGGCCAAACGTGTGTACTGCAATAAGAACATGTGTGTAAGGACAAAATACGCATGCGCGCTTTTTTCTGTCAGTTAGGCAAGCAGGTGTCGTTTAACTTACACTTAAAATTTCGTTGTGAAATTATCATTAAAAAATGAAGTGTTCTGTGCAAGGGCTGGTGAGTCAGCGCTTGAATTTTATTTTGAGAAACATGTAAAGAGTGTTTTTTAAAAATTTATTTTCGAAAAATTAAATTCAAGCGCTGCATTTTTTTCCAGGCACAATTAGAAGAGTAAAAAACCCTTAATAGGCACTTCAGCACCAGAAAATGTTGTGATGATGTTAAAATAATAGTGTGCCCATTGTAGCACTCGATACAGGTGTGCAATTCCTATTTCTTGAACTCCATTTGGCCGACTGGGTTAGTCCTGTGAGAACCTCTGGCACAAAGTATCGTAAACAAATATCGTATTTTGATATAAGGCAACAAGTTACTTTTTAAATGCGCTCGATATATTGAGAATTCCGTCAGCATGTCAGTTCTCATTGGAAGGAAAGTAAGAGAATGTTTTATAAGACTTTACTACTCTCCAAAATTAGATGCAGACTATTCAGTTGAAGAGGTAAATGTCCCATAAGAAATGTGGGCTTTATGTAGTAGTACTACAGTTATTATTGTTATAAGTAATTCAAACAACTTAATTATATGTACAAATTGAATAATGTTAATTGCTTACAGTTTGTAAAAAGCATATGAATTAAGAACTGTAATGAATTTAAGTTTTCTCTAAAATTTAATACAAATTGATGGGCCATTAAACAATTTTCACTTACAAAGTCAAGTATTATTCCCTGTGGTCTTTTAAAAATTTGTTATCTGAGCTACTAATTCTTGGTTATGGTATCTTTAGTGCTCAAGTGGTATATAGGAAATGGAAAATTTGGGCGCAATCGGCTAATTTTTCTCACAGCGGCGCGAATTTTTTGAAAATTTTGAAACTAAAACTGCTTAAGTTTCTTACGACACCGACCCTTAGTGTTTCACATCCATCATCAATTCTGTTTCTGGTGTTACTGAAGGGTCCATTCCTTCTTATTTATACCGCACATACCTCTATTAATATATATATATTTTCCACAAGATCGTGTCATGACATCTCAAGATAAGTTAGATAAAGTGCGATAAAAGAATTTATATAAAAAAACAATACTATATAACCGTCTTATCTGCTATCTCTGATCTAAAAATATATAACTTTCTCGTGAAAGTAATTAAAAGTCTAAGCGAAACGATTTTCGAAAAAAAAAGGAGGCCGGCACCTGTTTTTCCCATTCATCGTTACGAAAAACGTTTATGGCGGTTTCGTGTACGTACACGAAACAGTACTCAAGACCAATTTCCGAACACATGTCGGGCCCCAAATTGACTTAATCGCCACGGATGGATTTTCCTCTCTCGTTCTCGCCTTTCGCTTTTCTTTTTCTTTCTCTTTCTCTCTCTCGATCTCTCTGTCCTGCGTTTTTTTCCGATCTGCTCCGGTGTGGGCCTCCTCGGCGCGAGGAAGAGAACTGGTTCTCCATTTTTTCTTAAAACGTGGAGAGGAGATGCCGGCCGAAGAAACGCCATGCCGTAAATGGAGCGGGTTTTAATGTTAGAAACGTTAAAAAGAGGAAAATCCTGTCGTCGGAGTTATATTTCGATACCGGGAGCTTCATCGGTTCCAAATAGCTTTTCGATGAAAATTCAGTTGGGTTTGTAGCAAGTCTCATCTTAAGGCGGTCTCCTAACTTGAAATTTGTATTAAAAGTGCGAACTAAACCCTTTCTGGGTTGTCTTAAAACGGGTTATTCCTTGGTAAGTTAATATGCTAAGTTCCTGGTCGTGTAAGTACTACCGAAGAAGGCAAATGTCTGAGGCGTACCACGACTCGACCATAGAACATGAAACCATAGAACAATAAACTTGATTGGAATACTTTCTCGATTCATCCTCCAGCGAGCCAGGAGAGTCGACAGGCCCGAGAACTCAACTGACTTCCAGGCGCTCCGGATAATCGACCGACCCGACCCGTCTTCCCCGAGGAGTCCACCAGCCTCCAGAGAATCAATTTTGAAGAATTTTTTAATCCTTTGGAAACTTGATCGATTAGTAGATTTTCTGTTTTACTGCATTTAAATCTAATGTCGTACCAGTATTCCTCGAATTTGTTCATTTCTTCTTATCATTTCATTTGTACTGTTAGAGTATTTGAGGTTATCGAGGAGTAGACATTTTATGAGGGGTGTTCAAAAAGTAGGTTTCTGGTGTTTCTCTCAGACGCCACCTACCGGACTCGCAATGAACACAGTTTTAGTCTAGGGTCTGTCGATTATAGCGGAATTGGTTTTGGCGGCCAAGAATACTTTTCTCAGCATTACGAGCTAGGAAATTATGGAGCTGCCAGTGCAAAGCGTGTCCGGTTGTAAATTACGTCTGGTTATCCGGTTTTTAAGCGCAAAAGGGTCCCAAAAAGGCACTGGAAAATTGTCAAAAAATTTCTGCCAAAATAACACAAACTTTACTGCAGAAATTCGAATGGGAAATTTTCAAGTACCCACCCTACTCTCCAGACCTGGCACCAAGTGACTATTTCCTTTTTCCAGAGTTGAAAGAAAGCTTTGGGGGCCAGCACGAACCAATCAAGACCGAGTGAAATCATGGATTGAAAAACAGGGCACGAATTTTTATAAGGAAGGCCTGTTTAAGCTTGCAAACCGATACCAAAAATGTATTGAAGTGCAAGGCGACTATGTATTATTATTAGGCGACTATCGTTTTTATTTTTTCCCCACATGGGGAAACTTACTTTTTGAATACTCCCCGTAGATGGTCGATTCAAATTAGACTACTTCCTGCGATAATAGATTGTCGAAATGATTTTTATTTGCAAATATAACATTTGATATTAAAAATTGATGCTGATCGATCATAATGAACCGATGTTAGAGCGATAGCTTTCCAGCGTCTTTAAATTGGAGCGAGAGACTCTAAATTAAATCGCCGATGCGATAAAAACCGATCGACGTGTACGTTTACGATGCATTTATGTACTTTTCCTTCTGACGTGTGCACACGCCACATCAGACTGCAGGTCTAGCAATTGCACGGCAGAACGTTAGGAAAGGTCATACTTAAATAAAACAAGTACGTACGAGAACACATGCAGCATTGTTCGAAGATAATTATACACATACCGATTAGCTGAAAAGCCGCACGATAGATAGTTTTGTGCGTGTGCGAACCGGGATAAATTCGAGGGTTAAGCTCTGATTTTCGAGGAGGGCATGGGAGAGCGTAACGCGCGGAATTCTCGACATGACGATCGCTCTTTATGGCCGACGGGTAACTTCTGTATTTGGTAGAGTTAAACAATAAAATGTACAATACCACGGCTATATATGTGCGTGCGTGTGTGCGTCTGTGCAAGGTCTACATGTGCAGGGACTCGAAGCAATTACCGACTACGTATGTAATACGAAAAATCCCCATCTCGTTCTTATAGCTGAAATACGTAATGATCTCAGATGAAAGCAATAAACTTGGAAAAGCGTCAAGTTGGCAAAGTTCCCCATTGAGGAATTCACCCGGCGAGACGTTTAATTAAGGAAAAATTGGCTCTATCGCGTTTCAAATGAAAGTGAGAGTCGGAGAAAGAGCAGGAGGAAGAGGGAAGAGGCTTTCCTGCGCGACGCGAAACTAGACGAGACGAACCTGCCTCGTTGCCGACCATTATTTCAGCAACCATTATCATAATACCACCATACCGTAGTACATATTACGTAGAACAATTATTTCTATAAAAATTCTAACAGGTTCGTCGCTAATGCGCCAACGTCACTTTACTTTGAGACCAACTGAGGTCGTCTAGAAACGGTCAGCAGCGTGCGCAGCTTAAAGTTGTCATGGTTAAATCTTAATGACGCAAATGGTTAAATGGATGACTACACGTGATCTGGCGATCTTCACAACTGAGAAAGCGATCCAACCAGCAGCAGAGGTCTAGTCAAACAATGAAAAAATTAACTCTAGAAATAGCTAGATAGCCAAAATAACATTTTGGTCCTCAGCGACTATGTCGTTCAAACACGTACCTAAGTTGAGATAATACAAATCTTCGTGGTCGATGTAATCATGTAATCTATAGTGTTTTGTAATACGAAACTATATGGAGTATACAGGGTGTCTGAAATAACATCAGCGAAGAGCTGAGCCTCAACCTCAATTTTTCGATCCAGTCGGCAATTGTGTTAACATTTTCGGCTTTTTGGGAAAAAACACCCCGTTTTTACGGCGATATTACCCGTGAGGAAATCCTCAAAGTGTTGACTGTACGTACTCTATAAGGTGAAGTAAAAATTTTTGTCAAAATGGGGTACGGTTCGGGTGACTCAAATATAAACCTCCTAGTACGGTCCTGGAATTTATTAAATCTAATTTATAGCAGCGTCAATAAATGTTTATAATAAAATCGGTAGAACAAGTCGACCTGAGTTTTTAAAATTGCATTTTTTGGATAAAAAATTAATAAGTAGTGTCATTTTTGAGTTTGGCGTTGGCGAGGTTTTCGAGTAATGGCTTCCTTGTATGATTTTTTTAGAGAGAAACTGCCCATGTTTCCTTAATTTTAATTGTACATAGGATTGTCATTAAAAATGTCGAAATGTAATGTAGAAAGATATGTAACCTGAGGGTTAATGAACAATTCGGAAAGGAAAATTCGACGTATTAAATTTTTTCAGGCCTCTAAAAGCTCCCAATTACTCGAAAAGTACCTCAATAAAACAGACAAAACATTTCACCCGTTTTTCACGAAAAAGGAAATTCTTGGTTTTTATTCTTTTTCAGACACTCCTAAAGGGCCCAAAAGTACCATCGTGCAGTTTTGTGAAGTCTGAAAAGATTTTAAGGGGATAAAAACTACCATTTTTCACCCCCTCTAAAAGTGAAATTTGGGATTTTTTAATTTTTCAGGGCCTGTTCGAATCCGAATCATTAAACGTGCGAAGTATCAATTTTTTCAGGTAATCGGGACATGTCCATTTCTGGATACACAAACAGGTCCGTACTTACAAATTTTCAGAGTCTGATAAAAAAATTTAATTTCAATTTAACTTCAATTTTGTCATATTACAGTTTATTTATTTATTTATTGACAGAGATGCAAACAGACCAGTAAATTTTCTTACACGGTACTTCTTCACATCGTCGTTTAGACAGCAGGCGCGCGTCCATTTGCTGGCTTGATCGTATCAAAGAATAAATTCTGGGGGTGGGAAAGCAAACGAGTAAGGATTTTCCGGTTTAGGGAAAAGTGAAACGGCAACGTCGTCGAGATGCCAGCATTTCATCCAGATGGGCCTCAGGATATATTAGTCATGTTATATTGAGCCTGGCGAGTTTTCAATGCCAACTTATAGACGGCACACCTCTCTTTGGCAAAGGCAGACGGTACGTACGTATTACACGTCTACGAGAAAGAACTCGCGAGTCGCGGGTGCACGCCTTCTTTTTCGATCAATGGGAGGGAATGCGGGATTCCCGTGGGAAAAATCAAAAAAAAAAAGTGATCGTCGGTGTTAAGGATTTTAATTTTTCCTGCGTTCCAGAAGGCGCATTTTGAAGCTTCCCGTCGATTCGAGATGCATTTTGTAATACAATTTTTAATGGAAAAAGAAGAAAAAATACCGGAATTTTTTTCAATTCAATGGAACATTTTATAACTAGGCCACTTTAACAACCCTAATTTTTTAATATTTTTTTCCGTTAGAGTAGAGTAGGGCAAGGCTAGTTGAACGTAGGGGCGAGTTGGGTAACTGAATCATCTCGGAAACTTAGCAACGACAGCTTTAAATAGAAGGTATGAGAGAGGGACCATCAATTATCGCCCGGTGAACAAGCGACGGACGTTTTGTTAGTCATCAAAAAATGAGAATTAAAATGCTCGTTACTTTTCCCCTGGTATTTTACGAAAACAGCTCTCCTTGATTACGTAAGTTTGAAATTTTTCGTATTCACAAGCATTCAACCAAAAATGGACGTATTTTATTTTGAGTAAGTCAGGGCCGGTGGGGCAAATTAATCCAATGCAAATTTTTTTTGCTTTTCATTTCAATTTACGATTCGAACTTACAACAGAAAGAAATAAAGGAATTCGGCTTCGAGTCAAAAATTACACGATGAAGCACCATCCCAACAGTAAACCAACAGTTTACCATCAAAAAAACAGGTTACAGTGAAAAATTAAGCTATGACGATGATACTCCTTCCACAGGTTACAAAGCACCAATGTTAGTGTTTTTCCAAGGGCAGAAAAAGTAATTTTACAAAGATATTTGGTGTCCATATCTTATGGCCGTTGATGAAACTGGCCGCAGGTGGATATTTAAATCGTCTTAGTAACTGTCACATTCACTGCATATTGGGCAAAACATGCTTTCGTGCTTTCAAACCAACTTTTAGCCACAAACTTCAAGAAGGAAATTATTGCTATTTTCTATTTTCATTTGATCTAAGTAGATAAACTAAGTCGGTTCTCTGTCCAAAATCCCATGTTATTTTAAAAGGTCTCTTTTTGTGCTTTTTGTTGTGGTACTTACATTTCGGTGAAGGTAAAGATTTTAAATCTATCGATTTTCAAGCAGTCGGTTTTGGACTTCAATGCTCGGAATAACCACTTTCAAAGGATACTGTAACTCGTCAGAGAAGCTTGCTAAAAGGACACTTTTATATACTTTTTTGGATTCCTTAGAAATGTTAAGAATTACCCTAAATGGAGAAATTTCAGGGGCGCCTATGAATGCATTTGGAATTTCGCCACAACTTTAGAACGCCGCACCGAACCTTAATCATTTACGTAGACGCACGTTATTGATGCGAATAATTTATCACGACTGAATGGTGGAAATATATTCCGCTGTCGTCCTCAGCGGTTTTTCTAACGCGTCTCGTATTTTATTGGAAAATACATCGTCTTGTCACGAATTTTGGTAATAAACGCCCCGCTAGGGCATAAAAGAAATATTTTCCTCAATTCTCGACTGGTCCACACAACTCTGAAAGCTCCTTCACCGCCGTATACAAAATGTAAATTGCGCGACTATTATTAAAGCGATTTTAATGTAGATACGAAGTGTGTGTGCAGTTCACACTTCGCTCTTCCGTGTTGGATTTCTAACCAGGAAGAGTATAGTGCGAAATTTAGAATATTCAAGTACGCAGAGTATTTCAGAAATGAGAGAAATCCAATTCTTTAACTAGGTTAGAGAGGATTGACAGGGATAACCACAATAGGGTTCCACAAACAGTTTCGTAGTTCTAGTTACATCTTCAGGTGAATAGTTAATGCACAATAAGTTTTCCATTAAGCTTCTACGAACGTCCTTCTCACCCCCAACTTTGAAACATTGTGAATCAATTTTTGTTGCCGAATTGGTGTTTGTAGGAGAAAATTATTTGTGTTTGTGGCCTTAAAACTGAACAACGTAAACTCCAGACATTCTTTTTTACTTAAAAATTAGTAATTTTGGGGGGTCTATAAATTTTTTTGTGGTGTAAATTTGCCAGTGTTCCGGCGTGGTGCCGGCGGCGCTCGTCAGCCGTGGCGCCAAGGCGTATTAATAATAATAGTGATGATAATAATAATAATAATAATAGCAGGAGTAGTAGCTGCGCCACATTGGACGGCGACGATGTTGCGTAGAAAAATATAAACACACACACACACACACACGAAATTACCACCTCCAACGAGAAATACGGACGCCAAACCTAATAAACAGTATTCTCAATTAGTACAGATAATCCTTATCTGAAGTTATTGTTCTATTAACGTAATTTTCTCCGTAAGTAGTTAGGTAACTACCTTCGATTGATAAATCGAAAGTGACACGTTCACGTCGATAGGTTATATTGAACCCCATCCGGACTATAACCGTACTTATGTCACCAGTTGCGTTTATCGATCGATTTACGATCGTTAATGGGCGCAATTGCAAATGGGATCGTTGTTTTTTTTTTAACTGCAGTCTCGTTCTTAATTTAGCCACGTCTACGACCGTTTTAAACCCTCAATGCTAATTAAACAAACGAGTGCTTAGCAAAAAACAAGAGTAGGTTTTTAGTAGTATCCTTACCCCAATTAAACCGCCAGGTATAAGGTTAGAAGTATGGAGACCACCACACAAATTGAACATCGAGGGAAATCGTTTTAGAGGCTCCTGACTGAAAAAAATAGTCTAAAATTTTATTAAAATCGCCTTTTGTTACGTGGGATGTTCTCGAAAACCCTTCAGGCAATTTTCATGCAACTTTACAAAGTACGCTTAGAGCGAGAAATCGCTCTAAAAGGCGTTATGATTTTGGTTAATTTCCCATACTTTCTCCATGCACTGCGAGATCAAAATTTATTTTGAGGTGAACTGAGTGATTTGGAGGAAATTCTTAAGGCAGCTTAAAGGCCATATTTTTGACAAAAAATATTATGGTCATATCGATTTTCCGGTTATGACGTCGTCTTTTTACTGATTCAAAGTCAAAAGCATCAATACGCACGTCAGATAACAATTTTTCTAAGAGAAAAACTTCAATTATTTGATTACAAACTTATGCCTTGTCTACTTTCCTCGCAAAAGAGATTTGTGATCATAGTTCAGTCAAAATGCGTAAAAAGCATGAATTTTCAACTCAAGTAGAACAAGGACAGAAATAAGTTTCTGTAAGTTAGTACGGTTTATTCACAAATATACCGCAGTGACTTCTAATATATGGTTTCTGGTACTTGATCATCATATCGATTGTAAATTCTTATTTCCTATGTATTTGATGTCATTTCGTGGAACATATTCAAGGAAGTGCTAAGTCGCTATGGTACATTTATGAATATACTTCATATTAAAATTTTTGCATACGATTTATTATTAAAAAAATAATTTTTTGAGTTATTTGCTTAAATTTCGGTTAATTTTAATTTTGGCTAATTTTTTTCTCATATAAATTTGAAGCTGAGTTAATTTCACACAATTTTTATTACAAAGTATTTTTTCTCTGAATAAAATGAACGGAGCTACATTAAATTGTTTAAACATATTGAACAATATTACAAATTCTTTATATATTCGTAGTAAACATCGTAGAATTTGTTTAAAATGTTATTTTTTAAAGAAATTATGAAATTTGTCTTGGAAAATATACTCAAAACCAGAAGAAAAGGTATATATGTCCTATAAAAAAAGTTAATGGTTTAAGAGTTGTAAACGATTGAAAAATTAAATTTTGCGATTTATGCCGTGTTTGAACACTCATAACTTTAGAAAAAATTAATATTTTTAGACAAGTCAAAAACCTGCGGTTTCCTTGAAACTTTAACTTTCAATATGTGTTGAAACATTAACAAAAATTTAATCCATATCACATTTTTTAAGCGTATAAACAAATAACTTTTCGCATTTGAGTTGCGTGCCAAAGTATATCTATAAATATGATATAATAATAATAATAGTATCTCCTGAACTAAGGAAACCAATATTTTCGTGTAAACACACTATTTCATTATTGAATTTTTATATCTTAACGTATTTTACCTGCAGATTCAAATATGTTTGGTAATGATTCGTAAAAAATTGTTTAAATAATGATTGTTTCGATAAATATAGGTTTAACTTTCTGATTGAATAACAGAACACAATAGAAATATATTTTTACTTACTTTTAAACTATCAACAATGAAAAAAATTGAATAGTATTATTAAGAAATAACGTGTATTGGATAATAATTATGTTTGTCTTAAAAAATGTACAGAAAAGTATTGGAGCAACTTTATTTTAAAACTAATACCAAATATAATTGAATATTTTGAATTCCTATTTTTACATTTAAATAAATATTAAAAAGTTACTATTTTTGAATAGAAATAATTTGCTTCATTTAAACAAAACTTATTGTCATGTGGTCATTAGCAGTGGCGAAGTCACATGATATATGGCAATCAAATTGGTTATCGCCCATACTTGTATTAAAAAAAAAACTGTATGTCACAAAAAAAGTGTGAAACAACCTCATTTTCAAAGCTGAAAAAATTTTCTGAAAGAAAAAACTGAAAAATAAATTTAAGTTAATAATAATTTGTACGCAAAATATTTGAGGTAACAACGTATAGAAATTTATTTTATTTCCACTTACGAATGTTTTTCATTTTATTTTGCTTTTGCTTGACGTTGCCAAACTTTAAACACAACCTCAAGTAAAATTTCCTTTATTAATTTAAGCGTTCTTTAAGTGTTAAAGTTTTCCTGTTGAAAGTGTTCAAGTGTTAAAGATTTTCTACTATTCCTAGCGCACGTGTAAATTGGAACAATTGGTCGTTGTTGAATTTTATCGAATCGAAAGCCAGAAAAGTGCCAGTTTCGGTGTCAATAGTGCTTTTTCTTGTTCTTGATATCATTTGACCCGACTGGCGAGTCGAATCAAATGTCTAATTAATATTCGTTCTACGTGGTAATTTTTAGTAAATAGTTGAATTGAATGTTTATATGAAACGTTTCCCAATTTTCCAAAATAAATTAATATTATAGTGTCAACATCATGAATGATTATCATGTGAAATCTGCAAATATTACTAATAAATCTGGAATTTATTTTGACAACTGTGTTACTTTTGGTGTAAAACGCGTCGCGATCAAAAAATAATTGGTTAGAATTTTGGTTAATGTTTTATTGGGCAAAGTAAGTAAAATTTAATTTTACATATCTTATATTTTAGTTCCTCGAGTAGCAAAATTTGTGAAAGCATTACTTTTCCACCAGAAAATGAAAAATAACAAATTTTACTTTGACTTATTTTCAAAACAACAGAAAATGTTGACATTTTAAAATTATTAT
Organism: Cryptocephalus primarius; assembly: GCA_963576515.1. Classification (NCBI taxonomy): domain Eukaryota; kingdom Metazoa; phylum Arthropoda; class Insecta; order Coleoptera; family Chrysomelidae; genus Cryptocephalus; species Cryptocephalus primarius. The sequence continues at coordinate 16,148,954 of OY754938.1, read as the reverse complement.
CATATGATCAAAAATAAGTAATTTCATCGTCGCCATGGCGGTTCGGTTTTTACTCGTCGATGAATGAATTGCTCATACCGACCCGACCTTGCAGCACATTTGCTCATTGCGAGCGCGAAAAATAATAAAAAAATTCAAAAAATAAGAAACGAATCAGAGGAAGCTCAAATCGAGTGTGTACAAAGAAGCGACTTGTATTCGCGTCCACCGTAAAAGGAGACGGACTCTAAACGCTCGTCTTACGAGGTTAATTAAAAGATTCATATAATGGGGGAAAATCCTTACGCGGAGCAGTTCTGACCTAGAAATAACTGTCTAAAAAAAAGTTTTCGATTCGGTTTCCTAACGCCGGAAAACTAGGTTAGAGCAAGTTACGACCTAACGCCGTGGATTTGTTATCCTTCTGTAGTTTTGGTTATTCCTTAAAAATTATAAATTCCTTAGGTAATCGATGGCGATCAAACCATCGCCTAGTTTGATCATAAAATTTATTGGAGCACAATTGACCCGTCTAAAAACATTTAAGTACATCGCAAATATTACTTACAAATCACCAGAAGACTTAAAATTGGACAGCTTATATCGTCAGATTTTCAATCATGTTTCTAAGGCAGTTCAAATGTGGCTTTACTAACTAAATTAGCTCATTAGTGCTGTCATACTGTGATAAGTACACTAATAAGAATTTTTAATGAAAGTCACACAATGACTGAATTCTGCCAGAAACGTGGAACCTATAACCGTAAATCAATTCTACGTAGGGTCAGGTTCGATTATTGGATTGTTCTTAAGTTTTTGAGAGTTATTACTGCCTTTATGATGATGGCGAAATTGACGGGCATTAAATTCGCTTTAGAGCTTTTACATTCGTGAAGAAGGAACCGCAAAACTTGTCACTAAATAAATATTGGCTATTTAGTCATCACTTTCAACAGAATATACTCAGTTGTAATTTTAATTTTAAAAACGACAAAGGTTGAAAAGTCTTCTAAGATGTGGTCAAAATTTTAGGCAATCTGTTAAACAAATATTCTCTCATTAGTGTGTAAATTATCTGATGTAATGGGTTTTCCTCAAATCAACGGGTTTTCTATGCGAAAATCAAATGAATTCCCTGAAATTATTCTCCACTTCATTAATCACCACCAGAAATATGCAGTGTGGGACAATATGACGGAAAAATTGCATTTAAATGGAATGGAATGGAAAGGGAAAGTAATTTTTACAAACACGTGCAATTGACACGTCAAAAATGTGACATTAGAATGCACTGCAAAGGCTACATATTTATAAGGAAAAAAGTGATTGCGACTGCGACCAAGAATCGAAACTAGAACTCTCCGAATATAAGTACGATGTAAGAAAAATAATGACAGTTTAATCCTTACAAAAGAATAAATGATGACCATGCTATGGTCATCCAAACTGCTGACATCTTGGGGTTGCTAGCAAAAATCACAAGTTAACTATTAAATTACTTAAAAAATTAATAACAATTTTTAGTTTGGAGATTATTCGTGTTTTTTGTGAATTTAAAAAAAAATCTTAACCAAACATTGTAAATATATAGTGCAATCAAAGTTCTATCATGTCTGATTGAAAATATGTATTTATATTGATAAATCATACTATATGTTTTCATAATAAGGTGTTACGAGCGACCCCAAAGTGTATTTTAGCCCCTTACGGGTAATTTAATTCTAAAAGCACCCTTAACTAAAAATAAAAAAGATCTGATTTTTCACATTGGTGGATTTTTAATTTTTGCCTTTCGTCCTGCACTAAAGAAAAGATTGGTGTTTAGTATTAAAAAGGAGACAATAAATTAAAGTAATTCAATGATCTACATTTTATATATTTTCTAATCGTTGCTTTATACCGAAAATGGTTATATAATGCCTATATAAAAGTTTTTGCGGAAATAAAAATGGCAGGAAAAATATTTATTTTCCAGACTTTTCAAACTAGGCGCATTCACTACAGGGTACATTTTTGTTATTAATTTCCTCTCCGCCTCGTGTAATTTCGCCATTTTTCCAGTCGGCGGATCAGTCAGCTATGCAAGTGTGTAGTTTACCTACTACCTCGATTTCGATAAAAATGCCTTATCTCGACACACATACCTGCCGTCGTGACGACAACACATTAGTCGATAAGTCGTCCGATTTAACTTTTAACGGTACGAAGATACGCCACATTTTTAATACCTACTCTTTTTCCGACCTTTTTTCGTCCTTACATTACGTGGTAAAAATAAAAATGCAATCCGTAACGGTTAACTTGCCGCTCATTACCTCTCCTCATTGTTTCGGTTTTTTTCGTTTAACAAATAGTTGAGAAAGGAAGAGAGAGAGAGAGAGAGAGAAAAAATGATGATAGAAGAAAACTTTAAAAAAATTGTATACAATAGCCTCCGCGTACAGGAAATGAAGTCATATAGGAACTCTCGTATGGTTCCAAGAGTGAAGAGCAACCTCAAGGTGATTCGGTTAATAAATAAGCTAATAATTGACTAATTAATATATTTTTAGAAATCGCAAATTCCACCAATTAACACACCGTGCCATTAAAATATCACTGCTCCGGTGCAGACGCAGATGTGGGACCTCTCGTGAATACACAGGAAATTCGTAAAAAACTAACAATTAATATTTTCTAATTGGGTGTTATAATTCGCCATTTTATCCACTCGTTGAGTAATTGGGACCATGTGTCTATATTTAAATATGCGCTCCTATTTAGAAGGAAAGTGTATCCCTTCTCCATTCCCTACTGCTTTGGCAGGGAATTTATTCCTCTTCACACTTACTACTTGCTTCTTTACTTTCAAATTTCGATACTTTTACCTTACAGGAAACGTCAAAATATAGTTTTTTAAATGACCTTTTTAGCCCCACTACTGCAGATCTACACATACTTTTGGTGACCTTTTGCTATTGCTTGGGGATGCTGCAGAGCAGGAGACTCCAGACTTGCTCCAGAGTCAACTACATAACTATACCACAGTATAAAAGAATGTATACGTGTTATAAAGTTGCACAGCAGTACATACTTAAGTTAGCATCTGGTGGTGTTACGTCTGTTACAGCAACCTCCGAATAATGATGAAGGATTGATTATCTTGGGCTGTCTGTTTAAAGTTAGTTAAACAGTTATAGTTACGGCACATTTCGGAAAAACCCTTTTTGAAATCTCTTTAAGCTCTTAATCGAGGCAAATTAAAAGATTTATCGAGATAGGCGAAATTATACAAGATAAAGCTAAAGTGTGCTGTAAATAAACATGCAGTAATGGATGCTTCAAGATTTTCTGGGATTACATCATATTTGCTTGTGTTATGACTTGAATACATGTGAAAGTTCTCGGGGAAAGAGTTAACAGCCTTTTTAAAATATCCCCCCAATGAAACCAATACTTTTCCTGCATGGGTTTATAATGACGCAATGATATAATCATGGTTCTGTAATTTGATGGCATGCATTTATAAATATTTACATTTTTCTCAGGATTGAATCATCAGGATGATCGTTGATTATGAAAGCAAGACAATTTTTTGCGTAGTTAATATGCTGTCGTAATTTTGGGGAATATCGAACACATTTCAATTTACGCTACGTATGGAAAATGATGCCACTCTGACGTCTTCATTGAGCCAAAATTCTGAAATGTCAAGATTCATTTCAGTATTCAGAGAAAATTCTTTAGTATTAATCAACGTTTTTGGTCAGGATCGTTTGAGACATTTGGCAATTAATTTTGACATTTTGACAGTAATTTTTGATTCGCCATCAACATTGTATTTATTTCATGATTCATAATTTTTTGAAAACGTTTTACGCGAGTAAGTTAGGCACACCTTTAATAAATCCTGTAGCTCATAGGAATTATACAGAGATAGTGGGAATAAAAATGGAACACAGATGATCAGACAGGTTTGTGACGATAAAACATTTAAGATAAGGTTGCTGCTGCCTGTCCCCAATTTTATCCAACATATATCAGAAGAAAATGCAGAAGTATGGGTTTGAGCACTGAAGATACAACATTATATACCTTACACTATGCAGATGAGCAGGTGGTGATTGCTCTGGAAGAAGAAGGCTAGAGTATGTGTCCAGAAAACTTATAGAGGAATACTGAAAGTGGGGCTTCAAAATCAACACAGAAAAGACCCAATAAAATAGATCTAGAATGAGAAAATGTCAGAAGCTATAACAAATGTGTATATCTAAGCATCAACCTAACAACAACACGACGAAGGGATGAGACCATGAGATACTAACTAAGGGGAAAAGTAGTTAACTGTGGCAGAAAAATATTAGACCAAAAACAAAAAAAAAAAGAAATTCTACAATACCATATTACAACCAGTGATTACATATGGCTCAGAAATTTCGAAATTAACACCAAAGAATAAAAACAGCCTGCTTACATCAGAAAATGGACTTCCGAAGGGTAGCAGCAAGAAGATCCAGATTGGAACACATAAGAAACCAAGAAATCTAGACACAGATGAAGGTAGGAAGAACACCAATAGAAGGTACATGAAAGCAACAGCTGGCCTGGCATGGACACATAATGAAGGACGCTCGACTTCCAAAAAATAAAACAGTGGAATGGATTTCGTCGAAAAGAAGAACACCACTTAGAATGTGGGTATAAGAAACTATTAAAACCATGTCAGAACGAAGACTGGCAAGATAGACAGGCGTGGAGATTAGGAGACCAAAGGCGTATTACGCTATGTACTGGATTATAGTACTCCTACTATAGTAAACTCCCTTATAAGCAAACTACACATTTTAACTCGAACACTTTTAACTGACCTATGGATCAGATGCCGCAATGACCAAACCTCGGGTATCAAATTCTCAAAGATTTGAAGAACGCATGTACGTACACGCCTAAAACTTTTTCCTCAATTTCATCAGTACACAGTGTTCAAGTTTTCTGAATTTGCAGTTATGTTCACTTTTCTTAAACGTAAAAACAGCGTTTGTGTTTCTATCATTTTAATAGGCAAGGAATGTTGGTAAAATGGCAGCAAATGCCGTGGAAATACACTTACACTTCCCTAATCTATACGTTTTGGAGTCAGCAGTATGTTGGAACGTTCTGCGCCTGATCCTGGCAAAACATGGAGTATAACAGTGTGCTCCATGCGCTATCGATTCTGCTTTGTTATGCGCAGTCTAATCAAACAGGTTCCAACACTGAACCCTGTGGTATGCCCGAGCACCAACAAGAATATGGTTGGATTTGCAAAATTTTCTGGTAGAAATTTCATTTCTGGAAGGACGTCAAGCAGAGGTGTCGGTGTCACGAACGTCGCGTGCACATAGCAATCTCGCGAGCGCGCATTTGTGTACTTTTCGCGTCTATTTCGGTCCAGATGCAGGCTATAAAAGAACTGCGCAAGTATCAAAATAGTGCATAATATCATTTTATGTACCTATCATCAATTTAGCCGACATTTGTGCGTGTGCGTGTGTGTGTGTGTGTATGTGTGTTGTTGCGGTGCGGAGTAGATGACCTCAATCGAGACCAGGCCCCAAATAGAATTGGATGTCGCGACGACGGCGACGACGACGACGGCGACGTCGAGGACGTCGTTTCTTACACCAGAATTATATTTGTTTTGGTGTTAAAGCGCGACACCGCAACCGCTTCAATTTCAACTCCTCTGCAGAACTTCCCGGGGATCCATATAATAATAATAATAATAATACACATAATACATACACGAGGAATAACCCGAGATCCAGCATCGTCGCGACCATTAATTATTAGTGTGGAACAACGTATCTCCATTACAAATGGAACTCTCTTCCGCGTTATTCGGGGCTCTATCTGTCTACTCGTCCGTGATACTTACACAAAATTGAACGTTAGATTCGAACAAACACCATTAGTACCCGTATTTCACCATTAACTCTCATTAGTTACTACCGATGACACCGCTTACGAGATTCCCACAGTTATACTCGGCTAAAAGCAAACGCACATACGCTAAATGCACTCTAATGCAAAAGATATGAATTCCCGCAGATGTCTACGTAATCGCCCAAACTTATTCTTGGCACTTTTCGAAATCACATCGGAAATAAGGGAAAGGTTCATATTAATCGTAAAATTTTAACAAACCTCGCCAAATATACCTCCATTCTTCACCCCTTCAGAAAGGGATGATCGGATTTTTCTGAACCACCTGAACCATCTTTGAGCCTAAGCTATATGTGTGCCAAGTTTAAATTTTCTACCTCTCGTGAAAGGAAACATGGGGGTTTTAAATTCTCACCTGTCATTCGGTAGCCTAAGCTGTAACCTAGAGTTTAAGGGTTCGGCAAGTACTCAGGAACAAAAACCACAGACACATTTTACTTCTAGGCCTATCCTGAACCAAAACTAGAAGTGTTCAAGTTTGTAGGTTTTCAGGTAATATTGAAATACCTTAACATTTCCGGACATACCCACAGTAAGGGTCACCGATTATTTTTGAAACCTATTGCATTTTCACCCCAACCTATCATAATTTCCTACATTTTACCTACATGTACCTTTTATGTACATGTACCGAGCGCACCTAAAAATTGTATGGTCTCATACTAAAAGAATTGCATTTTTTAAATAAGAATAGCACATGTGTATCGAGTGTAACAATGGGAACATTATGGCCATTAAAATTTTATGACCGTCCGCCTCAAAGCCGCGGTCGGCGTCATGTTTGTAACCTCAAATAGCTTTTAAGGGTTTTTTTTTAGCTATCCCAAGTGTGTCTGGAAAGAAAATGTGTCGAAGCAATGTAAGTCATACAAGCAGTTCTTATAAAATAACGAGTCGAAAGTTTTATGTTCTTATTAGGTATACAAATTTATCATATCAACGTACACTGTTGCTGGTGCAACAAAATAGGAATTTTAGGGAAATGACTGAGTGGGTCGTTGTTTCAAATTAACTTTCTGTTTGGAATGTTACAAAAAACTAGTCGCTTGGGTGATATTTAAAAATCGCGAAAAAAATATCGAAATTTTCTGGTATTCTGGTAAAATACGAATTTTTTGAAACGTCAATATCGCATTATTGCAAAATTATCAAAAATTTTCGAAAGATTAGTCGTTGGAACAGCCAATGTCAGTTGAAAACTTTGTACTACTGATTAATTAACAGCTTCACGTTATTACTGTGATTGAGAGTTGATCGAATGAAAAATCGATAACAATAAAGGTTACTACGATAAACTTTTACATTCAAGAGTACGTCCATGGACATCTGTATGATTTCCAACCGATTATAATTATGTCTGCGACAATTCGTGCAATTCTATCATAATTAAGTGACAATTTTAAAATTTGCCCGCATGAAATACCGACAGCTTTTAATTTCTTCTTCGACGTTCCCAGCGACATTTTTCGAAAATGTTTTTTTTTTGCGATCGCGATTGTCGATTGTATGGATGTATCAATCACGAGTAGATTTTTCCTCGTCCGACGACGGATCCCTCGATCTGCCTTTAATTACAATCCCCGCATTAGCATAGCGGACGGCTGGAATGAGCGGAGATGTAAAAAAAGCCACTCCAGAATATCGTACACATTATTGAATGCTAATACCTAAAGGAGTTCCGCCTGCCTTCTCTCTTCGGCATAAAATTACGGGGAGTAGGCGTCGAAAAGAACGACAACGGAATCGAAAAAATCCTCTCGTCTCCCATTGTTGCGAGGAGGCGAAGAGGAAAAAAAGGCGACGATGAAAAAAATTCGCGAATATCTGCCGTGCGTGCGTGTGCGAGCGAGTGTGACAAAAGTACCGTGTCATGCCTATTTAAAAACACCTGTGCGATTCTTTTTGGGAGTGTTTTGCATAAATGAATTTCGCGGGGCGTAGGTGACAGACACAGACAGACGCCGCGCGGCTCTTTTTTTTTTTTCTCAAGACCGCGAGGAAAAATCCGCGAGGACGGCAGAGGAGTGTTTTCGCTTCGGGAGGGGAAGTCTACTAAAATTCTGGACTAGTCGCGGTTGATCTAATGTAGATGCGCAAAAATATGTAGCCGCTTCGCATAATCTCGTCCCTTTTCTCCAACCCCTTAGAAAGCATTTGTACTAAATCATGTACCCAATCTGACCGGCAGGCGATAATGACTATATTATCACTATCAGTATGTGGGAAAATGACTGTGTGTATCCCTTTGACAGTCAATAATTTGGCGAAAGTTCAGTGATATGTCATATGGTCTAACCGAATTCGTATTTTCACAAACACATTACAAATTTTCTGTAACGTTCCAAATTCAAGTTCGTAACATTGAAACCGATTAAGATAATCGCCTCAAACTTAAGCGGTGCTTCAACTAGGCTGTGCTAAACAATTGTGGGGAGTTTCATCACAATTGGAGTTTTGAGTAATTTTTTGTGAATTTTTAAATTCTGGTGTTACATAAGCGAAGTTTTTGTAACTTTCCCAACCCAAGTTCATAACATTGAAATTGATTTAGATAATCGTCTCAAACCTAAACGGTGATTCAACTAGGCTGTACTAAAGAATTGTGGAGAGTTTCATCACAATTGGAGTTTTGTAGAATTTTTTGTGAATTTTTAAAGTCCACTGTTACAGAAGCAACTTTTTTGTAACGTCCCAAATCCAAGTTCGTAACGTTAGAACCGATTAAGATAATCGCCTCAAACCTGAGCGGTGCTTCAACTAGACTGTACTAAAGAACTGTGGGGAATTTCAACACAATTGGAGTTTCGAGGAATTTTTTGTGAATTTTTAAAGTTCGGTGTTATATGAGCAAAATTTTTGTAACGTTCCAAATCCAAGTTCGTAACGTTGGAACCGATTAAGACAATAGCCTCAAACCTAAGCGGTGGTTCAACTAGACTGTACTAAAGAACTGTGGGGAATTTCATCACAATTGGAGTTTCGAGGAATTTTTTGTGAATTTTTAAAGTTCGGTGTTATATAAGCAAAATTTTTGTAACGTTCCAAATCCAAGTTCGTAACGTTGAAACCGATTAAGATAATCGTCTCAAATCTGAACCGTGCTTCAATTATGCTGTACTAGAGAATTGTGGGGAGTTTCATCGCAACTGGAGTTTGTAGGAATTTTTTGTGAATTTTTAAAATCCGGGGCGAACTTTTGTAACATTCCAAATCCTTTATTCAGAACTTCAGAACTTATATCAGAACTTTATTTTGTTTGCTTGTAACACTTCAAGCTCGTCGTAATTAAAGTAAATCATCGCACTATAATAATTATATAAACATTTTGTACGCTTCTCCAAGCTGACAATATTTCAACAGCCTCTCGGCCTGAAATAGCTACAAACCTAGGATTTACAACGGGTTCTACATTTAGAGTTAAGTATGTTTGACGTTTCGGTGGACGTGTCTTGAGGGAGTCCCGTAAAAAAGAGATAGGAAGAAACGACCCGCGAAAACTGACCTACAACGATAATAACTCCACGCCTCGACGAAACAACGAACTTTTCTATAAATACCGCCCGAATTAAAATAAAGCGTCCAAAAAACGATGTCCGAAACGTCGGGATTTATTATGGCGTTAATATCATGGCTAATGCTTGAAATTCGCGGGAAATATGGCGGGCATATATTCCGGAATTATTAAAAGAGCCGTCAAGTGAAAAGCGGCGTACGTTACGATAAAGGCACTTGCAGTTGACGTCTACTGCGACCGTTCACGTTTCAGCTGTTAAGGGTAATTTATTAGCGAATACATTGTCGATTCTCCACCGACGCCCTTTCAGCACACGCGCTCATGAAACTAAAAATATAAACGCGACTCCGGGTTATTTCGTAATAACTCCTGAAAAGCGTTGAAAACAGAATTTCTCCATAAATCAACGGGGATGTGGTCATTTGGAAGACTGTAGCATCGGGCCGGCCAAAAGCAGCAGTGTCAAAGTCACAAGTGTCAATCTAGTCAAGGAACATCCTTTCTTTATTTTTCTCCTTTAGTAGCAACTTTTATTCAAGTTTTAGAGGTACAAGTTGTCCATTTTTCTTAAAATTTGGACAATTGTTTGAAATATTTCTTATTTTTTATAAATAAGGCAGTTATTAATATTTCTTTTTTTTTTAATTACAGTTGACTTGTGTAGAGAAAAATATTTTTATTATATAATAAAAAAAAAGCTTTATTGTGTCTTGTGCCCCAATAAATTATTAATAATTTTTTTAACTTATTTTGGTAGTGAAACGCTGTTCATTTCTTGTTATATCTAGTTTTTTGAGGGATAAATGCAATTTATTTACTTTATTAATATTATAATCGTATCATTGTTAATTATTATTTACACAGTCATCGATATATCAACAAGTTTAATTTAATAGGATAACATCCCAGGAATAATGATTAAATGATGATTGAATAAAAGACTTACGAGCATTGCTAGTATGCAGAGTAAGCAGCTAAATTCTCAAAAAAATGCTGATAGTTGCCTCATATGCAATGAGTTAATTAGGCATAAAAAATATGAAATATTATTTCTTTAATATTCACTATATCGCTATTTTGCTTCATAAAAAATAACAAGATTGGGATTTAAAATTGAAAAATTGTTCGTTTAGGGGTAGTTTTTAATTCCAATTATTATCTGTGCTCAATTATTTTCCTGACTACAATTCCACCAAAACTGCGATTAATAGAGATTGTTTTCTCAAGGCACAGCAATTTCTTCTAAACGTGAGGACCACGCACATGAAATCGAACATAAAAAATAATTGAGGATCGGATTTTTTGGGAAAAAATTCAACAAGCGACGGCAATTTTTGACGAAGACGATCGTGCATGAACTGAGCTTGAAATGCGTGTGTTAATAAACTTATGTAAGATAGGCTGGAGCTGCCTTATGGGTTTAAATTACTGAAAGAGCTGCGGGTCGAGGCGAACTAATCTCATAAACTGGATAATCACTTTACGGCCTAATTCTCCTAGCACATAATATTCCCTCTACTTTGTTTATAACGTCAATAAAGCCTTTTGCGGCTCTCCCCAATTTTTTTAAAAATTTTTTAGCAGGAAGGAACGCCGAAAGTGAAGAAATTTTGCGTAACTACCGATTCGCTTTTCGTTCAATGTGCCTTTAACGGGCGCAATAAATTATAAAATGATTAAGTGATCATGTTTACTGTCGGGTTAAACGACAATATAATTAACTTTTTCTGCTGGAAAAAAACGCTCGGCCGTTTACGACCGTTCTTATTCATCGAGGTTTTATCGCCTATTCTTGAAGGAGCGTAATTCATACGTGCACTTTCGGCGCGTTATTGTTGAGTTAACGTCGTGATTTGTTTGCTCTTCTCATAATCCCTTTTAGCACTTGCGATTTTTCTCTCTCTTTCTCCTTCCCTCGGCGGCTTGAAATAATCGAGATCGCGCACGTAGACACATCTTATTTATCGTAGCAATTTACGCTAAAATCATCGTCGTGTGTAACGAGGATCTCATTTTTTAAATTCTCCTCCGTAGCTGGAAAATCGTTATCGGCTAAATCGATCGTTAAAAATCGGAGAGAAGCGAGAATGAAGGTCAGGTTGTGCGGCATTTTCCGGACGATCAAAGTCGTTTGTATCCTTGGGGAAATTTCACAGAAATCGGGCGGGAAATGGAAAAGTTACGGACGCTCGAAAATACGTCGATGTCGAGAAGGCCAAAATGGCGGAATTCGCCAATGTTTCAGTACGAAAATCGTACCACGACTCGTTCTACAACGTTAATATATTAAATTGAAGATACTATTCAATCTCATGAATAGACATGATAGAGACATACGCAATCATATGCTTGTTACGGTTATTACGATTAAAACATAATGATTGACATGTCGTGTTACTTGTCATCTAGCATATAATGGTTATTAAACACATTCGTCTTGCTTGTCAAACGTTACGATTTTATATGGTACGAGAAGAACTACCAGGCTTCGTTTAACGGTCGACCTAACCTCGCCCCTTTTTTCCACCCCTTCAGAAAGTGAAATTTCGATCTATTGAATTTTTCTCAATTTTTTGGGTATTTACTAACTGTTGCAAAAATTTCATCCCCTTTCCCATCCCCTCGCTAAGGGAAATTCGGGATTTTTCGATTTTCCCGAGATTAAGGGCCTCTGCACTACTCGAGAAGTACTGAAAAATACTTTCACAAAGGGAAATTCAAAGTTACGGTACTTTTCTGAATCATCATGCGTCCCTAAGCTATAAACGTGCAATGTTTAAATTTCTAGCCATTCAGGCATCAAATAAATTTCGTCCCCTTTAACGTGCCTTTACTTTCCAATAACAGAAATTCGAAAATTTTAAATAATTTTTAAAACTAATATAAAATGATATTAGAAAACTGCTTTCAATTAATCCATTACTCTCATTAAATACAATTTATTATTGTCCGCGTTTTCCGTGGAACGTCTCCCCTTATTAGTAATCTCTATAGGTATCTGTGTAGCTGTATTTCGGTACCCAAGTGCAATTTCGGAGTTTTTTGAATCTGCATGGTCATGTGTACCCTATCTCCCTGCCAAATTTCAGGTACTTAAGTCACATCCTTTTGGCTTTATACGTTAGATGAAACAAAAAAAAGAAAGAAGAGTGCCTGAACCGAAATTCCCTTCATTAAAATGATTTCAGTTTGTGAAATTTCAATAAAAGCGAAGTTATGTTAACCATGGATTTAACTAAGAAAACGTGACAAATGCCACGTCTCTTTAACTGACAGCAGAAATATTTATTGGATAGCAATCAAATTGTTAACTCATTTCAATTCAATTGTTATAGTTGTTATTTATGAATCACAACAACTTTAAGTAATCACAATAACTCCCATAGGAATGATATTCTTCATATCCATCCAGATGTCTTCAATTGTTTTAGCCATAACAATTGTCATGAACTGAAGCAAGAGTCCATAGAAATATTCTAAGCCTGTAACACTTCAAAGAAGGTTTAATAAGGTTTCGTCCTTTGTTTAGGACATCATCAGGGTTGCAGTATTATAGATACAACTGCTATTAAGTATTACTTTAATTTGGGAAATCAAGAATTGAAATACTTTTGAAGTTATTTCAGGAAGAGTTCAAAATGGCAACTATTCGAAACATGGAGACTCGAAACGTATGAAAAACAGCTGCTTGAGTTCAATAGGGAACAAAACGACTTTTGAATTACCCTTGGATGCTGAGGGAGAAACTGGAAAATTTCTAGAATAATAGGGTGTCCCGGAGCCTTTTAAAATGTCGCAGGAAAATTTCTGCAACCACTAAAAATGGATCTGGGCGTTTCAAAATTTTTCGGGAAGTTCCTGGACACGTCATCGTTCTTTCATACCGTAAAGGAGTTCCAACTGGAACCTGAAAGTCCTTGTGGATGTTAGAAAAATCCTAGGGGAGTTTCTAGACTACGCTGAAATTACTAACTCGTATAGGGAAAACGTAAGTGGATTTTTCGCTTATAAATTTTGATCGTAAAGGGAAATTCTCCGAACCCGCAACAATTTCCCCGAATCGTGTAATCAATATTTGAGTGTTAGAAATTATCATGATTTTAACACCAAATCGGTTTTGTTTTCTATTAACGTTTTTCCCGGTACGGTTGGAAATTATTGGCGGAAACGTCAGTTAAATCAAGATCCGCTGATGTAGTGCGGTAAGAATATTTAGGGAATTTATAACGCGCGAAGGGAATTTTCCGTTCCGATAGCCGATTTAACCACCTGAACAAGCAAAATTTCCCTATTTTACTTCAAATTTTTGGATTAAAATTTTTGAAAAACCAATTAAAAATTAATTTTAAAATTAATCCCGGTTATTTTCTTCTAATTTCCGGCAAACCGGTCGACCGACTAATGAATCCGCGACTTGGCCAAATTTTCCTCTCCATCTCTCTTTCTCTCAGTCCATAACGATCGGGCTAAAAGACAAATCGCCCGTTTAATGGGTCAATTGCGAATAAAAATACGGGACCTTTTAAAAAAAATTCAGCGAGACGAGAGGAGAAGAGAGAACTTCCAAGCGGGATAAATCAAGGAAAATTAGTCATACGGTCATTTAAAAATAATATCCCCGACGAGAACGGTGCGTGTCTGCTTCTAATTTTATCAATATTTTTTTCGAGTCTGTGTTTTGTATTTTCGTAAGCGTATACATGTATACACACAAACGCACTCCTTGATTGTCGCGCGTGATAATCAAAAGGACGCGGGATGATTTATTTTCGGCCATGCCGGAAAAATTTTCCAACACATGACCGATGGATCGCGGTTGGACATGTCGGATTCCTGCGGGAAATTGAATGGGAAATTCCCAGAAACGAACCTTTTTTTGCCAAACCCGGAGTTGAAAAATAGCATAAAGTGCCTTGAAGCGAACCCGTAATGGGAATTTAATTAGCAACTTTTGCATCAGTTCGGGGGTTTATTGGTCCAGTACCGAGGACGCCCACAAATGGGTAGAAATGGGTATTACACATTCTAAGCTGAGGCTAAACCCGCCTCTGCATTTTAAAATTACTTCAGTTTGTAATAAAACAAATATCATAATTAAACACCTTCGTTAAGACAGACAGTGCTGCCACTATCTTCGTTTAGATAAACTGCATTTCCGAGATAAAGAACGTCATACATGTGAGTCCAGGTGTGGGTGCCAGTGCCATTGACAGCTCGTATTTTAACAGAAGCTTCATAAATTTCTTTAAACTATGCGAAAATGAAGATGCAAATGCGTAAGAAAATGAATCTAACGCAGACCCTTTCTGATAAACGTGCGACTCATTTGTGGAAGCTTGTCATAGCTTAAATGCGCTAAACACTGGTAATAACGCGAAAATAACAAAACTAAACTCGAACTGTCAGTAAATAAATTTCTCTTTAATTCTGTATCTGCAGTTTTGTTAACAATCAACACATTTTTTTTTTGGGATAGATTATATTTCCGGGGCGGGCTTTTCTACAGGATGATTCACTTTTCCTTCCTTTTTTTATTTAAGGTTCAGAGATCTCACGTTTTGTTTGCTCGCGGTAAATATTGAAAGAAATCTAATGTTACACGAGATTAATATTTACACAAAACTCGTCGTATTGTTGACTCCTCGAGTTTATAAAACGGACTGAAAAAAGAAAACTTAACAAACCTCTCGTAATGTAATACAAATTTAATAATGACAGCGTATAATAAACACATTTAGTAATGAAACCGATAACGAAGCAAAACATATGGGATTTTATTAATGGATGCGTAAATAATAAACACAAATTGCATTAGAATATTGTATTAATTAGCCGGCCGGCGCCGGAAACTGCGCCGCGGTCTATTTTCCATTAAATTTCGTACGCCGCTGGATTTTCGCGTGGCGCATTTTCTTATTGTGGAAATGACGGAACGTTTCGAAATGGAATTACGCAACCGTCCGATGGAACATCCTGTGATTTTCGCGCGGATGCCAGGAGAGGAAAAAGTTCCATATAGAGCCACACTGAGAAAAATATCGCAACTCCCGAAAGGACTCGGCGTTAGAGTTTCTAACGTTCGTACGTTCGCTCTTTGTTTTGGTCTTGCGGAGGTGCAACTTGACACCTGTTATTAAAATTCCATTTCTGCCTACATATAATATTACTACCTACTTTGTCGAAGAAATATAACAGTTGGACTTTGGGATAACACGAGCTTGCTTATCTGCCGAATAAAAATACCAAACGAAGAAGAGACGAGCGATAAGATTGACAACGTTTGATAGTAGCAAGCAGAAAAGGGCAAACGTGTTATTTCACGTCACACAATATTCTTTCTCTTCGCCTTTAACGGTGACGTTATAGTCAGTACATCAATGAGCGACTGGAAATAACATGTTTTTCGTGGTTCACACTGTTGATTCGGTGACTTTCCCCTTTTGAAAAGTGTAAGAAAAGGGTTTATTGTTAATGTTGCAGTTTCCAGACATTATTTTCCAAAATTTACGCAAGTGCTACTACGGCCTAAGGATTTTATTTTTAGTGTGTCTCATTTTACTCCAAACAAACAGAAATTTGATAAAAATTTGGAATATTGAATTACAGAATAGCGATCTGACTGGAATCCCCATTCATTTTCAAAATCTGGAATATATGCAAAAAATTGGGTTTCAGGAAAAATATATTGACTGATAGATATATAACACATGATCAGATATTTCAAATGTCTAAAATAAATTTTGATAGAAGCTATAGTTGCTATATGGATATAGAGTAATACTGAGAAAAAACTGTTAACAACACATTTTTGTCTGGAAAAATGTGGAGGTAGTGAAGGACCTAGTATATATAGAACAAAGTACTGATAAGTACTGACGCACTAAAGATAGTATACAGGTTCATTATTAGCCTTCAAAGCAAATGCATTCTTTGGCTCAAAACGGAAATTTTAACGGTTATGTTAAATTTTTGAAACGGTGTCAAAAATAATCCAATCATGCGTATTACGTGAACTGTGGCAATTATGTTTTACGATGCCCACTTTTGGCAACTAAAAGAGTTGTTTCAGTTGCAAAACGTTGCCATTTTCTCGATATTTACGAAGCTGAAAAGAAATCCGCAGCAACGTGTAGCTCGTGATATACTTTGGAAGAGCTGAATTGTCGTGTTTGATTATTTCCCATTTAACATTTTTATTATGTTGGAATAGGATGTGTACAAGTACATACGATAGCATAGGAATAGCTTCAAAATAACACGTGGTGATAAATTATGGTTATACGTTTACTAATTACCTATATTACCTTAATTTTGCAGTCTTTGCCAGATAAAATTTTGACGCAAGCGCTATCCATTTTCACGATAAGTCTGACAGGTGCACAGAGGCTATCACAGTTTAAGTTCTATGAGAACAGTTTCAAAGTACAAATATCTCCCCAAAATACCCTACTAATATTAACATTACCACCTATTACATTCCTTTAGACAAATATATTAATTTTTCCATATTTTAAGTGTGGTTTGAAAATAATTAATACAAGTGAAGATAGAGAAACAAAATTTGCCAATATTCGAAAAATGAAATGACTTCTCAGGTCAAAAATGATTAGGGGAAATGGTTCATAACAGGTAACAGGCTCCTTCGAAGCAGATAAATTCTTTTACAGTACTTTCTTTTACAGCAGTAAATTCTTTTTTGGTACTAACTTACCATAAATATCCTTAAGGACATTTGTACAAGTCCCAATTTTTAGATTTCCTTAACGTCTATATCTTTTATATGGGCTTTTTTTCGCTAGCTGATATATATTTGAGTATGTAACATATACGAGAGTAAAAAGCAGTGAGTGCTTCCATGACTTTGATGATTATTTAAAAAAAATTCCCCATTTTCACCTGTTATAAAGTAGTACGTTTCGAAAATATCTTATTAACATTTTTTCTCGAAACAGGTACTTCGGGTTTAAGCTGATATGATTATTGAGAAAAGTGTAGCTTTTCTACATTTTCCAAAAACAATTTTCTGAATTAAGCAGTATTTGTCAGATTGTCTTTGGTTTTGTTGCGCCACTGGCGGGTTCTTCTCTATCTCCCCAAAAGGGTCTGGAGGAGGCGTTACGACGATTATAAAACTATTAGAATTCACACCTTTTTACCGCTTCACATTCAATATTTATGAATGGAACCGAAAATGCCTCTTAGCAGAGAGAAACAGAGAGAGAGAGGAGAGCGAGATAGAGAGAGTGTGGGTGCTAAAAAGTCTCAAAAGCCGGTCGTAAAGCGGCGAGAGAATGTCCTTTTTGTAAAAGTTAATCTTTTACCTGTCCTGTTATTTCTGTTCGGCGTTTTGTATTAATTAACAATTCAAGCCTCGCGCGATCTTCTTCTTTTTCTCCCTCCGCTTCTATCGATACTGTATTGTGGACTTTTTAGGTATTTTCTCAAAAATTTTCCAGGCGAAACACACGAGAAGGGAGTTGGCGCCTGTCCGTGAATTTAACGTTACCGAATTTTATAAATACTAAATTGACACTTCAATTCTGAATGTTTTTATTGGACACCGAAAATACCCTTGGGGGAAAAACACTGGGGACATTAAAGATTTAATGAATTTCCACATCGAGCGAGTAATTTAAGAAAAAAAATAGAGTCGCGGGTATTTTGAGAAAACTGACACGATATCACCGCGAAAATTAAATTATTTTTCTACATTCGTCAGATTTAATGTTTTCGAAAAGGTAAACGACATGTTTAATTACCGCATAAATTTTATGAAGCACACAAAACGTTTATTTCGAGTTTATTCGGGCACCGAAAATAAGATTCGACGTTATCTCATAAATTAAAAACAAAACAAAAATAATTAAACTTCAAACATTTCCAAGATGCCCAAATTGCTTCTTGTACGCAGATTACCGAATAACAAGCGTTCAGATATCGAATCTGCCACCGATAGAGTATATTTCATATGAGGTGACGGAATGGATTAAAATATATTCCTGATTTCAAGCAATATTTTACGAAAGAACTGTTTACTCGCCTTTGGCTCGCACTACAAACTTCCACTCGGGCAGAAAATGGCCAATTCGCCAATGAAATGACGACATTAATTTAGGCAGCCAACATCAACATACACACACACGTGTCCCTCATAGGTGTATTAATTAATTACTTATCATATACAATTAGCTGAACACTGAAAAACATTTTTGGGTACAAAATCACATCCGGCGTATATAAAAGATACAGGGTGTTCTTAGAAAAAATTAAAGACATTCAGCATGTGTTATCTAAATGCAGAACGATTGTAAAACGGATAAATGAGTGAAATATTCGATTACAATGTAGATATTATAAAAAATTCGATAATGTTTTTGACATTAGTACGTGTCACGGCGATAAGCATCGATATTTGTGTCAGAATTAAATAATCCTGAATTGAATAACAGATTATTCACCGAGATACTTGCTAATTTACGACTTGGCATTTGAATATATTGGTGATATAAATAAGTTTCCGCCGTTTTTTATAAAAAATTATCAATTGATTATAAAAAAAATGTACGTTAAATTTTATTCAAAATATTGTCCGTCATTAGCTACCACTTATGGCCATCTTTCTGGCAGCATTCGGATGCCACGTCGAAAAAACTCTTCATCTTTTGAGACTACCCATGAATCGACACCATTTTTGGCTTCTTCGTAAGAAGCAAAGTATTGCTTTTCCAGAGCGTGAAGGAGCAATGTCTGGTGAATACGGCGGGTGGGGTAAGACGTCCCATTGTAAACCTTCCAAAGTATCCTTCTTGACGACTTTTGCAACATGGGGCCGAGCATTGTCTCGCTGAACAATCACGTTGTCATGTCTTTTGGCATATTCGGGGCGTTTAAGCTTCAATTCTCTGCTCAATTGCAACAGTTGCTGTCGGTAACGTTCTCCAGTGATACTTTCCTTAGGCTGGAGTAGTTCGTAACAGATTACTCCGAGCTGATCCCACCAAATGCACAACATAAACTTCTTGCCATGAACATTCGGTTTCGCCGTTGAAGTCGGTACATGGCCGGGTTTACCCCAGGATTTCCTGCGCTTTAGGTCGTCGTAGTTGATCCACTTTTCATCCCCCATCACTATTCGATGCAGACTCTTTCGACATTGTCTTTGGAGAAGTTGTTCGCACGTGAAAAGAGGGCGCTCGACGTCTCTGGCTTTCAATTGATGCAGAACCCAATTTCCTTGCTTTTGTACCATACCAATGGTCTTGAGACGGTATGAGATCGCTTGCTGAGTCACACCCAAGCTTTCTGCGAGCTGCTCTTCAGTTTGGCATGAGTCTTGGTCCAATCAAGCCTCTAACTCAACGTCTTCAAACTTGACCGGTCTTCCTTCGCGTTCTTTACCCTCCACGTCAAACTCGCCGTTTTTAAACTTTTGAAACCATTCACGACAACTTCTTTCCCTTAAAGCAGCATCACCGTAAACTTCTACAAGAGACCGATGCGCCTCAGCAGCAGATTTCTCTAAATGAAATAAATAAATCAAAACTTCCCTCAAATGACGCTTATTTGGTACAAAACTCGACATTTTCGAACAAAAAAAAATGTATACTACCAGTACAAAGGTAATAGTATTTTAATGTTATGTTGTTGCCAGGTGTTTAAACTTTCTATATGGCATCTTACATCTGGCGATTTCAAAATAATCTTGTCAATGGAGCCATCTCCTGAAAACGGCGGAAATTTATTTGTATACCCTATACAACATTATAATAAATGGGACGTACTGTAAAAAGCGGAGGTGTATGTGTTTTATTATCGACGATAAACGTGTAATGTATGTAATTGTCGTGCAATTTCACACCACATTTGCAAAACGTAATCACATTTGAATAAAAATAAATAATATTTTTAAACCATGTGGTGGCGTGATTCCACTGAATCGAATTCCTTCACGACGATCTGTAAAATTCGGTCATAAGCCATTTGTCACGTAGTTACATTCAACACATTTGAGAGATCGTAATGCAAGTAATCATATTCCGACGGTAAAATACGATTACATTGTTTACGACTCGCGAGACGCGGGAACATTCGATACAGTAACCGAGAAATGGAAACGGCGGCGCGAATCTTTTTCATCGAGGCGACTTTCCGCGGGATTTTTATACCTTTCCACCAAATCGGCGCTTATTTATACAATTTACTTGCAATGTAACTGTATCGAATTATTGTTGATCGCAGCTTTTGCGCGTTTAAACGTTTTCGCTTCTAATTTATTTTCACCGTGCGCAATTCAACGTAATAACCTATATTTTTACAAAGAGAAATTACATTAGACCTCTAACGTTATTTTTAAAACGAGCTTTATTTACAAACAAGTTCTTTTAATGAAATTTCCCCGTATCTCCATCGATAAGATCGTATTTTATTTACTCTACAATCGCTTTTAAAAACTTTCATAAGATTCATAAGTCCAGAATCACTATAACAAACGGAATATATATTTCAAAATTTCCTTTGAAACGTTGTTGCGCTTAGAACGCCAAGATGTAAAAAATACCGAACTACATCTGCATATCTCGTTTTGTTTACTGGAAACGTTCAAATAAACAATCTATCATCAGCAGAGCGTACTTGCATAATATATTATACTTATCGGGCTTAAATAACTATATCTATACTTTAAGGTAGGAAAATTATGTGTATCACTAAGGCTTGGATTACACGAAATGAAAAATGGAAAAATATGCAGGGCAATTTCATAAATAAGAACGTGCGTGACAAATGCCGTCACTTTTCATTGGAACTGCTGGAATCTAAAGATGTAAGCACCAGTTATCAACTGAAACAAAATGTAATTCACCCACATTTGAGGGATGTTATATCTGACGTTAAAACACGATTTAAATATGACGAAAATTGTCTTCATGCTACAGCACTCATAAGAGCGTATTTCAATTTATTACCTTGCATATTCCTCACATACAATTGTAAGAGCTTTCGGTAATTTTCTCTAATGTCAATAGATTTTATTTTTTCCTAGCTTCCCGTTTACTGCTTAAAATCTTTGCTGCTTAAACAAACCAATAGATTCTATTAATAGCAACTTTCTACTTACAAGTTTAAAGTATTTTGCAATTAATGCACTGCATATTTTCAGAGATACGTCATTTCACGTGATAAACTGATTATGTGCAAATAATTGTCAACACGCTGTATTAAATAAGATTAAAAATTACCTACTAGATACTAAATCCTATATTTTAGTTGCAATTTGGTCTAAAATAATTTATTCATTTTGATTCTAATCACCATTTCAGAAAATAAAAGAGAATCAAGATTGTATGAATATGCAGATAATCACACATATGCTTAATTAACGATTTTTCGATAAAAAAATATATGCATAAGATGATTTAAAAAGAGTTATTTATGGCAAAAACAATATCCTCTTATAAGTATTTTACGTAATGATTATAATTAACTATTAATTGAAAAATTAATGATTATAAAAAAACCTTGTATATTCCAACCCCTAAATGTAGAAAATGATTCTACCCTCCTCGGTAAGTAAAATTCGAGGATTTTTAAATTTATCGAGCCACCTTAGCCATAAACGTGCACAGTGACTATTTGGCATGTACCTCAGAACAAAATATTTCATTGTCATTTTTCACCCCCTCGATAAGGGAAATTCAGCGGAGTCAAAGTATTTTTTACCTATGGGGATTCGTCAAGTTTAAAGCTCCTAACATTAGAACACTTCAAAATTAATTTCATCCCTGTTACTACCCCCTCGGCAAAGAAAAATGTGGTTTTTAAATTTTTACAGGCCACTCTAGGGCCTAAGCTCTAACCGCATCGAAATTAAAGTTTATAACTGTACGAGTATCTGAGAATAAAAAATACATTTTTCTCCTCGGAAAAGTGAAACAGGAATTATAGAGTTTTTCCAAATTTCATACATTTCGCCCTGTTTTCCAATCTCCTCGACAAATAACATTAAGTTTTAAATATTTTTAAGGCACTAGAAGTGCAAAGCTATAACAGTTAGGAGTTTAAAATTTATAACTAATAGAAAAATACCTAAAGATAAAATCTAATAAAATAAATTCCACCTCCCTGGAAAGGAAAATTAGAAGTTTTAAATTTTTTTGAGCAACTCTGAGGCCTAAGCTAACTGCTCCAGTAGTTCCTCAGAATAAAACCGATAAAAACAAAATTCCCTATTTTTCTCCCCCTCCTACATGGAAATTCGGGATTTTTTGAATCTACTGGGGATCTAAGATCGTAGGGGAAATATATTTTTGATTTTTGGGCACATACAGATCATTCTATGTATCAGAAATGAGCATATTTGAAGGAGATAATTTCCACTTTGCAAGAGAAATAGTATGAATTGCTTCAGTAAATTATTGAAATGATAACCTGTTGTCTATATTAGAATCAAAAATAAAAAACATGTTATGAAACTTCATGAGTGTATTGAAAATATGAATTACTTTGTAAATTAAGCAATGTCCTCTACCTAGTTGACTACATAAACGTGCGAGTCAATCTTGATTGCTTTTAATCTTCTGATTGTAAAGTGCAAAATATAAAAAATTATTAAGTGCGCACTTACAAATCATATTTCAAACTGATAAATATGTAAAAGAGGTATCAACCTCAAGATGTGAAACAAGCCCATTAACACTCCGAAATTACAAGAGTTAAGGGAAACAAATGTATTATTTTTGTATCGTTACAAAATTTTACAGGATTTTTTGAACCACATGTTATAGGAATCGCCACAAGCGTTATAATACTGATTAAAAAAACATATTTAACTTAAGTTTGCCAGCTAAGTGCAACAAATGAAACAATTTGGCATCATATTGCCTGAATTTAAATTTAAAAAAAAATTCAATTTTCAACAAAATGTATGATTTTAAAAATAAATGAAATAAAATGTACTCGCGCTTTAAGTGTTAGCGTCAAACATTAAATTCGAAATTTGATTTTACTCGATACGTCTTGATTTGTAAGTGAAATTAAATCACAAAATGAAGTTTTATACTGTAAGAATTTCATGTATTTAAATCATGATGGAAATAAAAATTTCCACACAGCAGAGCAAATATTTTCCTCACTTTTCCGAATCCCCGCCGGCACCCAACAATAAAACTGGGTTGAATCCAAAATAAAAACAATATCGTTACATACGAGAGTCGCATTATTTTACTTTTTTAAACTTCCTCTCGGCTCCCGTTTCCCTTTACAACTCCATTGATAATTCGAAAACAGCATTTTCAATGACCGCTAATTGGCAACACGTCAAAGGTGATATAATTAGTATTGTGGGCTAGTGTGAGAGAGTGTGTAAGTAATAACGTGCGCGGCGAGAAAAGATAAGTCGCTGCAGGCGTTAGTAGTTTTTGTAGCGAAAGGTGATAACGAAAAGTAAAAAATCTGATACCGCGTAAGGTTAAACGTAATATCGAGGAAAGTCGGTGGATTTTCAACATGAAAATTTAGTCAAAATTGTATATAAGTTTGTGGGTGAAGTTGAGCACTAGAGGAAAATACAATTATATAAGGATCTGAAGTGTAAAAATCGAAAACGGGGCGCCTTCGACGTCGGAACCGTTCGGTCGAAGAGGCCCGTTCCCGTTTCGTTCTCGGGGGTACCTGCGGCTTTATTCCTCGCCCTGCCCGGCTCGTCGTCGAGCAGCGGCGACCTGCTCCTGCAGGACGCGGAGGACAGCATCGCCAGGACGAGCAGCAGCAGGCGCGGGCACCCGACGGCCGTCATAGTCTCCTCGGCACTTTTCACTTTTCCAAAAATTTCCTCGACTTCGGAAAATCGGTCGCGCACTCGTTCGTCCCTCGCGTTATCCGCTGTACATCTCACGGCCAGCGAACGATAGAGAGAGATACTGAGAGAGAGTGAGAGAGCTCGTTTCGCCTCTAAACGTTACGAGAACGAATATCCGACTGATCGTGAGTCTAACTAAAAGTACTCACTCACACACACACACACAACATACACACTCACACACACACACACAACGCGGTACACAAACACACACACTTGCCGGCGACACGCGGTGTCCCCCTCCTCTCGCTCATTATCCTGGAGGAGTTATCCTGGACGACCAATAGCCGGCGAGCTCCGGGGGTGGCTCGAGGGGGTAGGGGTGACGGTGGTGGGATATTCCGGGAGCGTTTTTCTTCCGCGCTGAAAGGTGGGCATCGTTTGACGATTACGCCTCTCGAGGACGTTTAAGGACACGAGATACCGTTTCCTTATCGCCGGAGATAATTTGCGGTGATAAATTAGCTCTTTTTTAATTTTTCGAAACGTATACGTGTTGAGTGGTCGTCGAACGTCTTTCTCGGTTCGAAATTGCTCAATCTGGACACCATTATAAAATCTGTGGAGGAGCTCAGTATCTACGTATTATCAGGTCGAAAAAAATTGGAAAAATCCACTTTTTGGTGTATTGCTATTTGGCATTTCCATGCCAACTGAGCAGTCGATCCCACGTCACCCTCTCGGATTTGGCTCAAAATTGGTACATCGATTAGTACCATTGAAAAAAGCATGCTCCTAAATTTTCAGCTCAGATGGTCACTCCCAGCGCCCTGGGGCTCGTTTTTAAGTTTTCAGGCATTTTTTGACCTCTAAGTGCCGGAAATCGGTTTTTGGCGTACTAACAAGGTATTTTGACGTGAAAAATAACCAAAAGTACATAGGAGATGCCAAATTTCCCGTAGAACACGATCCCGTAGTCCGTTTGTCGATATCTAGCAAGGGGAGCTCAGTAAACGCGAAAAACTGCTTTTTTTTTTCAAAAATCGAATTGCTTCAAGACGTACGTTTCAAATCGTCTCAAAATTTAGGAAAAGACGCTTTGATAGTTGGTTAGAAATACAAGGTGCTCGGATAACTCGAAATATCCAAGGAATCGTCTAAAAGTACGTTAAAACCATAAATATCTAAATACCATGGTTATCTCGGTCACTGATCACGATAAAAATATTACTTATACCCTAAACTTGGTCAAACTGCATTTATTTTTGCACGTAATGCATGTTTATATGCATTTCTAATAAATTTTCAAAGAACGGGTTAAATCGCTATAAAATTCATATGCAGGCATTTTCTGACGTGTCGATTACAAAAAAAAACATTCATGAAGGTTTTCGATTATAATACACTTACTTATAAGGTATGCAGATATGCAAGATACGTATATAAGATGCAATTTTGTATTTCTGGGTGTATCAAATAATACTTGATATTATTATATACAATATACATATCGTAGATGTCGGGCACACAGGAACAATAAGTGTGAATTTGAATTTTAGGAAAACGTGTCAAAAATACCAATCATCGTTTGTCTTTCCTCATTATTTGTTATACACTGGAAATGTCCGAAGGATATCTCATAGTAATATCTAAGTACTCCTTTTTTTCCAAAACGCAGCATACAATTAAATTAAATTCTGTATGAGGGCGCAGTTGTATTTTAAAACTGTAAAACCTAACGTACTTTGTTCTTTGACAAGCTGTTCAATATTCTAAAAAAATTATTGCTATATTATTGTGCGCTATACTGTAAGAGTGGTGAAGTGGTTCTAAGATAATAGGTTGTACCGTACTGAACTTCTACGTGCTCATAGATAGCGTATAGTTTTATAGTGCATCATAACAATGATATTCGCAGTAACTTATTTTTGTGATTGGGTTCATCCAAAATTCTATTATTTGTATTAGAAGGCGTTTTTGAGGACAAAACGTCATCAGCTTACAACTGTTTTAATATCCATGGTTCATTTTATTTCTTCATATTTCCTCTTCCCTACGTTTTAAGGTATGTTCCTACAGAAGTCTAATACTGGAATTACCTGGATTCAAGTAGATATCTCGCGCTGGAATTCATTCATACCCGATAATTTTTTACACCAATAAGTATTTGTTTTTGGCGATATGCTCGTAATCAATCAAAACTTCGCGAGCGAGATACGCAGATTTAACACATCGAAAGATATCAAGTGTACATGTACTTATAAGATCCTTTCGGTTTTTATTTAGACCCTTTGATACGCCATCGTGTGTCCCATTTTGTTAAGTTACTGCTTGGTGCATCACTGATGCTGATTTGTAAAATTTGTAAGTCTCAAGTTGAAAAACAAATTTTTCTGTTAAAATTTTTACATCAACGGCTATGTCTGTCTTCAAATTCTGAAAATACCTGGAAGTTACAATCTAGGTAGTTAGTATTTCTGTTTCGTTAGGAAAATCTGCCGGATTTTGTCATTTCAGACTGAATTTTTAAATATTAAATTGGACCTTCACTTTAACATTATTTCAAAGCAATAAAACTCCAAGACTGAGGGCCTGTTAACAAAAGTTGAAAACCACCCCCGACCAAAACAAAAAATCAAGGGTACTTTACATCGAATTTCGAAAAAGCAAGTCCGTACTTGCGTGGTTCCAACTCCTTCGGAAATCGATCTTTGAACGATTTTCGTAGAAAACAACAATAATCCGAAGTATGACTGTCGTGCAATCTGCAGACAATGCCAGGGATGGAGGATAATTCGACTTTTACCTTTTCACGTGGCCACCGTTTTAATCTGGCCGAATTCGCTGCCGGTCACGTTCCGAACGGTCGGGGTGCGCATTTTATGGGGGCGAAAACACCCCTCTGAAGTGGCGGAGGGGCACCTGCTGTAAAATGATAAATTCCTCCACTGGGCTATAAACGGCGTCGGGGGTAGTTTATTGGGCGCTTATTTTTTGCGCATCGAGGGGAAAAATAAATCAAACTTCGAAATAACAGGGGGGAGGGAATTTTGGTAACTTCGCATTAACGGATTTTACCCTACCCATTTCATATCACCTGCAAAATTAACCAATTGTACTATAAAGTGCTCGACACGAAAGAAAAGCTGATGTGGCTGTCGACTACATGCAGAAGCGCACAATAAAAATTAAAGGGGTACCAGTGTAAATGGCATAAAATAGTTTATTTAATTATGCCTGTAGAAAAGCATCGAAAAATGCTAGAAGAGCACCTCTGAAATTTCGCATTACGTGCAGCGATACCAACCCACTTATGCTGAGCCATTTAAAGAGTTGCTGGATATTACGCATATAACTCATCACGACTTAACTAGTACTCTTTGACTCGTCCAGAGGGCGCTATTTCGTAAGACGCCTTAAAGTGTATTGACATACAAGCCATAAAATAATTCGCACCGTCCGCTTTTCTTTCTTGTCTTCACTTACAATATGTACGTAAGAAGGGTTTTTACACATTTTTTGACGTAAAAAGGTATTACCAAAAATATGGTTTTAAAAACTCAACTGATAGGGAAATTTTTCTCTTCTTAACTTTTCTGGAACCAATACTGGAATGTATCCATCAATATTCTCAAATTCAAATTATTTATTCAAACTGAAAATGTTTTATTTGATTGTCTTAAAGTAATTGCTAAATAAAAATTTCTTTTACATCCTTTCTGTAGTTACAACCCTTACATTGCCTGAAATAAAAATCTGTTTCTGACGTTCTCAACGAATTTAAATTGTGAACATTAAAACTAGAAGCACATACATATGTCGTATATTCAGAATAATTGAATTAATAAATGAAGAAGGCTCGAAGAAGCCTTCTAAAGGATTTCAAATTTTCTCATTTTTCAGCAACTGTACTAAAAACGATTAACTAAGAAACAACCTTTTTAAAAAATATCATTACTTTCAACCATAACAAATAATAAGTCAGAAATTATTACAATCACGACACGAAGCTTTCTAATAGTTGCCGAACCTTCCCCGTGTCCTTTATCAATGACATTCTAGCTGAGGTAAATGTAACTCTAAACCGTTCGTTTATTTATATTTTTGATTGTTTATAATGAAATATAGCTGACATTTCCGAGGGATATGCTGTTTCCACCAAGCTTCCAGTCCGTTTATGTGTTACGAACAGGTCAGCAAGTAACAAAAATATTTATGCCTTTGTTATTGTTGTTGTCAGCGTCAGGAATGTAATAAAAGATATTTTTTTAGTAACGAATGAAAGGCTATTTTTGTCGAGTTTTATTTTGAAAAAATGTTTGTATAACGTCGTCGTTTGAATTTACATATTTTTCATTGTTGGTACGGAATCCAAAGCGCCAGTTAGTCGCTACTGGTCTTCAGTTAGTGGTTTTACAAAATACGTCTGAACGTGGTATTTTTTAAAATTAGGTCTGCTGAAGTAGCAAATACATAAATTCTATAAAACTGCAAGGAACAATTTTTGGAAAAAACGCCAAGACCCGCAGTAATATCTCTCTATTTTGACACTTTCTCCAATAAAATTAATACATTAGGGCGATTAGTACAAGGGGAATATCATCATTAAGGGATTTGAACGCCGCTATTATGATCTACGATACTAGAGAGTTTTTGCATTTCACATAACGTCGGGCGCTATTAGCGTTTACCTTATTTTGACAGGTACGCATGCGCATTAAGCAGTAGGGCTATTGAAAATGCTTAATGCGCATGCGTTCCTGTCAAAATAAGACAAACGCTAATCGCGCCCGACGTTATGTGAAATGCAAAAACTCTCTTATAGCTTGTTGGATACTAAAGTTTCACATTATTTGCTGAAATTTCATTAAAGTTCTGAAAATCCACATAAGTAGCCTGTTTTTCGATTCGTAAAGGAGAGCAAACGTGTCTACATCCTAACGTCCAAGGTGGTCATTAAACAATAGTTTCTCAAAAACAATCGTATCGACTTCGATTGCGTAAAACGAGCTAGTATGACATTCCGGCGGGTACCTGCATTAACATTGTTTCCATCTATGTGAATACATTAGCCTGGCGATTTCCCTGCTCTGCTGCGTTCCTGTGCGCTTTTTTCCCCCTTCGAAACGTAAAAGAATAAAATGAAGTTGCCCCATTGTAAAGTGCATCATCTCTACGATGAATGTCGTCCTTCGTATACGAGAAGCCCGTCAGAAACTCTCTCGCGCATTAAAAATAGCGAAATGTCAAAAAAAGGTAATAAACAACCAATAAATAAATAGATAAATAGGTATGCAGAGAAAATCGTGCTAATATTTACGACGCTAATGGGTGGAGAGGTCTTTATCTCTCACTCTCCTCTTTTTGTTCTTCGCCGATCGTATTTGTGTGCGTTTGTTATTAAATTAAACGTGTTGACATTCCGCATCAAAATATTTACTCTCTGGAAAAAATCGTTCCGTAATTATTTCGTTTTAAAGCTGAGGAGATGATATCCGTCTTGCTTGTTTTTATTTTGGGGACACGTCGCTCATAATGTACTAAAGTGGGGGATTTTCGAATTTCCTGGACAGCAGGAGGGGGAGGATTTTTTAATCGGCACGGGCTAATCGCGAAAAGTGTTAATTACACTCGTGTAGAGAGAATTTTAATGATAACTGCTCCAAAAGTCTTCTAAACTAAAGTCAAACATTTTATGATTTAATAAATTTATAACAAAAATGTAAAAAAATTGGGTTAAAGTAGCAGACCAATCTGTCCCTATAGATTTGTTCTATATTATGTATATATATAATATATTCTATTGTATTATATTATTTATGTAACTACAAATAAAATTAGGGATTAAATTAAATATCATTGAAAGATAGCATAGAAAGTTCCAGAAGCATTCCTTGCTTACCTCCACTGGATAACACGTATTTATCTTCACCTTTCAATTAATAGATTTATTTGTATTTAACATATACTGCATTGTCTAAAAAATTAATCTGTACTTAATTGTATTATTTTTTTCATTAAAAAAAGGGGCACTATATAAAGGGGAGTTTAAGATAAAAACCATGATATGTCTCCATGTATGGGGGGTCAAAATATGCTTCAAATAGATCCACGTGGATTATGAATGACCTCTTACGAATTTGTCTTCATATTTTCAATGTTCAAGATGGCAGATCCAAGATGGCGGATTAACAATCCTTCAAACCAAAAATCAAGAAACCCAATTGAGAATTGTTGGTTTTTTGACGTTAGGTCCAAGCAATTTCGATTTTCCTTTCGAACCCAGTGGAAATATATAAGTGATTACTAGTTTATAGTTATTTATTGTTCACGCAGCACTACACTAAATACAACTACTTATAACACTGCCTGTAAGTATGTACACGTTGTACGTATTCAAGTTAAACCATAGTTTCACTGCATTATTTTGACTTAGCGAAAACTATATCGTCAGCGATTCTATTAGTCATAATACGCACGTTGTTCGTAAAAGCGCACTTTCGCCACATTCGCAAGCAATTTCCTCTCCAAGAGCAAAACGTTCGTGCAAGTAATAAAAGTCATTATTGTATTTCTCTCTTTCTCTCTACATTTTTTCCTTAAATCCCTCTCGAGTTTGGAAAGTCAAAAAGAGTTTGTGTGCAGTGCGGTTCTCGGTCGTTCGATAAGCGGTATTATACATGTAGATCGTCGGGTGTTACGTGTATGGAAACGGTCGCATTGGTTCGCCATATTAGGCAGCTTTTGCAAAGAAAGCCTTATACCATAAAGACACACAGCCTTGGTCCATTTCACTTTAAAGCGATCGACGTACGCGCACAAACGCGCGGGCATGGGCGAAAATCAACCGAAATTAATTAAAAATCTATCAAATCGATCTAACCAAATAGTACTGGGTAATTTAATTTTTAATTCAGGGAAAAATGTAAGAAGAGGTAATGTAGTATGTGAAATTGCATCTATTATCGATTCATGGGATAATGGGCCATGGGTCAATGGATTCATGGGTCTAGTCTTATTGTCAGAAAAATAGGTTTAACAAATATCCTGCCTATTTTTCAAATTCAGTTAAGAAGAAACGACCGCCTTTTTATTGTTGCTAAAACGTTTCATTTAAACCAGACGATATTGATATACAAAAGATATTGTATTTATGAAAAATTAGTGACATACCGTATGTAGTCATGAAAATATTATTAAAGGAAAACCCAAGGAGGCGTAAATGAACAAAACCTACTGGAACTGTCGAGTTTTATCAAAATCGGAAAAATGTTTATACAAACATATTAAAAAACAACAGATTTACAACAGTAATCACAAACATTAGTTACCTGCCTCTAAAAATGAAGCAGTTAAGTGTAATTATCTCTGACACACCCAGTACCTCCTAGGTAGTCAGGACATTTTGAATAGAGCACTTGGTTCTAATATAAATATCTGTCAAAATTTGGATTGGATTTTTGAAATTTGCTTTTTAAGGGGTTGGAAGGGGTATGATTTGAAGTTGTTTCAATATTGGACAGAACACAGTTTTGCTAGGAAGCCGGTAATTATGGGGAATAAAATCCCCTGAAAAAAATCATAATTCAGAAATAATTCATGGCTTGCGAAGCATGAAATCGGTCTTAAATAAGAGCTGCCACGAAAAGGGAAGAAAAATTGAAAAATATTTACAAAATGATTTGTTACTGGGGGAACTGGAAGTACATGAAAATATATGAGCGAATGAACAAAATATTAATTTATAATATTTGAAAAGTGATTCAGGGTACACGTTAAACGGAAAATAATTCGTTTACATTGTATGTACTGTATTTTAATGATTTTTTGGGAACATTGAGTCTGCTTTAGTGTCGAAAGTCGTCTAAAAGTGCTGAAAATAAGCGAAATATCGAGTTTTTGCATTTCATATCATGAAGTCCCATTTTCCCGCCTAAAGAGCGGAAAAACCTTCACGGAGTTCAAAATTTACCATTTGATATCTTCGATATTAGAGTGAGGTTAGAATATTTTAATAATTTTTCTAGAAGGCTCTTTGGCTCCAAAAATTCTGAAAAAAATCATGGCAGTTTGCGACCCAAAAACCACCCTCCGCAATTTTTTTTGGATTTTTTGAAGCAACGTAGCGTTCAGATAATAATAAAGTATGAATTTGACACTTTTGAGGGTAGGAACAGCCTATATGGTATTTAAAGGACTACAAATTTGGGCCAAGGAGTGGTATGTGCACATAATTTATAATAACAAATGTGAAGTATCAAAATCGCCCTGGGGCAGATTGTCCATTCATACCCAGCTCTACCCTTTACACATATTTGTGAAACTATCAACAGAACATTAAAAAATAAGACGAGAAAGATACACAAATAAAAATAAAACGATTGCTAGTATGCTTTATATGGTAATAAGACATGGACAACAACGGACAAAGAGGAAAATAGAATACAAGCACAAGAAATGATATTGCTAAGAAGAGTGAAAGGCTGCAAGAACACAACAGAATAAGAAACCACGATATTAGGACAAAACTGAACAGTTTTGACATAAACGAAGTGGAAAGAGCTCGCAGAACACACGAGAAGAGGTTGGCAGCCACTATAAATGTCAAGGTATATTAGCCGCCAAGGAAAAGAAGAGTATTTAATAGGCGAAGTGCCTAAAGCCTAAA
Organism: Cryptocephalus primarius; assembly: GCA_963576515.1. Taxonomy (NCBI): domain Eukaryota; kingdom Metazoa; phylum Arthropoda; class Insecta; order Coleoptera; family Chrysomelidae; genus Cryptocephalus; species Cryptocephalus primarius. The sequence goes on along the minus strand of OY754938.1, from coordinate 16,116,035 downwards.
GTGAAGAAGAAAAAGAAAAATAACCTAAACAGGGCTTATTTTGAAGGTTTTACCTAAAAATGTTTATTACAGCCAGAGCTTTCAATGTTGATATGCAATTGACAGTAAACTAATTGGTTTATCAATAAGCATTACCGATTACAGTACAGTACAAAAGTTTGAAAAAATGCGCATGACTGTTTATAAGTTGGTCATTTCAACAATGCCATTTCTCAAAAAAATTCTTTGAAACAATTTTCGCTTCATACCTCATCTGAATTTTGTTTATACAAGTACGATAATTAATGTGGTCAGTTGATAACGTGAGTATCAATATAATTTTTTTCGAAAGTAGTATCGCGATTGTCGAGTCGATGCCTAAAATTTAACTGCTACTTAGGAAGAGGTTCGTCGCCGCCATAAAAACGCCGATCACGTCTATACTTTTATATATATTTTGCGTTTCTGTTTTGTAATATATTCGCAATAAAAATATTTATGCGATACGTGGCGCCAGCATCCATTCATAATGCACTTAGATATAATACGTAGTGTACGGTTTCTTTTTTATTATAACCATACGGTACGTTATAGACAAAGTGACACAGATTTATTAATAGCCCCCCGCCGTCGAGACGTCCTGACCCGAAGCCGGCACGCGGATTTTCGATTTTTGAATTTTTTCCGCCCGTGATTGTCTCACGACGGGATTTACTTACTCACCGGATTATTCTTGGGGTTATTAAAATGCCATAAAGTTTAATCTGTGGCTCTGGCGCGAGCGCGCGTAATTTTATTGTTTTTCAGATTTTCAGGACGTTGACTCGCTCCTCTTCTCCCCCCCCCCTCTCATTCTTTCACACTCTCCGCATTTCCAATTCCGAAACTGCGGCCGCCAAGGAAAATCCGGTATTCGACTTAAATCGAAATTCGATCATAAACTCGATTCGATTAAATGTCTCGCGAATCGAACGGGATTACTATTTATTTAACTTTGGCGCCTTCTGTTCGAGCAACAAACCTAAATGTCTCGTCGTTATTTAAAAACAGTCAAGTCGAATGAAAATGCTATAAATATAATTATAATACATATACAAAGTATACGTCGAATCTTGCTTTTTCCTTTGGAGAGCGGATTTACGTGCCAATTATAGAATCCGTACCAGCAGCAGTTCTAGACCTTTCCCAGTCTCATTTTAGGTTCTATTGGATGGAACCAGGTCAGAACACCTGCTAGTACAAACTTTCAGTTAACTTTAACGTCAGTGAATCAACGGAGAAGTGAGGGATGAACGCAGAAATTTCAATTTCATATGAAATTCAAAAACAAATTTTATTTTGGATTTTAGATTTAACTTTTGGAGGCGTCTCCTCTTTCATTTTCCTCGCCATCGACCGTGAGAAGCAGCGGTTGTCTAATTCGTCACAGCCTCATTGGATTTAAAAGTTTATAGGTTAGAAACCAGTCGTTTTCAAAGTTCATGTTGCCACATGTGCTTTCATCGCCCCTCCCCTTTGGACCAAGTAAGCTACCCCCTTACCCTTTCACTTTTTCTTGTTGCTTAAGTAATTTTTTGTTTTGGCTCTTACCTTCATTTCCCTTCACTATACTTCTGAGTTATCCCCATTAACGTACCCCTTGGGATTAATCAGACCCCTAGGACGAACAGTACGTCTACTAGCTGTTTGCTATAGCCCTTGGATATAGCATTATTAGCTCTAGTGAAAAAATCTTAGGGAAAATGTAAAGAAGCGCATGCGAGAGTAATTGAGGAACTGCAGATGGTTGTCCAATTAATCCAGTGGGGACTTGGTGTTTGTCTCATTTTGTAATTGCGATACAGTATTGTCCAGTTCATGTGAAATCACCTAGAAATTATAGTCTTGGGCCATGTGATGCTATTATGGGCTGTTAAACGAGCTATCGATCTAAGCTGTGAATCAATAGCGAGACAATATATAAAGATACACTAATTTCGTCTGGTATTGAAAACCTTACATTAAATAATAGCAATCCCCCAGTTTTAAAGTCATGGGAAGAAAAAGAAAATAGCTGTTTGACATGGTGAAATATTGCCCATTTTGAGAATAGTCCGAAGGTCTTGACTGACTCGTCACGTAATAAGCAGGCAGATATTTTACAAATGAAGGCATTACCGATGACACCCTCTTGCCTCTAAACAGAGATTCGTCATGTGATGGCATAAATGAGCAGGAAGAAGGGCAAGAAGCAATATTTGCTTCTTCAGAAACAAATTGAAGAAGTTAGAGATTTCTTGCAAAAGTTGCAGGAACATATGTCTTATTTTCATATGAAGATCCTGAATACCCTGGAGTTATAATAGCAATAGATAACATTGGAGCTAAGATTAATATCATTACTAAATCGTTAAATCCTTTAAGATAATATAGTTGGGGCCGTGGAGCCTCTCAAGAAAATATGTAAAAGCGGATTATGCATTGTTACAGAATGCGGCCAATTACGGTAGGAATAATTTAAGGTCTTAATTGTTTAGATTATGATAAGAATATTTACCTTCGAGTTTGTTTGTTTAAATTATAAAATGTTTTTGTTTATTTTTTCATGTACATTTGACGTCGTGAAGTTGACGGTTTATTAAATTCGACGTGTTCGTGTAAATGCAGAATTTACGTTTCCGTGGGGTTTCTTTGTACCAACAGGTGCTGTATCGTTAAAAATAATTCGAATTTCTAATAGTGCCGTCACTTAGTACGTTCTATATCTGATGAAGTTTCTAGATTGTATGGCACTGGTTATTCCAGCATATTCCAGGCTGGAGAGGGATCATTCTTTCTGGAACATTGTAGAATGTAGTGCAGTTCGCAACTTAAAATTCTACTCGTTTCTAACCAATGCTGCATCTAAGCACCTCTCTAGATTACAGTAGCAACTGTCGCCATACAGTTGATGGATGTTCCAGGTTACATAGTGCTATCCTGTCAAAGTCATGTTCCAGGATATTCCGGGCCTGAGGGACTTCTAGATTTTAGCACAATCTCGATCAGATTCCACTTAAATCAACCAGATGGCAAGGCCAAGAGGGGTGGCAACGTGAAAATGATGTACTTAGCACAACCTACTTGGATTCCTGATCAATCAAATAGGTGGAAAGGCCCAGAAGGGCGGTAAAACGAAAGTTTTAACTAGACAGTCCATTTTTGCGTTTTGGCTATCAGATGCTGGGGTGGTCGATCACATTCATCTAGGACGCAAGATTTAAAAATCCATTTCAGGTGGCATCTGAGCCACACTCTTTCTGCCCTGAGATGAACCTCTTAACACAATTCGGTTGCAGATTGGATTTCATGCTTTTCCGCTAGGATGTTTTGGAATACAGCACAGCGCGTACCTTAAAATCACATTTGTCACATCTGAGCCCTTTTCTGGCTTACAGCACCAGAGTCAGCATATTCCAGAACTCTAGATTCTAATACGATGTCCAGCCTTTCTCTAGTTTCCAGTAGGATACTCTGGAGTAATACGTTCTAATGTTCGTACAAGCTGGTGTCTAACGTTCCAGAATTGATGGATTATCCAGGTGAAATAGTGCCATCCTGCCGGTCAGATTGCAGGAGATTCCAGCCCTGAGTGAACTCTAGGTTTCAACATATTCTAGTTACCGATTAAGTTCCATAACCACCAATTACGTGGGAAGCGCCAGAGGGCAGCAAGGTGAAAGTTTTCATATGTCAGTTTGGTTTTTTAGGCGGTCCATCATAATCGCCCAGAGCGCAAAATTTAGAAATTTGTTTCAAGGGAGTTATATCACTCTATTGTTACATATTCGCAAATGTAGACTAAAAGCAAAGTAAGGTGCACAGTATTGCGATTTATTACAGAAATTGATATTATTTTCCTAAAACGCCTTCTGCTCTAGGCATCTTTCTGTAAATGATGAAGGAGATCACTTGCCTTATTGTATTATTGAATGAGTTGATTGGCTTTGTTTACTTGAATTTCAACAAATCTTACTTGATGCGGATTCAGTTCCTTTTTTGAATTCCACCTCCTCCATATAGTTCCGGAATAAGTACTCCAGGCGTTACCCTTGATCCCTATGACATTGGCCGTGACGGCGGCGTCCCGGAATTTCGACAATTTTTAAAATCTCTCACCTGAGAGGGCAGACAGTCTGACGACAATGGCGTTGCAAGTATACTTGAATTGTTTCCAATAGTATTTCAGTGAATCGATCTATTTTTACAAAGTTGTACGAAAAAAAAAAAAGGAAATGAGCGCGTATGTGACAGAAAACGAGCAGCTAAATAATCGAGAACAAAACAACGAGATTCCGTAATATATTCGCAGTGTCGTAATTCGTTCGATCTCGTTTCATTCATTAGTATTGTCTTCCCACCCACGATTTTCCGTGAGAAAGGCTATTTTTACCCGAATAGAAATGATCTCATAACTACTTCCACCGGCTTTTGTTGTTTTTTTTTCTTATCCAACACTTCATCGTTAATTGCACTGTAATTTATCATTAAACAATTTCCATGTTGTTAAAAATACATATTAACTCAACTAAAAACAATGCATCCCATCAGTTATTGATATGATAAATATAGTTTACTTTTAATATCTATTATTATATAATTTAAATGACACATAACTCTTGCCGGTAAAAATAAATATTCATAACCGATTTAAATTGTGTGCAGACAGGCAATTGAGAAATGCACTGTATCCAAGCGACAGGGAATAAACGTAATAAACTCGAACACGAGTATAAATAATCCACGTCTAATTTATATTCTATAAGTAACACAATTACTGGCCAATTTGAACTGGTTTATTTTAGCACAAAAGATAAGTCACTAAAATTTATGAAACGTACCATTCACAGCTTTAAATCTGCAAGACGTACGTTTCTGTAGAAAATGCAAAACCTAGCTTGGCATGACTTAAGGAAAAACTATTTCAATAATACACGCAACTTTCAAAAATTATGATTATAAACCACATTGTCAATTCTTGAACAGAAATTCACAAGGAACATGTTGGACTTTTGTCAAGAGATGATAAAATCAGTCAATAATTCACATTTTCTACATCTGGTAGGTTTAAGTTGCGAGGCAAAAAATGTTCAGTGTGCGCACGGCTTAATAGAAAAAACATGCGCTCATGACAAAAAAATGGCAGAAAATCTGGAAGAAACTCAATAAGCGTCAGCTGTGGAATTTTCCGGAAAAAATATTTTTTTGTCTAAATTCACAACAGGACGATATACAGGGTGAGTCACATCACGAGGCGGAAAATGAACATAGAACAAAATTGTTTTTTGATCCGCCTTCTTAATTTCTGAGTTTTAAATTTCAAAAAAACATTACTGAACGCTAGCTTTCTTATGAGATGCTACGCGCTGAGGAGTAATTCAATAAAAAAGCGTCACGAGAGGAGACGGAGGTGAATTTAATATATCTGCCTTCCCCCTTTTTCCTTGTGTGCGATCACGAAGGATCCAGAGATATAAGGCATATGTGCTCTCTTTCCCCCCTTGTTTCTCCCCCTTTCTCTTATGTGAGACACGTGAATCAAGGACACAGCGCTCTCCTCTGATGTTAGTTTCTCTTTTTTCCATTTTTTTTGCATTTCCCAAGCAGCCGACATTGTTCATGCTCTGCAGACATGTGTCCCATGCAATAATAATTTTTGGAATAGTTTTTAAGTCTTTTTTAAGTTTCATATTAGTTGATGTTGATGAATTATGGGCTGAAGGATACTGAAAAACTTCGAAAACGGGGATGTACGTTAAATATAATTGTAAACAGTATCTCAGGAACTAAGCACTCAGGATACTCAGAATTTGGAGTTGTCAAAGAAAAATAGTTCTCTATCTTTTATCCTAAATATTGTATAGATTATTAATATTCAATAAGTCAGAGACTAGGGCGAATCAAACAAGTTATTAATGATTTTTTTGTTTAAATATGATGCTGAATACCGTTCATTTCTCCCTTCCTGGTGTTACTCACCCTGTATAGGAACGATTTTGCCAGAACCAGCTGATTGACTTCATTAAAATTTTAATACAGAACAATGATTTGGCAGCAAGACCGCCTTGATATCTTGATCCTGATTGGATAAGAAGTGCTGTGCTGTTGCCTCCATGTCCAGATTTAACGTCCTTGTACAATTATTTATGGGGGTTTTTAAAGACAAAATTTACTTGAACTCCAATAGAAATATAAATACAACTTCAAAAGAAAATTGATGAGATTAATATTGAATTTAATAATAGCATGATTTCTAAGTTAGCATCCCATTTCTCCAACTGAGCTTATTTCACATTATATTTATAACAGTCATCGCACCATTAAGTGTACGATAATCATAATTTTAATCGTAATCGTACGATTACACTCTTCGATAATCGTAATCGTAAAAATAGGAATTATTGCGACATTGTTCGTCTCGAATGTGAATCACAATAACATGTTCGAAGGCCCAAAAATCCATCAAGGCGGGTGTATCGAATGAACAAGCCTTCAAGCGTATGTGTATTTAACGTCGCGGAGTCGTTTCAATTGAACCAACGATTTAATTATCTTCAAGGTGAATTGGAAAAATTGGTGAAGCCGGACACTAATATCGTGTCTTCAAAAAATAATGTTATGACTTCATTCTAGTCATACAGTCACAATTTTTGGAAATATGTACTGAACGAAATTGAATCTTAACGAATCATGGACGTTCATTACGAGAAAAATAAAACTGCTTGTAAATAGAATTTGAAAACACTAACCTTGCTTCTCCCCTTCTGCCAAGATGTCCGCCATTGCTGCGCATATGAGAAAGTCATATTACGTGATAAAATCACCTGAAAAACGCAATAATGGATTAATTAAAAACATTGAAATAAAAACAATCCTGTCATATTAATTAAAAAATGCTAACTATTATAAGACAACTGTGTTTTTCTTATTTGCTTTTACAAGTGAATACACAAGAAGGTAAAAGTTATTCAAAAATAATTTTAAAAATGTTACCTGACATTACCTGACAGTAATGTCATTTTAATTGCACTTAAAATCGGTACAAAATCTGAATGTGTAGGTAAATTAAAAGCATTTGTTTCAATCACATTAAAGTGGACTTGGATGGTAAATAATTTATTATGAATTCAAACAAACCGTCAAGTGCATGTGCCTTGTACACTATGTACTAAGATTCAATGAACGTAGATGTAATAGTTGCCTAAATTAATTTCAAATTATACGTAAATTAAATTTAAAACGTGCCTTTGTTTTCCGATATATAGATTTACCCTGGCAGGGTTTCCTTGGCGCTGCTACAAAATTCCCATATTTTTTAAGCAAGTTTTTTGATATCCCTGTTAATGCAATTGTTTTAAATAATTTTTAAACGCATGTCAATTGTTTAATATTCATTTGTCCATTGTGTTTTCGATTTTTGTAGGTACAACCTTTCATTGCAACCCCTTATGAACGCATTTTTCCTTTTTCCGCTGTATAGTAAAATTTATATTAAATTATTTGGCTTAATCATTGATATAAATACAATTCTCAGAAGTTTTTGCGCATTTAGTAACGTCATTACTAATTTCTTTGAAATTCCGTAGTAATACCTATTAATTTTACCATTGCATTAATAATAATATGTAATACATACATTAACTACAGAACATTTTAATCTTAGTTGTAAATCAGACAAAATAAAATAACAAAAAAATATTCTGATGAACACATCGCCATCTTGGCTTCAAAACGGCCTCTTAAATTTCATATTCTTCTCTTTAAAGTTGTAAATTATATAACCACGTTTCCTTATCGCCATATTGCCGATTCGAGAGTGTCTGCAACTCCTTACCGGATTCATAAAAAAGGTGATGGTGCCTCGAAGGTTGTGGGAAAACGAAAATACGCGCTCTAACGCCGCATCCTGCGATCGATCAAATCCTATAGATGGAGTGGAAGAAAAAGAGGGAAATTAACGAATGACAGTCAAGGAATATTACATCAGAACGGTCCAGTAGAGCGAAATTCGAAACATTGTACAGATTTTACATCTTGGAATTAGCCCATAGGTTTATTCGATTTTAGTAGACAGGGTAACATGTATTAATATGTATTTTATTCTGTCTACTGGTTAATTTCAATGTATCTGTGAAAGACTTGGTAGCACCATAAAATATTGATTATAATTTAACATGGAACCTTCCCTCGAAATAAAACCTATTCAACACACCACCAGAAAAATCCCACTTCTGCCACCTACCCTCATTATTACTAATTTTTTGAAATTACCTTGTTGAAAACAATGTTATTACAGGCATTACTTAACGAGGTCCATATAATTCCAACAGAAGCCACAGCTGTGCTATCAAAGTCAGGGAGTCAAAACTCCGTCGGTAATAATCCCGTTAGGGCCATCCCGCCCTAATTGGTTCTCCCCCTCGTCAATAATCCGAGTTGGCTTTGTCACGTCAGGATAACGAGGGTTATTAATGCAAATCCCTCCTCGCTCCCGGCCTGAAAAGTTAACGCTGGGGAATTCCGGCGTTCCCCCGAAAAACCGCCTTATTGCCTATCACCGTCATAAACTTATTATCCCGGTAATATCCCAAATGTTAATGTATTGTACATATAAGAGAAATAAATGATTATTTGGTATAAATCATCTAGTTTTTATTAGCTACAAGGATTTTTGGACGACATTTATACACAGTTTGCAGAGTTTTTATTGGTAGATAAAATGTAACAGCAAACAGGCCAAGAAAGTTTGTAAAATGGATCAATGATAATAAAAACTCAAAATCTAGAGAAATTTGAGGTTTTGAGATTTTTTTAAGCAATAACAATTTAAAAAAATAGGTCGTTTTTCCGTGTTTTCACCATAACGTGAAAATTATTGAGGGAAATGCAATACGTTGTGCAGACGATTTGTAAAAAATTAAAATACGTTCAAAATGAGCGTTTCTAAAAGATGATCGGAGCATTTTTTCCCGAGAAAACTTTGGAAGATCCGTGAAAATGGAGCCTTTTTCAAAAATTCACAGCTTTGCCCAGTTTAAAGCTGAAGCGCTAATGTTATGTGAAGTGTTAGGTTATTATGTTTGCTTTAAGCATGAGAAAATTGGATGCTGTCGGATGAATAGTTTTGGAACAATTACGTTATTAGCAATATACACCGAAATCTCTTGAGCAGCGAAAAACAGTATACTTGCGTCCAAAAAGCTGGAAATTGCGCGTTTCGCGCAATATTCGAGGCCATTTTCGCACTTTCCTCCAAACTTATTTGAAAATCCAAGATAGCCAAGATGTAGGTTTTGATGTCCTCTTTCAAAAACAGCTTGAAAAATGGGCCCATCTCAGGCAATACGCTGAATTTTGCAAAATTTCGGTGTTGATTTTTACTAACGTAATTGTGTAAAAACTATTCATCCGATATCATCCCACTTTTGCGTGCAAGTATACATAACAACCGAACATTTTATGTAAAATTAGTGCTGCAGCTTTAAACTGGGAAAAGTTGCGATTTTTTGAAAAAGGCTCCATTTTCACGGATTTTCCAAGTTTATTCGGTGAAATATCCTCCGATCACAATTTAGAAACGCTCAATTTAAAGATCTTTTAATCCTCTACAAATCGTCTGCACAACATATTGGATTTCCTTCAATAATTTTCACGCTACGGTAAAAAAACCGCAAAAACAACCTGTTTTCTTAAGTTTTTATTGTTTAAAAAAACCGCAAAACCTCAGATTTGCCTAGGTTTTGCCTTTTTTATCATCTATGTTCCATTTTAAACAAAGTTTTTTTGGTCCGTCTGCTGATAGATTTTATCTACCAAAACAATTTTTTTTTGCTCTATGTGCTATATCATTTGGTGTTGACCATCTTCTTTTTCGACAAATATGGCCAAAAACGTACCTCTCTTGGACGTGTAATACATATTATATTTTTTCTCGAGGATTTATCTCGAAGTGTCATCCTAACACCCATTGTTATCTCGACAGAAATATGTCGACGAGATAGCGAAATTGTTTATCGTGATTTCGTATTTTCGTTTATAATTCACTTCGAGTATGTGTATGTAGATTTATGTAACGTATATTGTAAATAAACTCGTATAATTTCTACTTATTACATTTTTATTATTCTCTATTTAGTTGTAAGCATAAATATTTATGGCGTACTTGAGTCGCTTTATCGCCGTCCATAGTACGTTCTTGTATTATAAATAAATATAATGTCCCGTTACAATAAATATACTTTTTGATTTTCCACAGTAGACATTCCAATATTACATCACGGCGCTTAATGAGCCGAGCGAAGTGAAATATTCCCCGATAAAAAATATCGTCGGCCATGTAATTACAATTAGTCTAGATTATTATGTCTGGAGCCTCGGTCAATGGGACAAAGAAGTGATCCGTTACGCTAGCGATTAATCGATAAAATTATTTATTTGGAGAAAGTCAGACAACGCGCTACTAATTAAGGGAAATGACTTACGTTCGATTCAACACGTGATATTTTGCATTGCCTCGCTTATCGCTGGAATCTGTGTAAGTGATCTGGTATAAAGCCATATTAACGTTACTTAAGCGATTAGGAGTTGATTTGAATTTGTCGCCATGGTAGACACGCTTAAAGCACTCGAGAAGCCCCAGATAGAAATCTGCTGGTAAACAAAATTATAGTATCCAGTACTCATCGGTGAATCTGAACACTAAAATCTGTAAGGAATAAATAAGTTAAATTTTTTCTACAAAAATAGGTACCTTAAGGCTTATTTGATAAAAAGTTGAAGGCATTATTTAGTTCACCTTACCAGGTAGATTTTATTACGAGGGTCGAGCGTCAGATTGTTTTTTAAAGCTATAAAACTCGGTTATATTTTCCAAGGAAGTTGATGGATTTGCAAACTTCAAGCCCGAAGTACGTGACGTAATAATCAGCGTTACTACAATTATAAACAAACTTTAGTTCGTCTAGCTAAAATTTTCCTACCTAGAAGAATAGTTCGCGAATTTTCTTTTTAACTAAGCTTATCAAAATTTTAACTTAATATCATGGTGTATTAACTGAATGATCGATAGTTAACTATTGGTGTATGGTAGTTTAAACACATTTGAATACTTTTTGGTACTGATATTGGCTCTAAAGCGATACTTTTCCTATCAAACGTAGATTAAAATATATTGACGGTTCAATTTTGACAAATCTATCTGCTGTATGCAATACGTTAAGAACGTTACTAACTTTGATGGAATGGTTAATATGTTTTGTAAATAACTGATACATTAAAATCAAATTCATCACAGTTATTAAAAACGCTTTAGTTGCATAACGGCTAGAGGGTTGGAAAATATGCAAAATGCATATTTGGTGCATATTTACATATTTTACAATACACACGCATTTTTTGCATATTTTTGGTTTTTCACCTTACCATACGGTTTATTTTTAATTTTTTAGTCTTCTACCAAAGTTTCTCTTTCAATTATCCTTCCCTCTTAACAATATGACCCTTCTAAGGACTACATAATACACCCTTAATATAATATAGATTACATTATTTTGTTATTACATTATGTTACTTCGTTGTAACGATGCAAACAAATCCAAATAGAATTTGGTTTTGTTAATGCCGTAATTTCAAACACGATTTTAATTATTTTTGCCTATGAATATAATAAGACACGACATTGATTAAATCCCATTAATTATTAAGCCGACTTTTTAAGCCACGTTGTCAGATTGAACTTTAATTTAACTTTTATAATTTCAAAATTAATTGTACAATAACCGTTTTAAAAAAAATCTGCATATGAAAAGTAAGTTCCATATTTCAGAGGGAATACACCAATTGGAATAAAGAAATCTGCCTCTTGAGTAAAGGTTTAGTTTAATAGGACGATTAAAATACAAAATCATGACTTGCCAGTATTTGCTTCAATTTGAATACATTTTTAGAAGAAAAATTAGTAAATTAATCATTTAATTAAGTAATTTTTACGAGTATTTTAGAGGGATTTATAGTGTTTTTTATTACAAAAATAATAAAAATTAATTTTTACCTTCTCCCATAAGACACTCCATATCTGAAAAGTATTATAATCGGATGGATTTTTTTTAATTTGAAGTAATAGCATATCTAAGCTCCATGAGTCCAAATAGCTTTGAATAATTATTTTGCTGTCGAATATTTATATTGAATTTTAATAACAATTTTGGCCCAATTTTGAACATTTCATTGAACTATTGAACATTTCAGATTTTCAGAAATTATTTCCGAATTTCAAAACACCATAATTAACTTCTTTAAAGCTTGGTAGCTAGACGTACTAATTCCAACGGTGTCAATAAATGTAATAATGATGTGCATTACTTATATTACTGACGATAGACTATTTTACCTCTGTTTATATTAATTTAATATAATTTTATATAATAATCAATTTTATTATTTATCAACTTTCAGAAAGTATACCGTGTGTCCTAGCATTACAATGTTTCATCATTACACAATTTATGAGAAACACTTATGGATACACCACGAAGTTTTGTATTCCACGTATCCATTGTAGTTGTAAAAACAAAAAATAAATGTATTACACCTGAGTAATAGTACGTAAGAGCATATTTCCCAAATTTGGTTGTGCACATTTCCTACATATTTCTAAAAAATTTACCGGTGATTAAACCTTGACGTATACCGACTAAAGTATTTGTCTATGACTTCATTATATCACAACGCAATTGAAGGAAAATGTAAAATATTTTAAGGAAAATTGTAATGTTTGGTAAGTTTATTAATAAAAAGTAACATGTTACAGTTAACTATAATGTTACTTTTGTAACTTGTTACTTCTAGTTTTTATTCAAAAGCAACTACAATTTACTCACAAGTTATTATTTTCTAAGTTTATATTCGAATTAGATAACCATTAAAACGAACATTATATGTCGTAAACATTATATGATAATTAGATTAGTTACATTCTACACGTCTAATGAGCGAATTAACTAAAGTATTATTATATCTAATTAATTTATAATACAGGATATCTAGATATTTATGCAATCCACAAACTTTATCATCAATTGATTTGGGATTGTTTGGAGGTAAGGACCGTCATTTTCCGCAACCCTTAAAACCACCGCCATTTTGAAAATCTAACATATCTAGCGTTCACCTCAGCCAAATGTGATGGGCCAAAATTCACAAATATTTTATGCTTGGAAGCACAGGAAAAATTTACTCAGGTGTAAATTTCAAATTTTACTCAGGACGGAGGCTGAGCCTTCGGAGTCGAGACTTTTTCGAAAAAGTATCGTTTTTCTCGTCGCGGGAGAATCGCAGAATTTTTTGGCAGGCGTCGCGGGCGCCAGGCGCCAACGATTTAGACGTTTCGCAGGAGCGATCGTAAATTATTTTCAGGGCCCCCCGTGCGATTAAAACGCAAAACGAAAATACACAAACGGGAGATCCGCTCGCTCCTCCGAGAAAATAAATACGACGGGACCAATCCGAAATTCAAAGGCGCTCTTGTCTCCACGTGCGGGATGAGAGGCGACTAACCAAATGCCGTTGGAACAGACTTTCTACGCTTTGCTCTTAGGAACGTGGAGATATTCGTGATTTAAACCGTGCAATTGATACAATTGCGCACTGCATAAATTAAAAAAAGAACGTCTGAACTTTACCGGCCACAAATATTTATTCGCCTCCCCGCCTCTGTTTGCGCCCTTTAAACCAGACCTTTAGTGTGCGTTCAAGGCTCCATCGTGTATACAATTAAACAGACCAGCCTTAAAATTTGCAATTTTCTTGCACGGTTATTGAGCACAGCCTCTGTTCCTTTTTTGGGCGTATACAGGATATTGAATATGAAACACTTCATTTAATTCTATGCGCGCTCTCCGAGATAAACGCCCGTATTTTGATGTGTACCCATGTGGGATAGAAAAGGATATTGTAATGGACGATTGTGGGGCTAGGAATCGAATTAATTTGATGAATTGTTGAATAAGCGATTTCACAACCATCCGGACCGACCCTTTAGTAAAAATCATTTGGCAATAATCTGCTAATGTCTTCTCTGCACATGCAAACGTGTGTCACAAATTCCCTTGGAAAATATAAGTAACAAGTGACCTGTAGGAAAGTAAATTTCAACTCTTATTCCATACATTATACCGTGATTCTCACATGTACATTATCGAATTCTAGAAATAGCAATGATTTAATGGTGTAAGAATAACGACTATGCGGTTGTTATTAACTTTACTTCAAGTTAAAAAAAATCTTGTATTAACTTATTAACTGCTTCTTTCTTAACTACAAAGGCCTAACAGTTAGAGACATCGCAAGGTTCCAGTAGGTTAGGAAAATTCAATAGTTGGTTATCACAAGGTCCATTGAGAGTTTTTAAAGCCAAATTTTAGTTTGAAGTTAATGAATTGCTTTAATTTTATGTGAATGCGGCTAAGAATGAGATGGGTGTATTGAAAAATTAACTACTGGCCTAATAGGGATGTTGTTTTTGTAAATTTTGGAAAGTACGCATATTCTAAGTAAAGTTGGATAACTGGGTAATAAATTAATAGAATGGCTTACTTCTATGATGAAATCTCTATGATCTTTTAAAATGTCGTTGATTTTCCTAAGTAGGTAGTCTCCATTGTCATGGAGAAAAATATTTTCTAGAGATTTTTCTTGATACAAAAAAAAATGTGAAAAATTTCGTGGTGTAATTTCTTCCTACGTCCTTCAGTCCTTGTCAATGTCTTCTATAATCACCCCAAGTTCAAGGAACTTGGGAAAATTGCCATCTTCCCTTTAAACCTAGCCGAGAAATAATAAAATCCATGTACAAACTAATCTGGATCGTAACTTCATCTCTCTTCATAGGAGAGTTAGAATTCACATAAGAACGTCAAATTCACGAATAAGTATTCATATATACAGATCAGTCAAATTCGATTTTTAACCTTTGTAATAGGAAATTGTTTGGTATTTGCGTAAACCCCTTTGATTTTCTTTAGAAGCTGTTTTGGATTCCGAAGTATCTCTGGAATCTTCTTCTACATTCTTGAAATTTTATACCCTTTAGAAATAAAATTGAAACGTTCAAAATTTCCGTAAATCTACATTTAATTTTAAAGCCATTTCAAAATTCTAAAAGGGTTTCCATGGATTTTCCTCAACATCTCTGAAAATCTCTTGAAAATCTCTGAAATATTTATTTGTAGATTCTATCCGACATCTAAAATCAATACGAAAATGTCTTTTCGACACGATTAAAACTTTCTGTTATTTGAAATCGAAACGAAAACGCTTCCAGATTCTACTATCGACCGGAAAATCTAGAAATTTTCCGAGGTCCTTGGAAAATGAAAAAATTTAAAATATCCTTAAACCTTCTAGGAGAGCTATTAAAGCACTTTTGGAAGCAATTTAACGCGTTAGATGAACCAAGAATTTATATCATAAATCCTTTGTAGCGTTTAAAACTACTTTAAATTATTTCAAACGTCTTAGGCTAGGTCTATAATAATTTATACAACGTTTGTTACACATATTTCAAGACGTTTATGGGGATAAAGTTAAATGGAAAAGATTAAACATTCCAAAAACCGTCTAAGTACAATTTTAAGGCCCTTCTGCCTTTTCAAAGTTCTAAAGAACCCAGTGGCATATCTACCGCTGCACCGGTCCCAAAAGGGGTACAGATAATATTTTATTTAACGTAGGCAAGATTTTAGAACACAGGGCAGTTAATGCATTGTCACTCCACTGATTATTACACATCACTAGAAAATAAAAAAAAAAATATATATTTGGGTTTGGTAGATGGCGCTGATTACTTGATAGTGAAATCGCTATTACATACAGCACAGGAAACGTCCTTAGGACGTCTCCTTCAGATTTACAGGACTTGCCTTCTCGTAAATTCGCTAAGGCGGATAAGGATAGCTGGGCATTTATGTCTTTTTGGCTTCCTTTTGGAGTTTAAACACGTGACTTTTCAAACAGGCGGACAAAAGCACACTTCTATAAAAATGTTTTGTAAATCGTTTTTTTTTAGCACGGTTAGGGATGCAAACGATGTTTTGAACGAAGCTTTAGCAATTTTAGCATTATTTTACTAAGTTTTGAAACAACTCAGGCTATTGTAAAATCTTCAGTTAGATATCGTGCTTTCCCTTCTTCAATCTAACGATTATTTGACACAATAACTCAACAACGTGATGAAATTGCATTACCAACTATCGTTTCCAAAGTCTAAAAAGCTAAAAGAATATTTTTAGCTGATAAACATGTAAATATCATGTAATTACGATTGCGATTGCGTTTGCCATTGAATAATGAAGAAAACACATCATCTAGACTAGGAAAGATTCCGTTTCGTGCGAAAGGAAGGACTTCTCAGGTACACATAAAACGTATCCTATATTACTTTTCGCTTATGTATATTCAAAACGGCACATTGTCAATACATCTGTTTGCCAATAAAATAGGTAGACTTACGACATTACAACAAAGTATTTTGCAAATTTCGTGTACGTATGTGTATTTTCCCGTCGCGATGACGGCGCCGCACCTATCGCCGCAAAGGTAGAAAGGAAAACGTGCTCGGGGAAATTTCGCATTCCGCCGCACTTTTCCCGCCCGAAAATTACGTTCGCCTTGCCGTTCGTCCCGGCCGATTTACAACAATAAGTAAGTGTACTCTGACAGGTCCATTGTTGTCGAGAGTTAATTATCGAGGACGGCTTTTTCTTAGCGCCTCATTTGAATTTCTATGGCTTTTTATCCGATACTTAGTATTACATTACGACATCGTAAATATCGTTTATTTAACGCCTTTTCAATAAATTACGGGAGCGAGCGATAGCTCGCCTTGTAATTTATGCCCGTCGTTAAATTACATATTTCCAAGCGGGCACGTACGTATCGTATGTGCGCGACGGGATGAAAATTTTCCCGTGCGGAGCCGTAAATTTTCCGATAGAGGACGGAATTTTCCCGTATCGGATTACGATACGTCAAGTTAACTAGCCGGGAAATAACCCGCGTTGATCCCCGCATTTTTACATTTTTATCGACGCTGTCGCTTTGAAATTTCACCAGTTGATGTATCGGGCATTCAAATAAATTTCACCCCCAAGCGAGCGCTGAATAAGAAAACGGCCGTAGTTCATCGATTGGCGTCTCACGTTTCCCTAGTAATCCTTGTTCAGAAAACGCCCCGTTTCCACAAGATGGAAGGCGACAATTTCCAATTCCAAGCCTACTATTTAAATAAACCAATGGAAACAAATATTATATAAGACTGAACGCATATTAGTGCCCTTAAATTATTCTTTGGGAATGAAAATACTATCTTAACTATGGTGGACGTAAGACATTTTTAAAACAACCCGCAACAATACAAACTATAGTATAGACAATATGTATTTAAATACTGCAAGTTTCTCAGGCCATAAGGAAGAAATTTTAAAATTAACAACCAACAAACCAAAATCGCTGCTTTTCCGTGAAACTCGTACAACACAAGACATTCAAGGGCCCAAAATAAACATGTGTAGCTATAACTTAGTGACATGTGCCTCGAAAAACAGGTATACGGGTGGAATAGGTACTTAGATGTAAAGGAAATGTTTTAAAATTATTTTCCTCTAAAAATTAATCCACTATTCAAAGTAAAAATTGGTCTCCTAGCAGCAGAAAAAGTAAAGTTTTAGAGACCTTGCAAACTAGCTCTGATTATGGTTAAGGGTAAGAACAGCCAAAGACTAAACTTCGCCTCTTTCTTAAGAAACATTAATAAAGTCGATTTATTAGTGTTATTCATTGTGAATAATGATCGATTAGTGATTAATCGTGAACAATCGTTCGGGATATTAATACGACCCACGTATCTACGTATAAAAATATTTGAAACTGTAATTACTGTTGAAAGACTTAATTATTGTACGACTGTCTATTGCATACGTCCCACGTTTTTCCTTTTCAATCTTCCAAGTATTTTCACAACCATTCGTATTCAAATAAAAAAAATTCACAATTATAATTCTATATGATTAGGGGTCGTTATAGATCTGCACTGGGCGGAGGAGGAAAATTATTTTAGAAATTTTAGTGCGTACTTTAGTACGTTTTGAAAACATAGTGTATTAAAAGAAATTGCTTCAAATTGTTTTCTACTATTAATCTTTTGTATGAAATTTTGCAATCGATTTTAAACATATTGATGAAGTGTGATACGTTGTCATTACATCTCATTAACAAGTTGTCATTATGTCATAACACATTTTTAAACGGTTATACACATTCGTGATTGTGACTTAATCATAAAAAAAACCTGTTATACTGGCATATAATCACATAATGATATGACATGTTAATGACAGATAATGACGTACATTGTCACATTCTTACCAAGAAGCTTAAAATCTAATGCAAAACACATTTTTCACGGAAATTGTGAATTTTTCAAGAACAATTAAATTTTTTGAGACATCAATAAATTTTCGTTATTTAAATTAAAAAGATTTTCTACCAGTTTTCTTTTTTTAAGACAAAAACAGATAGATTTTTTTGGGCGCTTTAATCGAAAATTTTGAAGTTATGACAAAAAAATGGAAAGTACAAAAGTTGTAGATTTCTTAATAATCTGCAGCTCTTTTTTTTTGATACAAACAGTATTTATGTGGCAAATCAAAGAAAACACTTTTCCCGACTTTTAACCCTCAAGCTTCCACGATTGCATACATTTAGATGTTGAATTTTTTCCCTGCACGAATTATCCCTTTTTCTACCCTTGTCAAATCAGCTCATCCCTTAATTAATTCATAAATTAACTAGTTTTTGAGGTAATTTGCCTGCAATGTTTGGAATCTTTGATGTGTTATTTGTACGCCTAAAAAAGTATCAAAACCTAAAGAAATCTGTAGAATTATATCCAACATTCTCCAATTTGTAGAACGGTAGAAAGAATTTGTATGGAGATGAGAAGCTTTTGAAGACAGTGAATTTTACCAACAAGCTTCAGTGATATTAATCACATTCGGTTTCTGGAAATACCACTTAGCAGATACATTGCTTCGTGCTTTACTTAATCATTTAGTCCACGACACGTTTCCATCTCGTTGGATTCCTCAGGCGGACATAAAATATGAGTCAGGTTCATTTTGCATTCATTTACAGTAGTTGATTACTTCATTAACGTGTTGAATTCCTGCGAATTCCTCGTTTCATTGTTTTGTTCAATAGTGTTTCAATTCCTACATTCAATGCATACCTAAAATTGCATCAAGTATGGGAGCAAAATATAAATGCAATATCTAAATAAATGTAACCAAATGAAGATCCTTCAATTCAATGGCAAAATACGATTTGCGATTGTAGTTGAGGAAATCACCATTTTGCAGAAAGTTAACGATGTACAGGGTGTTCGTTCAATGAAACATATTATTTTAGTTACAATTTGGTTATAGTTCATAGGAGGCGCCAGCTGCGGTATTTTGAATCTATTAAAAACGCCACAACGCTTTTGCACTTTGAAGTGTCGACTTTTTGATGTCATATTCTTATTTTCCAACTATTTTTATACAAAAAAAAAAACGTATACTGTACGAAGATCTCCTACCGATTTCGAGATATTTCGCTATAAAATTTCCAATGCTGATAGTTGAAATAATTAAAAATGTCATAAACGAGGATAATTCACAAGTAATGATTGTAATCGAGACTAAAATAGTAAACATTAGTGAAAATATGTCTTCTTGACAATAATTCCTCAAAATATCCACCTCTAATTGCGATATATTTGTCAACGAGCTTATTAAAAGATTATCTTATTTTAAAATAAAGATACTTATCGAGAAATGACCCCGCAACATTTAAAACTTTGTGTCATAGTTCTTCCAAGGTGTTTCTCTCTGTAAAGAAGTAATTTCATATAATCTTAGAAACAAAAATCTATGGGATTAAGATCAGTGTTAAGAGCAGGCCATGACATTCGACTCCTACGACCTATCCAACGATCCTGAAAAGTGTGATCAAGATAGTTCCGCACATGGACTGCAAAATTTAAATATATTTCTTTTATGGCCACGTTTTTGAAAGACAATGGAAAATATATAATGATTTTTCCTAACCCAGTACAGATTCCAAATTCCATACAGAGTGTCCTGAAAAATTGTGATTGTGAATGTTTGAGAGCTGTGAATGTACTTGTAAGATTCAAAAAGAAAAACGTGAGGCGCATGCAATAGGTACATACATATAAATTATTCTAGTCTACAAAGTCTTTACTGAAAGAAACCTTGTTGAATGACCTGAAAACAATGCATTTTTCACATACATCGTGAATTTCTCAATAACCATTCAAGCTTTTCATATAGAACCAATTTCTGCTAAAATTTTGTAAATTTTAAATGTTCATAAAGAAAATTAAAAAGCTATTCCAATATTTTTAGGTAAGGCAAAGGAGCATTTACGTGGCAAATCGTGAAAAACATTTTTCACCCCTTTCAACCCCCATGCTTCTGCGACTGCAAACATTCAGACGTTATAATATTTTTTCTGCATTAGCCATCACTGTTTCCATCATTATCCTGTGTAATTCGTTGGACTACTGAACTTGTGGATCAATCTGAACTGACTAGAAACAGGCATTTTGGCGCTGGATCCCTTCATCCAATTTGGACTCCAAATAGAGTATATAGATTCAAAGTACATATAAGTGGTGCGTATCATAAAAGTTGCGGAATTTACTAAGGTCTTACCGTGTCAACCCCTAACGCGGAACGGTCACATCGACTCCCCCATTCTAGTACATGACGTCATTCCGGACGTCTAGCCCTTCATTCATCCCCGGGCTCTTTGAATGCCGCCCCTCGAGCCCCATTCAGGCCTCGTACACACCACCCCCATTGTGAGCTCCTCACTATTTTTCCCGCAAAAATGCCTTTTCTTCCACCTGAAAGGAGAGAGAGGATAATAGATCGACTGGCGCCGGCCTGTCCCGTTCATTGTGGCCACCTTCATTCGTGTTTTGTGTGCGTATCTGTACTATGTACGACAGAGCGAGAAAGAGCATACGTATGTACATACACTCACTCACACGCAGATCGAGTCTTCTGCTTCTTCCTTTTTCTCCTCTCTTCCTTTTCTCGTTCTTCATCATCTAGTCGTCGCTTTTGTGGCGCTGGTGCGAGATGCATTTGTCATTTGTTTAATCGCATTCCAACGTTTCGTTCTTTGTGTGCGACCGGGCTGCCGCAAGTCGGATTGACAGCGCGCCATGGTAATCCCACGAATGTGCCCTCAGTGGCGCAACGGACGAGAAAAAACTGGAATTTCATGCGGCGGAAGATCTCCGAGGGCACGAGAAAGAGAAAATCTCGCGGGTCTTGAAAACCTACGCTTCTTTTTTTTACGAGATTCGCACCGAGTCTATGCGCTTATGGGTACCATGGCTTTGGCTTTGCTGCTCTTTGATCGCTTGCTTTACTCGCATGGCACGTTCAAAGGTTCAGAAACACCCAGTTGCAGAAAATCTACGTCCTAATCAACGTTCTACCATGGTTCCATGTTCCTTGAAGTTTGCAGGAAAACTGGTTATGTTGGTCAGGAATCCAAATGGGGATTAACAGTGAATACTGGGAAAACTAAGTACCTGTGTGTACAGGCACAGAACCCAGCAACTCAGATCTTTACAATGGTAACAGATATCTCACTGTAGAGAATATAAATCTTGGTGTGACGTTTACTGAAAATGGCACAGATAACAAGACCTTACCATAAGAGATATTAAAGCTGACAAAGGTATCCTGTCATAATAGTATTTCTCTAGAGCAAGGATATAACCAGGAGAAGAGAGCATAACAGCGTCACGCAGCAGTACGCAGAAGCTTGGCGAGTGAGATAGAAATTCAAAGGGAATTGGAAGCAGTAGAAATGGATGCCGTAAGATAGGCAGTAAGAATATCAAGGCTAGATATGATCAGAAATGACACAATTAAAGAGTGACTGGAGATAACTGGAACAATATCAGAGGACACTGAGAGGAAACAACTGAGACTTTGTACGGCTATGTACAAAGAATAGATGATAAAAGACTTCCAAAGCAAACCATAAAAGAACCAAAAACAGAAGATGCCAGAAAATGGGAAAAAGAGATTCAAGATAAAATTCGGAGGAGAGGCATAGTGACGAGTAGTGAAGCCATAGAAGAAAAAGGTATTATTTTGAAAAGAGGCATTAAGCAAAAGCTAACATTGTATAAATTCCGAAGTTTAAATCTTCGATTCTTCAATGATTAATATCTTCAGGACTTGGAGTAGAAACCCCGTTTGTATCAAACCTCATATTGCTTTTTACAGTGAAAGACATGCCTCTAATTTAAGGCTGGATCGCTAGCAAGTGCTCGATAGCCATAATATTTCTGCAAAATTCAATATCTGTAGCCGATTTAGCCTGGTGTGTTCCTTAAAGTTCCATGCTTCTTATTTCCATGGCGACTGGAACGCCACATTAAATTATTTAATCTAGTGGTCGTTTCTCTGGGAAAATCCCTAAATTGAAACTTCAATGGCCTTAACCACCGACAACCTAATCCTCACGTCTCTCCGCATTACCCGACGTTACATATTCATTAAAGACGGGCGGATCTGGGAATACTAATTAAACGGACGGACGTCAGAGCCGGCCGGAATGACAAAATCTTTGTTTTTGTTGACGCGGAAACTGTCACTACACACACACACACACACCCGACCACTGAGTCAGCCGGTCGGTGTTTAATTGGAATGTTAAAGGGAATCGTTATAAATAATCGTGATATCAGAGATATTCCATTAATACATATTTGATATATACGAGCTCGCTCTGGCGAATTAAGATTCATCTTCGTTCCGCCTCTCGTTGTGTCTGTTTTTTTTTATGATAAACAATGACAAATCTCGCTAAAGATTCACGACGTGCGCTCGGGTGAACAAAGCAGCCGAGTTATGCAAGATTTAGTTCCGGCTCAAAAATCGAATCGATCGAGAGGTATTGAGCCGGTCATCAAAAATTGTTTGTACACCGTTCACCTCAATTTTTTCTCTTTAAGAATGACTACAAATGGGTACAAATTTTGGATACGTATGGAACTATAATTACTAGGGCGCACATAATGTGCGAAAAAGTTGTTGATTCTACTACAACAACTTTATTCTACAATTTGTATTTACCAGATTCTTCACCGTAGGTATGATGTACTCTAATTGATTGATATGGATTCGTTACCAGAAAAAATACCACATGGATCAATGCATTTAATTGGCTGGACACTCTAGCCGTATAATGTACAGAGGGATTTAAACAGTCCAGTCTCATTTACTAAAAGTACATAAACGGTACTTTTAAGAAAATTGGCAGTCATAAATTAGATGACCCTAAGACAAGGGTTTAAACTAGGGATTAAAAATATTATGGAATTCCCCAAATTTATACTAACCACTTTATACTAGTGGACACTTATTATGATTATATTCAAAGAAAAATTATTTCGAAAAATAAAGGGAATAGGGGTCTTAAAGTTACTTGATTTGAGAATATAGAGCTCACTACTATTTCGATATTCATCATGAAAGGGTTGCAGTTTTATAATGAAAAAGGAAAATTAGTGCCAGTAGTGAACGAAGAAAAATTTTGTGAGGCGAAAGCCCTGATCAATGAGAAAATATGTGAGTAGTTCAAAGAAATCTCTTCCTTATATTCAAAGAAAAATTATTTCGAAAAATTAAGGGAATAAGGGTCTTAAAGTTACTTGATTTGAGAATCTAGAGCTCATTTCCTTTTCGATGTTCATCATGAAAGTGGTGCAGTTTTATAATGGAAAAGGAAAATTAGTGCTTGTAGTGAACGAAGGAAAGTTTTTTAGGCGAAAGCCCTGATCAATGAGAAAATATGTGAGTAGTTCAAAGAAATCTCTTCCTTATATTCAAAGAAAAATTATTTCGAAAAATTAAGGGGATGTATTAAAGTTAGTTGATTTGAGAATATAGAGCTCATTTCCTTTTCGATGTTCATCATGAAAGTGTTGCAGTTTTATAATGGAAAAGGAAAATTAGTGCCAGTAGTGAACGAAGAAAAATTTTGTAAGGGGAAAGCTCTGATCAATAAGAAAATATGTGGGAGGTAAAACAAAGGTGTATGGCAACATATATGCAGATGGTAGTGGATGTTTTTCATTAATGTAAAAAATTTACAACATAGTTTTTCTTTTACTTAAATTTTTTTTCTAGAATTTCAACTTTTGAATTTAAATTGAATTCGAATTTTTTTAGTACTACTTATTACAAATGTTATTTCAAACGTTAAGATCAAATCGTGTTGCCCAAAAACATTTTCATCACTTGTTTTTAATATGTACCTTCGATATTTACCTCAAGTGGAGATTTGCAAATAAGTGACGAATGAATTTTCTTCAAATTGCATTACCATTAACGAGGAGGCATGACACCACTTATTATCTGGTAATAAGGAAAGTCCATCTAATTTTTGGTACCAACTGCGTGCATTGATTTCGTCCCAATTCGAAATTCAAGTCAAATTAACCCCAATACCCTGTCCCGAACCTTAGCAGACCTTTTTCTCTCAAAATCCCACCTAGAACCCATTCCTTCGTCCGACACGTCGGCGCTACAGCGTTTAGTCTACCGATCCCATAATGGTTTATTTTCCGGCACATGCCGCATACACAACCGATCGGAATCCGTGTCAAATTTTCGAAAAAATCGGCGCCGCCAGTCACATTCTAAGCGCGGCCTAAGGGGTACGTAAACAAAATCGAAATTCGTAAATGGGCGTTCTGGCACGACTCGAAAACGTTTTAAGGAGGCGAGAAAACTCGACGCCGGGAATTAAAAGGAACGAGCCTCGATAACAGAAATTGAATTTGAAAGATATGCGGTTGAAATCTGTTCGATATGCAGAAATTTTGATGGGGGAGATAAATTTAATTAAGACGTAGAGTATGATTGAAATAAGTTTCGAGCAGCTTTAAATTTAAAGTAGGCTGCGAACGTGTGTATTTTTAACTTCACAAAGTCTGCTTTACAATTAAAGCTTAATTAGTTTCTCATGACTGTACACATTGTTATGGCCCAAAAACACTTCATGATTCCGGTCAAAAAATCATCTGCGACGCCATGTAATCATTCGAGTATGTACAAACTCAAAAATAGTATTTCATACTGCCATTGTGAAATTTGGTGCACCGCAGGGAATAAACAGTCCGCATTGTTCTTAACATAGTGAAATCGTTAATAAATGTTATATCGTTTCGTTCGCACAAGACTTACGTATTGTTGGAAAGCGTATATAAACGAATTAAATAAAATACTCACATGGCTCCGCAGTAATAAAGTATGCATTAGTACTAGTACATCTAGGTTCTGTGTCAATGGTAGAAAGTCAGGTCTGGGCAATACCAACACTCGCACGCTTAATGTGGTCATTAACAATAAAAATATATTATATGAGGAGAAAATAAAGAATCTAAGGACCCAGCCTTGTGGCTCCATACCCACGCAGACAATATAATGGGGAAATTGTATAAAAAAGTAGGTTTTATTTCCCGCACTTATCTATACACACAAAAATGATGTTACACAATGCGTTGGTAGCACCACAACTGCAATTTTGTTCAGCAATTTCATGATGACATTAAGCAGTTACAAAATTATTCGTACTCAATGATATCTGCTAAAAAATCATGTTCTATTTGTCTTTAAAATCAAGCAAGAAGTATTACCTAAGTAAGTATGTGATAAATAAAAAAGGAATTTTCTTATTTAAAAAGAAACATTTTCTTATTTTTCCCAGAAACTACAGATAATGCATAAAACATACCAAAGCCTACTCTCATATAACTGATTCCCAGAACTGAAAAATTCCTTTCTTCTGGAAAAGGTTTTGCCCGGATAAAATAAATCCCATTCGCGTCAAACCTCATTAAATCATCATTAATTTGATGGTTTTGTAACGTCGCAGTCTTACGAAACGTCTCGATTAATAAATTTTCTCTAATAATCCGGGTGAGTCATTTCGCTAACTTCATTAATGAGATAATCGTCCAGATGCGCTGTGTGGAGAAAACTGACGAAGAGAAAAAACTGCTCGCTATTGCATCACGGCCAGAAAAAATTTAGGAATTTTCCTCGTGAAGTTTCCCGCCAATTGATCCCACAATTGGTGGTAATTGTCCAAAAATTTACAACCGAACCGGAGAATAAGTAGGGTATTTCGGAAGGCCTCTGGTAAATTCCCGAAAATTAACTTTCGCCTCACAATAAGACTCTTCGGGTTAAAGCGAACCCTTTCTGCCTTAATCAGGTGTTTATCTACCATCCGTAATTACCTAATCCCTTTGGTTTGACTTCAGACGATCAGGGGGGTGCAATGTTCCCTAATAAAACTATTACCTGGCTACCAAAATATTGGGTTTTCCCAGGTTTTTACATCTGGGATGGCTTCTCGCGCACAGGTAGCGAAAGCGGAGATAAACGCTACAAAGAAATTTTAAGAAATTTCACCATGAAGGCTAAAGCGTTGGATATCGTAAAAATTTATTTTCTGTACTGATTGTAACTTTTGCAGAAGTCTACACAACAAAGCTTAAACACCAGATCCCCAATATTACTCAAACTATTAAGCGCTAATCGTGTTCTTCGTTTACGACTGATATATACATTTTTAATAATCCTTTAAATTGCGTTCGACGTTTCTGATTCTATAAAGATACTCACCGGTTTTTTATGTTTCTTCGCCTACCTCTCCTTCCGTATATAAGCATGTAAAACGTCGGTTATTTGCATTTACACCTTCTCCCACAACATCCGGTCAACTTAGCGGATTGCCACTTTCGTGTCCTTTTCCCCTTTCAAAAAAATTACGAGGGCACGGAGAAGAGTCAGATTTTCCCTTGCTAAGAACGTTACTACAGCACCAAATTCTCGATGATGAAATCATCGAAATGATGAAATGTGTGTATTTGTATTGAATCGTTACAGAAAAGCAAAACCGCAGATGAATTCCTCTACAACCATCGCATTACATTACCCGCCATATTCCTCGACATTACCATTTACATTTTATTAATAATTCGACCCTGTATTCGATCTCGCGTTCGACTGCATATGCGAGGCGTAGGAATCTTCGAAGAGTGATTATTATTAGCAGAACCAGTATCAAGTGCTTACAAACGTATATAATATGTTTGTATGTACATTTTCACCGGGTGAAACCTACTATGTAGTTCCAGTTTCCAAATTTGGGCATTTTCACGGCTCATTCGTAAATAATAACGCAAGAGGAAGAGAGACAGAGAAGATGATGCAAATGACCGATACGAGGAAAGTAATGGACGAACTTCGGGTGTTTTAAAAACGAATTAAACGCTCGTCTTTGCTGTAGGCGTCATTAAAATTAATATTTATATTATCGATACGCGTTATAAATCAAAGACGTATTACGTTTCTATTTTCAGCCAAGACGACAAGTATTCAGGCAACTAGGAAAGAAAATTATTTCCATGGCAAGAGTACGGGGCGATCACAGAAATTTCAAATATTAGCCCAGTTTAAGGGGCGAAAAAGCTGTTTTGGTAGATAAAGTTGAACTGCAGACGGAAGAACAGGCTTCGTTTAAAATGGATCAGATGTGATAAAAAGCAAAAATCTAGACAAATCTGGGCTATTGCGTTTTTTTTAACAACAAAAATTTTAAAAAACCGTTCGTTTCTCCGTTTTTTTATCATAATGTGAAAATTATTGACGGAAATGCCATACGTTGAACAGACGATTTGTAGAGGATTAAAAGATCTTCAAATCGAGGGTTATTAAAAGGTGATCGAAGCATTTTTTACCGAGGAAATTTGGAAAATCCGTGAAAATGAAGCCTTTTTCAAAAATTCATAGCTTTGCCCAGTGTAAAGCTGAGTCGCTAATTTTGCGTGAAATGTTAGGCTAATATTTCCACTTTAATCGTGGAAAAGTTGAATGCTGTCGGATGAACAGTTTGTGCACAATTGTGTTATTAGCAATATACATCGAAATTTTGCAAAATTCTGCGTATTAACTGAGATTTTAATTTTTCAGGCGGTTTTTGAAAGAGGATATCAAACTTGGCCATCTTCGATTTTCATATACGTTTGGAGAAAAGTGCGAAAAATGGCCTGGAACATTGCGCGGAATACGAAATCCCTAGGAATGACTTAATTTCTTTAATTTTGATGAGTCAAAGTATTCAAATAATCAAGAGAGGAATGGACCCAAAGAATTGACGTGTGAATACAAAACCTTTTTGGACTAAAACCGCTTTTTCTATAAAGTCAACCATCAAAAAACATTACAAATTCTGGCGATATTTCGACGTCACCTCCTCCGTCAGTATCCGCGATCGAAACGCTTTATTTATATGTACTATTATCGAAGAAGAGCGCGCAATAAAATCACATAAATAGAAACGGCGTATCGCTTTCCACCGATTCAACGACGATGGCCGCGCGTCCGTGGCATCTTTGACGTCAAATCGCCTGTTAAAGAACACTCGTAAAGTGCCCATCAAAAAATTAATCGGCCCGTTTTCACCCGATATAAGACTAACCCAAGGAAATGACGGTGTCAGTGGAAAATCTCTTGCACACGCAAGTGTCTCCTTAACGGTTTTATTGGGCGTACGTAAATCATAAAGCGATTTGAATTCGGAATTGGCAGAAGTCGAATTAGAATAGCATATAAGTATAAAGATGAACTTTTAGAACTTAAGTAATTTAAGATGTATTGAAACTAATAAAGCGAGTAACGAAAACGTAATTTTGGATCACTTTTACGACAATAATACTCAATTAAAAATTGGAAGGATAAGTAGTGGTGTAGCTGGCGGCCTTGAGTGAATACCATATCAAAAATTCTTAAGAGGGACCCTTTTTACAAAATAAACAAAAATACATACATAAACGATTACGTTTAATTTAAAGTATTACAAACATCATGTATCCTTTAAAGATAAAGAAAATTTTATTTGTTCATGTACTTGCTTTTCTTTCTATCGACTATATTAATATATTAATATACAGTATGCGAGAAAATTTATAAATAAGTGCGAGAGAGAACACGTAACCCTAAGATGCTAGACGCATTAGAAAGCGATGACGCGTTACGATTCTACCCTACTTCATTATTTTCCCTAGTTTTACAAACTGAAATTACTTTTCACTAGAGTTGCTAGGCTGGATCCAAACAAAAATCAGGCTCGATTTAAAGCGAAAATAGGCATTTAAGAAGGGTGTTACTACTTAAAAATGGTACTATGTTGCCAAAGTACTATATTTTAAATGAAATTAGCTCATCCAAATGACATAGGTAGGTAGTACTCATACTATTTCGATGTATTTTGACATACTGCGAATACCCAGTGGTACTTAGAATTACAATTATTGAAACCAGTGTATGCCTTGTAATATAAGAAGTATGTCTGTGACCAATTTTTGTTGGTATCATCACAATATTTCATATTACAACCACATAAAGCATGGGTAATTCCAAATCTACACCCAAAAACCTGTCTTCACAAATATCTGCCCCAAAGGTTCCAAAATATATTATTTGGTTGTTCTATTTGTGTTAGAATGATCAAAATTCTATTACCATCCTTATAAGCAACCTTATTACCGATTAGAAATCGTTTTGAAAAGCTTCAAAATTTAATTGGGAAGTTAATAGTGACACTAGCAAATTTTCCGTAAGTCCTGTGATCATTAAAGTTTTGCTTGATATAATCAAACTCAAATTAAAAACTCAACTCAAATGCTTAAGTGTAAATTGAAGCAAATGGCCAATAATAGCTCATTCGACCCATGACAAAACAGGCAATAGCAGATTGTTGACATTTTAATATCAAATGAAAGCTTGATTTTACTAAAGTGGCGATCAAAATTTCTTATGAAACTGGTCCAATTTCAAACCCAAATTTTCAGTTGCTTCAGCTAGACCTTCAAGGCATTTAATACGAGGCTACATGTACGCTCGAATTCAAAATTATTCACTGCATCTGCTGCAGCGTCCAACCTAACAAAACAACCGTACCATTTAAAAGCGCCTCTCTTTTTTGCTGCCGATCGGATCGATCCTTATTATCGATTAAATCGATCGACGTCTCCGCGTGCGCTCTTGGCGCTGACGACGAGGAAACGGCCGTAATTGACGATTATCGTGCGTTACAGACCCGTTCGCGATTATTTCAGTCTTCTCGCCGATGTTTCCGATTCGATTAATTTCGCATATTGATAAGGACCCCGCCAGGAAGGGAAAAGGCGCGAGAGCGCTTTCGCATCGCCGCAAGAGGAAAAATGATCGAATTGATGGATACTTGCGAACGGTAAATACGACCATTATTTTAGTAACGACTCATTACGGCATTAATATACAGGATGATGGTATTTCCCAGCATAGGGGCCACATTGCGTTAATGTGAGTCAAAGGATGATTTCAGAAATGATTTATTCTCAAAAGTTGTCGAGCGCCCAGAAAAGAAAAGAAAATTTGTCACTTTTGTAGGAATTAAATCAATTGTAGAATGTCATTATGACAACACCACATATTTTTCTGATATTTGCCATTCTTGCCGTAACGATGTTACAATATTGGGTGAAAATAACTGATTAAACAAGTTGGCATATGATTTCAAGATGCTGGTAAAAGCACAGCAATTAGCATTATCAACTTAACAGCAAAAAACTCAATCATTCATCGTCAAAAAGTATTTTTTTCGTACATATCACTATTGAAAATAATTTTCCAGCAGGTACAATCTTATAAGAAGAGGTGTTCGAAGTTCGATCCATTGCCTTCAACAT
The DNA here is from genome assembly GCA_963576515.1 of Cryptocephalus primarius. Lineage (NCBI taxonomy): Eukaryota > Metazoa > Arthropoda > Insecta > Coleoptera > Chrysomelidae > Cryptocephalus > Cryptocephalus primarius. Next base: position 16,085,146 of record OY754938.1, on the reverse strand, counting down.
ATCGAGCATTGTGGAGGTTACTTCAGGGTTACTAGAGCAAATGCTGCCAGAATCCCTTTATCTAATTCAATTTAAAACCGTCACAAAATGCCCAGCTGATTAAGGGTCTTCTGCTAGCCAAGCAATCCCATCTCTTCGGCCCATCCAGCGCCCAGGGAAATTGCTATTCAACAAATATCTATACTGCTTTGGTGCTCTGTCTATTTCAAACCACATATAAACCCAATGATGGAATTCAAAATTTTCCAAATGAACTTCTGGTAAAAAGTTTAAAAGAATCTTTGCATTCAGTCTTGGTGGAGGAATATGTGTGCCTATTACATGCTTCACTTATACTAACCCCTTCTTCTTGCGGCATGAAAGTTTTCTACGGTCTACATATGATTATTTTGTCTGTTGAAGATACGTACCCTATTGAAAAACGCCTCATTCGACCATAACAAGGATGACAGGAGTTAAGGACTTTTTTTATGACTTTGTATCAACGTTTACTCCGGGAACAGAGTTATTCAGAAGAATAATATGGAAGGTTTCATATTCATAGCCAGGATTACATTCGTATGCCTAATGCCCAAAAGTTTTCATAAAATTCTTCCACCTCTAGAGCTTAAGGTTGTGTAGATAAACGGCCACTAATGTTTTTTGAGCTGAGAAGTCATTTCGTTTCTCGCTAGAGAAGGTATACTGTGAAGCACCTCCACAAATTTAAACACAGTATCATTTCTTGATGAAAACATTTCTGGCAGAAATTCACTAATTTTGAATACATTTTTGCTGTTGGTCCATTAAGGCTTAAGATTTAAGACAAGATTTTTAATACATGAAATCCCCTTAAACACACGCCCCCTAGCAAAAGTAAAAATGAACTAATTTCTCCTTCAATTACCTTCTTTTAAAAATTGGGAAATTATGTAATTCCATAAATCGTCGTTTCCATTAATTTCGATTTAACGTCACATTCACGATTCTCCTTCGTTTGAATTGTGATAAATGTACGTGTTTTTTTGCACGGCTATTATGTTCTTAAAATAAATGGATTTTGTGAGATCACGCCGCTATTATTTCTCGATTATTGTTCTTTCGAGTGTGTGTGTGTGTGTGTGTGTGTGTGTGTGTGCGCGCGCGCTGACGACGGACGACGTATTATCATTAACGGGTATTAAGTTTATTCGTCCGTGAGTTGATGGAGAATCGCAAATGTTGCAGTTTTAAGCCAACCCCCTAAATCTCGTTAAAATTACATGAAAAGCTCTCTTAAAGAAAATTTTGACCGACGAGGGACATCGTGCTGAGCATGAATTTTGTCCCTCGAGATGTTATTAACAAGGTGTGAGTTAAAGGAAGTTAGTAAATGATGAGCATAGGAAACACAACCCCTAAATCCTAATAAAATTACACTGGGCTCATTTAAATCCCTTCAAAAATTAAGCGACGTTTTAGTTAATACTTTTTGGGATACTATCGAGTGTTTCAAAGATAAACAGTTTAATTAAACGTCTTCAACATGTGATACATGTAATGTAGATGACGATTTACACGATGTATTCGATAGGCCAGCTACTCATGAATTTCCCCTAGTATAACCTGAGGGGGCCTCTGGTGCCAAATATTTCAGGAATTTTCGACGTCAGCATTTCTTTCTTTAAATTCTGTACTTTGAAATTTTGACATTTTTCAGTCAATTTTTTTGAAATCTTTGATAAATCGATTCAATCCCGATAACTTTTGGAGCCACATTTTCAAAATATTTTACTGGTTGTACTGTGCTGTAGAGTCAAAGTAAAAAACCTTTTAGAAACATTAATCAGATACATATAAAATAACATCCCTTTTTCATTTTTGTAACGCAACTCCAGTGTTCACGCCATGTTTTCAAATTTTTGAGAACCAAATAGCTCGACGCTTTTAACTCCCATCTTCGCTACGAGGTAGCGTTAAACAAATGCACACATACGTCGCCATCTAAAATTCATGTCACCAACGCCCGAGACGCATTTAAAAGTAGAAAAAGTAAATAAAAACTCAAAATCTAGACAAATCTGAGTTTTTGGTTTTTTAAACAATAAAAATTAAAAAAAAAATAGAACGTTTTGTCGTTTTTCCACCATAACATGAACATTATTACTGGAAATGCAATATTTTGAATAGTCGATCTGTAGACAATTAAAAGACCTCCAAATTTAATGAGTGTTTCTAAAAGGTGACCGGAGCATTTTTCACCGAGAAAACTTGGAAAAACTGTTGAAATGGACCCTTTTTCAAATGTTCACAGCTTTGCCCAATTTAAAGCTGAAGCGCTAATTTTATGAAAAATATAAGGTTATTATGTTTACTTTAAGCATGCAAAAGTCGGATGCTGTCGATTAACTAGTTTTTGCACAATTATGTTATTAACAATATACATCGAAATCTTGCAAAATTCGGCGTATTAATTGAGATGGGCCGATTTTAATTTTTCAAACGATTTTTGAAAGAGGACATCAAAACCTACAACTGGGCTATTTCGAATTTTCATATAAGTTTGGAGAAAAGTGCGAAAAATGGCCTCGAACATTGCGCGAAACGCGCGATTTCGCATTTCGAGCTGAGTGGTGTCTGCTCGAAGCCCTATAAACTAGCACTATAAACTGGGCTATTATATAATAGTCTGGACTCGTGCCTCTCCTTTCTCACAGTCTGGCTTAGACGTCTGGTGACGTAACCTGGAGGCGCCGCCGTTGGCGCCGCGCAAAGGTGTTCCGACGGACGCGGAAGTTTTCCCGACTATCAGAATAAAATCGATGATGGAGATGAGAAGGAGAAGACGGCGAGACTTACGCGGTACGAGACTTCCTGCACGATTCTAGAGAGTTTTTTCCAGTCTCTGAATACGTAAACGCCGGAATAAGAGGTACTGGTCGCATTAATTAATGCAGGCGAAATCGCAAGAAAAACTCTTCAAGAGTGAAACTGCGGGTAGGAAGCCGATTCGTTTAAAAGGTGTCAGCTGTCGTGTAGAATAAGAATATCCTTTTTCTTTAGATACTTCGATGTTCTACTCTTAGATGCAGCTCATCAAAAATTTTCGCAACGCTGCCCTTTTCTGTGTTAATTTTTCTGACAAGATTTATAGAAAAGTATTTTAACTTGGTTACCATGAACACTACAGATGAAAATATTAAACTCTGTGTTGTAAATTTCTCATATTAATTCAGGTGAGGAATAAACGTCACATGCATGGGCGATGGTGGCGCCCCCATGTTTTGTTGCCGCTACAAGCACCACAAGGAGTAAAATGACTAGGTGAAAAACTCACCTAATTAGACATAGAACACTCCTTGTAGTGAAATATTCTGCCACCCAGTTCAAAGGGCGCCACTAGTGCCCATGTATGCAAGACGCATATATACTATATATAGGATGATCAACACCGCCCTCAAAAGCACAAGGAACGAGTTTTTGTGATTTTTTCTTTCAAAAACGACATTGAAAATGGGATTTTCGATTCGTCAATGGCAAACAAAAGAGCATGATCCCCTGATCCCAGGATTCCAAGAATTTCGTTCCTAGGGTATTTACTTCTCGAGTTATTAGTGATTAAAAAAAATTGTATTCTATTTTTTGAAAACACCTCGGCTTCTCAAAAATCTCTAAACTCGGCAAGGGGTCTTATAGAGCCATTAACTCATTAACAGAGTTTAATAGCTTAATTCGAAAATTCCTTTTTGGATTCGTAAAGGAGAACCTGGAATTTTTTTCATCCTTCCTTGAAGTGTCTTCTCTTTTCACGTTTATGGAGCAGGGGTAAAATTTACATCTACCTGAGGGCGAGAACGTCTTTCTTTTCTTACATTGGAAACGTCGCCCTCGCCGGTATTCGCGATTCACACGAAATAAATGGAAAGAGTGTGTCGATATTTTTCAGAGCGTATGCACGATTTTTCTCCTGAATGTCCTTATATAAATTATTCATACAGCGCGGATTGAAAAATTTCAAACTCGCGCGACAAGCAGAACCGTCGTCGCGAATTCCGATTCGCGCTCGAGTTCCACATTTTTCTCCTACATTTCGAAAAGGAAACGTAAATCGAAAAGCGACCTTCGCTCGGCCGAAGCCAATTTACACTAACGACCTCTCGCCAGCTGAATAATATAAATTAAAATAATTTATTAATTGTTGTCTTTGTAGTAAATTCCATGTTAAATACCTGCGGATAATTGCGTTGTATAGTAAGTACATAAACGTGTTATTGTTAGAAAATCGTATCTCTCTATTCGGTATTAACATTGTTCGTGTGTGAAACCGTAAGCATTTTTGTAATGGACACACCTCCTTGCAGCCGACTCTCACTCCGGCCGTTTATCATTGAAAATTTTACGATCCGAGAGGGGAATTTTAATTCGGACCGTTTTCTGCGAGCATGAATGACTTCTGATTCATGACATAACTCGCGACGGACAGTACATGCGACTTTTCCATTCGGACCGCACCCGCGCCACATATTTGGGACAAAATTCAACTCTAATGGCGAAGAGGTAACGGGAAAAATTGAAAATTTGCATTTGTCCACTGAAATCTTCTAACGGTTTAAATTTGTACCAGTTTCATTCAATTTTCAGATTTTTGAAACATTTGGAGCCCATTTTGACTCTACCTCTCCGTTTGAACTCTCGGAATGCCTTTACTTTGTGCATCATCCGATCGTTTGCGACTGACAGCTCGCCACCCTCATTATAAATGCAAACCCCGAACGGTTTCAAATATGAATTTCATTATATGACGTTTACCTTTCTTGATCCACCAAGTAGTGACTCAAAATTAATCCTAAGCTAAAATTATCCCAAAGCATCGACGGAAAAAAGCCCGTAAATGGGGCTTTAGGGACTTTCGGTAAATCAACTGGATCTAGTTATTATTTTAAATTTCAATAACAATAAGTTTGGAATAATACAACCTCACAAAAAAAGTCCAGATCTGTAGATCAGACATGTGTATTCTTATGTATTTTTTATTGCTGAATTCGAATCCGAGGTCAAAAAAGGCCTGCCACCCCTGGAATTGGCCACAAATGCCAAAAATAGCCCCTGTAACACAGCCCCACAAAAATTTTCGATTTCCTTTTAATTTTCTGATCTGCCTGACGACTATGAAAAAATATGGAACCAACAAGCACAAGGGATGAAATTTCTTAGGGGAGTAAAAGGTTGCACAAAATTAGATTAAATAAGAAACAAAGATATAAGAACATAGTGAATATCATCGATATGACAGAGGAAAAAGAAAGAATATGTAATTAACTGAAAAGAACACATATAACTAATGAATGATACAAAGCTGTTTGTCAGAGTGAGACTCTACAAATGTTCTGAAAGAAGAAACGTTGGCAGACCAAGGAAAAGGTATCGTAACAAGCAAAGTGCCTAAAACCTGAAGTGAAGAAGAATTTTCGGTTTACACTACTGACGGACATTTTGAAAGATTTCCAAAACGCTAATTTGTTCATGCAGATTGAAAATTAAATTTCCGGTCTGTTGCACAGTTGCCAACTTCAGAAGCATGTTCTTTAGCCGTCCAACTCCTATCAAACTCAGCATGTTAAATGGGCAAACTTGAAAATCGTTCAAAAATTTCCGTCTTTACTACTTTCGCAATGGTCCAAATGGCATCCGAAATCCTCTCGTGGCATCGCCGAGCGTGGGAGTCGTTCTCGGTTTCTCAAAGCGAAAAATAAATAAACTATCGAAAGGAGTGTCGCTCACGATGATTTACCGCCGGGATCGCGGTAGGCGCGCCCCCGGGGGTCCCCAGAAGGTGTCTTTCCGCCCTCCCCGGAATCGAGCCGCGGGTATCGATTAAACGACTCGAATTAAGGCTCCTCTCGTCCTTTTCCCCCTTTTTTCCGTTCCGCTCTCGCCCGAGCGGACGTGGTGGAGGAATTCTTTCGGCGGCGCGTTCGGAATGTAGGAAGGCGCCGGTAGAAGAGAAACTCGCCGCCTTTTAATTTTTCAGAGCCTATAATTTGGAAGCGCCTTGTATATATCGGTTCGGGCGCGTGCTTTCGATCGAAACCGCGCGCGATTTGATGGATCGAACACGAAACGAGACGCGGCCGTTTAACACCTTTCGGCTACTCTTCCCTAGGGGCCTGAAGCAGGTCCAGGAATTAAGGTTGAAACTTGAAAGCTTGAACCCTGTGTAGCTTTGGACCAATCTTTGATCTCATGTATACAACATACACGTTCAGCTTTGTACTGACCGAATCCAATAGTCCAGTTACTCAAGGTTTTTGCCTCCAAATTCCTTATAGCTGAACCGAGTGGCGTGAAATTTTGACTAAACATGGAAAATGCTTCAAGAAACAAAAGTTTTCCGAAGTGTGCTCTTGCCCTGGAGGTGGTTCCACCCCTTCCTGGGAGTAACAATTTTACACTCAAAATTACCACATATCGATAGAGGAGTCAATTTTAAAGTCAAATTTTATATGAAGTTTTTTTTGATAAATCAATATTTTTTGAGTAATTCGCAATTGAAAACGTTGGTTTTTACTTAAAAAAATGAGTTTTCAGACATTTTTTACAAATAACATAAAAAAGTCATCGGTTTTAGAATAGGTCAGAAGGAACAAAAAGACAGGTAATAAAAAAAATAAATCAAATGGCGTTTTTTGTTTCTTGAAATGCATGTAAACCAAGTAATGGATTTTTGAAGTTCACCATATGTTAGTTAATATTCAGAATTTACTAAAGTACTTAAAAAAGCCTTTGAAATGAATCTTTACAATAGTCTTTAGCTTCCAAATTAATGGAGATATGATGAAAACAACATGATGGTATCATTTTTTCGAACAAAAAATTAATAAAAACCTCTATCTCTGGCGACGAAATTAAAACTAAACTTAATAAATTTACAGGTGTCTTCATGTTCTAATAATTTGTTCTGGATATTTGCCTGGCTTAAAAAACGTGATTTCAAAAAGCTTGATTTTTTAAATAGTAGTTTCCAAATTTTTGAAAAATTTTTGTTTCTTATGCTGTAAACTAAAATCAAGATCAAGAGTAATAATTAGCTTTCTTTGGCTTAGTATTTTGGTTTTTTTTTTCAATTTCTCGAAGATTAATAGTATCCAAGATATCGCCATTTACCATATGAATAAGAGCACTTCCTTTTCCGAGCCCTTTAAACCCTTCAGTCTTAAAAATGAAGTGCTTAGAAAAATTCAACTCCACGGGTCATATAGCCATTTAAATTCTCTGCAAAATGAGCTTTGGTGCGATTAAAAATCTTAAAAATTAAGAAAGCTGACCTCAAAAAACTGTACGCGTGCTTAGGTAAGAATTTCAGGAAAATTTTGATAGTATCTACAGATAATTGAAGCTACAAGTAATAGGTTTGGACATTTGAGCAGACGATAATTTTAAAATTTTATAGGGAGATTGAAAGACTTTGGGAAAAACCTTTGAAGTTAAAGTTTTGTTAAATGTGGTAATAAAGGCGGTTAGTGTTTCCAACTAATTTACGTTTGCACTCATAGAATAATCCAAGAGAGAGATTTTAAGATTCCATCCAACGCCCTGTATATACTATATCGAATTCCTCGCCTCGCATACATTAGCGCGATACCACCTACATCGTTAGAAAACTTTTTATATCTCTCTGTCTCTGTCTTTCTCGTTCTGAAAAGGGTGCCGTTCACGCAACAAAAGCCGCATTTTTTCACAATAAATCAGTTTTTTTTTCTCTCCTCTCCGATGACACAATAGAAAATCTCACAGAGGGACTTTTTATTGGCGGTTCGTTATGGTTTCGAGACTTCTTTTATTCGCGCCCGGGACGGACACATGACGAACATTAATGGTCCCCAGTAATGCTAACAAATCGAAATGGAATGCCATATAACATAATGCCCGGTACGGACGTTTTGGTGTAATAACTCATCTCTCTCTCTCTCTGACACTGGCGGTTTCTCGGAAAATTCTCGATCGTAGGATGGAATTTGTGAATAATTTTCTATAATGAGGAAATTTAATCCTTGGAACTCTGGGGTGGTCACTAATGTTAAGAGGGGTTCAAGGCTTTCCAATAACTTTAGATAATCCAGAAAGTGTTATTTTCTAATCCAGAAATTTCAATTCCATAAACTCTATACAGAGTCCAAAAGATCCAAAAAATCGTCACATTCATAATATAGTTAAGAGTTTACTCTTATGATCAGAAACTGCTATCTTACCACATATTGAATTTAGGTTTGAAGTACTTGAATGAACAGTTGAAGATATACCTAACTGTAATTTTTGTGTATTTCCAAGCCTAAATGATAGTTATTGACTACCAGGACAATTCCATTTAATTATCTCAATTCCAGGTTTTTATCACTTAGACGCTTTAGAACTTGAAGTATTTTTCGACTGCCCGCTTATCTCTCGGTCGCCCTTTTATATTCTAACGATATTACTTCGAGATTTTTTTAGACCAGTTAAACGGTTATCGGAATAAGCGGCGCCGAATCGTCGGGGAACACATCGAGATCATTCCAGTACCTTCGACTGCCGATAAGGAGTGGAGAATTTGTTACAATATATTCACATCAATCAAACTCGTACGTAGCACATATTTGGGTATTTATGTCATACTTTTACCCGTCTTTACCTGCGAAGGGATGGGATGGTGTAACCCAAACGCCACGGTGCGCCTCTTATCGACTTGACGCTATTCGAGAACCACCCCATCCTTGTATTACTCCAAGCTTCTGGTTTATTTTTTGTAAAACTCGCGATTGGCTCCACGATTCCTCGCAAATTCGACGATAACTTCTACTCTCCTCTTCCCATCCCCATCCTACACGGTTCGAGTATTAAGCGTTTATAACCTCGGTTAGTACGTTCGATGCGTATTTCAATTTGGTCCTTTTTGCATAATTCCCTGTCGCGCGTCCATAAAGAACCGATACAATGTATGCGAGAGGCGTGGGCAGGAAGAGAAAATCGAATCGGTTGCGTTGGAGTTTGATTTTTCGGATCGACGTCCCCCTTTCGAGCGTTAAATGTTAGAGCACGTTATGTATGTACGAGGTAACGCGTGCTCGGGGCGAGATTTTTTGATTGTCAAACTCCGCGATCGGAATTTGTGATTTTTCCCGCAAAATGTTCGAAAAAGTTTTGATTATTAATTGTTTAAGAAAAGATATGGAATGAAAACTTGGATCCGAAAGAGGTGAAATGGACTGAGTGAGCTGAGCTGGATTGAATTTTTCTTGAGGTATATTTCCAAGACGATCTGGAGTTTCTCACTAAGGTCTTCTATATTGACTTGTCACCATGTATACATTAAATTAGAAGAAATTGAGGTCACAAAAAAATACCACGGTAGAGCGTTATGGCCAGTTTTCATTCTTACCCAAATTTCAATTCTAAAAAGTTTCCTAAAAGGTGTTATTTAATATATAAAGCAGTAGGGTATTATTGTTTAAGAAATATAGAAAAGTGTGCAGCAACTATGTTCTGAGGTAAGGTTCATATTTGCTGATATTAATATAAATTATCATAGTTATGTACTTTAGTGTAGTTATCCTAGGTTTTTTCTTGTACTACAACTGCAACCTAGGGAAAACGTTATGATCCCAATAAACAGTATTAACCTATAGAAGTGCCATCGAAATCAAAGCACAACCAAGAAAGTCTAAAGTATCATACATAAGTGGCAGAGTAGATTTATTTCTCAATAACTCTATAACTCAAAACCTATTGAGTCTTGATTATAGTAACAACAATTACCCCTAGAAATAATACAGGCTGATTGAAGTTACTAGGGAGTTCATGATAACTTAATTAACATTTCAGACTTTCGCCGAACGAAACGGTGAATGTCGACATACGCTGCAAAAAGTTGACATTCACCGATTTCGGTCTTTCGCGGTAACACATATTTAACATCTAGAAAATGAGCAACGGAACGTCAAATCGGTGCGATAAATAATGTCTTTATACAAGTATAAGTACTAAAGTACTTTTATACAATGCAGTTACGACAGTTGTGAGAAATTTTAACCACAGAAAATATTTGGTGACAATCGTACGTAATCGTAAGTATTTTTGATGCCATATGCTCCAGGTACTCTTTTCCACGTTCATTATTTATTTTTCTGTCAGTCAGAAATGACAGATGGTACATAATGAGATTATTTTACGAGTAGATAGTGTAGGAGAAAGCAACCATTAAATTTTAAGCAACCATTAATGGTTTATTCAGAAGATCTCAACCAGCGAGGAGGGACCCCAAGTTTCGCCCCTCGGCGGGTAATTTACCGCACATAACGCGACTTAACCCCCCCTAACCGACGAAATAACCCCAACACGGCCCATTTGTTCTCGCATATTTCGCTTTGCGGCTCACGCTCCTAATTTACCGTAACATATGGCGCTGGGATAGCGAAGACATGCATAACCTGTCATTTCATCGATAATATCTTAAACGAATTCTCTCTCTTTCGTTTTTTTTCTTCTCTTCTTCTCTCTCGTCGTCGTTGATGCCCGATTTTTGTGACGCCGTAAAAGGAGAACCGGCGCGCGGTGAGATTTTACGGTGGAGATAAAAAAAAGACTTGTGAACAGATACGGATCGCATAATACCATCGACGACGAGGTGGAGGAGGCGAGGGGCCCCTGAATCGTCCGGATTTTTTAGAGAAAACGCATACTGATCGCCTTTTTAGACTCTTCATTGCTTCAACACAGTGCGATCAAAAAGTTCGTTTCTTTTGTTAATCTAAACTTTAAAACAAGACCAAACTGCCCAAACCCAACAACCATACAATCAGTAGAAATATTTGCTATACATCTAGAACCTAAAGAACCAACAACCTACACTGTGATCAAATAACTCAAAAAGCTGACCAAGAGTAAGTTTGCGAAGATGCCTGAAAAGTCATAACACACAAGGAAATTAGATACCCAACGAACGACAGTCCAAAAATTCCTAATCTGACGACATTTGAACCAGCAGAACACATTTTGTGACACCCTATAGAATTATTAGAAATCATGATTTAATTCAATAGAAAACAGGAGTTTACTTGTAAGTTCTCAACCCAAAAAAAAAGCCTCATCGATCGCTCTACAATACAAATCCACTGGCTCATTCCTAAAAGTTACAATATTTAGAAATAATTTTCTAAAAAAATATTGCGTTGATATCCCTAGGCAATCAGAAATACATTTTATAAAAGATTTGATGTGTTATAGTGTGCACTCAAAGATGGCGCTGCAGCAACCGCGAAGAGTTTGAAATTCCCCTACTATTCACTATTGATTTCTCTCGATTTCGATTCAAAACTTCTCATTGACATTTAAAAGCCTCCATTGAATCCATAAACATTTTATTTACACATTAAAAAACACAATTCAAATCAATAAGATCCATAAATATTTCTTTCAACATAATATAGTAAATATACAAAAAAATCATAATCTACAAAAAATATATGCTACCAGTCTATTTCAAGTGAACAAAAAACTAACTGACAGATCGTTCCTGATATGGTAAAAATACCTCCACACAACTCGCAAACCATAACGCTACTTTACAAAATGGCATAAAAGAGAGAAAATGTCATTTCCATTTGAGCCATTGACCAATTAAAATTGAATCGCTCACGTGGGTTAACTACCTAAAATATCGGATAAAATACAAAGCCACATCATTTAAAATGTTCCTTTAGGAGTGTTCAATATCCTGTTTGAAAATAAATTAGGGAAGTGTAATTTTAATTGATCAATAAACAAATAACAATTATTAAAACTCTTCGAAACTAACTCGACCAAACGAAAAACCTTTGAACTGAATTTTAAATAAATTACATAGAAAATTAATTACACAGAAAACATCTTGTATTTTATATCCCATTTCATTTCTAACTACAGCACAAATTTTTTATACTTTTTGATTAGTGTTGTAGAAAACAAAACAGTTTTACACAAAGAGCTGGGAAGAGACGAGTGTCGAAAAAATGAAAAATTTTGTAAGCTCACTACACCTACCCTGTCCACATCTATAAAGCCGAAAATGCGAAAGAAAACCCAAAATTCTACCGAAAGAAATACAACCGATAATTTCTGTTACACGGTGTCAAACTCCTAGATTCAGCTAAACACCTACTGAACACAAGATATTCCAGAAATAATTCTGAAGAATTTCAATATTATACGGTACAGGTTTTTCGAATCACTGCGAAATTTATAAAGTTGGAATTGTTCCAGATTTACTCCTAACAAAACTTTTAATTAAGCCGAGTATTTTCAACTTCATTTCGAATCTCTCCAGTCTCGGAGTCCGACACCACCGAAAAATAATTTCTTTTGCACACCTTCAACTCCCCAGTGACAAATTTGGAAATCTAGTTGCGAATTCAAAGAAGAACCAGTGAATAAATAAATTTTTAAATACGTCAGCAGGAAAACATAGACTGTTAATGGACACCGGTAATATGAATCTAAGAGTGAAACATTTAATACTTTAATATTTGAGGATATACATATAACTGTTGAGGTTCAGTTTGACCAACATGTAGTAAACAATCATAGCTGCGGATTTGTATGAGAGATTTTTGAACTGAATTGTTCATTTTAGAAACGATGCAAGTAGCAATTTCAGTCTCCAAACTACACTTGCACACTCGTTCCTAAAGAGAATTACTCAATTGCAAAAACTTATCATCAATCAAAGATTCAAAGTATTTAGATCGTCCATGAACATCCATCTATTAAATTTACGACATTACAATGCGTATGTATGTATAGATAATGTATATAATAATTATTTCTTTTAAATACAATTATTACACTTAATAGAAATTAAAAACTATCTTCCGAATCATCTAGATTGTTGAAGTTAAGAGCGATAGGTCTTATACCAGAATTGCTCTCTGACTGATACTCATCAGGGGTCGGAGAGTTGGGCAGGTCTATATCGGTGCTGTTTCCTATCGAGGGATCGAACGCTTCCTTTATTTGACTACTCGCGCCCTTCGGGTCCAAATCCGTCGCCCAACTGAAGTGCATCAGCGCTAGATCCGTGTTACCTAATTTCTTATGAACTTTACCTGAGAAGAAATTAAGGGTTCCTCAAATTCCGGTGAAATTCAACAGCACTCAACAATTCCATTCGCTGCACAATACGCCCAATATTGGAACTCACGGTATATTCAACATTCCCATTCATCGCACTTTATATATTCACTGCATTCATTGTACATGTATATAGATTTTTCAGTAAGAGTAAGTCCGTCGGGCCGTATAGCCCAATAGCGACTGGGGATGCTGAACGACTATTCAAGCATTGAGGGCTTAGCAAGAGCCCCATGCACTCATCAACTACAAACTTATGCTCTTGCAACATCTTAACTCACAGTATATCCATTCAACGCACGAATTGAACGTTTGCATATCATCCATTATATCTAACTCGTCATTCATTGTACCAACTCATTATCTGACAATTTTTTATTGCAATTTTCATGACAGTACCAAACTGAGAGCAGGCAATTTCTAATTATTCTTATGGTTATTCAATTTCTAATTAAATATGAATTATTATAAATTCAACCGATTTTTCTGCATCCAAAAAGTAGAATAGTCCATTGCGCCTAAGAATGGGTACTTAACATGTCAGAAAATGTTATCTTCTCAAATCCATGCAAATAAACCGTTTAAACAAAATTTTCCACTTACCTATTAAATAGTAGACCAGTGATTCTTTGGGAACAATCTCCTTCAATTCCTCGAGCTCCTTGAGCGCTTCATTGTGCCTGCCCAAGGCGAAGTAAATGGAGCCCCTGTGGAACTTACACAGCGGACTCTTCGGATTGTAAGCTATGGCTGCGTTGAACGTCGCGAGGGCTTTCAAAGTCTCCTTCAGCGCGTGCTGCACGACGCCGATGTGGCAAAGTATAACGCAACTCTTCGGGTTGACTGCCAGCGCCTTCTTATAATACATCTCGGCCAAACGGTACCGTTCCTGCTTGGAGTAGATCGTCCCCATGCCGAACCAGGCGTTGTAGTGTCTGGGGTCTAGTCGTATAGCGTTGTTGAAGCAACTCATCGCCTTGTCCAGTTCTTCAGTAGTGATATACTCGTGACCCAATAATGTATACGCGTAGGGGAAACTCGGGTCGACTTGCACGGCCCTTTGGAAAAATTTTATGGCCGTGTCGTGTTCCTTGTGCAAGGAGAAGCAATTTCCGTTGACGCACCACGTTATGGGTGAGTTCCTGTTACAGTCCAGGAGGTCTTTGGCTAGTGCCGAGAGGGCTACTTCTTTTTGTAAATGCCACAACGCCGTCGAGTAGACGTCCATAAATTCTAACCTGTAAGCAATACCAGCTTGTTAAAAGGGATCTCTAAGACCTAATATGATAACAGAGATTTGGTAATTTATTTTATCAAAAGGAAATTAAGCAAAGCACTACTTCAGGAATTTATGATTGAAAACATGTTTTGCCAAAACAAGTTACCTTTACAAAGAATAACATGTCTTACCTGTAAGGTTCCTTTTCGTGGACTTCCCCGAAATACTTAACACTCGTCTCATAATCGGCTTGCTCGAAGTAACACAAGCCCAACAAGGAATACACCCAAGAAGTCCCGACTTGGTTCAAAGGTAATGAGTGTAACTGTTCTATGGCCGTGGCGCAATTGAACTGGGATAAGTTCAGGTAGGCCTGTCCTATGTTCCTTAAGAGATGCATCAACCCTTCTGCGCTCTGCTTCTGCATGTGGATCATTTGCTGTAGGCAGTTATCAGAAGGTGTACTGGTTAAGGGTATTTTTTCTGGTTTCGATTCTGAAGTGACTGTCTCGCTCTTCTCCTTCTCAATTTTATTCCTTGTATTCAGTTCCGAGTAGTTCTTGTTGGAATTGCACTTCGCTGTACGCTGCTTTGTTTTTCTGGATGGTGATTTTGGAGTCACAAATTTATTTCTGAAAAGGGTTACGTTTAATAGATGAATAGAAAGGAATATTTTTAAAATATTCTTTATACTGTAATGTTGTCATTATAAATATGGTTTGATGTTTACAATTAGCACACAACTGCAAGGAGTAGTAGACAAATAACAACAAAAAGAATGTGTGAGCAATATAGTGATACTGATCATAATGGTATTTGTCAGAAATACATTGTCAGAACAAAATAACAGTACAAGAAAAAATATAACATATAACGGATTTCAGCTATATATGAGGCCACAAAACTTACAAGGATGATACTTTCAGAAACATAGAAATAAACCTGGAAAACAAAGCAGAGTAAAATTTTATAAAACAAGCCCACTGAAATATGTGAAGAATTACTAGTAACCTTAATGAATGAGAATATAAAGTTATAGAAAAAAGTGGACTGAATATCTGGAGCAAAGAACGCTAGAATACCATACTTGGCATTTCTTCTTTGGCTACAAGGAGGCAGCCGAAGATGATCGAGATACAAGTCTTCTGGAACTTAACCCCTTCATATAAAAAACATTCCAAAGAGAGCTTGGGAAATAATTCACCTTTACAACAGATTATTGCTTCGTCAAATGAAATAATTATTTAAAACAAGATTCCTTACGTGTTCGGTGGTGTTTTGTTGTTCTCCTTCACCGAGTAATTGTTGCTGAACAATCTCGAGCTCCGCCTCACGTTCTGTCCTGGCTGTCCGGTATGGGGTATCGGTGTCGTGTTCTGAATTGGTACATTCGTCGATAATAATGTGATGGGTTTCGATTCCTTCCGGCCCGTTAACCATTGTGTCATCAGTTCATCTCTAAACCGTTTACGTGGAGATTGGTGGTGATTCTTTGATTCTGCGAGTAAAATCGGTGAGAAAGGGCTGGGTGTGTTCATGTATTCCCCGTTCGGGACATATAGGTGACCGAAGGTCGGAGAAGCGTCCTAAGGAATAAGGAATACATTAAAATTTTGAGAAAACAAATCGCTCGATTTGTTTTTTGAATTTGATTTTGAAGTTGTTTGAAATTGAACTAATTTCAAGTTAAAACCTAGTCATATTTTTAAAACGTGAGAAACTAACAATACAACATAAACCAAGTGGATTAGTCATTAAATCCTAACATTTTTTAAAACCTGGACAAAGCTAACTTGTGAAATATACAAAAAACTTCAGCAATGTTATAGCAAACCAATTTAAAACTAAAATTCTATTCCATTCTAATGAATATGTTTAAAAATAGCTCACTTCTAGATCCAGTTCAGGTCTTGCATTAGATTTGTCAGTAGAGAGGGGCCAGATACCCGATAAATTCTCAGCTTCGGTATGCATTTGTTGGATCATTGGGCTCTCCTCTGGGGTGCACAGTGAATTAGGCTTCATGTTAATGACTGGATTCAAATTGGTTAACACCTGTGAGAGAGGTGTATTGACTGTAACATCTTGCGTGTCTGCGTTCGGCAAGGCGTTAGTGATAATGACATTGTTTATGTTATTGATGCTACTGCCGTGACATAGCGAAATGTTCTCGACATTATTGACCTGGAAAATTGTCTGAGGATTCGGTTTCTCGCCTATCTTGCAGAGTTGCTCGAAGCACGACCACAGAAATGGATTCAGCTTCAGCGCCCTGTTCCATGCCTCTACGGCTCTAGACGTCCGTTCAGTTTTTGCTGCTATTTTTCCCAGAAGCATCAGTGCAAAACTTGTCTGGTCACCATATTCTTTAATGAATTCGTCTCCGCTGAAATCATAGTTTTCTGAAATGGCTTTTTCTAACAGAGCATCTTCAGCCTCTGCATATCTGGAAAGTTATAATGTAAAGACCACATATTGGCTTTAGGTTGCAATACTTACTTTTCTAATTCGTAAGCACAAAAACTAAAGAGATATCTGCATCGAGAATTCCCAGTCCGTCCTTTTAAAGTGTAATAAGCATAATCCTTTTGACCGTTACGGAAGTAGGAGGTAGCCAGTAAGTAAAGGCTTTCATCTGTTTTGTCTAAAAAAGGCGTTTAATGTAATAACGTTACATATGATTTACATAAAAGTTACTATAATCTACTACTGACTTGAAATACTTTTCGATAAAATAAACAACAAGAGTTATAAGACTAAAATAACTACTCAATCCTTGCTGTTATGCTTACTATGCTTAAATAAGTTACGATTTAAGTCTTAAATCAAAGCAACATGAGTGAAAGTACCGCCCTATTATAAAACAAAACAACAGGGGTTTATTCCTTAATAAACAAAATAAAGTTAAGTGGAAGTTGTTTTTGAAATAGAAGTATCAAGGTTCAGCCTTACCTTCTGCATATAGCCGTTCGGACAGAAATATAGCATCAGGATAATCACAATTCGTTAAGCAATGCCAAATGGCAGCCTGCAATTAACGAGAAAACGTTAATGCGAACAGTGCAATTAGGGTATCGCAAAATTTACCTGGACAGGCTCTTGGACAATCATATTCTGAGGTGTCGTCGACTTGAGTTCGCACAAGTTCAGGCTACACATTAATCATAATTCGCAGCGGTAAGGAGAAAATCGGAAGCTACAAAACACAGACTAGTTTTTTTCCACCGTTATTATCAGTTTTTGACTGATTTCGACTATTTTTGTTGACATGAGAAGAAATGAGAAATGTCAACGGCCATTTTAGACATTCCGTTTATAGTTTCCTACCATACCGATTGAGAATGTCGTTACTACCAGATTCATGACGCTCCATTGCTAAGCGTTTTGTGGAGGTTTAAAACTATTGGAGCTCTTTTCGACTAAAAGCCCATTTTCACACTAAACACACACACTAAACACACCGCATATTCGTTTTACTCAAAACTCGCACGCCACGCCACGAAGAACGACAAGCCTAATAAATCTAAAGCGTCCTAAGCGACGCCGTCGTCGTGCACCGAATCTCGCGTCTGTCTGTTGTCTGCTGTTCTATGACACGGTAACCCGCCATGCTCCTACATGAAGATAGTACGTAGGTAGCTCCAGAGCTTGTCAAATCTCGTCCGAACACACTATATGCACACTATTAAGTTTGTTTATGGAACAGACCCTATACACTCCGCCTCACTCTTACTACAAACTCTTAAAATAACTACAGATTTCGTTTACCACAATTACGCTTCACTAGCTATCCGCCAGGGCGCGCGCAGAACTCGGAGGGGCCGCACAGAGCCTTCCCCCAGCACAGTAAAACGTGAGCATTATTTTGTGTCAAACTTTCGGTGCGGTAGGTTCTCACGACGTGCCGTGATGGTTTTTCGCGGGTGAAAAGGTTCCCGGCCGAAAAGTGCGAACGAGTCAGGAGAGAAAAGAGGAAAGATGATCGCTAACGGGCACGTCGTAGGCGACGGGTCATGGGACCTCCGCGTCTTCGTCACGGACCTGCAGACCGAGCGCCTGATCCGCGTCAAAGGCGATGTCCACATCGGCGGGGTGATGCTGAGGCTCGTCGAGGACCTAGGTTAGTACCATGTGATATGAGAGGTTGCAGATGCTCCAATGATGTTCAAAACGTCGCGGTCCTCCAGACTGTCGAATTAGATTACCTGAAATATCCCCATACGTTACTCGTATCTGACGTTTATCCCGTAAATAACTCATGAGTAAACGGCGAATCTTTCGTTTAAACTTCCCCCATGTATTGTTCTAAAGACGCAAGAGGGTGATGAAACATAACCTCACATTTTTCCCCAAATGGTCTCCGGTCCTTTAGTGGCAAACATGTGTTAGAAAGTTGTTTTTACATGCCGTTTCCAGGATAGTTCTGTTTTCTTTTTCGGGAATTCAGTGCAACTTTCGTCGGGGACGTTGATTCACTCATCCGGCATGGGCGTAGCATCTGGGATTATGACTACTTGTGTGCTTCAGTCACAATCGATTTAAAGTAATATTTATTCCTTGATGTAGACTTGAAGCTTAGGCAGGTTTACATCTTCGTAGTGAAACATTCTTCCTGGAATCGTAATCACATGTAGATCACTATTTGGATAAGGGATTGTAATTGTTTGTGACAACACCGGTATAATATTCTACACCAGTAGTGAGCAATCATTTGCATTGCCATAGTGGCGATGAAAGCATGTTCAGGATTTGTCCCAGCAAGCAGAAATCTATACTTGTATAAGAAGTACCATAAGAATTCTTCTACTGATAAGTACTCAGTGATTTCATTAAAATTCTTCCATCCTATGGCTATCACTCAGTCGGTATTACTAATTCGCTGCAGGCTAATTAGTTAATTATCGGTTTTTATGGCAATACAGGTTTAACTTTCCACGAAACAGTAATGAGCAGTCTTTATTGGTGGTGAAAACATAAAAATGTGTCAGAGGTGTTCCAGAAAGCAGAAAACATGTTATTTTAGACATCCATGTATGTGCTGAAAATAATGTTAATAGTAAAGGCAAATGGCAAAATGGTTTGTATGATCTGAAGTAATTTTCTGCTTGAAATCTGAAGCGCCTTACCATGTTGTTGTGATCGTTAAATGATGCAGTTTTTCAAAAGAATGACACAGTTGCAAATCAGATAAAACTTATAGAAGTTGCCAAATGAAAATTCTTCCTCAAGAAATGTTTGGAAATTATATTTATAATGAATTTAGCTTGTCTTGAAGTCCGGTGAGATTCGTCGAACTCCTTTTATCTTTGTGGCCGTACGTTTAACATTAAAGCTAAATTTATTTCGATCCCTCAGCTAAAACGTTGCCAAGTAATTCATAACGTTGTGATCAATTGTTTTCACATTTCATATAACGCACCTGAAAATACTTTTACTGATTCTTGAAGAAGAAACTCTTTAGTCTTAAACAACCTTTGTTGTTATGTAAAGAAAAAGTTTTCGGTACATACAAATACATACAAATCGGTAATCGATGTTTTTCTGAGTCCTTCTATGGGGAACTGTGCCGCCATGTACTTTTCACGGCTCATTCGACGCTCTAACGACATTAATTAAAACCATGAGTTATGGGTAGCAGCCGGCTGAAAACACGCCTCGCGATTCGTCCTCGAACTATAGGAAAACAATAACTACCAATACTACTACTGACATTTAGAACTATCGTAAACTTACATCTATGCCTTTTTTTTGATTGAACTGAAAGTAGAATTGTCCTGAAATTGAAGTGTTGTTACTTTTCCAGTACTTCTACAGCACTGTTTTGTCGTCATTTACGTAATTGGTTAATCTTTGAACAATTGTTCGGTCGTAAAATTATGGCACATCCGCATAAAGTACGATAGTGACATCATACATTGCGTATTAGTATAATGATAAAAAAGTTTCCATTACAAGAAGTAATCATGCGGTAAATGCGTTGATAACGCTCTAAAAACGTTACTAATGCGGTGATTTAATCTAAATGAAATAATGTTTTTCAGCAAATTCTACACGATCAAACAGTTTAATGTCTTCGATGAAATCTTCTTCTGAATTTAATTTATTAGAATATTCGCACCTTTTGATCGTCGTTTGCGTTAAATTTCATATTGTAAACGGGTCGATAACAACAGCTATAAAATTCGTCTAGGACGAATCTCGAATAATGAGGCTTTTAAAATATTTATGGGTTTCCCAAAATAAAACTCTTTCATAATAACATTTATTTAAACTATAAAATAACAGAAAAACATCTAAGGAATCGGGTAATAAACAAGCCTGTTTCATATTAAATCCGAAATTGTTATTCCGGATTTAATTCGTTCCGGATTAAACTAGAAAAAGGTATCTAATTGAACACTCATTTCTTCCTGCATTCAAATTGTACTTAAACCACTTCTCAGTTTTGGAATTCAGAAAGGCACAAATCAAGCCACTCAAATACATTAGAAAATAATTTTATATCCTGTTTGGTCGTTCGATTAAGTGTTCTGCGCATAGATCATGCGTCCTGTGTGTTTGTACCTATAAGCTCTAACCGCGCATGATTGGGCGGGGCTAATGGACAACTGACGTCATATTGTGAGTAAACAACTCGCGATACAATGAAAATTTTTCCTGTGGACAGTGAGAGCTCTTTTATTCTTTCCATCGTGGGACGGATTCACATTGATAAAGGCAAATCTTATTCGAAATCGCCTTTAACTCTGCTTTCTCTCTCTCGGTCGCGCCGCTGACGCCTGATTTGCATGAAATCGCGTTTGGGGAACAAATGAAGCGAAACGCGAGCCTGTCCGTCCATTTACGGAGATCTGAACGACAGCTTTTCTAATAAGTCAAAACGCCTACCTCGTCTCAATCGTCCGTATCTTCTACGGTCCTTTTAAGTCCGCGGAAAGCTAACGGAAAGTCGGTATCGAAAAATAACGCGAGACCGAAACGTCGTAACAGATCGAAACTGATTTTTGTGTCATTGATGAATGGTGGTATATTATTTAACTAGCGTATTGATTATACACAGGTTATTACCCACGTTTACGTTTATAATACGACCGAGTGGGTAATGGTCATTGTACGCGAGTTGAGTAGCTACAACTGTAATCTAAAATTTACAATTATATTATTTTAAGATAAATATTGAAGATTACTTTTAATTGTGAAACTTAACCTTTTAAACTGATTTATTGTAGTGATATTCTAATTACGTATTTACAAATAACGTGCTTAATACGTATATCCCGAATAGTCATGTATTTACCTCGTGCCTGCCTACTGTGCCTAAAACGGACTTTTTATGGCTTTAACCCATTTTGGATTTTTTTCTGTTTATTTTTGCCTTAACTCAATACCAATGCAATTTGTGGCTTAACGACTTCTTTAGGATGATACCTTTAATTGGAGGTGCTCCACACCTTTGTATTTGTGGTATTTTTTGCAATCACGAGTAGAGACCCAAACGATAGAATGTCAATGGGGGGAGGGGGGTCACTTCATATTTAGAAATTCTTTAGCGCGTCTATGAACTACCCTTAAGTGATTAATAATAAATGTTAGCGAGGGAACACTAAGTACGACGCTCAATGGAGACAGATGTGTCTTTGAGAGTTTTACTTACTTTTCTGATTTTAAATTTTGAAGAATATCTTCCTGATACTTTAAGCCAAATGATTTATTTAAGTTTATTAGCAATATGACTGGTTTCACCAACTTTGACGGGTGCTAAGTGAATATAGTATCGATAATCGGGTTTTACTGGCATACTATCTATCTTACACTATATACTATTGTATTGGCATATTGTAAGTATGGGCGATTTTTTTAACTGCTAGTGGTATGAGGCGAATCATTATTGTTTTCCACAGGAAATTCTAATTCATTATCGAAACCTTAGAAACCTTTTCTATGACGACTTTTAATTTTCGAATTTTGGCTGTTGGAAAGTGGCTGCTAACTTCATACAGGACAAAAATAACACCATACAGCACAAAACACAAAACAGTTACAAAATGTGAATCAATCTGTTCTCTGCTTGGTTCAATTTGAATTCGACATAAGAGTGAAAGTGGTAATGGTATTAAGACTCTTAAAACACTACTATTCATTACAGTGTATATCATTTACTATGAGAAATCGTCTGTTATTTGGTAGTTGCAAATAAATCCTATTTCTGGATGTTAGACATATCGAAGGCACGGACAATTAGTTTTGTGCTGAACGGTTCTCGCGCTACGAAATCGGTTTCTCGGACACCCTGTAGAGGTTTTTAACGCGGTGTTAATCTGCACCCGAAAAGGAGATGTTGCGTTCGTCTTTTCTCACGTAAAAGGAACGGGAGTCTTAAAAGGCGCGCGTTGCGTAAAATCCATTAAGACGGACGTTCCATGCGCACACACGAGGAAAAAACAAATTACGATTCCTGCCTACTTTCCTGTACGACTGCCAAGATTCGATTCGGGAAGAGGAGGAAATTCGGGGAGATGAAACGTCGTCGGGTTAAAAAAACTTCAAACGGACTGGACGTTTTGTGTTCGAAGGTGCTTATAAATAATTTAGTGTGAAAGTACGGCACGCCTCTGAAGTTCTTGAAGTTACGGGGTGATATTAATATTCAAGTTTGTGCATGCACATGCAGTCTGTAACATGTCCAATGTGACAATCTTTAAATGGTTTATATGCTAAACATTTCAATTTTCATCTTTATTCCTAAAAGAATTGTCGCCTAAGGGTTGTCAGACGGGAATTAGCATAACGATAATTTTGTCGCAAAATGCGTTTATTTCCTCCAGTAACGAGGCACGTTTTCAGTTGTCTGGCTGTTTAAGCAAACAGAATATCCTATGTTAAAATAGAAACATGAGTCATTTGCATGGTGATTTTGTGACAGTTTGGTGCGAATTGTCACGATGGCCTTACTTTTTTGGAGTAAATCTGGCAGTTTCCGTTAATTATGAACATTATATGGGGTGTCAACCCTTGATCATATTGATGTACAGAACGTCTGATTTCGACTGGACAGCATAGTCCAAATAACCTGCAATACCTACAGTAGTAATGACGTATAATTCACCATATATGTCAAGTAAAGCCCGAAAGAATTTTTCGAAGCCGCAGATCTCGCTTGCAGCAGTATGGAAAGCACTATGCCGAAATATTTTCAAAATTACATGAGGTAACGTTTGTACGTTTTTTAAAGTAATACTTTTGGTAAATGAAAATGTGTTCCTCCTATTTTCAATAGAACTTTTTTTTTATATGCTTTCAAAAACAAATGAGTTTTGCTGAACCCTGCAATATAACTGTTTGATGATGGAGAAGCCTTCTAAGGCTTTTGAAAGAAGAGCTAAGAAGGCCTGTGAGCAGTAGTGAGTAATAGAATTTATTTTAGTCTTTGTGTTTCAAGTGCCTTTGAAATTTGAGGTTCAAAGCTATTGAATTTACTGTAATAGTAAATTCATTAATAATAATGTAAGATGTTAATACAATATTCAAATATCTCACGAGAGTGACAAGAATAAATTTATAGATTTGCGAATGGAGTTTCCTGAACATTCATGAATGTAACGACTGCTTTCAGATAAAAAAAAAAATAATTAGACACAAATAAACAAAAAAAATCTATTAATCAATATAATTGCGGAGGTGTTACCCATTTTAGTGTTCTTTATAAAAATGTTGCATGTTCCAAGAAAAAGAAATTCCTTATGCCTGCTCGAGATTTCTTGGAATTGAATTTTACGACTTGCCATTACTTTTTAAACCGTTCCGATTTTCAGAACGACCTTTTTAGCCTCGGTGTTTACCTTTTTTATTTACTACTCGTGATGTTTCTAGTAAATTTTTAAACTTCTGAGAAGGAATGTAGGGTAAATTTGCCACGAGAGGCTTCCCTGGAATTTCCGATGGCGCTTCGTTTTTATTTCGTCTTTTCTTTGAATTCTAGTGGGATTCTAATAGTTTCTTTACGAATTGAAAGCGAACTTTCTTCAGACAATTCTACAATTTTTAATCATACAATAGGGGATAATGTATATTTTTTTTTGTTTGATTAATTAGTAATACAGTTTAACACAAAAGCATAGGATCTTTAAAACAATAAGCAACAAAATATCATTGTTCAAATGCTATCAAAGAATTGAAAATTTTAGGTAGAAACCTTGTTCGGTCTTCTAAGGACAAATTGGCGTCTTTTGCTTTGGTAAACCTTTCACCACCTAAAAGAAAGATTTGCATTCTCTTTCCACGCTCAATTAAAATAGTCGAAAAACCCTTAATAGCCATTTGAACTTACAAACCTGCTGTGGTCTGAGGGTGCAAAGCAAACTTACAACTCTTATTTCTTATGCTCCATCTGGCCGACTGTGTAATAAATACTGTATTTTGGAATAGAGCGACACGCCACTTTTTAAATGCACTAAGTGTATTGAGACTTCCATAAGCATGTCAGATCTGACCGGAAAGAGAATACTAAATTCTCCATACTCTTAGGGGTACCATTTTCCCTATTTAACCATTTTTTTTTTAAATCTAGTTGATCCAGCTGATTTGCTAAAGCTGGTTCAGTCTTGCAACACTATTAGTATTACCAACCCTTTCAAGATAAAAGTTGAACTGCAATTTCTTAAAGAGAGTGTCAAACCTGCAACACGAAAGAAAATATCACGCAAAAAGTGTATTTTAAGACTCTTTTCTTTTGTAGTCAGACTGTTCCACTGTTATTTAAGAGTTGTATGTCATTTTCTGGGTCCCTAATAATAAAACTTTTATCTATCTACGCAGACTAGTCTGCTGTTTACTCCTTAGGAAGTTCTTAGATAATTCATGACTGATTATTATCTTCGTGGTGCATCCGTCTTCATTTTCGAAGTTTCGTTATCTCCGCGTGTTAAGTTTCACGTGTGCCCTACCATAAACAATCTTTTAAACAAATTCCCCATTAGGCCTACCCTCTGTATATACAAGTATAGGTATATTTATAAAAAATCCGTTCGGGCGTGCTGCTTCTAATGTAAATAACGGTGACAACGTATTTAAGACGCTCCGGGCATAAACAGGAAGTGTGGAAAGTGTTATCAAAACTCGATTTATACACACGTACACACAGAAGCGTCCTTGTTTCCAATATACTCGGAAAAAGTAGTCATAAGTTAAAGAAGAGCGCGCGTTTGCTGTTTACGGAGGCGGTGGTGTAATCAACGCGTTACGTTCGTATGGTTTGCCATCCAGAAATTTCAGTATCGTGAAGTATGAGTAAAAAAGAACTATTAAGCGAGCAAATTGACCGAGTTTTTGTATAAAGGGAGGTCGTTCCAGGTCTGTATTGTTCCATTATATAAATGCCAGGGTCAAATTTACCCGCCAAAATTTCTACTCCAAATATGGCGGACATTACGATATTATATATATCTGGGGACTGCAGACTCAGCATATGTACCCCTGTGGATTGTATGAAAATTTTAGTTGCTAAAGCAGCCAATGTCGCTCTAAATGTGATAATTGGACTTAAATGGAAACAATTCGTGAACCTTCCATTGTCTCTCCAAATGTTTTACAATATTGACGTACAATATAAAGACCTACTTTTAAATTTAAGTCATTTATAAGTACACTGCATTTTTTGATCTTATATTTGAACTTATTACGAACTTAATTATTTCTTGCCACACTCATCATTGATGTTTTGCATAAATAAATAATATAGAAATCAAATAAATATTATCCAGAGCTAAGCTTGTGACTATTAAGTTGGGGTAGGACAATATAATTTATCAGTGATCATCATGATCGATTTCTGCTCTCATTATTGTACATACGTTCTATCAATATAACATAAATGATCAATTACTTCTTTCATCATTACTTGCTTTCACAGTAACTTTTTACGCTTACTAACTTCAAAACCATAAGATCTAAGTTAGTAACAAGTTTCTTGGATCCTTGGAAACTACGAAAACCCGAGGGAAATAATTCGACCTATTAGTCAAGATGCTCTTTCCAGAATCAATGAATCAGTGGTTCCTTACGCCTATTACACAGTTTATTGAAGCTGAAAATGTTTATGTTCAATGTTTTGTGGTCTCTTAAATTGAGTTGGATGCATAGAGGCAATTTTCTAATTTACAACGTTACTGGGTCATCAACTTTATAGTCAGGATGATGTTGGCACTATCTGATCCAGGCGTTCCATACGACGCCAAAAAAACTAGTGGGATCTAAAATGATGCCATTTCCAAATTGCTGGATCCTGGAACCCATAGGATTCTTTAAGAGGTACAGTTAAGTACTTAGCCACGTTCCAAATCTGGGTTCTGTTTCCGTTTGGGTTTGGGGATTGCTGAGACTTAACCATTTCCTCAGGTAACGTTTACTAAAACAATCGCTGACGTTACAGCTTCACGTTTTAATGGAATCTTTTCCCGCTGCGTGCGACGTTTATCACGTGTTCGCAATAATTTCCAGAATCTGGTGGGTTCGTGACAGATTATTTACAATCCCCTGTCGCAAACACTCCCACATCTTGCGGCTGAGGTGTCCTTCAATTATTTTTTAACGCGAAAATCGTCCGAGGTTAGGCCGGTGGGTTTCCCGGATCGATACGAGGGGGCTGATGCTTTTTTAGGGAACATCGGGTAGTCCTGGATCGATGGGATAGTCACGGGATACCACACGTGGACTATAGTAAAATCGTGAACAGATTTTTGTCTATGTGTTCCTTCGCGCTAATCTTTTAACTAATTTGGACGTGGTTTTCGGTGATGCATTAAGTTAAGTAAGGGGTAACATTTAGTGTTTGTTTCATTTAAATCGGTTCACAAATAGAAAAGGTATCTAAAGACGAAATGATGTAAAATGACAGTGTCAAATAACTTGACTTTTTTAAAGTAATTTCTTCGCCGACAGATGGCGCCTGTCACTCATGAGCTAGATCTGTAAATTAATCTGTTACAATGATATTCTTACATCAGCTATAATAGTTATATTGTATAGAATGTAATTGCCGAAGTGCAATAATAATAGGTAATTAATTTACGACTCTCACTTCGCGTCTCACGGTGTTACGTCACCGACTTTTATAGCCGTCGTTTAGCACCTTTACTATAATCGTTTAATACACCCATTGTGTATACCCGTTCCATAATTTCACACCTGAAGGCGTATCGATAGCGATCCGGTAGCCTTTTGTGTCCCCATCGAGGACTATCGCAATACTGCCAACTTTTCTCCGGCAGAAGTTTACGCAACTAGTTTATTTATAACCGAATGACTTAAAACTTTTTCTTCGACACAGAAATAGTCGCGGAGGTCCGAGTATCGTGGCATCGTCGGCGACGGCGACGCCGTCTTGATTGTCTTCGAAAATTAGAGGATTTTAGGTTCCACGCAGTTGTACAAATGGGGAAATTGACCTACGAAAGGTCTCCAGTTTAGATTATTAAAAAATTATTTCAATAGAAGGAGAGAGGAGGTAACTTTTTCGAAACAAACCTTGTGAACTTTTGCGCAAGGTAGGAATAAAATGTTCTGCTGTTAGGATGTTCCCTACGAAGTCTCAGTTGGATTATTTTGGGAAAGTATTAGTGCTGATGATTATACAGTATGTTCTGTATTGTTAAATTAATAACGAACGATTAATTTCACAATAATACGCAGTTTGTTGTTAATCTCGTTGATCGACCATATGGTAGAATTTAAATTATAATGAGAATTAAAGTATGGCCAGTAAATATGATGTGAAGAGCATTTTGGATGTTTTTACTTGTTAGCACTTTTTTGAAGCACAATATGCGTGCGCATCTCTGGTACATAAGTTCTGAATTAACAAGTTTAAAATATTTCTATTCACTATGTACATACACATATACGTAAACAGAGGTATGTAAAATCCAAATTGTTTCCGCTAAAAAAATGACTTCGTTATGAAAAATAATGTTAGAGATAAACTGCATAATAATAACAATTACCAGGGGTTCAAAATTGTACCGTAAATCAGATAAATTCAAATGACAAATCAGCGAATCAAAATATGCTTCTTTGTAAATAAAAACATCACTAAATCGCATTAAACTTGTTGTTAGCCTAGAAACGTGTTGGAAGCATTACGACTTTTAAATTTTTGCGAGATTGAGTTGTTTCAGACAACGAATACGTGATTTTATTCAAAACTTGCACTTTTAAGGACTTTAAGGTCATGTAAAGTATACGCAGAGGCGTGTATATGAATTACCGCTATTCCAAAATCCGGTTACATGCATAATAACCTAAGAAGTTCAAGAATTATGCGCAAAAGCAGAAAGCATTATGCATATTCCATACGGTTTTAGCTGTTAAGCATATTCACCGAATGTTTTACCTTATTATTCATACTGACTGATTATCTTTTATGTACATTTTTAGTTACATAACTTAATTATTTTTTACGACTACGACAAAACCCTGTATATACAGTTGCACCTTTTATATCCTTGCTTTTCTTAATAATTTTGATTTACTACGAACATAATTTATATGTAAAAAATCGGAATTTTTACAGGGCCTATACCAAATATAAAATTTCCGAATTTCTGCAGGGCTTATATCAAATATAAAATTATTGGATTGATTGCTTTCATTTACTTCCATTACAAGAGCAATAATATTTCGAAATGCACTAGCATGCTTATCATTTTGAGAGCTTGTTTTTGGAATTTTTTTTAAGCTGTATTCCTCACTTTTACAATTTTTACCAAATTTGGGTTCTGTTCCAAACAATGCATAAGTCATATCTGAAGGTCTATTTTTGATCAATTGAATTCATTCATTCTTTGGTGTTACTATCCATGGTTGCCAACATTTCTTTAATATCTTCGTTTGCTCGTTCTACACTTCTTTGGTTGCTGAAGCCAATATGCAGCCAGAGCACGATGTAAGTGACGTCATTTACTCTTCTCGACCGTTGTCGCTGAAATAAAATATAATAATATTATTTTCCTTTTTGAATATTGTGATTGCAATTGTAAAACATCTTTATTACAATATAAGACGTTATAATTGTCTAAAATTCAAATTTAAATGCAAGTGAATTTGAAAAACAGAGTAGAACGTAAGTACTAGGACATCTTCGAATAGTACACGTAGTAATATTTTACAATTATGGAGTTACTTGGTTTTGCTCTGCGCTTTCTCTAAATTCCACAATGTATGATTCCATGAAGTCGCAAACTGTAAATAGGACCGACCCCCGTTGCCTTCACAGGGGGAGGTTGAAAGAGGTAACCATTTTGGCTCCTGAACGTTTAATAGGCGTATATGCTACAAAGCCTTTTGCTAAATTTTAACGACCAGAAGATACTACAATCATAAATCACGCCCATTCAGAAACCGACATGATGAAGGATTTTTCCTGCAATAAATCATTTACACACGCATCTACAATTCTATGGTGCAAAAATATCAAAACTGCAATGGGTGTATTAAGAAATGGAAAATCACACTAAAATTAGTAAGTGAATAGATACACTTGTATACTCACTATTATTATTAAATCCTTCCAGCAAAAATGGTTTATATTTTTTAGTTAGGATTATTTATATCGAATTAAATTCATAAGTTAAAAAATTGCCACTATTTTAGGTTTTAAGGGGCATCGCAGAATTATAATTTCACGTTTATATAAGAGTTTTCAATTCAGTTTCGTACGGTTGGCCCTTAAAGGTCATTTCGACTAGACAGGATGAACCATGTGGAAAATTCTAGAATGGCTTTTTGGAAAAATTTGACTAGAATTTGAGGAACTTAGAAACATCCAGGACAACCTGAGATCAATAAAAGTGTACTAGGTGTTAAGGTATTAGGAACCTAAGATTGTCCTATTTTAAACCTGAAACATTCTAACTTCATTTGGTAGAATTGGGTACTGGAGCCCATTTCCATCGGGCAGGAAGAAAGTTGGAGAATTCTTAATTTTTAGTACACCTTCGAGATTTGTAGATGGAATCAGGAGAGTTTCAAAATCTGAAAGACCTTAGAAAGGTGTAGTTAGTTTGAGAATTGTCGAACATTCTTAGCAGCCCTTTTAGGTTTCTTTAGAAGCAACTTGTTGGCCCAGATTAGGTCTTAGCCCATTTCTTTGTGATGGATAAGCCTCGTGGCGAAATTTCAAATAAGCTCGCATCTTTTCATTACACAACCAGTTAGCAATATTTTTAGTAAGCAATCTTTAGTAAGTTTCTTTAAAAATCAGTGGCAAACTGTGCGCCGCAAGAATCTGCCCTTGAATAGCAGTAACAAGGCA
Source organism: Cryptocephalus primarius (assembly GCA_963576515.1). Classification (NCBI taxonomy): domain Eukaryota; kingdom Metazoa; phylum Arthropoda; class Insecta; order Coleoptera; family Chrysomelidae; genus Cryptocephalus; species Cryptocephalus primarius. The sequence goes on along the minus strand of OY754938.1, from coordinate 16,054,523 downwards.
TTAAGTTTAGTGGATCCCTTGGATGCTCCAGTGTCTTTGAGCGGAATCCTTTTCGAGTTTCGGTTGCTAAGCGGATGGAGGCAAAGAGGCCGAGAGCACATGAAGACCGGTGGCAAAAAGGCGCAAGGTCGCCGTATCAACTGTTAAGCAAAGTAAGGACGTAAGGCCTTTCTCGGGTGTCGAGACCGTGACATTAGCGAAATTCACGTATACCGAGTCCGGGATTCCTTCTCAGGTTATTCACTTCACTCGACCTTTTCGCAATCTGCCAAGAATTCCATTAGGCATCTAAAAATTTCCCTGTGGAAGTTAATGGAAATGATACAAGTCGCGTAATTGCTGAAGCGCAATGGTGCTTTTGTCCGCAGTAGCCAATTTAGTTCGTTAGAGAGTGCAGAAATGCGTTTGAAGTGGTAATTTTTTGAAGTAATTCAAGGGAATTTTTTTGTGTTTGTGTCTTATGCATTAGAAAAAAGTACATTGAGGAATTGTTATTTCATTTAAATCGTTTGATTCGTGTACTGCAGGTGATAACGATATTAGAAACCCAACTTTCATTATTGATGAATGTAATGCTTGTAATAGAAACAGACAACAAAATCAAAACTTATCGGTATCGACGAAATTCAATCCAATGTTTACTGTATTAAAGTCAATAATGTGCTATAATATATGCTACTTTTAATTAAGGTACTGCTTGAATCTTTATTCTTGTACAATTTAATCATGAATAATCATGGCAAATATTTGGGCATATTTTGTGGGGCATACTTTCCAATCTTTTTTCTCGCCTTCGATAGTTGTCATGGATTCTTGTCAAAATAACCAACATAGTTACTAAATAAATAATTTTTCTATAATTGTAGGAAATGTATTCAAAACAGATAATTCACAATTTTGTATTTTTAGAAATTTCGATGATAAGAAAATGCTACATGATAATTGAAAGTCGCAAAGCATCTACTGCCACTTTTAACGTCATGGTCTAAGTTTTATGCAAGGTTCTAAAAATACAGTTAAACCTACTCAAAGCAATTTCGTTTATTTTTCTTCACATCCATTTATTTTTAAAGAACTAAACAAAAGTTTTATTGTGTCTATTAGCTTTTATCTTTTTCTGATATAAATCCGGCTTACATTAACGGCTTTCGGGTATTTTTCAAATCGTTTTGTTACATTTTCTGCATTGCTACTTGAAGTCACGTTTTGTAAATTTAGTGATTTCATTTTCGCAACCTACTTTTAAAGAAATTCTAGTGTAATCGCACTGTATCATTGCAACTGTTTCCAGGGAGTTATCAGTACTTTTTAAAGCTGTAAAACTCGCTGGCGGACTTTGCTCCCTCAAACGCACCAAAAATGAAACCATATTTTTCATCTCTAATAATAATTTTTAATCCGATGTGAGTACAGGAAACAATTTTATCATTTATCGGTAAAAATTCACGTTCATAAATAGTTTCCGGCGCTAATATTATAGATGGAGGGGCTTTGGAGAGTTTATGCTACAATATTTACAAGTGCCGTTTTAAATATACACAAACAGTATGCGCGTGTGGGTTATTTTTAAAGGTGCCACTCTAAATAATGACTTTCCGGGTCGCTTTCCGATGCACATGAGTACATCTCATGAAAAGTGCCGGAATTAAGAGAGATGCCGTGGGTTTGATCATTCAACGGTGAATTTAAAAATGGGTTTAGTATACTAAATTACAACTTAGAAAAATATGAAGGAAGTTAAAGGCCGCCTCCACGCATATTTCCTTAATTAACGTAGATACATCCGGAGATTGAGAAACTAGGCATAATAGGAATAGATGAAAACAGTAACGCTAATTTGGACTTGTTATCTTAATTCAATTTGAATTTGAATTTCATTATATCCGAAGGATTTGAAATGGCCACTCTTGTATTAGCTAATTTTTTTCTCCAAGTTATTTATTAGTTTGTTTTTCACTCTTCACGACGGGAAACGTCCTCACACGAGGAAACCATAGGGCATGTACGATGCTACTTCAGTGATCTAGTGGGGCTAAGGTTTCTACTACGTGGAGAAAAAAACCCAAAGGCATCAAAATATACTAGTGCTATAAAGCAAGTATAATCAGAATAAATCTGAAAAGGTCCAGGTGGAAGAGGTTATCTGTCTATCTAATTCGATTGAAAAGGTACTATGAGCTTTTAACGAAAGATATCAGAAGCACTTTTTGGCCCAGGCTGGGAGTAGTCATTGGCATAATAGTCACGCCTAAGAGCCGCCTAATATGAACATGTGAGAAGAATAGAGACAGAAAAGTCCCTCTTTGTTATACTGTTGAAGATTGCGAAAACATCGAAATTGCGAAATAAACTCAATCTGGGTGAAATCTGAAGGCAGCTCTCCAGTTTAATTTTTTTGTCTATAAACTACAAAATGCACGTTCTCGTTTCCAAATCCTACTTAACTTTATCGAACCGTTCGATATCCCAGCCACCTGCGTAATTACGTTTCTCAATTAAGCATTAAGTCCAATAAAACAGATAATTTACAGTATACGTTTTCCTTCTGACCCTATTTCTCCCGCGACCTTTCTCTAAGGCTAGATCGCTCTCTCGGACTGGTCCAAATTTGGCGACAAAAGACTGAATTCTCGGCCTACTCTCCGGACGACGTTCGTACGTTCTTTTTCGCCCACTTTCCCGCATATCGAATTCCGTAATGGAACAAACACGAAGTATTCGGACGTGCAGCTCAGGCGACCCACGCGCGGACTAGAAAAATTTCGAAATAGGAAAAATTGACGTGTGGTGATGGGAAGGTTGGATCTTGCCAATTAGGCGTCTACAAGTTTGTTCAATCAGGGGATCTTCGATAACTTGAGGCAAAGTTTCGGGCTGTTACTGCATTTGGTCTTCAGGGTTCGTTGGGAAATCGTGGTATAATCCTTGCGTTTCGCCAAGAATGGCTCTGCGTCCTAATCTACCTACATACACGGCGTTAAAGGTCAAAAAACTGTTTTGGAAACCGCTGGACCAGAAATTTTGAAAAAATCCCCAAAGAACTTCCTTAAATTGTCTAAAAGAAATTACACAAATTTCGATAAACTCTTGTTATATAAAAGTTTTGGTTTTTTTTTTAATAATTTATCCTGAATTTCTTATCACGAAAATATATGTAACATGTGCGTATCTCGTCAGGTTTTTTCAATACACCCACAAGAAGCTTTAAATTAATCTCGTTCGTCGTGTCAAGTTTGTCATACGTTATTGTTGTGCAAATTATTAAACATTTTATTTGTTTTATTATAGGCCCAGACACCTCTTGCTCTGTTTGTGGTAAAATAGACCAATGAGACGAGTCACAGAAGCAGTAAAACGGGTGTACTTTCAATACTTCCAAAAATCAGTAATAAATCTTGAAAAAACATTGGTGATATTGTATCCTTCTCACTTGTTTCCATGTTGAGGATCGGCAGTAAGTACCAGAAGCTCTAAACTGACGTGTGTAAATGTCTGCAATTAGCATTTGTCAACAAAAGTAAATTTCACCAGCGAACGTTACTCCATTCCAATTTGATATTATCTTATCGCATACTCTACGTTTAAAATCATGCTTATCGCATTTACTAAAGTACTACTAACTTATCTCGTGAGGAATTCTCTTCCTGGGAAATAAAACTGATCTAATTTAAATTGATAATATTCTTGCCCCAGCGACCTACATTCATTTCCTTTCTTAAAACATTTTTAGCGCCATTTTCCGGTTCTCTTTATTATGGTTCTTAGAGTGACGTTTCACATTGAAGGTTGGCAACAATCTCGGCGAATATCCGTCGATCTTGTGCCTTCAGTTTTCCCTTCCATCATCAATTCCAAGGGTTCATATCTACTTCCATGCGTTATTGGGCCCAAATAGGCTGTTTTTCCATTTTGACTACGTATTTCTCGCACTGTCTTCGCCTTAACACCTCTTGTGTTAAATTTAAAAATAGGTCGTTTTTCCGTATTTTCGTCATAGCGTGAAAATTATTGAGGGAAGTGCAATATGCTGCATAGACGATTGGTAGAGAATTAAAATACCTGCAAAATGAGGGTTTCTAAAAGGTGATCGGAGCATTTTTCACCGAGAAAAACTGAGAAAAATTTACCCTTTTTCAAAAATTCACAGCTTTGCCCAGTTTAAAACTAATGTGGTAATTTTGCTTGAAATGTTAGGTTATTATGTCTACTTTAATTGTTTTTGCACAATTACTTTATTAATAACATACTCCGAAATCTTGCAAAATTCGGCGTATTAACTGAGATTTTAATTTTTCAAACGGTTTTTGAAAGAGGGCATCAAAACCTACAACATGGCTATTTTGGATTTTCATATACATTTGGAAAAAGTGAGAAAAATGGCCTCGAATATAGCGCGAAAAACGCGAGTGTGTGTGTTCCAATTGTGTGGTGGGCGCAAGTTTTATGCTGCTTGAAGTTTTTTCGATGAAAAATGCTCCCATCACCTACTAGAATGGCTCATTTTGAAGGTCTTTTAATTCTCTACAAATCGTCTGTATAACGTATTGTATTTCCATCGATAATTTTCACGCTATGGTGGAAAAACTGAAAAACAACCTGTTTTTTTTTAAGTTTTTTGGTTTAAAAAAACGCAAAAACTCAAATTTGCCTAGATATTGGGTTTTTATCATCTTTGATCCATTTAAACAAAGCTTTTTGGTCCGTCTGCTGTTAAATTTTACCTACCAAAAGAACCTCTATAAACTGGACCAATAAGCATACCTTCAGTACCTTTAATAGAAGATAACTGCAATAATCTCATTCTAATACGTGTTGTTAGTAATTTCAAATAGTGCGTGGTTACATTACGATTGTCGTAGGACACGTGTCTCCAATAATCGATACCGTCGTTGCTTTGAATCGTCCACAGATTGATTTAACTGCACGGAAAAATGTCTGGAATTTTTGTCGAAAACAAACGTCGTTGAATCGACTGCGCCGCGTTTATTTTTAGCTTCTTCGTCTTCGGGACCGTCTGGAATGGACGCGAACGTTTCGATTTCCAGGCGCCGGGATGCGATTTTTCCTCCCAATTCCAAGAGATTTCGCCATGACTCGATCGAACAGAATCGCCATTACGAAATACGTATTCACGCCTTCGTATGTGATGTAAAGGTGGTCAGGTTGTTTCGTGGCCAGCGAGATACACTTACACGTATTTCCTAAGTTTAGACGGCTTAGTGGTTTAAGATTCGATCGTAGGTATCTTAATGGCGATAGGTAATAACGTGAATGAAACCAGAATGAATTTTTGGCGGAGATGATTTCATTTCAGGCGAAATCGGAATAAAGTGGGCAGACGTGTCGCAGATGGCACTCGAGTGTGACGTCAGGCCCATTAATTATCTCGTCTGATTGGTCAATAACAATTCAAAAGAGTATTAATTGGGCAAAGAAATTCACAATAAAAATATTTCCAGTCGGCTGGAGATAGAACGACATGCTCACAATAGCGTCGATGTAATTGATACTTTTCCAATTATTCTGCTGAAAAAGTTTACAGCAAAAATATTGTAAATAAGACGAGTCCCAATTGGCTGGAAATAGTTCAAGAGTGGCGTCAAAACAGAACATATTTACATTGAAGACGAAACAATTTACCATTCTTCTCCAATAATTATTTTCACAAACATTAGATCCCGAAAAAAAGTTTACAGCTGAGATGGTCTGAAATAATCAAACGTTTCTATTGGAAACGAGACTGCCTGTTTGTTATTCTCCTCCAATTATGACTAATGTAACTTTTTCGAATGTTTCTTTAACCTCGTGGCTACCGCACGCATTCTCAGCTATCAGCGACCGTATAATTAACATCATCGAGAAGGCTATAAATAAACTCATAAAAGTAATAAAATAGATACACATTTCAATAAACGTTTTATGTACGATTCGTTCCTCCTTCGTTCCGCGAGATTGTTTGTTGGAGAATACTTTTACTGCTCATTAACGTACATTACGCTTTATAAATAGCGCCTGAATGTTTTCGGTTAGATAACGCGATACGATTCATCCTTTTTTCAAAAAAAAAATTTCCCCTGATAAGATAACCGTGGAGCGTAACTTCCATTCTGATATTTTCTCAGCTATGGATATAGCGGCGCACGTAACCTGATTCGTTTCCGACCCACTTTTCCCTAGGGAAACGGGATATTCCGTTTCCGGGACACTTTCGTTTAATTCCACCGATAAAACGTCGACCGTGATGAGGAACAGATGAGGACGTAAAACACGTCGATTAACCAGTCGAAGTGCGATTTATAGTAGTCTTTTTGTTTCTGATGGAGGCAAAAGTCAGAATCTGGGCCGAGGCTAAAAATGGTAGAACGTGGGTATCTCCAATGGGAACGAATGTAAGATAGTGGAATAGGTATTTCGTGCCTCTCAGGCGATACGTGACGTATGGCGTGACTAGTTATCACGAAACGAACGAATATGGGGTTCTTTTTTCAGGATTTTTCTTGAAACACATGTCGTACTTACACGCTGAACTTCATTGGAAAGGGCAAAAGTAAGAGGTACGTCATCGCAGCATCGTCATACTTTATCCGGTGGGTGAAGGACTTTTGGATCTTTCAGTGAATGTTTTATTATTTGATTTGAATATTCAAAAATTAGTGACCAAGGCTCCAGGTAACCGGTCCAATAAGCCTCAAAATACAGTAAGATTAAGCCAGACCATTCACTTCATAAGTCAGCATTCATTTTATTGCTAATTGATTATGCAAACCACTATTTTATTCCTCCACCCGTTAGCGAGAAAATAGCAGGCAATCTGACTTAAGACACATCATCCCCTATCTTCGGAACCAAAGGAGGTGTCGACATGTGCGGGGCAGCATATTTTATTGCTACTTTATTGCTGACGATAGGGGCTCATGGCGTATTCCCAAACCCCCCCTTCAACCCTTAACCAGTATTCCGCTCCCACCCGCGAAAAATTGTTCTTCCCCTAAATGCAGCTTATGCTATTTATTGCTCAATTTCTAAGCAAAGTATGATTTTATTATTTCATGCCTTAGCCAGAAAAAGGGAACAATCTGACTAGTTCTAGGGGTGAGAAAAGGAATCGGGCAGCACATGGTTAACACTAAAGCGGCCGTACTCCTAAGAACGGTCCTGATAGCAGGTCTGAAGTTAGGATCGCAGCTTAAAAGAAGATATGTTAATGACATGCGTTTAAGAGTTAAAAATCAAGTTTCGGCTAGCTTCCACAGCCTAATCATACCAGCCTGACTTCAAATAGAGTACGTTTCATTCTAACGCTTCTAAAGTTTTGAAATGAATGTACTCTCTATTGAACTTTGCGAAACATTGGGAGTGGATTTTTGAAAAACAGCACATATGAAGTTTGTCCTTTGAGGAAAAGGCTTGAATGAATGAAGGCTTGAGGAAATGGTGTTGAATCAAGCAGCAATTAACTTTGGTAGCTTCTTCATAACACTTTGACGATAAAGTACCTTTCTCCCCAAAGATCTTAAGGTTTGAAATGACACAGATCTATCGAACTCTGTGAAACTGGAGTACACATCAAGTTTGTAGAACAGAGCTTGTAAGAAGACTTGGAATGAAGCTTACATTGATTTAACTGGTCAATTCCTGACCAAAATGTCTTTCTGAAGGGATTCCAGATTTGCTCACTGAAACAGCAGGATAGCGTATATCCACTAATTATTTTCTCTCGAAAATACATGAAAAATGAGAAGATCCAGGGTTGGACTTTAGTCCAGAGTTTATTGAACATAAATGCACAGTATCGCTTATGGTTAACCGAGGAATGCATGTGTGCTGTGGTGACGTATGTACGTTTAATCCATAATTTTAATACACGCATGTTGGTTGTTGTTTTTTTTTAGTTTTCCTCTCTTATGACTCGCTTAAACGTCGCAAACGGATATCCGGCTGAATAAATATTAATATTTACACGTACGAGGGGAAATGAGGCGCCGAATGGGCACCGTTAAAATATGAAGAGTGTCGTGAATAATTCTGCCGACGTGATTTAACCTTGTCAAAATAAATACTGTTTGCAGGAATTTTTCGTTATTAAATAATTGTTTTATTAGCGATATGATTCGACCCTGGGACGCAATCTTACTTGGGCAGTTTTAAAAACTCATCAGTAAATAAAGCGTAAAATAAACAACAAGATTATTTATGCGACAGGTGTAAGATGTGGGCTTCCATTACGCGTGACATGCATTTATGCAACAAGGTCTTTTACCGACCCATACTGCAATATAATAAACTAGGTAATTAGTTAATCGAGTGACACATCTTTGCAACCACGATTATGATTTAACCTGACCATGTTTCTTGTCAACTCACTCTACTTGAGGCTTAATTTTTGTACTCATTTACGTGATGACTGGTCCCAACACGATAAGAAATCGTGTCATTGGGTAATCAAGCAATACCTGATCAGGAAACAATGTTTTCCAATCAGGCTTCATTTTACCCCAGTTGTTATCATTTACCAGAAGTTAACCCTCCACCTTTTGCCTAAAGACGTTTCCATGGATTGATCCGATCACAATGATCAAAATAATTGATTAATCAGGTGACACATGGTCAAACAATTCTACATTAGATTACCAGATTGGAGGTTCACCCTTACCTTTTGCTTACAGAGATCTCGATGGATTGGTCTGACCACGCTCTATGGTGGCCCGAACAGAACATCTGGTTGGCTAGGACCCGTTCCACTTTGGACCAATGCGGGGTGCACGCCGACGCCCTTCTTCATTTCACCCCCATGCACAAGAACCTGAGGGTGCAACTTCCAGATTTAAGGTAAGGATCGCAGTGAAAATGGAAAGGATCCTACATAATCACCAAGTCCAAGTCTCCATGTCTCCAGTTTGAAAAGTATCGACTTGGTACTTTTAACCGCATGAAATTTACTTCCATTTACCCTCTCATTTTCCAGGTACCTCGACATGAGGGTGGACTTCTCGATCAAGACGTTCTCGGCGGTGGCGCAGGTGTGCAAGGACCTCGGCCTGAGGCACCCGGAGGAGCTCTCCTTCTGCAAGCCGCTCGAGCCGAACCACCTGAAGTACAACTACAAGGACATGCCAAAGAAGAAGCTGGAACAGAACGGGAGCGCGAGGAACGGCCACCTGCCGGCCGACACGAACACGTTCATAGCGAATAGCAGTCCCGTGGGTAGCACGGGGAGTCTGGACAGCCCGCCGTTCATGTGCGCCCCCGTCACGCCCTCTAGGGGCCCCACGAGCTCGACGCCCGTGAATAGTCCGTCGGGAAATGTAAGGAAGATAGGGGAATTTCGTTGATGTTTGTCTGTGTATGGAAGATTTATGATAGGTTTTTGGGTCAGGTTTAGCTTGATCCAGAAATATAATTTCCGAGTAAAAGTAAAGTTTACCGGAGATTATTAAGGGTTGGCGCAAAATTTATAATCCCGTTTGAACAAACTTGCTGGATCAAGTCAGTTCGACTGATGGGAAGAGAAGTGGGGGAACAGAGATTTGATTGTTTTATCCTTCGGAAAATATAGTGTAATATTTAAATTACACGTTTTCTGTAGGCTAACCTTCATAAACTTTATGTTTGTTTTTTAATGTCTCGAAAATCCTTTAAAGTTTATTTTTAGTTATTATTTAGTTCTGAATACTTTCCAACTTCTTTCGTCATGCGATTTAACAAAGTAGGACAAGCTTCAAATATAGCTCCAAGTTTTTCAATACGTCGGCCTTGTAACATTTCACTTGTCCCCCTTTTATCCTCAAAATGTATCCCATTTTGATATTGAAGTTATGGTTATGAATATTATTATCACGGATTTGGCCGATGGCCTAAAAGTAAATCGCTCCTGGCGCTCTCCCTATTTTCGAATGGCTATTTCAGCGTTTGTTTATAACTAGTGATGACTAGACTTCGAAATACGTCCGTGTAAATAAACGTATATTTAACGCTTCAGGTGATTTATTCTTGGCTTCCTTTTTAATCCAGACTAAGATTTCTTAATGCCTAAATCAGATTACGGTTGAAGAATACATAAGTTGATCTTATGAGCAGAATTTTAGGAACAAATATTAAAAATTTAACCTAGGAAGCTTTTACTAAGCTTGATGTACTAAGTTTATTAACCACAAGTAACCACAATGTTCATACAAACAAGTTACCAAAATGTTCATTACATGTCAGTATGTTTCCTTTCATTCTATCCTTCTACCTCACTGTTTTTGACAATTCAACTCCTTTTAGTTGGGTACGTGGAAGAGAAACGGCCACGACTTGAACGGTACCCTGAATTATTCCGGGAACGTCACAAACAGCATTAGCAACGAGCAACTGAATGGCACTTTCGACAGTACTTTGGCGCAGAGTCCCCCTGCTCCGAGCCCTGAGGCTAAGAAACACTTCGTAAGGCCCAGGTCCCTGGTGGAGAAGGCCCGGATGAACGTAGCGTAAGTGTACAGAACATATTTCATAGGTGTATTGTCAGTACTATATAATTCAAAACTTAAAAGTGCAGTAGAGTAATAGGTACTTAATCTGAAGTATAATAAAGAAGGAAAAATACTAAACGAAGGAGATTTTAGTCGTAGATACCTAAGGAGGTTTCTCTGTTTCTGTTATAACTAGTACTAATCTCCTCCGTTTCAACACGTGGTGTCTAGGTCATTCGGGTTCAACAGTTTCTTTTTTGTGGGTAGATTCCCAATAAAATCCTCCAATGATAGTTATTACACAGCAACATTTGTAGTTAAGTAGTGACATGATACATCTCCACTTTCAGTTGTAGGTTTAATTGTAAAACTGACCTATTGGCAATTTACAAAACTTTTACTGTATCACTTTTTAGGTGGTTGGATTCTTCGTTGTCCATAATGGAACAGGGAGTCAGGGAACACGACATCCTATGTTTGAAATTCAAGTTCTACGTCTTCTACGATTTGAATCCTAAATATGACGCCATTAGGATAAATCAGATCTACGAACAAGCCAAGTGGCAGATACTCAACGAGGAGATAGACTGTACAGAAGAAGAAATGTTGATGTTCGCCGCATTACAGGTAAAAACCACTTCGATGTGAAATCGTAAAATATTGTTCGCCTGGAGCGACTTGAATAATGCATCTGGTAACAGTTGATTTGTTGAGTGTTTTGTGTCAGCAGTAAATCAGCAACGTCAGTAACAGTTACCCATAAATTATGATTAAGGAGTGAAAAGTCCCACCGAATTTTATTAACCTTCCAATCGCGATCTCGTTTAAGATTGCAGTAACTTCTAAAAATACTCCTGGGATATTGGAAAAATATGATCCAGTAAACATCGTAAAAAGTGATTTCTCTCTTTATTAGTCAGTGCTGTTCGTAACGAAACATTTCGTAAAAACTATTAATCATGCTTAAAATTTAAATACCTTTTTAACTGCGTTTTCCGCGTTTTAGTTGCAAATAAGATTACAAGCGAATCAACCGCAACCACTGATGGAAAATGGCACTTTGCCATCTCCCATGGAAGACGATATTGATGCTGCCCTTAACAACCTCCAGACCACCTTGGAAGGATCCAGCATCAGCACATTCTCCAACGACATCACTCAAGTTCCTGAACTTCGAGACCAATTGAGATTTTTGAAGTAATTTTTTTCTTACCTGGCGTCAAAAGAAGTTCTATCATGTTACTCTTTTAGGCCGAAGAGGTTCACGTTGAAAGCATACAAGAAGCACTGGTTCACCTGTAGGGACCTGCACCTTTTCATATACAAAACAAAAGAGGAAATGATGAACGGCCAGAACGCGCTGCATAATATCAATTTGAAGGGATGTGAAGTGACGCCCGATGTTAACATTATGCAGCAGAAGTATGTTATTAAATTGGAGGTGCCCAGCTCCGATGGTATGTCCGAGATGTACATCAGATGTGACGATGTAAGTTGGTAGTTGTGAAAAATTACGTTAAATTACTGTGTAGCTTTGTTGCTGGATTTAGATTTGAAACCGTACTCACCAGGTTTTTAAATGATTATATTTTTCAGGAAACCCAGTATGCGAGATGGATGGCGTGTTGCAGATTAGCTGCGAAAGGTAGATCTTTGGCGGATAGCTCGTATGAAACGGAGAAACAAACAATTTTGGACTTCTTGAACCTGCAGCGACGCTCAGAACAACCAGTTTTGAGTCCGAACAATCTAGATATACAAGTCGAGGACTACATCGCGCCGAAATATCTAAAGAAGTCTAGAGGGAAAGTGAGTAATTAAATTAGTTACATAGTAGTTCAATTCTGTCAATAGTAGTCCATTTGTGTGTAGGTCACTTTGACCGACGATTGATTATTTATCTGCTTTTAGTTAACGCAAAGGATCTTTGAGGCTCACGCAAACGTAAAAGACCTGGGTCTGATCGACGCGAAGATGAACTACATAAAGGCCTGGCAACTGTTGCCGGAGTTCGGTATCAGTCTCTTCGTAGTTAAGTTCATGGGTTCGAAGAAGGAAGACCTCCTCGGCGTCAGCTACAACCGCATGATGAAGATGGACATAAACACGGGTGATCACCAGAAGACGTGGCGTTTCAACACGATGAAAGCGTGGAACGTGAATTGGGAGAACAAGCACATGATGGTGCAGTTCGAGGAGGAGAATATAATGTTCAGTTGTCTTTCGGCTGATTGCAAGGTCGTCCACGAGTTCATCGGGGGGTACATCTTCCTGTCGACGAGGTCGAAGGACGCTAGTCAAACGTTGAACGAGGAACTGTTCCATAAGTTGACGGGCGGGTGGTCGTAGGTATTTCAAATCGCCGTAATAATAAGTTGCCTTTGTAACAACCAGAGATGAGTAATACTAGTAAATTGCAAAAGTGCCTAATGAATGTGATTAAAACCTCTCTTAACCGGGTTTTATGTAATTTCTAGCAAAACGAGAGTAGATGAAGTTTATTTATAGGTATTATTGTGGTCTTTGCTCAACTCTGGTAACCCTAAGTAAACGTTGCATTTCGATTATAATGCTCTTAGTAATCAGATAAGATTTCTTTTGGTAATAATGTCCGTATTTGCCAATATTTAACGACTCTTTTACTTAACCGTTTTTATTGGTGTGCTCTAAACGCGAATTTGTTGAATTTCTTAAATGTTTAGTGTATAAACGATTCAATTTTAACATCTGTATATATAATAGAACACTAGTGGAAATCAGTTGGCGCATATTTTAAAAGGTACATGTCTTATGTATTTATATGTTTTGCTGTAAAATACTGTATTTGCTTCATTGTTGCCTTCATGTTAAATATTATTAATGTTGTACTAAAGATCTTATTATGCTATATTTTTATCATGTTTACATTTTAACTTTTAAAATTTTACACGCAATATACATATATATACATTATTTTATATAGATTGACTTTATTTGTACAAATCGATTAATAAACTGAATTAACAATTTGAAACTATTTCACGCGCGAAAGTTTAATAACTACACGCACATATTAGAATGATATATGATTAAAATATAATTCTCATTCCTTTAAACACAGTTCAACAGCAATAAAAAATATTGCGTCATGGATAACGATGGAAATACACGAGAAATACTATAAGTTGCAAGCAAGGGAAATGTGAAAAATCAGGCAAGAGCCTGGAATAGCTTGAGATGAGCAAAGCGAGTAAAAGGAGAAGAACGAAACTACAAGACGTTATCAAAAGCAAAAGTCTGAATAAATAAAGAGAACCCTGAAGAAGAAACCCGGAGAGAAACACATCCATACAGTATTTCAGAATTAACTAAGTGAAACAGAAATCGGAATCCTATTTTCCTGACGATTCGGTGAAGCGAAATACCACGAGATAGCGCCAGTTTACATCTTCTATAGCGATCCCAGTGACGTCACAGACGTTGTCCCCTTTTATCCCGGAAATAAAACGACGAAAACTTCAATGCGGAATCGCTAGCAACCGGCGACATCCAGAATAGAGTGAAATTGATTTCAATCTCCCCGGGAGGTGTTCGTTGTATTTCCCTTTAATGGTCGGTTCGTCAATTAGGAGCCCCAGGAATCCCGGCAAAAATCGATAGAAGCCCTATTCGTCCTCTTTACGGCTTTTATACTTCTGCGGGGCTCTACTTCAATCGACTTAGGCACTAACTTTACAGACCAACCGAAAGGAACATAATGGCAATTGTGACAATTCTTTGAAAAATTGTTCACAGAAAGTGGAGAAAAAATTAGGAGCAGAGGAGGAGAGCAGTAGAAAGAAAAATGAAAAAACGAACACTGTGATATATTAGTAACCAAGAGATTTATAATATTTACAAGTATATACAGAGGCGACATCGTTACCTAGAGATTATAAATACAAATTATAGGAAAATAGGTACTCACCGGTAGGAGATGTCAAATAAAGGATAGCTTGAAAGCAGGAGCAAACGACAAAGTGATAATAGACTCAATGGGCAATGGGTAGAGATAGAATGATAAAATACGTTGGAATAATGACACTTACACTACGAAAATTGAAAATAGTAGAAGACATGTTCATTGTAAAAGAAACAATTTATAGAGAACAATACTAGAAGGTGGTAGCCACGAGAAATACATACAAAAAGTAAGCGGAACAAGGAGATTGCAGAGAAAAAACCAAAAATAACCTAGTAAAATTACATACAAAGCAAGTACCCAGTATTACTTCACTTTCGAATTGACCATTTAATGTGTATAAGTTAGAACGAACACGATTTAAAGGAAAAATATCTGATTTAACAAAGAATACTAAAGCCTACTGTTTCATTATTACTGATCCCAATATTTATTAAAATGAGTCAGTCTCAAAGTTTAACATCCTTACTTGTTTTGCGGTAATTGATTTTATGTCACAAATCGAGCTGTTAATGCATCATTCTGAAAGTGTGACATGCATCGTTAATTTAATTTTGCCATGAAGCGAGCACAATGAGTCATCGTAAAACCCAACGTTTTACCCTACAAGAGACCATAAATGCATGCATGTGTCGTAATAAAACGGTCAAAATCGATAAGTGAGAATAAATTTCCATAAATGGTTTGACTGACCATGACTTCAGATTAGCTTTTAAATTGGTTAGGTGGATAACCGTATAATTTATCATTTGACGAATTTTAACCGTTATCGATGTGATGCAGAATATCATTTTGGATTAAAAAGATCCGTCAAAATTAACGGTTTTAACGCTTGAACTTTGAAATTAACCATGGTTAAATGTTTAACTGCCATCAAAAATTAATCTTTCCGTTACGGAATAGGTGTAGTAATGTACACGTATTAGAAAACGGTTATTTAATGAAATATCCTGAGAAAAAGAGTTTAATAATGATCGGCATCCGTTTTAGCTGAATAGTAGAAATAATTATTTGTTGCTGAACTAATAATACTTCCACCAATCAATGACATGTCCTCTGTTTACAATAAAACACCCCGTATATTGAGTCTATAGTGGTTGTAAAACAATTATCGCGTTTTTATCAAAGCCGACACGGAAAACCCGGCCGTAACGGCAACCCCGCAAAACCGTCGAAATCCAGCGGGGTAGATTTCGCCTCTCCTCATTGGTGCACATACTCGTGACGTCGTTGGTGAACGTCTCATGGCGGTGCGTGCGTATGGGTTTGTGTTCCTTTCCATCGTAAATAAATAAACAAACAATCCGTCTTGTGACAGGACAAGTTCTTCACATGGAATGAAAGCGTCGGTCCGCTTGTAGTTCGTCGACTCTTCGAAGTTATGCGTCGAAAGGGGGACTTCTCATTCATTTTGACGGCGCTCTGCGGTTTCGGCGAAAAGTGAGGTTAAGTGCGCGTAAGCTAATCCTGTCCGTGCCTGTTTAGCCGTTAAAGGAACGAGAGGTAATTGATTTTCCGTAATAGATACTTAAGAGTGATTAATTGTAATCGTTGAAAGCTATAAGGTTTCATAACAGATTGAACTATTCGTACGTTACGAGTGTTGATACATAGGGTGATGATCTCCCGGTGTTGGTCTTAGTAGGCACATACGTACGTTGCAGTTGAACAGTTTAACAGGTAAATTAATTGTTTCATTGTTTTCTTTATGTACAACTACTGGGATATGATGAGACGTATTAAATTATGTATCCTCACTGAAAGCAATGTCTCATGTACAATAAGATGTATCTAGTTATTTCGATAAACTCATAAGGTACATTTCAAATTTCTTTGTCTGTTAATTTGTCATGATTGTGTATTTACGTTAATGTCATTCTTACATTTGTGCTTAAAGTGGTGGATAGGAAACCTCGAGCAAGTGATTTAAAATAGACCAATAAAATCCTAAAATACCTTAAAATGTTTTCAAAGCAATTCAAAGGATTTACGTTCGTTTACCAGCAATTTTATTCAAATATTTTTAAATACGTATTATCCAAATCCCTATGAAACTATAGAAAATTTGTTCTGAAATCTTGTACAGAAATATTCAAGACGTTTCTTAATGATCGTATAAAACTGTAAATATCATTTTTCAAATGAGATTTTTTTAGTGTTTTAAATAAATTTATATCTATACTTTACGGAACGTTTCTGAAAACTCTTTTAAACGTCGTTCGAACTATTTAAACAATAATTTTAACCATATTATATCATATTATATGTCCATATCATATGGATATACCGTATTATATAATATGCAGTCACATTGTCTTTGACCCTCCCGCGTATTAATTAGACTGCACATATTTTTCTCATTATCATTGTTACACGAACATTTTGTAGAAATGACGGCCTTCGTTAAAATTTGGTAAATAACTCCATGATTATTTTTCCATTAACTTTTTTTGTTCCTGTTTTGAGGTGGGTACACTTGTACCAAGAAGGTTAAGGACTATTAAAATTTGACAAACAGAAAAATTAAATTGAAGCAATTAACAGGATCTACAAAGGAAACAAGCACAGTAGGTTGATTTGATATTCTGTACTACATGTTTTAATTATTAAATTAATTACACATCGGGACAAGTTGCCACGACTGAAAAACGATATCTCGTTATTGATTCTGGTGGAATTTAATTTGAAGCTTATGTAATTTTCAGGAGTTTCATTTTCGTTAATAGAAACCTTTCCAACGCCCTAATCTGAATATTAAAGGTCGGCTTCAAGACGAATCGATACTTGTAACATGTTATTAATCCATAATTTATGTCTCCTTTAAAAACTGAAACTTTGTGGGCGTCCCCTAACCTCCCGCGACCCACTCTCTTATCTCCTCAGGCCCTCTTATCTCAGAATAAAAGGCCGTGTAAGAGCAAAAGTATATCCCGTTTCAGTTTCGCTGCAAAAGAGCAACCACTCTTGATTCGGCTTACCTAACCGGTTTCGGATTAAGAAAGGACAAGGTTTCTGCGAAACGCCGTTATTGGTCATATACGCTCGCAGGATAAACAATGTACCGAGCAATTGTTTATTGTTCAATTAGCTGGTTATCTTATTTTATTTTCCATGGGATTCCCGAGGAGATTATTGCGGGAATCACATCGGCAAACAAACATTTTTAGTACGCTTAATGCCAAAATGAAAAAAGAATATTAAAATGGTCGGACGTGAAACTGAAGTTTTACCAGTTGTTTCAAAAAGAAATTACAAGTATGAACTCAAGGCGTTGAATTATACAGAATAATTTATGTTTAAAGTTATCCCCTTTAAGCCTTTAAGTATTTACTTTCTCCTGCAATTTGGACAACTATCATAATATTTTTTCTCTTGTAATTATTAAACCATTATTTTTCTTCCATCTTACATATATTCCGAGAGTTCCAATTTCGAACCCTTGTCGTAGTCACTAACACCTGTTTCCTTATGAATTTTCGTGTGTATTCAAAAAGGGGTCTGAATTACAATTTGGTAATAATGTCTAGTGGATAGGCACCAAATAACATATTTTTCTCGTGTAATAGAATTTTCTTGTGTAGTCAAAAAGGGCTCAGATAATTATTTGTCAGCACAACCAATAAGAACTTTTTTAAGACTTTTTAGAACTTTTAAGAAATTTTTCCTGTGATTTACAATTTGGGAATAATGCCTAGTGGATAGACACCAAATTACATTGTATTACGTCGATATAAGTTTTCAAAAGCCAACGGAATTTTCTAATTTCAAACAATAGAAGGAAATGTTGCAATCATGCGTGTATTGTTTGGCGAGTGAAAGTGAAATATTAGAATTCAAAAATAATCGATCATCAACCTACCCAGAATATTGCTGTGTAGGTCATCAGCAGTGGTATCAAAATGAAGGTAACTCATTAACTCACAATGACTATGTTCTAAAAGAGTATTACGAATGTCGTATAGAATATATTTCAAAAATTTCTGTCGATACATTCTCCAAGCTTTGAAAAAGAAGAAAATTTCATTATGAGTGTTTGACAATATGGATTTAGTATTCTGGTCAAACAGAAGGTTATAGCTCAGAAAGTTGGTGTTGTAATTTTTTAAAACTTTCTACAGTTTATAAAGGTGCTTTCATAGAGCAGATTATTACGTTTCGTCCAAGTTGGAGTTTCAGTACATTTTCTGCAACCTGTGAATCATGGGTCTTACGTCTCTGATATCGTTTTGGCCATTCATAAGCCCATACCTCAGAAAGTTGTCCTTGAAATTTTTCGAAACTTTGTACAGCTTATGATGAAACTTTGATTTGGAAATTTCTGAAGTTTCATTTAAATTGGACTTTCAGGAAATTTTCTACTACTTGTGAAATGTGACATATTTCACTGAAATCTTTGTGACCAAACGTAAGGTCACACCTCAGAAAGTTGGTGTTGAAATCCTTTGAAATTTTGTTTATCTTATGATTAAACTCTTCTCAAGCAAATTATGGCGTTTCATCTAAATTCGAATTACAGTAAATTTTCTGCCACTTGTGAAGCATATATCTTTTTTCAATGATATCATTCTAGTCGGTCTTAGGTTGGTGATTCAGAAAAACGTTCACATGTTCTCTTAAAACGTTTTGAATCATATAGCTAAACTTAACTCAAACTTCTTACAGAATTTTTTCAAAATTAAGTTTTCAAAAAAAAAATTACAGCTCGTGGAACATGTGTCTTAATTGACTCATAGCATTCTTGTCAAACATAAGTTCATAACTCATAAAGTTGTGATTTTTTAAAACTTTCTACAGTTTATGAAGGAGCCTTCATCGAGCAAATTATTACGTTTCATCTAAATTGTAGTTTTAGTAAATTTTCTGCAACCTGTGAATCATGGGTCTTACGTCTCTGATATCGTTTTGGCTATTCATAAGGCCGTAACTCAGAAAGTTTTTGTTGAAATTTTTTGGAACTTTCTACAGCTTATAATGAAACTTTGACTTGGAAAATTATGAAGTTTCATTCAAATAGGAATTTCAGGAAATTTTCTACTACTTGTGAAATGTGCCATATTTCATTGCCATCGTTCTGGCCAAACATAAGGTCACAATTCAGGAAAGTTGTTGTTGAAATCTTCTGAAACTTTGTTTATCTTATGACTAAACTTCCATCAAGCAAATTATGGCATTTCATAAAAATTGGAGTTCCAGTAAATTTTTTACTACTTGTGAAACGTGTAGCTTATTTCATTGATATCATTCTAGTCGGTCTTAAGTTGGTGACTCAAAAAAACGTTGACGTGTCATCTTAAAATGTTTTGAATCATATAGCTAAACTTAACTCAAACTTCTTACAGAATTTTTTCAAAATTAAGATTTCAAAAAAATTGCAGCTCGTGGCACATGTGCTTTAATTTGCTTATAGCATTCTGGTCTGATTACTTAGACAGTTATTGTTGTCATCCTTTGACACTTTCTACATCTGACAGTGAATCTTTTATGAGGCTTCTTACGGTGTTTCATACAAGTTGAAATTTCAGCAAACTTTCTAGAACTTGTGAAACTTTGTTTCACTGGTCTGCCTCTGGTCAAATATATGGTCATAATTCTGAAAGTTTACCTAATCCTTTGAAATTTTCCAAGTGATTTAATGAAGCTTCAATGGAGCTCTTTACAAAGTTTTATTAAATCTGGACTTTCAACTGTAACCATAACTGTCCTGTTGAAACAAAATATCATTAAATTGAGGGTATTGTGTATTTCCTACCGGCAAAATGGGAAAGGCGTCTTGTCTTTCCGGTGTTTGAGGCATTTCATCACATCTCTCTATTTAAAAAATATTAAGGAAATCGCGTGAGGTAAGATTATATCAATGAACAAATCGATAATTACAAACAAAAAGTAATTTCAACATTTTTATTTGCTAAATTTACCCGATTAATTTAATTTACTAATTCCAAATGTTTTAATGGGTGATGTACCAGAAATATGAAGAATACAGCTTATTTGACTATACAAATTGCATTAAAAGTAGATTATAAATAAGCTAATGACGAAAAAATTCCAGTGCCAAAGGTTAAATCAGACAGATATACTAAGGGTTCATTTGTTGGCTCATTTCTTTTCAAAAAAATTTTACCATCTTTTTGTTTTCTCGTTGGCCTGTTCACAATTAAACAGCAGATTTTCTGAACTTTTCTTCTGCTACAATTCCATAGGTGTGCCTCTCCGTATAAATTAAAAGCGAATGTATGTCGAACGAGTCAGATCGACGGGTATATCAAGGAGAACCTCCTTTTCACAACGTCTCCATCGGCGGAATGAAATTTTTCGCCGTGGAAAAACATTTTACCGGCGAAAACGTGGAAACTTCGCAGAAAAGCAATCAGAAGAACAAGTCGAGAAATTATGTTTTTATTAGTTTTCTACGTACGTATATTTGTTTATTTGTTATGTAAATACCGAATGCGGAAAATATGACTGGATTTCTCTAAAACGTTTTGGACATTTTGGATAATGATTTGAATGTTTTGCAACTACGTTTGATTTTTTGAATCATATTTGAAAAATAGATTTCAAAGAGTTGTTATCGACAATACGTCTTCCACGTTATTATGTCAGATACGGTGTACCACAGGGATCGATCTTGGAGCCATTGTTTTGCTTGGTGTGCATATTTGAAATCTGTGGATTCACAAAATATTGTCACATTTTCTTCGCTTTTTCCTCATTTAATACTCATCTCAGCACAACTTAAAACTCAATCCTTAGAAGTGTAAACTTATGACTAAAAAAAGGTAAAAAATGCATGAATATTACAAGAAATATGCATATAGATGTACACTTTTTTCGCTACATATGCGCAAGCACACCAATTTTCGAAAATAAAGTAATGGACCATCTGAAGTTTATAATCGAAGGTAGATAGGCAATGACGGACCAAAATGGACACATTTTGGTTAAAAAACATTTTAGCCTTGATAGTATGAGTAGTTTAAATTGCATAAAATAACCCAGTTTGTAGAGTTTTTTTGGTAGATAAAATCTAACAGCAGACGGACCAAAACCTTTGTTTAAAATCGATCAAAGATGATAAAAACACAAAATCAAAATAGATTTGAGCTTTGGCTTTTTTTTTAATAATAAAAATTTAGAAAAAGGTCATTTTTTCGTGTTTTTACCATAGTGTGAAAATTATTGGCGGAAATGCAATACGTTGTACAGACAGAGGATTAAAAGACCTTCAAAATGAGTGTTTCAAAAAGGTGATTGGAGCATTTTTCACTGAGAAAACTTGAAAAAGCCGTTAAAATGGACCCCTTTTTTTCAAAAATTCACAGCTTTGCCTGGTTTAAAGCTGAAGCGATAATTTTGCGTGAAATGTTAGGTTTTTATGTCTACTTTAAGCACGCAAAAGTTGGATGCTGTCGGATGAATATCTTTTGCAAAATTATGTTATTAACAATATACACCCAAATCTTGTAAAAATTCGGCGTATTAACTGAGATGGGCCGATTTTAATTTTTCAAATGATCTTTGAAAGAGGATATCGAAACCTACAACTTGGCTATCTTCGATTTTCATATACGCGTGGAGAAATTGCGAAAAATGGCCTCGAACTATGCTGTTTTATACTGCTCGAAGCCTTCACCACTGAGCACAAAAGGGTAAATCGCGCAATGTTCGTGGCCATTTTTCGCGCTTTTCTCCAAACGTATATGAAAATCGAAGATAGCCAAGTTGTAGGTTTTGATTTCCTGTTTTTAAAACCGTTTGAAAAATTAAAGTCGGCAAATCTCAGTTAATACGACGAATTTTGAAAAACTTCGGTTTATATTGTTAATAACGTAATTGTGCAAAAACTATTCATCCAACGACATCCAACTTTTGCACGCTTGAAGTAGACAGAATAATCTAGTATTTCACGCAAAATGAGTGCTTCATTTTTAAACTGGGTAGAGCTGTGAATTTTTGAAAAAGGGTCCATTTTAACGGGTTTTCCAAGTTTTCTCGGTGAAAAATGCTCCGATCACCTTTTAGAAGCGCTCATTTTAAAGGTCTTTTAATTCTCTACGAATTCTCTGTACAATGTATTGCATTTCCTTCAATAACTTTCCTGTTGTGGTGAAAAAACGGAAAAACGACCTGTTTTTCAAAATTTTTATTGTTTGAAAAACTCAAAAGCTCAGATTTGTCTAGATTTTTTGAGGTTCTATCATCTTTGATTCATTTTAAACAGTTTTTTGCTTCGTCTGCTAGTCAATTTTATCTACCAAATCAGCTTTTTTGCTCTATAAGCTATGCTAATAGGCTTGTGGATGCATTGGTGTTTTCTATGCTACATTGCAGTATAATCCTGTATTATCTACCTTTATAGCATCACTAGCAAACACTGGAATAAGCTAGATTTAGGGTCGTTTTCGGAAATGTGTTCCAGGTTGAATTTTTGCCCACCAAAAGGAAGTACGTTCAATTCAGTCATCTTTCTCGGTATAGATATTCTCACTTTTATTGAAATCTATACTTCTTTTCGCACTCACTCTGTAATTTTTTAACGCCTTGTTTGCGGTCCGTAGTTCTTGTTTAATGCCCCGTTGGCAGTGTCAAAAATCGTAGATAGTCATTTACATATCGCTTCGATATTTTCCATACTTGCACACAAGTTTCAGCGGCTGGTCGCCGTTTAATTTCGGTGCATCGACCTCTCGCAATGAAAAGAAAGAAAGTTTTATTAAAAGGAAACAACACTATACACAAGCGCGCCTAAAAAATCTCCGGGACGAAATTCCTCCGTCGGCGATGAGATTTTCCCGTACCTTTTCATGATAAAACGTTATCCCCGGTATACCGCGTCCGCATCCACTTTCACATGGCCGGTCGACCGTAAGTAAATCGTACGTTATATCGTATATACTTTGACGTGGTGTGGCGTTTCGTCGCCGGGATCATCATCAGTGCCAGACGGACTGTCAGTAGACCGAGGAGCACGTGCTCCTCCAGTAATAAATAGCGGTCGGCGGCGCGTTCCTTCCACTCTGTTTCCACTCTTTTACCTGCATAATGGAAATTTCGGTTTGATGGAGTGATTGGTGGTCGATCCCAGAACGGTGAGTTGGAGAAAACTTGAAAAGCCGGTTAAAGTTCGGGAAATGTCGATTTGTTTTCCGATCTTTTCGAATTTTGGTACATTTTTGTATTCACCCACACAAAAATTTGAAAAACATATTCAATTAATCTGGATTGTTTCAGTGCAGTGTTTAATCCTCACGTATCAGCCATAATTTTTATAGTCTGGCAGGTCTGTTTACGTTTAATTAATTGCAGATACTGCCTGTTCTCGATAAGAATAACAAAGCTGCAAAAAGTTGGTTTCAATTTTAATTGCCGCGTTATCTGCTCGATTCAAAATTGCGCTTAAGGGTTTAGATAACATTTCTAGCATTAAAGGAAGTGTCGGGAATTGTGTAAAAATAGTTTGCATAAATTTGGGACTACACGCTGTATCCTAGCACCGTCAAGAGTAAGTAGAACACATTAATAAATTTGTAAAAATACACCGTGGTATTCATAAGGATGTTTTAACGACTGTACTACCGAATTCTTTCAAGTTATCAGCTCTTTTTGTTCATTTAACCTGAACGAAGTAAACACAACAAACGGTTTTTTCTCAAACACGATTTATAAAAAATCACACACGTACCGAATGAGATTTAAAGCGATTCATTCACTAGAAACGTAAAAGCAAAGCGAGTATCTAAGATATGCTAAAAATATACGAATTTTTTTTGTTGCGGTTGTACGTGAAAAATTACCAATTTTTATGTGGTATACATGCACATGGTAAATTAAATTTGAATTTTCCCACAATCAAAGTAACGATGGGAAGTATGGCATGACTATGAATTTAGTCCAACCTTTTACAATTTTATTTAAAAATAAAATAGATGCGTTACATTTTTCTATCTCGTGCTACCTTGTACAACCAACCTGACTCCGCCATTTTGGAATTTGAATTAATTTTGGATGCCCAAGATTTGATGTTTTAATTAATTACTTACTTTCTCTGTAAACGACGAATCAATTCTGAATTTCATTGTTTAATTTACTTCATAAAGGATTAAGAGTGTTTGCATTTATTATTTACTCCCACTTGAGGACTTCCCCTTATTTAAAAATAACATAGATGCTTTTTCTATCTCGTGCTACCTTGTACTACCGATCTGACTAGGCCATTTTGGAATTTTGAATTAATTTTGGGTGCCCAAGTTTTGGTGTTTTATTTCATCACTTACTTTTTACCTGTAAATGACGAATCAATTCTGAATTTTATTGTTTAATTTACTTCATAAAGGATTAAGAGTGTTTGCATTTATTATTGACTCCCACTTGGGGACTTCCTCTTATTTAAAAATAACATAGATGCTTTTTCTATCTCGTGCTACCTTGTAGTACCAACCTGACTCGGCCATTTTAGAATTTTGAGTTAATTTTGGATGCCCAAGTTTTGGAATTTTATTTCATCGCTTACTTTTTACCTGTAAATGACAAATCAATTCTGAATTTCATTGTTTAATTTACTTCATAAAGGATTAAGAGTGTTTGCATTTATTATTTACTCCCACTTGGGGACTTCCCATTTTAGAATCGAAGAAAGTAATTCCCGTTTCGTGATTTCGCTGAAGATATCTGTTAAAGGGCGAATTTAATTTAAGTC
Source organism: Cryptocephalus primarius (assembly GCA_963576515.1). Classification (NCBI taxonomy): domain Eukaryota; kingdom Metazoa; phylum Arthropoda; class Insecta; order Coleoptera; family Chrysomelidae; genus Cryptocephalus; species Cryptocephalus primarius. Next base: position 16,029,436 of record OY754938.1, on the reverse strand, counting down.
CCTTCGGGACCGAATCCCAGTTGGAGTTATCTGCAAGCTAAAGCCTTTAAGGGGTATAAATAATTACAAAATTATAATGGGGGTGCCCATTTTTTCTGACCCACGCTTGCTTTTTTCTCATGAATCGATAGAAGAAACCTGTTGTTTTTAGAAGGATAAAAAAATTAAAATGGCGCTCCTAATTTAGAATTTGGAAATTTAAAATAACGTTATGATTCGGAATTTTTGTACTCTAAAAACTATAGACATATTCAATATGTCTATGGTTTTATCATATTAACATACACTGTTGTCGTTTGGTGCCCGAAATCAGAGATTTTAGGGAAATAGCCGGGTGAGCTATCCGATTTTAAAATTCAAAATTTTGAGCCCACTTTCAATTTTTGTCATGTCAAAATGCTCTTGCTGAAAACAGCAGGTTTCTCTCTGGGAAAATGGGAGAAGAACAATAGGTTAGAAAAATACTCTAGTAATATGGTTTTCTACTAAATGCAATAAACCAAACATCTACTATGGACACGTTCATATAAACTCGTGTGAATTAGAGGACAAAAATTCAGCAAACATTTTCTCAGTGAAGTTTCAATATCGAAATCCAATGTAACAATCCAAAAATGTGTTTTTATTATCAAACAAATCCTTATATGGCATTAGCATCAATTTCAAATGGATTGAAAAACATTTGTATCATAATCAATACAAAGGCACATTGTAGCCAACAACCTACATAAAGGTATATGTATGACTAATATACAGTAAAAAAAGAATCGACTTCAAAAGATTCAAAAACGCCAAAAAATCGGATATTTTTGACTCTCAAAATGTTGGTTCGATAATACTTTGATTTATCAAAAAAAAAATATGCATTTAGATTTAATAATAACATAATATTAAACAATAAATTATACAACGTTGATTAACTTGCGAAGGGTCGAAGGGGGTTGAAACAATTATCTGAATTTTTCCACTTATGAGGATAGTGGGAAAAATACAATATGGGGAAATAAAACTGGAGAGTATGTAACATTTTATTAAATAGACCGTTGTACAAGTGTTATATTGAAACAAACTCCGGAAAATTAACGTGTTCTACTAACTAAGTGAGCAAGTGCCGTAAATTAAGAAAACCTTAGCTTGCATTTACACATAAAGTTGATAAATAACCAAAGTATTGTTTAAATATAAAAATATTTTATTACAGGTATATATACACAATGTTTTTCTTGAAAGCAACCCAAAAAATATTTATGAACTATTTTATTTGAAATTTGTTTTTGTTCAATCGTATAGGAGACTGGGTAAAATCTTAAAGAACTTAAAAAAAATAAGATATAATTGGATAATACATTACCTACTGCAACTTTTATACTTAAACATTAATTAGCTTCAAGAACCTTCAGTAAGCTTGGATGATAACAATTTTAATTACTACAAGGAATCCGATTTACCCCGATCTTAGGGGTTCGATTTGCCCCAGTGCGTGCATGGTTTGAACTTCAAAATTAATTTCAAAAGTTTGTGTGCTTGCAATACGTGCCTATCATTACAAAGCGTGATTTGAAAATACCTTTGGATATTACATTTCCATTAAGGCGATTTCCGATTTTCTGTGAAGAAAAAAATGTTCCACAAATATCAATCGGCGATAGATTTCTTATTTGATCACTAAAGTTAATTTCTTTTGTTAATGTATATTCTGATCATTTTAGTATTCCGAAATATTCTTAAGTTTTTTATATGAGGAGGGGAATCCAGTTTATCAGAAGGGTATCCAGTTTGCCTCAATCTCCCCTAATAATATTATTCGTAGAAGAAAAAAATGAAAATTAAAACGCCAGTAAACATTATTTTAATCAACTTATTAATTTAAAAGAATTATTAGTCAATAAAAATTTAATTTAATATCATGCATAGAATTTCGAATAATTTCACCCCATTGCACCAGTTCTAAATCAACCATGTTTTCATAGTTTTTTGTTTACTATTATCTCATTAGTCGGGCAAAACCCCCTTTTTTACTTCTTCAGAATCTTTTTGGAACTTCTGTAGTCGAATGTTTTTTAGTACATATGAGATACTTATTGTTTTTTATTTGTGTGGATATGCCCAGAGCAAGTTTGTTATTCAAAATGTCAATTTTTGGAATGTTTGTTATACTATGAAACAAATGGGATTTGTTTGACCTCAAGTATGTAGTTTGATTTTTCAAAGTTACCATCTTTTTTCAACCAGCTATGATAAATTATCGTTTTTTCTGAGACACTATATACTTATTGACAGTATTCGGCTAAATCTGTAGCCCTTTACCCCTTAAGAAATTAAACAATCATCTCAATTTACCGTATGGTATAGTGAGAGGGGAGGTCAAACCGTTCTCGCTTCATTATCTTGTCAGGTCGACTCAACTACGAACATTATTATACAAAGTAAATAATCGAGATGTGCTGAATATTTTGCAATTAATAATTTTGATTGATAATCGAAAAAAATCATAGTAGCATTAATAGTTAATATGTAAATAATCGATTTTTTTTGGGTTCATATGTAAATAATTCCTGAATTTTTATTTACTTCCATCGCATAGTTCATTTGTTGTATTTGGAAACCAAATTGCGTAGTACGTCAACTGTTGTCGGAAAAATGAAATTAAAATTTTATTACAGCACATTTGATCTGATTGAAAAACGATTAATAATCCCTGCAATTTTACTGCTACCGTTCGGTACGCGTAAACATAATTGGAATGTATTTTTTTATTTTGCTTTACATCCTCAATTGGATTCAATTCGATCGACTGAGCGGATTGGATCGATTATTTAGACACTGATCTATTTTTAAATTTCAAATTGACAATAGTCGCGTTAGAATCTTTTAAATTTATATCCATCCACCAGACTTGTAAACAAATTCCATTTTGTACCTTGACCGTAATAATTATGTTAATCGATGTTTTATTGTGTTTATTATTGACTCGTCAAAAACTTGAGCAAATGTTTTTCTCTCTCGTTAGTCCACGCGGTGTTCTAACAAATTAAAACTGCAACGTTAAACGATTCGAACAATGTATAATTATTAATTATTATGATCGCGACAAGTTGGTGTGAATTTACATATCTCGTATGTATCTAAATTGGGATACAAGTACCGCGTATAAACAATATCCGCCCACTAGGTAGATAAACGTAAATAAATGCCCGTGGGTAAAATTAGATTCGTTTGTTTAATCGTCTGCTAATGAGAATATTTTCATAACATAAGCGCGTAATAGCCGTTTTACGGCACACATAATCGGCGTAGGAAATTGACAAGCTGTAAAATTTAACTGGAACTAATCAGCCACACGAGAGAGGTGCAACAGTTAACACATATATTATTTATTTCAAGGGTATTCGCAATACCTGAAACGTAGACGTTTTAGCATTTTGAGTATTTGGCGTTTGTTTGTTACGTTATTAAAAAGTAAGGGCACGCAATATTCGTTTGTGCCGTTGTTGTCGTTTCCTATCACGGATTTCATATAAGCGCTTTTATAGCTCGTTTACGATTGAAATTTTGTTTATAAAGCATTTTAGGAAAAGGCGTGTGCTGATTTGTTTTCCACCGCGACGGTGTTTACAATGTACTCGATGATTCAGCTTTAATTGTGATAGTACATATTACATTCATAAAATGAACGTTCATAAGTTATTCTTATCTGATAGATACCAAAAATATGTCGGTTTGGCGCTGGATTAGAAAACTCGAAGGTTTTTGGTGCAATCTCAATTATTGTAAACGCTAACGGTCTTATTCATAAACGCATATTAATGCTAAAATGGATTTTAGCTTAAAATGCGTTTAGAATATGTTTGACAGATGTAAGTACGGTTTTGTACCGTGTATTCTTAACATGGAGGCGACCATAGTTACCTTAGTGAAACACATTCTAAACGCATTTTGAGCTAAAAGCCATTTTAGCGTTAATATGCGTTTATGAATAAGACCGTATGACGTTTTTCTGTTATCGAACGTTTAAAAAAAGGAACTTATTTATTATATATTTACTATTTTTTATTATATTATTATTTGTTTGTTTATTATTTATTTAATAATATTTATAACATTTATATTATATATATTTTATTTATTTATTTATTTATTTATTATTATATTATTTTACATATGTATATGGGATTATTATTAACTATGAAATTTCATAAGAAGAAAAAACCGTAACGCAAGTGAAATTTACCTTAAAAATAACAAAATCATCAAATTTATATGTATTGTTATATGTATATATATTTTTTGAGAAATAATAAAATTAATAATTATTAGTAGTAATAATCTTATAATCTGTAAGAGTATATTACAAATTATATGTAGATACTCTTAGGCTTAGGTAGTAAATTTTACTACTTTTATAACCACAAATTAAATATTTTTAGAAATTTTCTGGTGTGAAATTTTATCACTTGCCTATTTTTCTTCTACAAGGATCCCGTATCTTAACCCTATGGCGGGATTTCAGGGAGTCCGATGCCTAGAAAAGCGACAGGGGAAGCTAAAAGATGCTAAGAAGGAATAATTTTCTCTCTCTGTGTCACGTGTAGAAGACCTTTTCTTACTTTTGCTTCTTGGAGCTTTTTTCATTATTTCGTATATTTTCCCTGTGTTTTCTGGGGTATTTCCTGGAAAATGCCTTTTAAAATATACTCCCGTTTCACGTATATAATAACAGAACATTTCTTAAACAATCTTATGGGATTTTAGCACGATATCCTTAGCTCGTGTTTTCTAAACGGTCCATATTTTCAGACTCTTTGTAGTGAAATTTTTTCGATATGTTACATTGAACATTTCTGGCAGTTTCTCAATTTTTCCTGGTTTCTCCATGGTTGAGAACAGTTGGTATTTTTTCTTCATCTTCTGTCACCAATCTAATTCAAATTATTTTTAGAATTTAACGAGAATTTCGTTTAAAACGTCAATAAGGTTGATCATTAAATATTTTGAGATAACAAACAATCACAGCATTTGCGAACAGTTTTCGATTTCGTCATCATCAGCAAATCATGCATCATGCATGTATTTTAACGAATACAGACTTTTATCGTAGGTGAAATCTTTTGATAAGAAAGTTTTCCATTTGAATAACATTTCCCGCGACGAAATACCTTTTTGTTTCAGACTGAATCTGTCCGATTTCTAATGATGTTACAATAATTGACTTTTGCAAGGTCACATTTTAACTAAATCAATACCTTAATTAGTCATTGCAATTTTTATCTCATTACTTGGCAATTTTGAAATTTTCGTGAAACCGCAAAGCGACTAATCCCCATCAATAAAACTATAACGTACGAGGACGGCTAGCAAATTTTTTGGAAAATTCCTCTAATCATCGGATTTGTCGGATAATCGTAAATAACGATAAAATAATATTAGGTAATCATCGTCGATAAATCGCTATCTCATCGACATCGTCGCGCAAATATAATAAAATACAATATTCAAATTGGATAAGTTCACATGATTAGTTTTGATCTGTACTTTACGTTCGGTTATACGCAGATAAAATTACAATCCCTCCGAATTGACTCGTTTTATCTGCGGTTAAGTATTTCCACAGCCTATTATGGACTATTTTATTAATCGATTAGTCTTATTTGCACCGCAAAGGCGAAAAGTTGATGACTGAAGTTTTACCGCATTCGACGTTCCGAGTTTTCACAGTTGATTCCCTCAGATTGAAATCAGATATCTTTCTCTCCGATCAGAGCGAGAGCGCATTTAAAACAGTTCTTAACGCTAAGTAGACTGCGTTAAAAATAGAGGAGGTAATTTTAGAAGAGGTATAGGTTAAACGCATGTTGAATACCACGAGTACAGACGTAGATTGTTTGATAAGTCGCGAAAAAACCATAGCATGGTGTATCAAACTTCGTTTTCATAAATTTCACGCTAGTCTTGTTTTGATTTTGGTATTCGATGCTACCTCTGCGTGTCCTCGAATATTATTTGCGAATTTTGCCCCTGGGGCAACCCCTTTATAAAGGGGTGAGATTCATTCCCTCACGTGACCGATTCCACTTGTTTTAAAATGGGTCATTTCGTTTTAGGAGGGTGGATTATACATAATCTCCCATGCTGGCTGAGAAGACTATTAGGGGTGGATTCAGGGTCTAGGTCATGAATTCTCTCCGGGTGGGAAAGTAACGGGTCAACAAGTGCTGATGTAAGGCAGGGTAAAAACTAGGTTTATTGAGTCTCGTGATGTTATGAACATCTGAAAAATAGAGAAATTGGTCTTATTGCCAATGTAGATTAATAATTTATTTACTAATCATGCAGAACGTTAAAATTGTTATGCGGTTGATACGGTAATTCTTACATGTGATTCGACCTGAGGGTGCTGAGCAGTTTCTGACGTTAAAACGTGGCTTTATGCGACTCTTTGACATTTAAATTAACCACGTCCTTTTCCCTTAGCCAAAGAAAAAGTTTACCCCAAGTAAGTTGAAAATCCGTGAATTTTCTCTCAGTGGAATCTAAAAGTAGCCAAAATACTTAGGATTTCATTTTGACTAACTAACTAACTAAAATATTTCGCAGCTGAGGTCTTGAAAATTGACGTAGTAGGTCTTGGATTTTGTAGAAATGAGGCGTTATTTGCTCAGATAATAAAATATGAAAAAAACCAGGCCAAAGTGGCACAGTTCATAAAGATTTCACAGGGTTATTCAGGAATCAATGGGTTCCTTTGTATGCCTACCCTTATCAAAAATATGCAAAATGCTTCATATCAGGAAATATTTAATGTAATATGAAATATTCCAGAAAATTAAAAATGTGCACTTGCATAAAATCGAAACTCTAATAATGACATAATATGCAGGGTGTCATGAGGGTCACGTTAAATTTAAGAAGAATGTAGATGAAAGGGTGTTCTACTTGCTATGAAAAGATCCCCATTATAAAAGTCCTACAGTTTTTGGAACTTTTTTTTTGTAAAAACATCGAATTTTCCACTTTCTGTAGTTTTCTGTGCTGTTGGCAGACTGTCGACAAAGTAATAGATAAAAATGAATTAAAAAAGCCTAAATTTATACCAGCAGTACACGAGAGGGCAAAAATTCGAAAAAACACCCCAAAAACGGGAGGACTTTTATAATGGGAAGTTTCTCCTTAAGTTTGACGTGGTATTTAAGATACACCCTGTATATTTACAAAATACCACGTTAGACATGTACAAAAAATATCACGTTTACTATATTTACACAATTTTCATTAAAAAACTTTCAACGACGCGGTTCTTGACTTGAGACGTTTCGACACCCCTTATCATATAATGCGATTGGAATTTTCTTAATCAAATATGTGTCTAATAAACAAGATAACCACAGCGATCTCTATCAAGATTAAAGAGACAATTAATTCCGAATTCTCGATAATTTTTCGGCCGATTATATCGCCGGTAATTAAATTTTACCCCGCCTCTTAGATTTAAGGAATTACGCCCCCGATTTCGTGGACGATTGTCGTTTGGGTTGATTAACGGGGTAATTGTTTTTTATAGCTGGTGACTGTCGTAGTAAAGTGTTACGTGAATTATCGCCTTTTTAACAGATTTAATTTATTTATGGGGAAAGTTTATCGGGTCAGATGAAAATGTGATGGATTTCGATTTCACGATGGAAGTGTTGTTTCCTTTGTAACTTCTAAATTATTCAATATTTGCGGTTATCGATCAATAATATCTACTTTGAAAGGTCACGGGCAAATGTGACATCTACATGTGTACATACATGGGTGGAATAATAAAGTCGTTTCTATCGAGGGTTTAATTAGATCTGATCGCATTCAATTTCATATGTTGCGTGTCGGAAGAGTGCGTCCAATGAGGAATTACGTTTTCCCTCCATCTAAACATTTCAGTAGATCGATATCTCTTTTTCTTACCCCTTTAGCTCGCTGAAGTAAATAGGCACTTTCATATACCCAGAAAAACACTTAAGGCGATTTACCTCTAGAAATTCCCGCCTCCTCCTCCTCCAGAAACTTTTTCACGTCACTATCTCGTAATCCCCGTCAGTTTATCGATAACGTCGATGCTATCCGCCGGATAAATAAACGTTGCGTTAACGCTTTCCCGTCTTTCGTTCCAGATAAGCCGGAAAGCCGCGCAAGACGGATCCCAAGGAGACGAACCGCACCATCCTGAGGATCTACACTTCCAAGCTCGAAACGTCGGCTCCGACGTACCCCATGTTATTTCAGGTCCTGTTCGCCATCACGCGTTTGGGAAGGTCGCCCAGGAAAAAATTCGCTTTCTTCATTTCGCCATAGTGTGAAGTAGACTCTGTATAGGATTAAGGGTGTACATATTAGATTTTAAGTGCCAGTGAAGGTGGGAAGTATCGAGGATGAACAGCGCCCAAAAGACCAACCTTAGGAAGCTGAGTTTCCTCGGGTTCAACAAGCGCTCGGATAAGGTATGTAATTTTTAATTTGTATAATCCATTTGGTCGACCTTGTAAGAGGCAGCATTATGGGCTTAGATAAGGGACGGTTTAGTAGGGGGGGGGGGGCAATATACAACTCTGTTCCTTTATTGTAAATATGGGACTTTTAAGATTTTTCGTCAAAAATCTCCTTGACTGTCGAACCTACCCTCATGGTGAATACCTAGGTACGGTTTTATTAAACAAGAAGCTGCCTTATTAAGGATTAAACTTTAGTTCAACTATGCCACCATGAAATTATATAAAATTTACCTTTCTTGATTTTGTAATAGTTCAAAAGGTGGAACCTTCAAGTAGGGTTCATATCTTTGAATCTAGTGTAGATAAATGTAGATCTTTTGCTAAGAGATTTGTCAAGCTAGCCCAACAATGTCATATCTATTTGCATATTTTATTGCTAACTTATTACCGGGAAAAAAGGTTTATTGCTCCACTCCTACCCTTAAAAGACATTCTTGGTCAACTTGACTTTAAGCTAGCCCAGCACATAACCATATCTCTGGAACCAAATGAGACATCGATACTTGCTGGCATATTTTACTGCCAATTAACTGCAGTGCAATGGCTCCTGCCCGATTTCTTAAAGCCACCCTCATCATCCCTTAGCAATCATCCCCTGTGGCTGAAATTTCCAGAATTCATGAAAATGCTCGTATCGATTTGATCTAGGTGGCATATTTTGTTGCTAATTAATTGCACCCTACACGCTTGATGGAGGTTGATGAGGGTAGTTTTAGGAAATATGTCTTGAAATATTGGATATATTCGATGGATTTTAAGGGATATTTGCCAGCGGAACATAGGGGTGGTTTTATAAAATCGGGAATAAACCATTGAACAGCAATTAATGCGCATTGCAATATTCCGCCCAGATCATATCGATATTTGATATTGATTCTCTTTCATGGATTCTGGTAATTTCAACCTTGGGAGATGAATGCTAGGGGATGATGAGGGTTACACCTGGTATGAACACTTCCATAGCAATTCATTAGCAATAAAGTATGCCCCCAGGATCGTATCGATTGATCTTAGAGATCCTATGTGTTGGGCTAGTTTAAAGTGAAGCTGACCCAGCATGTGTTATTAGGGTAGGGGTGGAGCAAAATTTTATTTCCCGGTAATAAATTAGCAATAAAATATACACCAGGTTGCTGGGCAAGCCTGACAGATCATTTACTAAGATATAAGCTACGTTTCCACATTTAAAAGAAATTAGTGTCTCCGTGCAGATTTTGGTTAAGGGCTAAGTATTTTACCCAAAAACGTTAAAATCTTCCAATATTTTATTAAATTTGCAACTTGTCATTGATGAAGTGGATCTTGTTGGCAGGATTAATATTTTTAATTACATAAATTATCGGGATCAACTTTTATTAAGCGATAAGCTGCATTCTTACCGTGTTATTCATAAACTCTATTTAATTTTAAAATGGATTTTAACTTAAAATAAGTTTAGAACGTGTTTTACAGACTACTATGGTAACCTACGGAATAAGCTACACTTACATTATAATGATGTCCCAAAAATCTCAAAATATTCCACCAGACATCTGTTGAATTTACAACTGTCACAAGTGTGGTAATTTTTGCAAATCAAATTTTATAAAGCGGTACGTTGCATTCCTGTGATTTCAAAGGGAATTACTGAAAATCTGAATTTAAACTTTCTTGTGATTACGCTGAAAAATCACATTTTTCCAATAGTATATTCAGATTGCATTATTACGATTCCTTAAGGGAGAGAGAAACGTAGACACCGTTATTGGATTTACTTCACCTGAAATTGCACGAATATGAGTGATGAATCGATTTAGGCGGATCGTTCCTTTTTTTAGGGGTAGAATGTTATTCGACCGGGTTCCAACGGGAAAAATTTAATGATGTGGGGAAGATATTACAGTTGCGAGGGAAAATAAATGAAATTTGTTATGACAGCCGTGTCGATATTTGAATTTTTCTTAGAAAGCTTAGGAATTGTGTAAAATTTGATTTTTTTTTCGGAATTAAATCTGAATTTTAAAATAGCAAGGTTTGGAATTTTTGCGTCTCTACGCATATGGTTTGGGATAAGCGCATCTTAGGAAATGTATCAAGCGGTTTAGGCGGTTAAGATTTTCGGTATTGAAAGATACCGTCATGTTAGATCAAAAAGTGTGCCTATAGCTAAATTTTTAAACCCCCAGACCACCCCACAAATCTCATAACGGTTCAAACGTTAATTTCGGATTTTTGGCGACATTTCCGATTATTTTTAGTGTAGAAACTTCTTATTTTTTAAATAACAGGATTTTTCATTACGTTAAATAATTTTAAAAAAATGGCTCAAAATTCAAAATGTTAGACATTCGAAATTTTCAAACTTCTGGGAATGAAAATACCAGAAATAACGATTTTATCATTGATGTATCTTATGTAAATCATCGAAATACATTTGTCCAAATTTTTATAATTGGTAGAACACGGTTAAAAACACAAAAAAACAACATGATTCACCATTTTGAGATGTTTTTCTTCCATTAGTCCCAACACAACGTTTCAAAATCTAGTTTATATAGAAATTTGTCACATGTAAGGGTACCTACTTAAAATTTCGAAAAAAACCTGCTTTTGGTGATTTTTGGAGGTAATTTAAAAAAAATTATATTTTTAATATTTCTATGGAACTTCCACGCAATCAAATCAATCCAAATAGCACAAAACTCTTTTATCGCTGCGTATCCTAAGTTTTTTAAAATTGTATTTCATTCAACTCAGGAAATATACTATATTGTTTTTTTTCTGTTGATGTTCATGTTGAAAGTTTCAGTTTGAGTTTTTCAAAATTTATGTCGAGGTAAACATCAAAGTCGATACCTTAGTTTTCCACGCAACTTTCGAAATCTGTATAATCCAAATTTTGGAGGGACGGCGTTTGAAGTTAGAATTTTTCTTCGTCTTTCAAAATTCTCTGTGAGTTGACACCCAACGTCAATAGCCTTTGATGCTATTTCATGCAACTGAAGAAATGTACGAAATTTGATTTTTGTTGTGTTGAGGTGCGTATTGTGTTCCAAATTGAATAGAATATTTCAGGAATTTTCCGACGTTACTTCGTCCCACGCTGAAAATCAATGTGATGATTGTCAATCTAATTTCCTTTTATCAAAATTGAGCTTTCCCATTTTATTGTTATTTCAATTGTAGTAAAGCGTCGTACTTTAAATTGTGAATGTTTGTACGTAGGAATTTCGAACTCCAAACCGTAATTACAGGCGGATATATTTTTTATCGATAGTATTTTTCATATTGCCGATACTATTTTATCTACGTACCGAAACGTCAACGATACGGCGCTAAAAATAGCGTTATTTATTGAAACGTGCGCGACGATCGAATTGTCGAATGTATTTTCCCTATAATCCCCCCGGCCCTTCCTCCTGAAAATGTAGGGTTCTCCTCCCGTCGGTTAATATTTCATAAACGAACTCTCGCATTTCAGCTTTTTTCACGTTACTTTTCCATAGGAGATAAACGTCTGCCTCGGAATAACAACAATACTCTTTTCAGACGAGCACGAAGGAAACTTTCATCCGGCAGTTTTTATCTCCGTTTAATGACGGATTTGGAAAAAATCTGAAGATTTATTTTTCAGTCGGCTGAAATATTGTTCTCGACGCTCATTACATGGAAGCGACTGGTGAAAATAGGATTCGGATTTTTCCAGCGAAAAGTGGTAAAGGAAAGCGGGTTTAATTTGACGGGTTGGAAGATTTTTCACGGGAGGAAATTAAAAAATATGTGATTGAAACCGTTGAAAATTGCAATGACAAAATATTTAATCATTCAAAATTCGTGTTTTCATGATTTGAACTTCCGAAAGGGTGTGTCAGATTTAATTTTTGTCATATGTACTGAAGTGTTGCAATTAGCAACTTTCCCGAGCTGATTAAATTTAAAATTGAAGTAGAAATGTCGTTTGTAAATCACCGCTTTTCCTTTGAGCTTTTTACAAAATTTTCAACAGAAAAAATCTCGGTAAATACTCATTGCATCGTTATAAAACAAAGTTTGCTACTTCTCTATTGATGTGTACATTTGAATCAAAAATTCTAAAATCATCTAAACTAATTAAGCTGGAGACTTCACTATTGCATATACAAAATTCTGATTTTCACAATCGAAAAGCTTACGTTTTTACCTACATTAAGAAAAAATTATTGTAGGACCACCAGAAGCCGAGATAATTTTTTTAAATCATTGCGAATTTGTTTATAATAATTGAGAGGTCATTTTAGTGTCATTCGGTAGTTCATATGTTATATTTTATGAAAACAAAATTGGATTTTTTGGATCTTTATGAAAACTGCTATTAGCGATATACTATTATCGAATGTTTATTAAAAAATGCCCGAAAATTATTAATTTTTCTAAAAAAATTGTTTATATCCAATTGTAATTTGTTATAAGCAACATTGTAGTTAGTATTATTTCAATAAGTTATCCCAGATTAAAAGAAATGATCAAAATTCGTTAATAATTAATGGAGATATTGCAAATTTTTTTGACGATGATTGTGATGTCGGCCTTTTTTAATTTTCTAGTCTTCTTGATTTCAAAAACTGTTTTGAACAATTACATATTAATATTGAATGAATCCAATTTCGTTTTCAAAAAATATAACTTATGAACTATCAGATGACACTAAAATGACATCCTAATTATTATAAACAAATTCGCAATCATTTAAACAATTTATTTCGGCTTCTGCTGGTGGTACAATAACTTTTTTTTTTAAATGCAGTTAAAAAAAGTGAGCTTGTATATTCAGTAGCCAGACCTCCAGCTTAATTAGTTTATAAAAGAAAAAAACCGCTTTTGAACGTTAAAAATAGGTATGTTATTATTAATTTACGTTCTTCAAATTGAAAAGAGAGAAGCTGCTGGATTTCTCGAATAATTTGAGAGATGGTAAAAGGTAATACACTTATATAAATCGTAATGCAAGCATTATGAACAGTATCTGTTAAGATAAACAGACGTATCTCAAATAAACGTGCTAAAGGCTCTCATTTTTCTTGTCATAAAAGGCGTTATCGTTTAAAATGTTTAAAATAATGAAGCGTTTCTTCTATATTCTATAATTATTGCTAAAAAAGTGGTTGTTTTTTGAGTTTTTTGCAAAATTTACGGATTTACTTCTAGAAAATCTCATTTTACATGTTTTTCTGAGACCATCAAAACACTCATTTAAGTTTTTTCTGTAAAATCAACACCCGAGTAACTAAATTAAAAAAATCTGGAAAAATAACAAACTTCCAACTTTAACGGTTTATTGCAAAATACCTACCACCTCTATCGACCACTAAAAGACGTGAGGACTTTAGAATTTTTCATTTAATATAATAAAACTTTGCCTTAACGTCAAAGATTTTCCCGGATTTTTTTACCCGTTTGGAAATGAAGTTTGTAGCAATTGCCACTTGTCCTCTATCGACGCGAGCAGCGAGCAGTTTATGTTAACAGTTAAAAAATATTTATGATGAAGTGTTCCAGAAAATTTTTCGACGCCCGTTAGGCTATTAAGCACGCCATTATAAACATACTAAATCCTTTAGAAAACAGAAAAATGTAATCTTTAATAACGCTCATTTACCATAAATTTAACGCAAGTAACGCCAAGAAATGTGTTTATTTTTAAACATCTTTGCCGGTTTTAACGTAAAAATTAAGCACGCTCGTAACGAGCAACCATATGAAATCCTACTGCCATTATCGATTACTTAATCTAAATATTTTATTCACTGGATACCATAAGCTTGTAATAAAAACGGTGATTTGATGGAAATAAAAATTTGGCGGACTCGACCCCGGCGTATCCGCCAAAACGTAGAATGAGGCGCCCATTTAAAATTTCCATGAAATTGTTGAAATTCCACAACTGTAATTTCGTAAAATAGTAACAATCAAAAACCCATTTGTTGTAAAACTTTGCTCCTTTTAACACCAAGTTCAAGTTCATAGCGATAGATTCAATGGATGTCAAGTAAATGTTTAACATCGGGATCAATTGAATAATGCAGCTGCAATCTGGAACGTTAATGGAAGGAATGATTTTGCCTTCAAAGCTGTATAATTTCCGGGACTTTTGAAATTCCCATCAGCTCGTCGGCTCCCTCCAATTCCACTCTCAAAATTTCAATTTCGTTTGAATAGCTCCACGTGTTCATCTGTTTATTCCATCGAAATCAATCGTCATCTCATCTAATAACGCCCAATGAAAAGTTCACAATTCAACTCGGACGATATATCGATTCGATTGACTCACAGTTATTACTCCATCGAACGCGGGGAACCCTGAGATTACTTTACACATTACAATTGGACTTATAGGGATTACACGCGGGGGTATGTGCACTTAAAACCGATGGATTTAATTAATCAAACTCGGCGCATTACGTCCTCGAGCGCTCCTCCCGAGGACTGAACAATCGCGACGTGATTAGGAATCGTTAAACTGTGAAGTCAAGGACTTCACCGTGGGAGGCGAACACAGGGATTATTTATTTTCGTTTCTGTCGGTTATTAAAAGAGTGGTTATAATTTATTGCGCGGTTGAGTAATGAATTCCTCATTACCGACGGTTTGACAGTTATACAGAAGAATTTCTCCTTGGTTGGAGATTCCACAATTGAGGGTAGAGAGTATAACACCTAGAAGATTTTCCTAGACGTAAGGGCCTCTATGGGGCCTTTAAACGTGGCACCTACTTATTTTTGACAGGTGAAGTCACAGTGATATGTGAATTCACAAGTAATAGCGTTTGTAATACCCGCAACGTTATGCATGATGAGACAAAAATCCCTACGCAACAGAAAATAATTTGTCGATAATTATTTAATCGGCCTTTTCAATTTGTTCAATCGTCTCCCACAAGATCGCTACTTCAGTTTTTTACTAAATTAATTTTAACCTACTATACTAGGATTCACGAAACTATGGAGTATTAAATGGCATAACTCCCTTGAGCATCTGCGCAGTCACCAAATTTTCGGTATATATGCGCAATTAGTCTCATTATTTTGTTTCTAGAGTGAAGTTCTTGAATCATTTGCTTAGGTTAAATTTCAGTTTCTGGAGTCATTTAGTTGGATTTTTAGAAAACATACTGAAATTGATTTCAACTCAAAAATCAGGTGCTTAGTTAAGAGTCAGTTTTTGGAAAATTAGTTGATACGAAAAAACTTCGTGAATTCCTGAAACAGTGACTAAAACACCTCAATGTTTTCTGCAAAGTATAGAATTGTAGGTGTCACATTTTTGGTTGGAAGTTTGAATAAAACACATTTTCGAATAACCAATTAGAGATTTTTGGCAAAATCTTCTCAATTTGGTTCAAAAGGCAGATTTGGATATCAGATTTTGATTAACCTTCTGCAAAATTCTTGAAAAATTAACTAGAATTCATCAGAATTTGCAGAAAGAGTTTGATAAAAACCATGTTGCTTAGTTAATATACCAGATTTTGGGGAATTGGCTAGAATCTAATCTATTTAAACAAATGCGAATGGACATTTCTGGATAATTGACTCAACTTTGTGATTTTTGGGCAATTCAATGAAATTGAGAAAATCGAAATTTGTGTCACTGTTGCTCAATTAAGAGATTTAGAAAATTAACAGGACAGCAGCTAATGGAGCATAATTCCAAATTCCAATTAGATTAAAATTTAAACTTTTTTCTGGATATGTGACTAGAATTTATTAGATTTTTGAAAAGTTTGCTAAGTTAAGTTTAAAAGAAAAATTTATCGAGATCATAATTTTGTATCAGTTGCTTAAAAGTTAGTTAAAAAGAATTAAAATCTCAATTTCTTAGAGTTGACTAAAATATTAGTTTTTTAGACCACAGCCATGTGAATTTTTATGGACAACTGACTTAATTTAGTTGGATTTCTAATACAAATACTAGAATGGGTTACAACTCCAAGTTGATAAAAGAGATGCTCAGTTAAGACTTAAATTTCTGGAAAATTGGGTAATTCTAAACTTTTAATACACCAACGTTTTCTCTAATTTAAAGAATTGTATGCAAGTCAAAGTTTTCGATTATATTTCATTAGGTTTTTGGAAAAATTTGATGAAATTCATTCAAAAGGCAGATTTTGGGTACCGTATTCTTGAAAAATTAAATAAATATCATTGAATTTTTCGAAAAATTACTGAATTTGGTTAATAGTCCTGTTCATTAATTATTTGCTTAATTATATTTTCTAAATAATTATCGCAACTATATATGATTTTTGGGAAGAATATTTAAATTGGAAGAAACAAATTTGTAGATCAGTTGACTGGTTAAAACTTCAATTTTTTAGAAAATTCATTAGAATACATTTTTAAAACTATAATTTTTTTTTGTTTTTGTTGCATTTTTTTTTGTTTTCAAATTCGTGTAAAAATGTCAGCTTTCCTGATATAAAAAAACATTTCATTTTCTAGTAATAAGGAAAAAGTTATTCTTAAATGTTTATAATTAAAAATGTTAATGTTTCTGTACAATGATTGTACAGTTTAGCTCTCCTTCTTTCTTGGTGTCCAGAATAAACAAATGGAATAAAATTTAAAGTATTTTATGGATCAATCTGACATTTGGAAGATACCACAAGACTCAAATTTTCGCATTTTAGCGCAATTGTAACTGAATTTTTTAAAGATTTATTATAAATTTCTATTTTTTGCTCATTTTGCAATTTTCCAAGCAACAAATTAGTTTACCAGTATTTATAAAACGTCATTTTAAAGCCTTGTTTCATGTTCTAAATGATGATTACTTAGGTCTTTTTATTGAATATAAACTTTTGCGACGATAGATGATAATAGCGAAAATTTGGATTTTTTGCACTTAATTGTTAATAAATAAAAAACATAACCGAATCTCACGCAGGAAAATGGTAGACTCTCTTCCTATAGGTCGGTATTACCTAAAACACTTCTCAGTTACCTGGATATTTTACAGTCCTAAACAGGGTCTTTCTTTTCTTATTTCCCTGGACTATCAGCCAACTGTACCTACGGCGTGGCTAAGAATGCCTGTATGTAAACGTAGTTATTAAATGTGACAACAGAAGTACTGAATCAAATGATAGAAAAATCACCATTTTTCAGAAATTTCCAAATTTACCTTCCGGGATTGCTATTTTTGTAGGTTACTTATGATTGTATGGCCTATGAAAATATAGCAGTGCCGTACAAAACCGTTTGGTCCAATATGTTGCATATGGATGCTACGACGGGCTTTCAGTTTCAAGGGACGAATCCAACAGCACTGAATAAGTAAACGGCTTGAATTTTTAAAAGGTATTACAAGCGCTTTTAATTACTTAACGTATAATATCACTGAAAATGTGTGGTACAAGGAACGATTCCAGAACTGCATTAATGTACCTTTGAGCCTCCAAGGATGATCATGAGATATCTTTTGTGCGGGATGCACCTCCCTCTTTTGCTCCAAGAGCCACGTTTCCTGTAAGAACCTCCTACAGGAGCGCCGTCAAACGATGGGCATAGTCCCGTGTGGAACGGGGCCCCTCCGCGTCCTGCAGCATCCTTGTCCGAGAGAGCGGGCCTGACCTAGACCTTGTCGGGCAGGCGCGCGCCTGCCCGCGTACATATCGACGTTCCTTCATCATCAGGAGGAGAGGAGCAGCAGGAGCGCGCCAGGATCCGTCCACTAGGTCAGTACACACGCGACGTCTGTGCGGATGCGGCCTTCCTCCGCAGGAGAGAGAGAGGGTCCTGTTGATTTAATCCTGCGGGATCGAGAATCGGGTCGCGCGACTCTCTCTCGCGCGCGCTCCCGCCCGCGTTGGACCGGAACCCGATTGCTTTTTTTTTGTGCGCCCGGTAATTTTTTTCGGCGTGCGGGTATTGTTCTAGATCCCTAGGGAAAAAGATAGGGAGAAAAAGAATCAAAGAGAGAGTAGCAGGAAGCGAATCCTCGGAGATATGTTATAGGATCGTAGGTGGGGGTCGAATTTTGAATTTTCGATTGCATGTGATTTGCATCAAGTTCACGTAGAAGTAGCAGGTAGAAGACTTTTGGTAATTACCGGCACGTGATTTCGTCTCTTTTGAGTTTGATTCAGTGAAATCGGTCAGTGGTAATGCCGGCGAAATTATAATCGGCAATAATCTGAAGTTAATAAGCCTTATAAATTCATTCTTGTAATTCCTAAACATTCTCATATTCGAGACCGTGTAGCGATCGAAGTCACCAAGTCAGCATATAGTAGGTATTTTAATTTTGGAAAAAAAATTGATAGAGATGTATAAATGGAAAGTTTGATGGTGCAAGATATCAAAAAATATGATAGAAATTCAGTTTTCCTAAAAGTCCTCATTTCTTGATTGACGCATGGATGCTCCTTTGTTTGTTACTGCATTTTCCGCAAAATCAAGTCAAATCGATCTTTCATCAACACTCATAAAACTACCTATAAACGTGTCATTTTTCATATACATATTGTATAAAGGAGGTGAAATTTCACTTAACTAAATTTCCCTCTTCCTGATTTATTGATATTTGCTTACATACGTTCAGATTTTTTTTATTTTTGTGTCCTTTGTGTAAAAATAGTTTTTAACTTGCGATTTTATGTGGAAATGCAATAATTGCTCCAAGGGTCGTAAATAATTTTTTTAATCATTAGTTAATATTTCGGTGAAAAAGTGAGTAAGTAATGTTTTAATGTATATAAAATTATTGGTTAATAATTCCAAAATTTTGCAGTGACTATAAACCTTTAAGCCAATTATACACCCCCAGCCAAAATTATAACTGATTCATATTCTTCTTAACTATTTCTTTTAACGAATTAACGATTCTTTACTAATACTTATTTACAGATTTGAAGAAAAATATTGATTCTTTTATCTTCAGCTTCAATTTTCTTAGTAGTTCATAATTTTCTCGCACATCTTCACGTAGCAATTTGTTTATTTTAAAAATCCACTCCCTTTATATATTCTAGTGATTTATGATCTTATTTCTTATATGTACAGTCGTCATTTTGCAAGAAACTCGATAACAAACCCATTTCGATACTCCTCAAAATCGTTGAACGTGAAACATCTTAGAAAAACAGAATTTCTGTATATTTGATGCTTAAATTTGCAACGTTATGTTTTACATTTGTATCAGTTTATTTTTCGAAAATGAAATATTCTCTCTACGTCGACTTATCCATTTTCTTTCCACCGTCCGAATACAATTTCCATAAGTTATTTCAGACACGTGTGCTTTAAAATATTTTTATAAGCCTGTGAAATGATGAATTGTAATTTTTGTAATTTTCTATCGTTGTAAGAAATTGAAATGTTTCTTTTTAAATTGAATTTAATCCGTCGTCGTTCAATTAATCTTCAACATAAATTCGTATTAATCATTGCATGGTATTTCAATAAAGTTATTGATAGTTTAATGCCAGAATTTTTTCGAGAAATGGGTTCAGTGCGGCATGTTGAACTTATAATAATTTATTGACATTACACACGCATGGCATACGTAGTTGCACACACTATCTTACAGTAGCAGAGACTAGAAGGTAATATTGATATTTGCAACAAATTTATGACGACAGGTCAATGTTTTTCGTCTCGATTTGCCTTCAAAGCTGTTAATTTAAAACCTAATCGTTTATTCACAAAATTAAAAGGCTAATATACCTACTGTTTGTACCATAATTGTTCAAATGTAAGATGACAGTGAATTATCGAAAAACGTTACTTATATCATATGCATATCATATGATATGATAGAGTAGATATGATATATATCATATCCCAACCAGAATTGCACGTCTATCGATATCTCTCCTGAGATATTCATCTATTTTTGAATTAGAAAATAAGTTTAAACGTATTCTTTTTTTGTATCATTTGATACATTTACCATAAAAAAAATGTATCGTAAAGTGTAGAATAATCCTATTGTGTAACTGTTTGAGACCGAACGGAAGATTTTTGAATTTTTGTCCACCATTTTGTATTCACCATCTTGAATTTTTCAATTCTAATTTCGGATTCTAATTCAGCGCCCCCTAAAACATAAATGCATATCTAAATATGTTCATGGTATTTTTTTAAGTACGTCCAAAAAGATAGTACACAGATGTTATCT
The DNA here is from genome assembly GCA_963576515.1 of Cryptocephalus primarius. Lineage (NCBI taxonomy): Eukaryota > Metazoa > Arthropoda > Insecta > Coleoptera > Chrysomelidae > Cryptocephalus > Cryptocephalus primarius. Next base: position 16,008,776 of record OY754938.1, on the reverse strand, counting down.
ACGATTAAATCATGAATCAAATTACCTGTATTATATTACCTAATTATAAACAATCTAATTACCTAATTATAAACAAAAACAAAAGTTTTTTCACAGAACGTTTTAATACTTTTTTTTCTAGGACAGAAATTTATTGAGATATTAAAAATTTACATTTGGGTACTTGGGTATTATATTACAATGAGCCCTTTAAATTCCCTTCAAAATGGTTTTTGAAGCGATTGGAGGCTTAATTGTTTTTTTCTTCTTCATGGCTTGTAAGTTTAGCTGTATTTTAAGCTGTTTATAAGCTGTATTTAACTTATAGAATTATGCAGAGCTCTATAAATGTTTCGTGGATCTGAAACACTCGAAAAAGTACAATAAACATGGCGGATGATATCGAGGGATAAAATCGCTTTCGAATTTAACAAAATTCCGCCACAATATGAAACTTCGCAGATACCAGAAATTAAAACTTTTTCCTACGACTGCTACTTTTTGATATACAGGCCTTCAAACAACGTAGATTTTCCTTTTTTGAAAACCATCTCATGGAACCACCCTGTGAGTTTCATGGCAAAGTTCAGAAATTCTTATTTTGGGCCCGAGAAGAAGAAGGGATTTTCCCCAAAATTCGGTCGATTTCGAATTTTCAAAATTCCGCTACAATTCTAGTATATAACATAACTATTTTCGAAAATGTACCATTGCTTTTGACTTGAATATATTGCATATAATATAAATTACAATCTTCCATTTTCTCATTTCTTCTTTAACCCAATCAAATCATAATTGTGCTAATTAATTACCACACCAACGTCATTTGTAAAAATAACGAAATATATGATCCATGTGGATGCTAAAATTAATATCATTGGTAAGTACCTTCCTGTTATAGAAATAGTCCTTTACCCCTCAATATCACCGGTCGTATTTATTGCACTTTCGAATTTTTCAGGTCCTCCAAAATTTTTACAGCTCTGCATAATTTTTATTAGTTAAGCAGGGCTCGACAGTACTTAGTATCGACGTATCTAATACGAATGTATTTATAATGTTGCAGCAAATTAATAAAATCGTTATATATTTTACATTTCATTATAAACGCACCACAAAAATATTCTAAGATGTTGAAATTCAAGATTTTACAGTTAGTTGCAATGTTTTTTGATAAAGGGATAAAGATTGCAACATATTATAAATTATATTATAAACTGTTAATGACGTTAAACATGATTTCAGTTTATTAAACGCTTAAATCTATAATTTCCAGAATTTTTTGATAAGGGGTGGTTTGCACCCTCAAGAGACAAAATGCACGCATCAGCAGCACATCACTTTTGAAGTAGAGGGTAAAATAAGTTTGTTTACACATTTTCTTGAACACCTATGTTGTTTCCCATGGTTTCTGTTCAAAAAATATTAGTAAGGCAGCAAGAAGCTGACGTAGGGGCGATAGGGAACGAACCCTTGTTAACGATTTCTAGTGATTACAAGAAAAGACAGGAATTGTCTTTACTGCAAGTTAACAGCATTAAGATTAGAGACAAAATCGAACAGTTTTTATACATTTTGTTTAGTTGTTATATCAATTTTTCTCCTTTTTTAACTTTTAAGTGCGCAATCGATTATTATCATAACCCACATACCTTGTCCGCAAACATACGAAACGAAAACACAATCGACCATAAAGAAGTTACGCAATAATCGAATGAAGTATCATTTTATTATCCCTTCGCATAACTCATAAAAATGGAAATAAATTGTCCTGAGAAGTTCAGCGAACTGAGACCTGTTCCCATTCAGATTCCGGCAGGGGCGACTTTCTTGGTATTTCCTGAGGTTTCCTGTCCGTTCTGGTCGTGCTGTGCCTTTGTGTCCGTCTCCATTTTCCCCGTTTATTAGTTTTGCTGTTGATTTTCGAGCGACGTTCACATTTTGACTTTCAGCACAAAAGCGATCTAAATAAACGTTCGAGAAAGGGAAACTGTTGAAGCTGTAAGGCTCCAAGTTTCTCCTATTAACGGTAATTCGGTTGTAACAGCTGTTAGCTTCTCTAAAGTTGTGCTACGGCGAGGGGGAACGACTTATCCGTATGATTGACGGGATTGTTCGTAATTAATCAAATCCGAACCGATTTTCCGCCTCGCCGTTTATCTTTTTCGGTATTTTTTCGTAATTCAATTTCGGAAGCGCGCTGCGCACTTAAATAATATTGAAAAACTTCCCCTCGCCCCCTCGCACGGTTCCCGTCGAGAAAATTAAAAAGTAAAATAACCTCCTCCAAGTTTACACAACACACCTTTTCTCTTAACACGATGAAAATGACTACCAGATTTTCTCGGAATCGATATTGCGGATGATACGTTTAAATGAGGGTGGTCCTTTATATCGAAAGGCCATTTTGTTTCTAATAAGGAAGGTGTAGTGGTGCACTCGACGAACCGTCGCTCTTGATACCGCCATTAATCCACCCCTTAAGTAATTAATGCTCCATTTTAACGGAAGTTGCGGTGTTCGTATAAAAGTAATCGCTTATGCGAGGAGACGTGCGACAGATTCAATTATTTTTCCTAATTAAAGACCGAAAACCCAAACCTTTATCATGAGATCAGTAACCGAGGCGAAAATCCTGCTGAGAACCTCTCAGGAACGATCTAGAACGATATCTCGTAATTTCTATTCGACAGTTTGTGATCTGTGCTTCGAGAAATGATCTGCTGTCCCTTGAAGTTGGAGTAATTTAGTGTTTCGAGTGTTCAAATTATGTTAGACCCCTCTAAGTGTTATGCCTACTAAAGAAGCTCGTGCACAAAGGTCGTTGTTACAGAGAGCTAGAGAGAAATTGTTCAGTTGGATCCGACAGTTGAGTCATCAGGTTAGTAGTATTAGACAGTTGTATGCATGGAAAATCGTGGAAAGCTCGGTTCCAATGAAAAGGAATTCATGTTAGTTTGCTTGATGTAGTTGTGCATGAGATCTGCTGATAGGTTGTAAATGTTTTTCGATGAAACATACTTCAGAGGATTTTGCAGTAAAAGATTGGAATAATGTGGATGCTGAGTTTTTTGGGTTTTTTAACCTTGGTTTTCAAAATATTCCCATATATTTTAAAGCACAATTCAAGTTGATAGCTTTTTCATTTCACATTGCTTTCACTTTTTCTCTCAAGTTTTTGGAACAATTTGGATCTCATTGATCACAAAATCAATAGATACCTGATGGTACAAAACGTACGAAATCAAAGTGAATTGGTCGTACAATGGATTGTTGGAAGGGAGTTTATCGATCTCGCGATCTCACTTCATGGGATCAGTTTCTGGCAGGAATCAGTCCAACCTCAAGACCTTTAAAGGGTTCAGGGACCAAATGTTGCCCTGTTCCATTGAGCAATTTAATCCTTAACCACTCCGTGTTTGCTTACTCATTTTTTTAGTTAAACTACCACGTTTTCCTTTTAACAATTTCTTCTCTCCTTTACGAAACGCGAACCCTTCATGGGATGCCACCCTTTAATTCAAATGCGAGCAGGAACGATTCCTCAAACTCACCCAAAAAGCGCCACATGTTTCAATTTCACTACCACTGACGTCACGTTTTCCATAACATCCCTTAATCCGAAACGTTTAATTCTCCCGTTGCCAATCGAACTTCGAGCACTTCCCATCCCGTAATCGAATTATTATCCTTTTCGATTGCCGGTCTCCCTGGACGACAAATTGGATTTAATTTATCCGCCTGCATGTGCGTATGTGTTTGGTTTTAGTGTCCGCGTATGTTTAGTGTAGGGAAAAAGTGCCCCGAGAAATGGGCACCAGATGAGCCATCCCGCGAGGAATTGGTACTTAGGGAGGAAGTCCAGGAGTTTCGACGAGAGGAAATTGGGACAGGTATATTATAGGAAATAGTGAAGGCGTATGGGTTTCAAAACGCAGCTCTAAAAGAAGTAGAATTAAAAGGAATTGGTTGTAAGGTACCTTTGATAACAAAGGGAGTCGTGGCTCATGTGGTTCGTCAATATTACCTGCTTAATTTCCTGAAAGTTTTGGAATCCAAGGGCTTTTCAATCCTTTGTTTATTTAAAAAGCTGTGAGTATAGTTGCTAGCTAAGCCACATTTCAACTATTTGAATCCCCAACGAGATCAGCTTTCTGAGCTCGATCTGTCTCTTGAAAAAATTTTCATTAAATTGGGGTCCAAGATTTTGAGCCTCATTTGTTCAGACCCAAAGTTTTCCTGTAGTAATCCTGATTTCCAGTCATTTTGCCTCATTTGTTTAAAACCTGTAAGTAGTTTGCTGGCTGAGCCAAAGTTCCAATATTTGAATCCCTAACAAGTTCAGTTTCTGAGACAGCTCTGACTTTCATAATTTGTTATTAAGTCATTATTGAGATCCAAACTAATTTTTTTCAGATCCCATGCAGAGGCACCTGTTGTCTCACACGTTAATCTCAAGCAAGCTCACATTTCTGAGCTTGCTGCGACTTGTGTCAATTTTTTTATCAGGTGGGTATTGGGATCCAAGTTATTCTCGTCTCATTGGTTCTGTGGTAAAGGATATTAATTGTTTTTCCTGGCAGAAGTGCCTGTTTTCTGATGCCACTTGAACTATCGTTATGATATGTTAAGTGCGTCGACTGTACTCCCCATCTGAGGTCATTCCCGTGCTGCACTTCCTCTGTTTCAAGTTCTGCAAACTCAGTTTTCTGATCGCTTGTGTAATTGATTTCCTATTAAGTTGTTATTGGAATTCACGTTTATTTCGACTCATTTGTTTAGACCTAAAGGATATTAATGTACCTGTTTTCTGATGTCGCTCAAACTAGTGTTAGGAAATGTTAATTGTGTTAAGGTCTGTTCTTGTATATTAATTGTACTTCAGATCTGAGGTCGTTACTATGTATCACTTCCTTTCAATTCCCACAAGCTCAATTTTCTGAGCTTACTCTGACTTATGTCCTTTTCTTGTTAAGTTGGTATTGGGAGTCAAGTCTGTTTCGGCTCGTTTGTCCAACTGCTGTTTGTTTTAAGAACTTTACTTTTGATTTATCGCGTAAAACATGGTATACTGTCACGTCCATGGAATCTGATAGATTCAAAGGGATACAACTCAGAGGTGGGTTGAAGAGAATTAAAGCCTAATAGTTAAAACGCGAAAAGTGCGTCTATTTGAGTCATCTCCCCATCTATGTTTCGCCATGCCGTATTGTAGGGACGTTAGGTTCCTTGGAGATCGTCTTTAAAGCATACCTCTCAGACGAAGGCTTTTCCACTAAGGGATCAGTATGATTTCCTCATTTGAGTTCTTGGTTACTGAAAAGACTAAGGATCTAGTAGACTGAGTACTAGGAATTGTGATGATATGAAATGAAATGGAAGATAAGTTGTCTTTGGATCACATGAATCTAGTCTTGATGATGCCACATGACTCAAAGCCATAGCAATAAGGCTGTTCCAGATCACGGAGGCATCATCAGCAAAAGACTCAATTTTCCTTCGACATAAGGAAGGCTGTGGCATGAATAGCAATAATATGTAAGATAGGTCCATGGACTGAACTCTGAGGAACCCTGAGCAAAATACTGTTTCCCGTTGCTCAAAAATGAGTTGATCACTAAGACGGGAGTTCATAGAATTCCATCTTTTGAATCAAAATGTCGAAAGTCTTCGCAAAGTTGCAGAAAACTTGGTCCGAGTTAAGACTCAGAAAGCTGTCATGCAGAACGGAAAACAAGGCATTAGAGGTGGTTGTATTTACCAAATTATGCCAAAGTAAGCTTCGAAGATGTTGGAAAGCAGTAAAGAGAAAGTTTATTTCCACTAGTTTCTCCAATAATTTGAACAGGGAAATAACTAAAGCAATCGCCTTGTAACTACTTGCACATTTTTTGTATTTATGAAGAGAGGTGACCAGGTTGGTCGGGGGAAAAGAAACATCGATAATTGTTATTAAAGCGGTAAGAGCGCAGGCAGGAAAATGGATAAGAATGGAAACTCATAGACGATACATCCCAAGCGAAGTTTATTTTGTCAAAGAATTGAGGTAAGGGGAAAGAAAATTGGAACGCCTGCTATTGACAGCTCCTAGTGAGAAATGGGTATTATGTGTGTTGAAATCAAGTGGATAATTACAAGAAGAAAGATGGTCATTAACGATAGACCAACAGGATTTTTAGAACCAAATTTACCGACGATATTCGCCGAGTATGAAATGTGATGAGCACATTTGGCTATTTCGGCTCAACTTTCCAATCCTGCTCGGAGTTAAAGTCAATAAACTTCATTAAGCCACGTCGAGGTTTTGCCTTCCAGGTGCTGCCGTGGCTGTTTCGTTCATTATGTGTCCTTCCCGTCTGGAGCGCCCGTCGTGCGGCATTTTCATTATTCCGATTCCTGCCTTTCTCGGCCTTTCGATCCCGCTCCGGCTTGCGTCAGAAATTGTTTACGATTCCCTCTCCGATCCCAAGGTACCCGAGATAGAGAAGTCTAATAAAGTAATAAACGAACGTCACAGGAACGTTAGGTAAACGTCCCATCGAAGCTCGTGGAGAGGGGCTAATATCGCACCGGCGAATAAACACCGTTCCCGTTATTTGCCCTCTGATACTTTATCGACTTTCGGGCGACTGGGGAAAAGCTGTCGCACGGTAGTTTATGAAACGTGGGTCGGTATGTAAACGGCGGCGATGTTGATTGCCGAGGTTACCCGGGATTAATCGTCAATTAATTTTTACGTCGCGTGATTGTTTCTGGAAGGGTTTGTCGAGCAAACACCGTTAGATTTCCCTACTTATTTATAATTAAGTTTGTATATGCTTAGAGTTTATGTTATGATAATCAAACCAAACAACGAGAAAGTTCGTATTTCTCAACCAATTCGTCTTCTCGGCTTGGTTTCGAAATTCAAACAGGAATCTTATCGGTTTCACCCTTCAACTTCAGCGTCGTGATTAAATTTCCCCTTTTATGGCAGTAATCCGTTCCAGGAGAGCCCTCCTTAACACAACGGCAGATAAAGTTGATGGTTATGTCGGCTATTCACAGGCACTGTACCCCTGGAGGCTCTTAATGGAATCCGACGTTAATTACGTTGGTAAAAAGCATTGAATAGTTTCGAAAATAATCACGCTCATTTCATGAATAGCCTCGCAACTGTTTTTGACACTAATTATATTTTCTTTTAAATTAATTAACCAATCACTATCGTCAAGCTGTTCTTAAAGGATTTATTGCATTACGTCAAAACACTTAAGACAATTAAACAAAGCAGACATGGTGGTTCAGTACCTGTAGTAATTAAGGCTTTGATGAAGCTTCTCTATTAAGGAACAAAACTCTATGGACCTATAAAACATTTATACAAAAGAACAAACTTGTTATTCTATTCTGAAGCTACGAATAATCTTCGTCTGGATCAAAAGTCTTTATGCAACTCTAAAATTATGGATTGTCTATAGTTTTTGCTGGAATAATTCCAACCAATAAGAAGTATATATGTAGGAACAAATATTTCAATCAATTTTAGAATTATGAATAATCTGTTTTTAAATCTGAACTAGTCCCAGCCAATGAACTTCATAAAAGAACAAACCTTTCATTTAATTCTCAAACTATGGATTATCTGTTTTTTCATCAGAACTTGCCTCAACCAAGGAAAAGTCTTTATGCAGGAACAGACCCTTTAGTGAATTCTAGGATTAAGAATTATCTATTGTTTTTGCTGGAATAATTTCAACCAATAAGACTTTTTTATGTAGGAACAAATATTTCAATCAACGTAGAATTATGGATTTTAAATCTGAATTAGTCCCAGCCAGTGAAACTTCATAAAAGAACAAACCTTTTATTTAATTCTCAAACTGGATTATCTGTTCTTTCATCAGGACTTGTCTCAACCAAGGAAAAGTCTTGATGCAGGAACAAACCCTTTAGTGAATTCTAGAACTAAGAATTATCTATTGTTTTTGCTGGAATAATTCCAACCAATAAGACTTCTTTATGTAGGAACAAATATTTCAATCACCAGCCAGTGAAACATCATAAAAGAACAAACCTTTCATTTAATTCTCAAACTGGATTATCTGTTCTTCCATCAGGACTTGTCTCAACCAAGGAAAAGTCTTGATGCAGGAACAAACCCTGTAGTGAATTCTAGAACTAATAATTATCTATTGTTTTTGCTGGAATAATTCCAACCAATAAGACTTCTTTATGTAAGAACAAATATTTCAATCACCAGCCAGTGAAACTTCATAAAAGAACAAACCTTTCATTTAGTTCTCAAACTGGATTATCTGTTCTTTCATCAGGACTTGTCTCAATCAAGGAAAAGTCTTGATGCAGGAACAAACCCTTTAGTGAATTCTAGGATTAAGAATTATCTATTGTTTTAGGTGGAATAATTTCAGCTAATAAAACCTCCTCATGTAGGAAGAAGTCTTTCATTCAATTCGAGGACTCTGGATAATGTGTTTCTATACCCGAACTGGTCTTGGATAACTAACGGTCTGTATACAAGAACAAACCTTTAATGAAGTTCTGTAAGAGCAAAGCAAATTTTGCTCCTGTTTGCCATATTGCATTTTCTATTGGATAGTAATAAATTAAAATTTCAAGTAACTCAGAATTTAATGGAAACTCTTAAAGCTGCATAGCTTCGATGATTAGCAAAGGATTCAAGAGTTAATGATTGGTTCAGTCTACAAGCTGGAGTGAGAAAATCGAAGCCTATATAAGGGGAAACAGAAGAACACTACAAGTTTTATTTAATCTATTTTGCTTTAAGGAAGGGAAATCCTTTATGCCCACCAGATAGTATTTAAGACATGTCATAAGAAGGCACGAATTAAGTTCCAACTTTGAGGTGCATCAATTCTCGTATCTGATAGTGTGGGACTCCAAAGTTTGAGTTAACCTAAAATTAAACTATTGATAAGTACAACTAAAGTTAAAAAATAATTCCTAATTTCTAATTCATTAAACAAATAGCACAGCAAAAATTCCATGATCAGGCAGAAGTCTGATTTTGGTTTGCAATCATTTTCGCATTATTTATTACCTGAATTCATCTCATTTTCTCAAGGTATTTGGATTGGGAACATACGAGGTGAAATGGTTACAAGTTGTTTATTACAGGATTGACAATGCTTGAATTGGGAGTTACAGATCAAGAGGAAACAGCATTTTGAGGACTTACATCGGTTTCGATTTAAATTTTTCCCATGTTACTTGTTACCTGAATTCGTATCACTTACATCAAACTAACAAAAGGAATTTTGGATTTTGCCTTTGTACATTTTCAATGGAAATACTTTTCATGTGATTTCTTTCCTGAAATTGTGTCATTTACATATCAAATTTGCCAGGAAACCATTTGGATTATGATGGTATAGATATCATTTGATTTTTTTGGGATCTAAAGCGAATTCACGCTTCTATGCTTCTTTGTATGCCTGAATCTGCGCCATCTTTTTCACACCAAAGCCCTAAAACTGCGCAGGCATTTAAAGCACATACTAAACCTCTATTAAATCCAAAACTGTTTGAACTCAACTAGAATACCAAGGAGCCCATCTCTTGGCGTCTAAAGTTTTGATACATGCGAATTTTTTACTCGCGGACGTTACGCTACACCTTCCAATTTCTAAGCTTCGAACAAATCTCCATCACGACCGTTTTCCCTTTGTTTCCAGAACGATGGCAGCAGCAATGGCGGCGAAGTGCAGCTCGACGAGGAGTGCGCCAAAGTCTTCGCCATGGAGAACGACTCCATGGGCTTCGATTACAACGATCCACGGTTCTCCGGTGTACCGAAGTTTGGCGAGAAAGATTACGTGCGTAAGTATCGAGTTCGAACTGCGTGTTTTAATATCGAGACGTTCGAGGACCTCCTTCCTGAATTGCTGCCGGTGTACCTAAAATTCCTTCAGTTAAGGAAGAGATAAAAAGGTTTAAAAATCGGTAAATTTGTTAGTGTCGCACTTAAGAGCTTCCCTCTTGTACCAGTTTCTTTTAAGATATGATGTCCACTTCCATGACAACTCAGGAGATCACATTAAACTCATATTGAAGGGATATCAACATTTTTCTGGCATTATGAACTTCGTGAAACTCTATAGAAATCAAAAAGTGTAAAACAGAACAAAAAGAACCAAAATATTTCCAAACATTTCAAAACTCTAATATTTTTATGTTAGTAGCTATTGAACTAGGCGGTTCTATTTTAAGCATAATGTGAAAAGGCTTAAATTTTAGTTTTTCGGACAAAAATAGAAGAGTATTTTTTTTGTAAAAAGTTGCATCTTCTGTTAGGATAGTTTCTTTGGGCTATAAAAAAATTTCTTCATAAAAAGCGTCCGATACCAACGCGAAAAACTGGAAAAGTGCGAAATTTGCCGTTTTTACAATTTTGCATGTCAATTATTTGACATTTTACATATTTTATGAGACATATCTTTTGTATTTGTGAACTACCTCAAATAAAACAAACACTAAACACAACGGAAAACCGCATCTAAATTGGTTCAGCCATTCTGAAGATAACCCAATTAAGAGATAAATAGATACTGCAGCTAAGTACATTGTGGTTTTTCTGGAAAAAATCGATTCATACCAGAGTGGTTTGATAAGTCCGTAACTTTTAAAGGAACCCATTTTTTCTTCGGCAAAAAATAATATTATTTTTCTACATAATCTCCTTTTAACTCGATACATTTAGTCGAACGTGTTTCCGATATTGTCATTCTTTCTAAATAATAACATTCCTCGAGGCCCTCAAAATAAGCGTTTCTTTCAACAGTGACCTCTTCATTCGACCAAAATCTCCTACTACCCAATCACTTTTCAGGTTTGGAAACAGGAAATAGTCAAAAAGGGCTAAATCTGGAGAATATGGTGGATGAGGTAGCCCAATTGATGAATTTTTGCCATGGTGACTACACATCCCTGCATTTTCCTGATGAAACAACACTTTTTTCTTCGCTAAATGTGGTCGTTTCTGCTTCAAGACAGTGCCAAATCTGTCCAGCAGCTGTGGATGATATTTGCTGGTGTCCATTTTACCCGTTTCAAGGTAGTCGATATGAATGACACCTCACGAATCCCAGGAAACTGTGGTCATGACTGTGCTGGTCAACAGAGCCATCTTAGCCTTCTTTGGTGCACCCTTGTTGACCATTGAAACCATTGAAATAGACGATGCAGAGTTGCTATAGCATGTATGAAGATTCTCCTTGGTTTCGGTATTGTTTTTGTACGCAAAAAGTACTGTTTAGTCATCAGCGAAATTCATTTTTTTCCATTTTTGTGGAAATTAACAAGGTTGGCCGTTTTCAATAGCTGTCAAACATAAACAAAATGACACAGCTCGCTCAAAATTTCACAGTAGCCTGTCGATAGATGGCAGTTAACCGGAACAGTGTCACCATTAAAGTTACTGCTAGGGAAATTCCAAAAGTCACGGAATTATCAAACTACCCTCATAAGTGCATTGCAAAATCGCAGTATAAAACATTCAAAAGGTTGTAATAGAGTTTAAATTAACCTTATCACTATACAAATTCAGTAATGGCAAGGACTTTTAGATCCCCTCCACTGGGGCTGGGGCTCCACAATTTCCTGTCGATATTGCTACTGTAGATAGCTTGTGGTTGTTGAAGAGACCACCTAAGAAACTTAATTATCATTAATTATGTATTAGTTATTAATTTAACCGTTAGATACCAATTTTTTAATCAGTGTTTGTCGATCGATGGCATTGTTTTTAATGGACGACTTTTTCTGAAGGATTTTCTACTATGAGTACTTAGAACTTTGAAAGTTTTTGAGCCTCGACAACCATTTTCTATGTTCGATTTTGTACCTCCAAATCCTTCAAGCCGGATTCCCTGACGATGTGGAAGGTTTCTTATAATTTCCCTTTCGTGCGCATTACGAAACATCCAATACCGATTCGCATTCTTTGGCATTGTTTTAGCGTCGATCATTATTTTAATCGTCCCGATCTCATGACGTCTTTGATTCCCCGTACCAGGGGACGGCTTTATATAAAAGCCATCCACGTCTATCGGGTACGCGAATATTAAATGGTGTCCCGCAACAAAATTTAGCGCAGGTAACGAGGGCGAGACTCGAGTGATTCCCGTACGAGATTTCCCCGAGGAATACCTAACCCACAGGTGAGGTCCCGCGGCGAGTCTCCCGAAAATCATTCTCTGCGAGGAAGTGTCTAAAATTTTTTGTACGGCGCTTCGCCCGATCCTTTATGCCTTTCACGTCCGACCCCTCGCATAATCTCTAATATCTCGTCTATTTTTCTTCTCCGAGCTCCGACCGGCGATCCTTCCCCGTCGGCTCCTCCTTCCGATCCTGCGGGAATCGAATCGGGAACGTCGATTAAAAAAAATTTGAAGTCCGGGAACGGGAGGAGGAAAAGCGAGATCGCGTCGTTTATACTTGATCGCGGAAAAAAATCGGTCGGAAATCGCGTTTCGGCTTTTTCTCATTGCGGGAAGGCGAGGTCGATGTTGCACGTTATCAATTCGTGACTAAGGACGTGTCTACATTGAGTCGACGTAAAAACAAATCGTGCAAAGTAATCTTCGTACATGGGATCTATGATCTACGCCTTTTGGCTTTGAGTTTTCGAAATTTGCTGTACGTACGAGGGTAGTTTGATAAGTCCGCGACTTTTGGAATTTCCCTGTAAGTGACTTTAATGGCAATACTGTTCCCGTCAACTGCCATCTATCGACAGGCTACTGTAAAATTTTGAGCGAGCTGAGTCGTTTTGTTTATGTTTGACAGCCACTGAAAACAGCTAATCTCGGTAATTTCCACAAAAATGGGAAAAAGTGAATTTCGGTGATGATTAAACAGTACTTTTTGCGCACCAAACCATTACCGAAACCAAGGAGAATCTTCATAAATGCTATAGCAACTCTGCACCGTCAATTTCAATGGTTTCAACAAGGGTGCACCAAAGAAGGCTAAGATGGCTCTGTTGACCAGCAGTCATGACCACAGTTTCCTGGGATTCGCGCGGTGTCATTCATATCGACTACCTTGAAACGGGTAAAATGGTCACCAGCAAATATTATCCACAGCTGTTGGACAGGTTTGGCACTGTTTTGAAGCAGTAACGACCACATTTAGCGTAGAAAAAAGTATTATATCATCAGAAAAATGCACGTTTGTGTAGTCACCATGGCAAAAATTCATCAACTGGGCTACGAACTGCTACCTCACCCACTATATTCTCCAGATTCAGCCCTCATTGACTATTTCCTGTTTCCAAACCTGAAAAAGCGCCTGGGTGATAGAAGATTCGGGTCGAATGAAAAGGTCACTGTTGAAACGCTTATTTTGAGGGCCTTGAGGAATCTTATTATTTAGAAAGAATGAAAATATCGGAAACACGTTGAACTAAATATATCGAGCTAAAAGGAGATTACGTAGAAAAATAAAATGTTTTTTGCCCAAGAAAAATTGAGTTCCTTTAAAAGTCACGGACTTGTCAAACCACCCTCGTATCGTCATAGATGAAGTTTTTTCAGTAATTATTTTCTTTTCAATTACACGTCCAATCATCTCTTAACACTTTTCTCTCCTTTCTATTGCAGGCAATGTTCTTGTTTTTATCTTTTTACTATGTACCCAAAATGTCGAAAAAAAGACTACTAAAACTCCACTCATTATATCTTATCTTTGATAGTGAAGTCATCAATAGGGAAGCTTCATATCTAACTGGAGATTGCCCAATATCTGGAACACCCTGTATAATGCGGACTTAAAACATCGAAGCAGTGCAAAAATGCTATATTCTGTCCTTTGTACACATTGCTCTAGTAAATTCCTTCAATTTACCTGAATTAAAATTGTTATGATTGTATTGGATTTTTCACTTTTGCGTAGCAAGAAATAACCAGGTGTTAGTTCAAAAACAGCGATAGTTTGAAGAGCAGAAAGCGTAAACTAAGTTTGGCGCTGCATTATACTCGTATGTACGTGTTCTTATTTGAATATTTTTCTAATAACTGCACACCCTGTATTTAACATTCATACGGCATTACGATTTTCCTAATTGCGCCGAGACCTTTAATGTGAACGTTTTATTGCGAACGTACCTTTAGACGGCTATACGAGTACAATAAATAATAATAAGGTAGTTGTTTATTGGAGTAGGTAAGTTTCTGTGACGTTACGATTAAATCGGAAAAAAGTAATCATCAATCGAGTAAATGATTCGTTTGTAACCTTGACCTATTTTTTTATTGAAACAATTCTTCGAGTAAAAGTACCGTAGAACTTTTTGTATTTTCTAAGCGATTTAACCTTATTTAAACGATAGTCGTTCTCCTTAATCGTAAAAGAGCGTTCATAAAATGTTTTACAATGCTAGAAACGACATATAATTTCGAGAAACATGCTTAGACGTAGACGTACCGTTCTAACGTCCAATAGAGATTGTTCGTAACGAAAAGCACACGCACACGAACTAAAATGTTCGTCGCCACCGTAAAATTCGGCGGCAGGAAGAAGGGTAAATCGACGTCTCGATCTTCCCTTCGAACCTCCCTTGATCGGTCGGCTTCCCTTCCAGAACACCGTCGGAACTACCCACACATGCATGTTCCCCTCAAGATCGGCTCGAAGTCGATGAAACGTCGCCAGCAGACCCCCCAGAACCCCCCGAGCGCCCCGATCGAGTCCCCCAAAGAATCGGCCGCAGATTCCCCCAACTTGGAGAACAACGTCCCCGACGCCAGCGTCAAGTCCTCCAAGCCGGGAGACTCGGATACAGGTAAATTGACATTTTTGTACCTCAAGTAGATCGATAGGGGGTAGAGCGCCTATTTTACTGGACTTAAGACTCATGCAGGTATTCTGTGGGCAGAAGATTGCCGCAAGAGGGAGCTCGAAACGTAAATGTTAGGTGAATTTTTTAGTACTAAAGGTACTAAGGCGTCGAACTTTTATTAATAATAATATCTATTTTTCTTTTGGAAAAATAAAGCCGGTCATGTGGTAAAGCGAGAGATTATTGCGCATCTGCAACTAGTCTTAGATGGACACAATAAATTGGTCAAATTATTCATAATTGCAATATACTGAGATAATAGACGAAATTAATGGCTCTCATTGGAGTGCCCCAAATTTATTATAACTTTGATGCCTGAAAGTAAAATATGTTTAATTAAAAATATTTTTTATAGTTGTAATAAGTTCACTTTATTTTATGTCATTTACAACTTGATTTCCAAACCTTTGAAAATGGTTAATTCTAAAATTGAACTTCCACTCCACATCACATATATCTGTGCTAGATGAGATTTTTGTTTTTTAAGGGGTGAAAACCACCCCTCATTAAAAAATAGAAAAATACAAATTTTGATTCAAATCTTTTTTACTTATGTAGTATAAGTATTTTCACGTGCTATCTAACATGAAAATTGATGTATTCAAAATTTTCAACCCTTAAGAACCGCCTCCCTTTTATTGAAAATAATAAGAACGTTTTAATCGTGCATTTTTATCAAATTACAATTAATTTCTTAATTACAAAATATTTTTATTACTTGCAACTTTTCAGTACTTAAAAAATGCCCCTTTTGTCGATAATAAAATGAAGAAGTGTTTTTTAAAGACTAGAAACATTTTAATTGTTCATTATTATTGAACATTTATTTCCTTATTTTAAATTAATTTTGTATTGATTGCAACTAAAATTCTCACCTATACACCCGTTTGTTTTTTAACGATAACTTTTTTAGTTTTTATTATTTTCAATTGCACTAAAGCTCATTTTATAGGGAATTTAAATTGCTATATGACCTGCAATGCTGAATTTCTTTAAGCCCTTCAATTTTAAGTTTGGAGGATTTAAAGGGCTTGGAAAGGGTGGTTCTCTCACGCCTAGTTTATACAGCAAAAAAAGCTGTTTTGTTAGATAAAATTGAACAGCAGACGGATCAAAAACTGGTTAAAATGGATCAAAGATGATAAAATCTCAAAATTTAGACGGAGCTGATCATTTGCGGTTTTTTTGACAAAAATTGAAAAAAACAGGCCGTTTTTCACCATAGCGTGAAAATTACTGATGAAAATGTAATACGTTGTATAGACGATTTATAGAGAATTTAAAGATCTTTAAAATGAGCGTTTCTAAAAGGTGATCGGAGCATTTTTTACCGAGAAAATTTGGAAAAACCGTTAAAATGGACCATTTTTCAAAAATTCACAGTTTTGCCCAGTTTAAAGTTGAAGCGCCTATTTTGAGTAAAATGTTAGGTTATTATGTCTACTTTAAGCATGCAAAAGTTGGATGCTGTCGGATGAATAGTTTTTGCACAGTTACGTTATTCAAAATATACACTGAAATCTTGCAAAATTCGGCGTATTAACTGAGATGGGCCGATTGTAATTTTTCAAACAGTTTTTGAAAGAGGACATCAAAACCTACAACTTGGCTATCTTCGATTTTCATATACGTTTGGAGTTAAGTGCGAAAATTGGCCTCGAACATTGCGCGAAACGCGTGATTTCGCGTTTCGAGCTGAGTGGTGGGCACAAGTATACAGTTCTATGCTGCTTGAAGCTTATTGTATTGCATAGTGAAAAACAGAAAAACGACCAATGTTTTTAAATCTGTATTGTTTAAAAAAAACGCCTAAGCTCAGATTTGTCTATATTTTGGGTTTTTATGATGTTTAATTCATTTTAAACAAAGTTTTTTTGGTCCGTCTGCTGTTAAACTCTATAAACTGAGCTGATATGAAAAACATGCATTTTTTAAGTCAAAAATCAACATTTTTGTTCGCAAACTACTCGGAAAGCATGGATTTATCAAAAAAAACCTTCATATGACATTTAATGCTTAAAACTGACTATTCTGTCGATTTCAGTGGTTATTTTGAGTGTAAACATTTTAATATTAGTCAATGATTTATCAAAAAAAACCTTCATATGACATTTAATGCTTAAAACTGACTATTCTGTCGATTTCAGTGGTTATTTTGAGTGTAAACATTTTAATATTAGTCAATGATAGCCTTAATTAATTTTGAATAATGCTTTAAGTCTAGGGGCTACGAAGTTATAAAATCTTAAATCTTTAGCAGAATTCTCAATTAATTCGAGCACCGACAAAGAGAAAAAGAAATCATTGGTTCTCTGTCGTAAATGTAAGATATAATTTGTTCTTAACTTTTCATAACACCTATAGTCATTTATTAATTCTACACTCTTATCAATGTAATCCCTGTTCTTCGCAAGGACCTCTTTTACAAACAGTTAAATCTGAACTATTTAAATCCTTATTTACTCTTTATACTTGATTGACTAGTCTTACATTAGTCGAAATTTAACCTTATCGGAGTACCTCAATGACGGTTCGTCGTGATCCCGTTGCGTTTCTAGGTCCCCTGAACTCCTTGGCCCTCGAAGAGGAATCCGATGCGGCCGCGAACAGTTCCGCGTCCGAATCCGAGTGCGTCCTCTCCGATCCTTGCAACTACCTGACGCACGGCAAAGAGGAGGAAGAGTTCTCGCCCGAGAGGAGGGTCGCCTTCCTCAACGAGAACACCGACAAGTTCGACGTCGACGGCCTCAAGGATAAAAAGAAAAGGTACGTGCCGAGAAATTTTCCCCACGATCGTTTCGACTCGGAAAAAATTGAATTATTGGTAATACGAATAAGTTTCCGCCGTTTTTTATGAAAGTTATCGATCTATTATAAAAAAAATGTACGTTAAATTTTATTCAAAATATTGTCCGTCATTAGCTACTACTTTTTGCCATCTTTCTGGCAGCATTCGGATGCCACGTCGAAAAAACTCTTCACCTTTGGAGACTACCCATGAGTCGACCCAATTTTTGGCTTTATAAAAGAAGCAAAGTGTTGCTTTTCCAGAGCGTGAAGGAGCAATGTCTGGTGACTACGTCGGGTGGGGTAAGACATCCCATTGTAAACCTTCAAAAGTATCCTTCTTGACGACTTTTGCAACATGGGGCCGAGCGTTGTCTTGCTGAACAATCACTTTGTCATGTCTTTTGGCATATTCGGGGCGTTTAAGCTTCAATTCTCTGCTCAATTGCAACAGCTGCTGTCGATAACGTTCTCCAGTGAAAGTTTCCTTAGGCTGGAGTAGTTCGTAATAGATTACTCCGGGCTGATCCCACCAAATGCACAACATTAACTTCTTGCCATGAACATTCGGTTTCGCCGTTGAAGTCGGTACATTGCCGGGTTTACCCCAGGATTTCCTACGTTTTGGGTCGTCGTAGTGGATCCACTTTTCATCCCCCGTCACTATTCGATGCAAAAAACTCTTTCGACATTGTCTTTGGAGAAGTTGTTCGCACGTGAAAAGGCGGCGCTCGACGTTTCTGGCTTTCAATTCATGCGAAACCCAATTTCCTTGTTTTTGTACCATACCAATGGTCTTGAGACGGTGTGAAATCGCTTGCTGAGTCACATCCAAGCTTTCTGCAGCTGCTCTTCAGTTTGGCATGAGTCTTGGTCCAATCAAGCCTCTAACTCAACGTCTTCAAACTCGACTGGCCTTCTTTCGCGTTCTTCAGCTTCCACATCAAACTTGCCGTTTTTAAACTTTCGAAACCATTCACGACAACTT
Source organism: Cryptocephalus primarius (assembly GCA_963576515.1). NCBI lineage: Eukaryota > Metazoa > Arthropoda > Insecta > Coleoptera > Chrysomelidae > Cryptocephalus > Cryptocephalus primarius. The sequence goes on along the minus strand of OY754938.1, from coordinate 15,990,162 downwards.
CTTTCACTTAAAGCAGCATCACTGTAAACTTCTACAAGAGAACGATGCGCCTCAGCAGCAGATTTCTCTAAATGAAGTAAATAAATCAAAACTTCCCGCAAATGGCGCTTATTTGGTACAAAACTCGACATTTTCGAACAAAAAAAATGTATACTACCACTACAAATATAATGGTATTTTAAGGTTATGTTGTTGCCAGGTGTTTAAACTTTCTATATGGCATCTTACATCTGGCGATTTCTTGCCATCTCTTGAAAACGGCGGAAACTTATTTGTATACCTAATATTTCTGTCAGCTCGGTAATTACAACCGTATATTTGCTGGATGCATATATTTTGTTTCTGATTAGATCCTCGGCGCTGTAATTTGCACGTTTAGCGCCTCCATACGCGTTAATAAGCGATAATCAATACGCATCGATTGTCAACGCTCGCTTGATCAACACGTATTGTTCGATTAATTGGAATGTTTAGCAGATCAAAAGGATCGTCATTGCTTTATCCATTCGCGTATGGGGGATAGAAAAATTTACACGCAGAGTTCGTTTACCGTTCGACTTAACAATGTCCGAAATTATGTATATCGCATCTTGTCTATCGATTAAACGTCATTACGTCGAATAAATAATGCGAGCTCGTTTCTAACACGTGTCGGACGTGAGATAGCGACAAATGGGACGAAGGGTTTATTTATAAACGCTCGCTCAGCAGAGGGGTTGAAGGAGAGAGAAAGTTTCCTCTTGATTCGCTACTGAGGGCAATGACGGGAAAAAAGGTTATTTTCACAACTTTTTCATATCTGTATAAAGAGCAAAATTATTGCCAAATTTTAATGGACGCAGCTACAACAACTGCTTAGGGTTGATTCCAATTGTACATTGTACAAAACCCAATTGCCAGCGTTCAAATATCCACTAGTCGTTTTAATATCATAACTTTATAACCTTTCTCCCGTTTCCTGCTTATTGAATATTTTAACGCCTGACTTGTAGTAGATTTTTCCCGACCGAGCAGAAAATTTTGTAGCGACTTTCCATTGGGCTCGCCTTCATTTGACAGGTACATTAAGCGCTGACGGCGTCGATAATCCACTTTCCGAGAAAGTAATTAATACGGGAAATTATTCTCCCGAGGTAAGCGTTCTCACGCGCTTAAGCGACGCGGTGAATAAGATGAAAAGTGTTTAACCCCTGTAAATATAACCTGATATTCGTTTGTGTTTCACCGGCACATTAGCTCGATTAAATATTAACGGCACGTGTGGTAATTAGGTTTCCCACTTACGGGAAATGGATGCTTATTCAATGTCTTGTAGCCGATGAACTGCGAGGTTCAAGGGACGCAAATATTTTTCGTTCCGGGTAAAAAGGGGGTAATTTGTGTAATGCTACGTAGTCATGCGAGTTTCTAATGTAGGTAGTTTTACGATCGACATTAATTACAATCTGTTTAGGTTTAGGGGAGCTGGAGTAATTGAACCTTAATAGGACAATTTTTGAACTCGGTGCACTTGTGAAGATAAAAATGGTCAGAACTGGTCAAGTTTTAAAAATGAAGAAATTCGTACAGTTTCTAAGGGGCAAATTTATAGTCCATCTCTTAAGGAATACTCAAGGAGGCCTTGGTGGAAGCTCAGATAAGCTCTTCGATAGTTACAAAATCTTGCCTCCGCCAAGGAGCCCTTAAGAAGGTAAAAGTTCTGACAACCGCGCAAATAGTGTATAAGGAACCGGTCTATGGAATATTATTTATATTTCTATGGTTCTACGATCGTGTCAAAGAATTCAACTAAGAAAAAGTAAATTTGCACCCCCAACCCTCATTTTTAAGCACCTAAATCGTTCTTTCCAGATTCCCAAGTATATTTAGAAGATATTTCTGGTGTATCTCCACACTTAAGGAATTTAAAAATTGAATATTATTTTACTTCTTTGAAGGTGTATAATTCCAACACAGGCATTTTAAAAAATTTGATTCTAATTATAAACCTCATTTATTTCATGACGAGCGTCCGCATTTTAAGTAATATTAGGGGAAACAAGTTTCAATCAACCCGCAACATATTCCACCATATTGACTCAGAACTTATTTTGTTTCACCCCTTTGAACTGTGATGTATACGAATTTTCCCTTCAAAAGGTTCACAATGCGAGTAATAATTGATACACTTCAGTACAATTTATGAGTTTACGAGGTTTTAATGTAATTACAAACAGAGTCCTCTCCATTTAAATTACATTAATACCGAACTTTTCGAGTTATTACCATTAGGGCTTATTTCTGAATTCTCGCTGTTAGGGCCTTCCCTAGGCCTAGGGCTGTTAGGGATAAGTTATATACTTTCGTCTCTGATAAAACTCGTTAGACGTTATATCGTAAAACAGGCGAGATCTCCTTTGGAGCCGCTCGATGTGGAAAATATAAAAAATCCTTTGTAGTTTTTCGGTTTCCCGATCGTTAAACGATCGAGCACAATTCCTCCCGCAGCAGCGCCTGGAGAGGATCCCGCATTACATAAATAACAGCCAGATCTTACGAATTAATAGTAATTGGACGTGAACTGCTACCCTTATTTCTCCTGATTCACCCATTTCTTCCAATTTTGTACATTGTAATCTAAGGTGGTACGTTACGCGATATTTCGAGTTTGATCGTGGACGCCGCAAAGCCTTACAAAATCCAATTCCAAAGTCTTCCTTTTCATACGAGCGGTATTCCTCGCACGTTCTTTTACAAATTAGATTAAATAAAGTGTAACGGACGAGGAATAAAAGGAATTTTCTTAACGCGTCTCGTTTGAGGAGCGGAATGGACAAGAAGTAAAGCGACGAGGCGGTTTAAGTTTTGTGATGGAATTGGAGAAGTTAGCGACGAATTCGCCAATTGTTGTGTAAGAACGGTGGGTGGCGTGTTGAAGTTTCTCGTTTCATCGGTTTTAAGAACTTTCCAGAAAACTGGAGCACTTGCGGTTTCGAAAATGGAAGAGATGATTTTATTTTCCTTTTTGGTCTGCTAAATGGGACAAAATTGGAAACGAAGAGATAGCTGAGAGAGTAACAAAGCAGGAACCATAAATGTCAATTACTTAAAGAAAACGTTTTGAACTGATACAGTAACCTCATGGGAATGGAGTCATAAGTAATGAGAAAAATAGTATGAAAAATGTAAAAACTACTTGACTTACCTCTGAATGTTTGTTTACATTATAGTTCGTAGCGGTTCGCGGAAAATTAGATGAAAAATAATTATTTTCTCAAAGAGTAAAAGGAAAGACGAAAATTGAACGCGCACGTTTTCTATGGTTTTTTATTGATCAGTGGTGATTTTTTGTCTGTTAACGCTGTTAACCTCTATGGAAAATCTCATTTTCAAAAGGCTATAACTTTTGAACGGGTCATTTCTTAAAATCATAGTTATTTCATGTACTTTCTAGTCATCAATAGCTTTTATTAAAATTCCAAGTCACCAAAGGCAAAGCTTTGCCTGAAATTTTCCTTCTTCAGCTGCCATTCTCTTCACTCGATCCACATAAAATCCTCCTTCGTATATCTCGAGTCTTTGTTAAATTCTGGACCACCCGCATCCACGCATTGCCAGTTTCGTAGGTATGTGTACTCCAGAGCGGCGCTTGTAACTTCCAAATGGTCTGGAAACCGTCTGGGGCGGAAAAAGTCTGGAACCTCGCCAAAAAAGTCCGGCGGGCAGTCCACAAACGTGCCCCAAATTGCGCGATCAGCTGGCGGTCTCGATCGAGGCCAAAACGCCGGCTTCCACCGAAAATTTAATTTAGGATATTTTTAGCGTGGGACGATTTTAATGGGATATTAACTTTCTCTCTGTCTATCTTTCTGTTTCTCTCTAATATAAATTTTTTGTTTATCATCGTGGCTTTGTATTTATTTACCCTTTGAGACGCAAGATACTTGAGAGTGACAGCTCATAAATAAATCCATTAAACAGGGGTTTTTTGGAGTAGGCTCTCAAAGTTCGGAGCAATGCTCGCACTTTCAATAAAGGGATTTCTGCGAGTCATCTTTGCGGTTTAATTATTATTCAGTTTTCTTGAGTTAAGGGTCGAAAATACCCTTGTTTTACTTAAAAAGAAGAAATAGTTTTTTTAAACATTCTGTTGTATTGTCGTAAAAATTTTACCGAACTTTCAAGCTGCTTCTGAGCCGGTGTGTGTATTCTAACCTCAGAACCATGTCACTCTCGTGTTGTGAAATGTTATGGCTTGTTTAGTGAGATCTTAATGTGTTTGGGCCTGCTGCTCCAAAGCACTTTACGTGGCCTTAAAAATATTTATTACTTCTTAAATTTACTAGCCATTTTTAGAATAATCCGGGATATCGTAACAACTTTGAAATAATTCCAATCGCCGCACTAGAGGAAAGGCCAAATAGAAATGGGACCGTAAATCATGTTTGCCGCATAAGGGGCGGGGCAATAAGAGTCCCGTTTTTATTCCTCCCTTCCTGGGGGCGTGCCTGGATCAGTTTCTGTGCGTAACCGATGTAAACACTTGAGCATCAGGCCAATCAGCGGAGCAACTGAATGGGGATGTCTCAAAAGCGTACCTTCCTGGATCGAAATGTGTTCAAATCCGTCTAGTTTTTGAGATGCTTGTCCTTGAAATTATCTAGAAGTTTTCTAGATTAATGAGGAGTCGCTAGAATTCTACCATTTCCTTAGGTTTTTCTGGAAGCCTTCCATGGTCCTTTTAAATTATGATGTCACCTAGTGACGGTGATCATATTTTAAGTTCTTTTAATGGCGTCATTATGATTTTTGAAATCCCAATGAAAACCTGCTACGATGCTATGGAGCATTAAAGTGGCGGGATATCTAGTAGTCCAAAGATTTGAAAAGTATATATGTAATGGGTTGCAGTGCGGGTGCCGGAATATTCTGAATTTTTTGATTACGAATGTGACTTGTCTATTTTTTTCTGTGAGTATTGTATACCGGGAACCAATAAACAAGAAATTATATTCAAATTTTTGCAAAAATGCCAGTAGAGCTACTGTAACAAAAATCCTCTAAGCTATAAATGGTCAAAAGTTCATTTAAAATTAGCCAAAGATCAACGAACAAAAATTGTTTTTAAGGTGTCAAAGTAGGCAGGGCAAGTGGTTATTGTTAACCTGTGGCAGGTTAATTATTTCATAAAGTACATTAAACTAGACTAACTTTTATGCATAATTTGACATCCAAAAAATTTGTAATAAATAAAACAGCCCATCATAATATTTTCATATTTTTTAATCTTCTATATGCCATTTACACGGAATAATCGAGCTCCCCCACTGCCACTGTCAGCAAAGCACGTATATAATATTTCGAACATTTGGCGGCGACGTGCCACGGTGTCACGCCATTTTATACTCCATAACTTCGTGAATTCTGATAGTTCCAATCCTATCTCTAGATTGATGGAATAAAAGCTCGCTGCAATGCTTTCGCGTTTGTAGACGCTTCCTACAAATTTCTTAGTCATTTTCTGAAATATCTGTAGTTATCCATAATGTTTAAACAACCGTAAAAGGACCTTATGGAGATCCTTCGGTATTTTAAAATCCTGGTAACAACTTTACAAGATCTTCCAGGAATTCAGAGCTTTTTTAAATCATTCAGCGGTCTCTTCATTTGTGGAAATTTACTGGAACCTATTGGGACTCTTCTCGGTTAATTTTAATTGTTTCTGGAGGCTTGTAAGGTCGAAAGGCAGGAAATTCCCTATAAGTGCCTCCTGGCAAATCTCTTCTGAACTTCTAACTGTCCTTCTAAATAATTTATAACTGTTTCTAAAGTTATTCAATATCTGTGAGCATCTTTGAAACCTTGTTGGAAGTTTCAATAACATCCTTACACCTGGGAGTGTTTTATACGTGTATCCCAAACAGGAAAGGGAGTTTTCAGGACTTGAGACACACAAAAACAACAGTAACACTTAACTAGCTTTATTAAAAATTAACTCAACTTATTATCATTCGACACAAACACAAAAACTTTAGGCTTGGAGAAAACGATGTAGTGTCAAAGCTTAATTAAACTCCATAAAATTGGAGGGCTAATGTAAAAAGGTCCCGCTCCCCTCTAATTCTTCATATTTTACATTTCCCTTTGGGAATGTGGGTGTGAAATTATTAATTTGGGTGGTCGAGATCTCTTCAGACATGGTTCCATTTGTTAATTCCATTTTAGGGGGGCGAAATTATGGAGCAAGGGACAAATCGCCATTGAGTTGTTTTAGGGCATTTCGTTTCTAAACTACCTTAAATACTGTTTAGATTATTTCCTTGATTTGTGCTTTGTCCTAAAACAACTTTAACATTTCCTCAAAGAAAATTGTTCTGTTTATTCCATATCGTAATTAAAGTTAACAAAGGGATCATTTTTTTATCGTGCTAAGTACGGAACCAAATATTGAAAATAAAAATCGCAAGTGGAGCCAACTGTAACAATAAGGTCTAACAGTCCTAAAGTTCTTATGGAATTCTTCCTTACTTACAAAATTTTACCGAAGAACCTTTGGGCAAACAGACTTAGTATAAAAATTTCCAGTAGCGTTTTGGATTAATGAAGAAGTGGTCAAGTCCTTTTTTATGGAAACTTTTGGAGGTTAGTCTAAATTATTATTGGTTGTTTTTGAAGTAATTGTTAAAAATGTTATTTTCTAGCTGATTAATCCTCTAAAATCACCGAGAATCTTTCTAAATTAATGAACCCCCAACTGAAATTCTTCCTGATTCCAAACCTCCTAGTGCTTGTATATTCAGCTTTTGTTCAGCGAATCATTTTCGTTTTTACTCTTCCACTCACGTGAGCCGTGAATATCGTCTGCTGCAACAAAACCCCCCTTTGATAAAAACTGAATTGGATAAGCCTTATCCGTGTAGACGCTAATCCAAATAGAAAAATCGAGCAGAACCATGGATTCGCCCCCACACTCTGCTTTCTGGGAGCACAGGAAAAAAGTTTCCTGCTTTAATAAAGGAGTTCTTATGGAAACAAACAGAACGTATTACTTTGCTGAATTTCACGGGTGCGACAGTGGTGGAAATTGAAAACTTTTCCCTTTTTTTTCAAGGAGTAGTTCAGTGTTTTCATTTAAACCCTTGTAATTTCGTTTCGGATGATTATGTACGGGATTTCTTTGTGAAAATATCCCTATTTTCTAAAAGGACGTCAGACAAACAAACATTTGACAAACCTATTCTCACTCCTTAAAGAAGTACAAACCGGTACCTACGGTCGTGAAAACGTTTCCAAATGGAGATATCTTGTGTCGTCTACAGGAAAATCGATATGCAAAATCCTTGTATATCGCATGCACTTCAATGGCTGTTAAGCCAGGAAATGCTTAAGGCTCGAATAATTATTGAATTCTTTGTTTTCTTAGACGTCATCATCATGGCCATCATCACCCGAAATATCGGAAGTACTCCTTGCCGGACGACGCTCATAGGAAACACCGCAACGAGAAATCGGAACCCTTGAGGATCTCCAGCCAACCCGAAGATCAGGAGCTGTCTCCTAATGATAGAAATCAGTTGGATAGCCACAGGTAATTATGGAAAAAGTTATTTTTAATTTTTGATTGACTAAATTTACTCTAAAACCTAATCACGAATTTTTTAATACAACTGACTACAACAAATACTAATCGACTGGCTGATTGATTCATATAAATTGAAGTTGGTTGCAAAGCTGTCAAATTATTTAACACCAGCTCTTGATTACATTTACCAAAATTGGCACGATGATTTAATGGACATCCCTTATCTAACGAAAAATTAAATGACTCCAAATATCCTTAAAGATGTTTGGATAAGTAAGTATCATAAAAGAATTTAACTGTTTCAAACTGTGTTACCTTTTATGTGCCATGGCCGATAGCTGTGATTTGTGGGGATTTGCCGATATCCTTTACTACCCCCTTCGGTAACAATGGCCACGAATCCCTTTTGACATGAAAAGTCATTTCATTTTTCGCTTATTGATATTTCGATATATATCGATTATCGATATAAAATTGGAACATTCATAAACACATTTTAACTTTAAAATGGATTTTAGCTGAAAATGCGGTTAGGATGTGTTTCAATAAGGTAACTATGGTTACCTCAATGTTAAAAATACATTAACAAAACGCTAGTTACATCTGCGAAACACATTCTAAACGTATTTTAGGTTAAAATCCTATTTCAAAACGCGTTTATGAATATAAGGCTTAGGGCATAAGTTAAGGCCGTTTTTTCGGTTCCCCCATTTTCATTGTATTTCCCTCCTCAGGTCTGATGATCCGCGAGCGTTCAGAAGGCACAAAACCTCGAGGCCATCGAACGCCTCTCTCATGCATATCGGGAAAGGCTCGGAGTTGCATCCTTCTTTGAAAAAATTGTACGATCACAGCCCACATGCGGTAAGTAAACCAGAAAAGATGTTTACCAAACATTAAAAATCTTTTTGCCTTGCCGATTGTACACAGGGCATTTTTTCCTGATGTAAAAACTCCAGAGATTCTCGGTTCACACGCTTCCAAAGCCGTAGTGGAAATTGAATCGTGTCCGAAATGTAGTTGTTTAACTTTTAAACGCGAAATGTTCGTTATTTTAGTTCGGTGACGTCCTATTCTAGTTTGTTTTTATGGAGGTCGAGCTATGCCTCTTTTCCGTACATGTGATATCTTTTCAGATTTTTGTGGAACTCGACGAATTAGATGGTACGGTAAACCGCGACGAAAAGGAATGGAAGGAGACGGCCCGTTGGATCAAATACGAGGAGGACGTCGAAGAAGGGGTCGATAGATGGGGGAAACCGCACGTCGCCTCGTTGAGCTTCCACTCCCTCTTGAACCTGAGGAGATGCCTCGAGGAGGGACTCGTCATCCTGGATATGGAAGAGAAGGATTTGCCAGCCATCGCATACAGGTCAGGTTTCGGCAGGATTTTCTGAAGAAATTAGCATTGTTTAGAAATATAGGATGAGTAGTTAAGGCGACTGCACCTTACTCTCATGATTTTTAAGTATTTTCTTCACGTCTTATCCCTTCCAGTTTAGTTTGTTCCTAATTGTACTCTGTATTTACAATTTCCCACTTTCTTTGATGTCTTAGATTTTCCCTTGTTTGACGCCCATTCAAAATTCGTTAGTATTTCGTATCTTTTAATTGCTACACTCTCATTCTTCTTTAATTATTTTTCGCGTGTTCCGTTTTCATCCCCATTCCTCTTACAAGCGGTCGCTTTACTTTTCTGTTTCTCCCTTGACTTTTTACTATTACTGAACATTGTTATTTACGGAAAATCCTAATTAACCTTATGTTTTGTTATTAGAATATCGGAGGAGCTGTTTAAAGAAGATCTAATAAAAGAGGAGGATAAATCGAAAATAATGAGAGCCTTGCTCCTGCGGCACAGGCACGTGAACGAACCTCACGAGAGAGGATTCAAGTTCACCAACAAGAAACAAAGCTACACTTCCCTGCAGGTAAATATCTAAGATTTTAACGCGGCAAAGTGAACTTAAGAACCAGGTCCTAAATTCGTAGCGCCTGGATTTTTACTGTTTCAATTTGCTCTTCTGGTCGGAAATGTTGCATTTCTCGTAGAATAAACGGATGGTAAATTTTCCAGTCTCTTTGGTTGGAAGACGGTGTAAACTACGATGTTCTGATGATGGCCCGTTGTTCCGTGTGCTCGACACCGGGACAGCTGTGTGCTAGGGGGCCTTCTTGCCCACACGTAATGTCAGCACGTGTTCCCCAGTTTCGTTTTCCTCCTCTCGTTTTTATGTTTTTGTCATCCCTTAGATGTGATGCTTTAGATGTGGACGTGTTTACTTGAACGTAATTGCTTGGTTAGTTTATTTGTTTTCGTTAAAAACAGCTAATGGCTATAGAATGAATGGCTGTGTTGTAAGTCGTTCACTGGGCGTTTTCAGTGATTGCTATTAAACTTATGCCCAGTCAAAGACTTACACAACTTTGTTATGAGAAGGGACCGAATAGTAATGCACGATAATTGCCAAAATGGCGAGAAAACATAGGAATTAATACTAATTCATATGGTATCAAAGGACGAGTAAACTAATAAATTATGTCACATATCAACCTGTAAATTGATGTTCAGTTTTAAAGTTGAATGATTCAGTATCTATAAAATTTCGGAACATTTAACCGGGGAATATCTCTTCCTGGACTTTTCCCAAAGACTCTCAATGATGTGCTAAACTGCCTTAAGTACTTTGGAATTATCCACTTCTCGTGCTTTTGTAATGTAGGTAGCGATTCCATGAGAACTATCCCATTTCCAAAATAAGATAAAAATATATACTCACATAAAACAACATAAAGGAAAATAGTCCGACCTCGAAAAAAACACCTTTTAGACTAAAATGCCGTATTGAGACTTTACTATCCAGTCCCTAGTTACTTATCTAGCTATTACACATGTTATTTGTTAGCTTTAATTAATTAAATTAAGCTTGGCCACTACACTGTTGACACACTTTCCAAGTATCAATATGTTTATCTTAATTACTTTGGCACCAACCGTACAAATTTCAGTCACAGAGTCATTAGAAACCCCGCACTAGCCGCTATTAATTCAAGACAACCTCTAGTTTTAACATCCCAAGTAGGCTTGACACTTAAGCGCTTCAGAAGACCAATCAGATTCCGCCCCCTCATTTCTTTTCCGCTTTCCGCAGACCCTATACGATTCGGATAAAAGGAAAATAAGCTACCCCCATAACGATTCGATAAAGAACGGCGATCCCTCGATGGACGCCCTGCTGAAATCCACTGAGAATCACACTGTCGTCGATATAAAGGACGAACCCTTCACTAACAACAGCCAGGAGGATGTCCGGAAGACGCACAACGACACCATCCTTAGGAGGATACCGATCGGGGCTCAGGGATCGTCCGTGCTGGTCGGGGAGGTCGACTTCCTCGAGCAGCCCGCTATAGCATTCATCAGGCTGGCTGAGGGGATTGTTATTCCGTCTTTGATCGAGGTTAACATACCAGTGAGGTAAGGACAGAATTTGTTAAAGTCTTTAGTTCTGTAGTTCTTTAAAGCCTCTGTAAAACTACACGTCTAGACCACCGCTTGCTCATAATGTATGTGTGAAAGATACCCATTTTGAACTACCCACCTAATACGACTTCCTTCCCTACAGGTTCGTCTTCATGCTGTTAGGACCGAAGCTATCGAACATCGACTACCACGAGGTCGGTCGTTCCATAGCTACCCTTATGGCGAATCAGCAGTTCCACAACATCGCCTACAGGGCGGACAACCGTAAGGAGCTCCTATCCGCCATAAACGAGTTCCTCGATGACAGCATCGTTTTGCCACCCGGGGACTGGGAGAGGCAGGCCCTGCTGCCTATAGAAGAGATCAAGGCGAAGAGCGAGGCCATAAGGAGGAGGAAGGAGAACGCGCTGAAGAAGGCGCAGGAAGCGCAAGGGCTGATCGTTGGGACGAAGCCGTTGATATCAGCAGGTGAGCACAACATCGGAGTCAAGATACTAACTAGAAGATTGAAAATAAGCACTGATGAGTGCAGTGCTATAGATTTTGTATTCGTTCCAAAACTGTCATTTTTCAATGTTTCCAACATTTTGCTTTCTCTCATTTTATTCTTCACTTTCACTATCATTAATCACATTCATTAGCCCAAAGCCCATTGAATAATTAAAATAATATTATTGATTTAAGTCTACTCTCTACTTTGCGTATTGTAAGTAATAATGATTTGCTTTTAGGGGATGACGACGAGAAGAAGCCCCCGCTGGACGACCCGTTCCTGCGAACTGGCCGCCCCTGGGGAGGTCTGATAAACGACTTGAAGCGACGTTACCCTCACTACAAGAGCGACATCCTCGACGGCCTGAACATACAGTGCTTCGCGGCGGCGGTCTTCATGTACTTCGCCGCCGTCTCGGGCGCGATCGCCTTCGGGGGCCTCACCGGCGACAAGACAGACAACTTAATAGGCATATCAGAAACTTTACTATGCACGAGCATAGGGGGTATCATATTCGCTTTGTTATCCGGGCAACCTTTGGTGATCGTCGGCACGACGGGGGCACTGCTCCTATTCGACGAGAGCCTCTTCAACTTCTGCAAATCGATGGGGATCGACTTCCTCTCCACTAGGATCTTCGTCGGGATCTGGCTCGGCATCATCGGTATAGTCATAGCGGCCTTCGAGGGGAGCCTTTTTGTGAAGTTGTTCACGAGGTTCACAGAGGACATCTTTTCGACGTTGATCGTCCTGCTTTACATCCTGGAGAGCCTCCAGAAAATCTGCTTATTCTACATGAAACATCCCTTGTTATCCGACTACTGCGAATATGAGTGCATCACTTATAAAAACGAATCATATCTTGAGGGGTTGAGGAACGCTACAGAGAACGGCACCGACTTCTCCAGCGGGGTCGAGATAACAAAGTTGCTGCCGGAAAACGATGGAGGGGATAAAATCAATCAGCCCAACACGGCCCTATTCTGTACCATACTCACCTTGGGCACCTTCGCCATAGCCTATTACTTGAAGATGTTCAGGAACAGCCAGTTTTTGGGCAGAAGTGTAAGTGAACAATATTTATTTATTCTCTGTATTGCCTGCTACTATCAAGAACAACTTCTCTAAATAGAATGTAAATATTCACTGTGAATGACGACTTCTCATTTAAATCGAACATCTTTCAGGCGAGAAGGGCTCTCGGTGACTTTGGAGTGCCAATAGCGATAGTTATGATGGTGGTCGTCGATTATCTTGTGCCCGAGACGTACACAGAGAAGTTGAATGTGCCAGAAGGTTTCAGCCCATCCGAACCAGAAAAGAGGGGTTGGTTCATCTCTCCCGAGGGAGTACCTTTATGGATATGCTTTGCGTCTGTTGTTCCTGCCATGTTGGTTTACATTCTATTATTCATGGAGACCCATATTTCAGAGTAAGTATAAAATGGAAGAAAGCGAGTCCATATTGATAATTGAGTAAGCAGTGGAATGATGATTACAGTTATTTATAAAAGTAATGGGCATAAAGTCAGATTTTCGAGGGGAAGCAAAGATAAAAAGGACGAATGCAGTTAGGAAATAAAAGATAACCAAAATATGTATAATTACCTTTTTCTTGAAATAAAACTATCCCAATCTCAAAAACTAAAGTCATTTATTTATGATAGTCAGTAGGTATGATAGTGGGTAATAATTTGGGTACTCTTAAAATTTACTTAGCCAAATACAGCAAATACACTTCTTTGGGCCTCTGGGTTGTCAGTTATAATTTCATGTTAATACTATGCGATTGTGAATTTAAGTTAGGTACCTTGAAAGACCTTAGAATATCATAAAATCCATTTATCGTTCTGTAAGGCATATATATTTTTTCATGTTATAAAGAAGATAGTAGAGTAGTCCATCATTAAAAGAATATTAAACATTATTCGATGTGTCTTCTAAATATTTTCTAAACCTTCTATAAATAATAAAATGCGCTTTTAAACTACAATTTTCTCTGCAAAAGATGCAGTTCTTACTTTTTGTTAAACTATAGATCAAAACCCATGAGCTTACCTAATTCAACTCTTAACTATTTAAATTCACCCATTTCTTTTTTCGAAAGCAACCCAGGAAGATCTTCCTACATTTACTCTCCTCGATTTCCAGGTTGATCATCGGGAAACCTGAACGTAGGCTGAAGAAAGGCTGTGGTCTCCACCTGGACATAGTTATTGTGTGCCTGATCAATATAATGTGCGGCCTGTGCGGTTTCCCTTGGTTATGTGCGGCTGCCGTCAGATCGATCGTACATACCTCCGCCTTGACTGTGATGTCGCGTACTCACGCGCCCGGCGAGAAACCCCACCTGATCGAGGTGAAGGAGCAAAGGCTCTCCGCCTTCTTCGTATCTATTTTTATAGGTGAGAGGGATTGAAGCTTAGAAATATTTAAGACAGTACGAATAAGGTGATGGTCTAGGTCTAGAAAAACATTTGCTAATTTACTGTATATATACTTTTCATTTTTCTATAAAAGATATGAAATATTTTGAGTGAGTTCATGAAGATTTCACACAAATTCTCATGTGATCCTAAATAATCATCGTTTTAAAATACTCTGCACTATTTGAAATTTTCATTATGGTCATAACTTATGATTGCCATGTCATTGCTAGTAGCATCGAAACCAACAGCATTTACTCCACGTTACATCCTGTCCATTTACTACATGTTATAAATGCTAAGAATGCGTGTCTTCCTAGATGGAATTGGTATTGATGTAATATTCAAATAGGGATTTTTAAAATATCTGTCGATTGTATTAAATTTTTCTAAGATTTTTTAAGCAAGAACTTTTGAAATTTCCTTTGACATGGGTAGAAAGCGCCCTTAACATGACAACCATTTAGTAGATTAGAAAGAAACTCCATATTAAGCGTTGATGTCACTGTTAAAGCATTTAATCTAACGTTACATGAAATCACTAGTTATTCCATAAAACGCCCATCTATGCTAGTACAGCTGTTAAGTACTCAATTGGTTATATAGAATATCTATCGATTGTTTTATTTCAATTGTGTTGAATTCATTTCAATTAAATTGAATTATTTCATGGATTATCAAACCCCTTTGTTTTAATGTGACATTCATAACATTACAATAATATATTTACAAGCATCAATGACATTGGGTTGTTTTCTCTTTCCAGGATTGTCCGTGTTTATGTCTTCACTTTTGAGGATCATTCCGATGGCTGTGGTTTTAGGTATATTTCTGTACATGGGTGTCGCGTCCATTGATGGTATACAGTTCTTCGATAGGGTCAAGTTACTTTTCATGCCAGTCAAGCATCATCCTCAAGCTTCTTACGTCAGAAAGGTAAGTCAGATAACATGTAGTTTCCTAGCATTTTTAACGTGTTATAAATCAAGCTAACGAAACTAGACTAATGAAGTTATAGTAAGGTCAGGACAGTGTGTATATATGTCTTGCATCTAGGTACAAGTAAAATGTTGTTTTGGAGATCCTGCAGATAATGTGTCAAAGCTTTTGAAACTAACAGGGCAGTAGATCAATTCATATTTGTTCCAACAGGATAAAGTTTGATAGTTTGTCACTTCCTGGTCTTACGTTAGGTGCATTTTGATTTATGACATGTAACAGTAAAACGAAAAAAAGAGATCCAAATTTGCAAAAATATCGAGAGAAACTCACACGGCAGCTTAGTTAGTAAGTGTGATAAGTTGCCATGAAAATATTTGATTATTCGTTGTATGTTGCGTTGCCTATAGAGAAGATTCTCTTTGAATGAACGGAATTAACGGTTTTTCTTTGTTTGTTGAAAAAGGTACATTTAAATATTTGAATATGATGACCGTTACTTCAAGGAAACACGCAAATAATGATTTCATCACAAAATAGAAGTTTTTACTTCGCAAACTATGGTAGGTTGCGCAAAAATAATCCATAGACCTTCGAGTCGATCATTACGAAACCCGTTCAGATCTGTTCACTGCCCCAGAGGTCGAAATCTATTTGTGGAATTGGTCCGATTTGCGATACATAATGATACACTTGCAGACAATGATTCATTGCTACGGTTGCATCTGGCGTTTTACGACGCGTTACGCATGTACATCGACCTTAAAATTCCTATACGGTAAATGGCGAGTTAATGAACTTGGAGATCCTAAAATTCAATTGAACGGTTCTAATTGCTTATGGAGGCATAATTGTCACCTACTAACCTGCTCGCTTTAGCCGACTTCCATAACGTGGGTCGGCGGTATTTGATATTAGACATATTTTTGCAGTGACTGGTGCAAACGAGTCTTATCAGCATGGTAATGGAAAGGCACCCAATGATTAATTGTTTATTTGAATCATCAACTTAAACTTCACTACCTTTCGATATATTCCTATTTTTTATGCATTTCGATTTAATTACCGATTACTGCGTTGCTTGTAATTGATCCCCGATCACAATGGAACGATAATACCCGAAGGTTAAAAAGACATCTGTAATCCCAGACATGTCGTATATATTCAATTCAAGGTTGTGCATAAAAGTATTCTTACGCGTGCATAAAATTGAAAAATCAGAATTATCCACCACAATGGATTTTTCATGGAAGAATCGAAAGATATTTATTCCCCCGTTAATCAACGTAGGTAATTAAAAGGGAATTGAATGGATATCATCTGCTTCCATTAGCTGTAGATTGGAAATGCTTCCCTCGAACTTTTACCATAAATGTCGCTCGTTAAATGCTCATTAAAATTAAAAGAAAATGTGACACAATAGGAAATTACGTGTAAAGTTAATACGATAATAAGGTTCAAGTATACGCCATAAATATGTTTTACGGGTTATGATTCACGATTGAATTTATGATAAAGGGAGTTTCGATACATTGCAATTTGTAATATTCCCCATGTATTTGGTGAACTTCAACTTTGAAACAAATTTGGATTCAATCATTAGGCAATCTGTCTTCCGTTTCTACTCTCTGACAAAATTGCAAGTTTTGCAGAATTTCCTCGGCGAAAGTTCAAACATATTTAAGAATATATCAAGTGCCAATATTTTCTCAAATTTCGTATATAAGTGGGTGCTATTTACCTTTAATAATTTGGGCGTCTTCCAATGCAATTATAATGGTAACGACGGTTGCTTTGAAGTTAACAATTACAGGCGTTCTGGAATAGCTCCACCAAAATAAATGGGAAAAGCCTTTTTTCAAATTCAAACTCTTAAATTTGAAAATAATTTTAAAAAAATCATTGGAAATATTTTAGGCCATCAGGTTCAATGAGATTACCTAATTATTGTGTACTTTGTGATTCTAAGATATTAAACTAAGATTTTGGTGTTTAATATTTTGATACCTCTTAGCTTTCATGGGTTTTCTCGAAAACTTCCAGATTTTTTCTAATTTGGTTCTTTGTTGGAGATTTCAAAAATTCGAAGATTTTATAAATAAGATTTAACATAAGATTTTAGTGACGAACTTTCTTCCTCTGACTTCTTCAAATTGTACTCCTTCATTGAAAATTGTAACAAAACAAGGTTTCTTCCTTTGGTTACTCTGGGTTGGTTAAGCTTTTGTATACTCCAAATTGTGTATTCCTTTGGTTCATTTTTGAAGACTTCACTATTTAGGAGGTGGTTCCTCTGAGCTTTTCCAAATTAAGTGCGATTTTTTTAAACTCAATAGCGATTATTTTGGTCCGTTCTTGCTTTCTTTGCTTTTTTAAATGAATGGATTTTTTTTCTTTGGTCCATTGGTGAAGAATCCCAGTACCATGAAGTTTCTTCCTGTGGCTTTTTCAAAATGGCCGAGATGTCCTAAAATAAGTATCAGACGTGTACATTCCTTTTGATTGCAGAGTCAATCAGACTCTCGCTTGTGATCCTCTATATCAACTCAGGTGCCTATTAAGAGGAGAAAAATTTTAGACCGTAAAAAAGGAAAATTTCATTGATTTTAACCCATTCGGTTTGAGTGATTTGCCTGTCAAGACTGTTCCGTTACATTCTAACGTGTCTACGCACGATAAATAAGCCGATAAGAATTCGGCTCGCACCCTATCGACTTCCTACAAGAGGACGATATAATTTCCTATCGATTGTGCATTCAACAGGCGATCGCGGTAATGTGGGCTTCCTATTACGAAAAACTAGGTTCGATAACATTGTTATGAATAGATGCACGTAATTAATACCTTATGTGATTACTTCATATCGGGGCTGCGAGTGAAAGCTTGACAAATGAAGAGAAAACTATTCCGAAGTTTTGCTGATTAGACTTTGAAAAATTTTAACGACGGAACCGTTTTGCAGGTTTCGAATTGTTTGTTCAAGCCGCGGAAATGAGTCAAATCCAAACATTGTCTCGCCTTGTGTAGTAATGGGGAAAAGTGTGACAATTAATCATTGTTTCTTCGTAAAATTACAAACGTTACTCATTTAATCTTACGCGGTTGGTCAAGTGCTATTGTTCCCTCCTCCCAAGGAAGATTGAGTGGATCGCAGGGGTTCTCTTTAAATGTTATGTTTAAAAAACTATTAATATCCTGCATATGTTCTATTCTCAATGAAAATGCTGCTCCAGAGCGTAACCTTATTATAAATAACTCGTTCGGTGATTCTATTCGCTAACTGGGCAAGTTTCGTTTTAAAGGTTAATAAGAGGAGGTAGTAAATGAAAACTTACAAGGGGCAAGGGCATTTCTGTTCGAAGTATTCTCAAAATAATTACGAATTGATTCTTGAGGCTTGAATAAAATCAGAAGGTTCCCCTTTGGTGAAGTTATGAGGTGATTTCCGTATTATGGAAAAACTCACAGAATCACAACTTATGGATTGAAGAAGGGCAAATATGCATATAAAAATACAAGAAATATATGATATTTAACAACACATAACAAATACAAAAAGTAAAACATGGTGTTTCTATGAAATTTATGTTAAAATACAAAATAATTGTATACATAATATTGCTGCATCAAATAATATAAGTAAGAGTGATAGCCCTGGAGGGATGAAATTTATTTAATAGTGTCCGAATAATGAGAGAAACTTGCCACTCTTACAGCTTAAGTTCTATGATGACTCTGGAAAATAATATAACTCCAAATTTCCCTTTCCTGGAGGGTGAGAAACAGGGGTGACACTTATTTTGCGTGGGTTTAATTTGAGGTATTTTTCGACTAGTTTGAATTTTTATACTCAGCACAGGAGCAGCTTAAGTCCTCCAAATTGAGAACTCCACATTTTACTTATCGAGGGGGTGAAATTTATGCAATAGTTACGAAATAGTTAGAAACTATAAACTTGATACGGTTATAGCCTCAGCTCCCAGATGGTTCAGAAAAGTCCATGATTTTACAATTTGTTTTTCTGAGGGGGTGGAAAGAAGAGTTAAGTTGGGTCGACCTCCTAGCAAAGCTAGTTCTATGTGTAAATGATAGATGATTTCAAATGGGGCCATGTCCTCGATTATTACAATATTTCTGCATTTCTGACGCAACCTTCTTCAACACCCTAAACAGAACTTCCAAACAATTGTGGACCACCTAGAACCTCCCTGGAAGGCTTTTTGGGGGGATTTGATGGTCTTTTTTGATGTCTTCGATGCAAGTTCACAGGATAACTAATCCAATATGCAGCACTTCCTTTCGATCTTGTGGTGGTCTCAGTTTGTAAGAACCAGACAACTCGCAAAGAAAACACCACGGTTAGTCACAGTCACAGTTGATAAAATACTATGGCTTTATTCTTGAAGAATTATGTTATTTCTGTCTGTAGTGTATTCCCGAGCCTTCGAGAGCCCACCATGAGTCCAGAGGTGTATCGGGAACCTTCCAGAACTCTTCAATTTGTTTCAACTCACATCTCGAAGGTTTCAGATGCTTCATCATATTGATGTACGATGGCGCTAGAGGCAACTTCATTAGCTGTCGGACCAATGGTAGTCTCGTTGCCTGAAACGTGCGGAAATAAAGCCCACTCTCTCCAATGGGGTTTATCACTGATGGTGATACGAAATATAGATTGAGTTTTGATGCACGCCTGGAACGAATGTTAAGGAGGCATGAACGTTCCTAAAATGTATTTCGATTTCTTGTTCTTGCCCTTCTTTTCCTCCTCGCTTCGTTCTCTTTTCGGTCGAATTTTCCAGTCGATCGCGTTTCCATTCCCACACGAAATAAATCCTCCCTCTCCGAGCGTCCTCGAACGGGTGGCAATGTCGACGAGAAAACTCAATTAAAAGAATTAGGTCGCGTACTCTCTTTCCCTGTCTCTCTCCGCGACCCACGCTCGAGGCAGTTGTAAACAAGACGTACTACAAGAAAATAAAAGTTGCCTAAGTGCGACCATCTCCATGACGCCCATGCGACGGCCCACAACTTACCTTTTTGATTCTTTGTTTCGTTCATTTCGCCGTCTCCTTTGTCACCTCAGACGTGCGGTAATTGTCACGTCGCGGAGGATCCGACGAAGCGTTGCTGGTTTTAAAAAAAAAGAGGAACTGATCGAGTCGAATGGCTTCATTCCGTTTGGAAAAGTTCGATTAGAGACGCGATTTTTACGCTCCAAAGTCGGACCCTAATTGGCGTGGATCGTGTGGCGAAGATTTGGTTCGCCGCCGGAGCCGAAAATGGCCTAAAGATAGGCTAGCTTAAAGATTTATCAGAACTCATGATTGGGCCATGGCATTGATATGGCCAAAGAATAAAGTTAGCCTTGTAATTATCTGAGGGTTGAGGTCAAATTTGATTGGTTACTGGCCAAAAGCCGTTAGCTGACCCAAGGCTCACTTTACCATTCTACCATAGCTTCCTATTGATTTTCAGTCTGGTACCTCTAGCAATCTCAGGTTCTTCTTAACTTCCTCTTTCCAAACCTTAATTTTTTCTAACTATGGTATTTTCCATTACTGATTTGTGAAACCCTTATGCAGCGCAGTATTTGTGCTCCCACTAATTACTTCTTTGAACTGTGTATTTGTTCTTCAGATCCATTTACCCTCGTTTTTCTTCCTTCAAATATCTTCCTGAATATTCTTTCCAGCGTTGCTTGAACTTCTGCATCCTAACGTTACTACAGGTCTTATATCTTCATGGTTGATTCTTTGAACATGTTCATATTTAACACTGTATTCGGTGCTGTCACCCATCTAGTTTCTGTCATTATTATAGCTTTTACCTCTGCTCCTGTGCCTGATTATCTTCTAAATGTAGTTCCCAGGTATGCAAATCAGTCCACTCATATTTAGCATCTTCCATAATGGATTATAATGTGATGTAGTATTATAGTCCCTCTATTTCTTCCAAATCGTCTGCAATATGCTATTTGACAGTGCTTCATAATTATGGATACCTGCATAGCTTATGGGTTTTAAGAGTGATTTGCATTAATTGGGCTGAAAACGAATGGATTATTCATCAGTAAGAACTGAAAAGAAATAGTTTCTTTGTAGCTGGCGCCATATGATCGGAAAATGTTTGGATTGGCTGAATCTGTGATGACGTTACATCTCGGTAAATATCTCTTACTATGACGTTTCATAGCAAATGGAGCAAACTAAAAAAAAAGACATTTGTGAAATAATTCTTCATGTCAATCAATGATATATCCATAGTCTGGAAGAAAATATCAAAATGGGCAACTTTTGTCGCTTGTAAGCTTCTCGTCCAAGGTATTTCGTCTCTAAGTCAGAAAATTGCTTTTTTAGCGTGTAACTCTTTCTTACAAATTAAGCACAAGGTTTGATGTTTGCGGGTAAATACATTTTTATCAAGAAAGGTTTATTGAAGTCGTCCAAGGAAAATAATAGCTGATGTAATTTTGTCACAGCCTGGAACAATTCCAAAATATTATTATCCATTAGTATTATCGTCCAGAATGAAAGGCGAGCGCTCCGAGCGGGTTTTATAATTGCCCGAGACAATTATTATATGTACTTAATCCACGATAACAGACATTGTTTTAAAAATTATTTCAATTACTTTTGATGATTTTTTTTTCGGGAATGCATGATATAATGTTGATAAAACTTAAATTTATCAGAAATTCGTTTTCTTTTAAATTACAAAATTGCATACAATCTTTATTCCCTTTCGAGATATGACGTTTTCATTTTTTAACTTGCAATTACTTTAGATATGTCGTATCGCTAGTTATAAATAATGCCATCGTTAACGAAATAACAAAAATAATGCAATTTATTACGGTTGTTCATGAATGAGTCCGCTTTGAATTCTGACTTAAATTAACATACCCGTTTGTTTTAATACACTCTTTAATTTGATGCCCTTCAATTGCAATTTCCAAATGATTGTTCCTTGATGATTTCTAAACCACATATTTGTTTATAATGGTACTTGGTGCGGATTCATAACGTACGGTACCCTTATTTCCTGATGGTTAGCACATTGACAGTCTTCATTGAAAGTTAGGAACGGACCAAGTCTAATGGTTAAAAATTGGAAATTTTACTGTAACTGTAAAGACGGTTACAGTACGTAAGTACCAACAATGGGCACCTTATACAATTTGCCAACCAAACGGTACTCTTGGTGACTCCAATGGTGATTGGACGATTCTCTTATAAAGAGTGCCAGTGTCAACGTTTCAAGTGTTTTGGAGCACTTAATTTCATTTTGCACACCAAATTTGATGCAAATTTTTTGAGCCATTTTTGAACAAGCAGAACACTTTTAACCTTTAAGCCTCACCTATATTGCTGAAAGTGTGAACATATTTTTGGAACGAGGGTACCAACTTGAGAAGAAAAAAAAAACGCAAATCGACTCTTGGCATCACGCGAAATTCAGTCATCTTATTTTTTGATCACACCTCGTATATTTCGATGATACGCACTTTTTCGAGTTAAGAGAAAAAGATCAGTGTTCATAATAAAATATTAGTAGACAATAAACTGAGAAGGGATAGTAAAGTTTCAGAGGGTCTAAGGGGATGAAATAATAATCGTAGAAGAAAACTAAAGCGCATTTTTACATGAACAATAAGCGTTACTTAAATCACCTTATTAAATTAAGAAAGGTTGGTGAATAAGAATGTAATTATATATTTCCTGGTTTTCTTTTTGTTTGCTCTTCAATTGCAAAATAATTAGTCATTAAAAAATTTAATTTAAATACATTCATGTTGCAAAAACAAGTATGAGAAATGATTGCACCCCCTTGTGCTCTCTGCAACTCAATCATCCATTTATACCTTATTCTAAAAAAATACTTTTTCCGTTGCATTGCCTTTTTTACTGGTAAAATGGCTGCTAGAAGTACCATTTTGAAAAATTGGCTGCCAACTTCATGCAGTAGAAATATATTAACTAAACGAAATTATGAATGAAGCTAATGGAAGACTTTGAACGTGCAAAATTACCGTTGGAAGATAACTGGATTAGTACACGGTCTCGTTAAAAACTAATTAAATTTGTGAATGGTCGGTTACGAGGTTAATTTTTGGATAATCTTTTTTGAGTATTACATAATTGACGAATTGTGTGATTCAAAGTACGATAGAAGACATCGGAATCCCAGGTATAGGAGAGGTGGACAGGGAAGCAATTTCAATTATATCGATTAATGATGGTAGTTTGCAAGCGGTCAGGCAAAACGGGAACACTCCGTACTATAAATTTTATAGCCAGGCAAAACGGGAATACGAAGTGGCAAAAAGAATATCGATTAAAATTTCTCTTCTTCAGAGAGAAATTTTCGCTTTAATTCTCGTCTATAATTAAAATCGACGTTATTAAATCTCGATTAAACTCGAGTAATTCGTTTTTCTGCCCTCAAATTGAGCCCCTTTGATTTGTTAACAAGGCTCAAAGGAACCTTTAATTAGTTTCAAGGAAATTAGCAGACAACGTAATCTAACAAATATGTTCGTACTGTTTTTAACAAGTCGATAATTACACGAGCGTGCACTGACGTAAATCGATCAATCGCTTGAATTAATCGTAATCAGATTTTAATTGAATTTTTTATTAAACTCCAACAGCAGAAAAGGGAAACGTAAATAAATAAGTATATTTAAAAACTGTTTATTTCTCACATAGTACATGCATCGTTAAAAATCGTATTAACTTAACATTAAAAAATAATAATTATTAATGAATGGCACATTGCGTCCAAGCAAAATGTCATGTCTGAAGTTGTTTGGTTCCATATACATATACAATATTCTCTTTAAACCATTCTATAAATAAAGTTTAAATATAGTTCCATTTATTATTTATATATAGTCACAATTTCTTTTTCTAACATACAAGATAGGTTCTATCGATGGTAGAAAAGTTTTATCGGGGCAAGTAACATTTAAAAAGTATGCTACGCGAGTTGATGTTTGTTGATGATGAGAATGGCAGTAAATTACTGGAATTCTAGTGAATCACACACATAAGGGTTCGTTGGAGCGTTTGAGAAAATTATAGGACGGCTGCTAGTTATTGGTTACCTTAACTATTACTCTATGGTTCTCATGTATAAAATTAAACATTTAAAAAAACCATCAGACTTCGTTTGTACATGTTGGGACAAATTCAACTGTGGAATGTAGAAAAGTCTCGCTTGTGAATGAGAAAAATTATGCGCAGTCACTACTTTGAAAGTTTTGTAATATAAAAGCATCTGGTAGTATAAAAACGAATAATAAAACGCACACAATTGAAAATCAGACTTGTAGCTAGTCGGTTACAATTCCTATTCGACATAAATGAAATTTTCGCGGTTTCTCAATCCGAGGAAGAGTGAATTTTGTACCAGAACAGATCACACTAAAGCAAAATGAACAGTCGGTCCTTACTCCTCCGAAACTCCACGCGCGTTACAGAAACTTTACACATCACCAGAAATTCTCCATCGAGTGTTAGAAAAGTCCTTTCTTCTTCTTCTCCTTCTTGCCGTCGACCGTCTCCCGGCTGCCCTCGAGGGAGCGCCTCCTCAGCTCCTCGACGGTCACCTGGTTCTCCTTCTCCCAGGCCTCCTTCTCCATCTCGAACTGGCGGCGTTTCTCCTCGAGCTCCTTCGCCTGTTGCTCCAGCGACTTCTTGGTCGCCTCGTGCCTCCTCGTCAGCTCGGCCTCGCTGTCCTTCAGCTTCTGCTTCTTCTCGCGCACCTTCATCTCGAACACCTGCTCCATCTCCGCCTCCATCTTCTTCATCTTGAGATCGTGCTCGCGCTTCTCCTCGTCCATCTGCGCCAGGGGGTTCTTGTTCGATATCCTGGTGACCTTGCCGTCGGCGCCGAGGCCGGCGAGTTTCCTGCAGCGGTAGTTCTCGTAGTGGACGTTGTTGGTGACGTCCTTCAGGTCCTGCAGGTGCGTCCTGATCACCATGTTCCTCAGGGCTATGAAGTCGCAGTGCTCGAGGTTCTCCACCTCGGCGATGCCCCACGGGTACCTGCGGCCGCGCACCTTCTTCCCCTCGACCTCGACGACGACGTTCGAGCCGACGACCGCGAAAGGGACGCGCTCCTTCAGCGACTTATTGAGCTTGTGCTCCTCGTCGTCCTCGGACGTGTCCGGGAACTCGTAGATCTTGATCTTGTGCTGGGCGATCTCGTTGAGGATCTGCTTCTTGAAGAGGGCGCACTCGTCGGCGGTGAGGGTGTCCGCCTTGGCGATCACGGGGATGATGTTCACCTTGTCGCAGAGCCGTTTCATGAACTCGACGTCCAGGGATTTGAGGCCGTGTCCGGACGGCTGGACGAAGTAGAGGCAGCAATGGACCCGCTGGTCGGGGGTGATCTTCCTGGTTACCTTCGCCTCGGCGTTCAGGTAGTCCTCGTACTTGGACTCGATGAACTCGATGATCGGCGTCCAGCAGTTGCTGTTGTCGACGGCGTCGCCGAAGCCCGGCGTGTCGACCATCGTCAGCAGGAGGTTGACGCCGTTCTCCTTGAGCAGGACGCGGGTCGTCTCGACGGCGACGGTCTTCTTGAGTCGTTGCGTCGGCCCCGGGTAGTCCGAGGCGTCGTAGATCTCGGTGAGGAACATCGAGTTGATCAACGTGGATTTGCCTAGGCCGGACTCGCCGACGACCATCAGGGTGAACTCGAAGCCCTTCTTGACGGCTTTACGGTACACCTGGTTCGGGAGGTTGGCGAAGCCGACGTAGCCGTCGAGCTCTTTGGGTTTGGGGCGCTCCTTGACGACGATCTCCGGGGAGGAGTCCTTGGTGGTCTCGTCGGGCGAGGGGGGTTTGTTTGCGGCGTCAGTCGGGGGAGGTTTGTCGAGCGAGGGGGTCTTGTTGAGGCGGTTGGAGTCCTTGGAGGTTTCGGTGTTGTTGAAGAACATCTCTCGCTTGGACTGAATCGAGGCGGCGGAGGCAGCTTCGTTGCTGCCGTTAGTTTGGGGCGCCGCGGCGGCGGCGGCGGCGGCGTTGACGGTGCCGTTCGTGGCGGACTGGTCCATGAACTTCTGCCTCATGGCGAGCCTGTCGAGGCTGCTGAGCCTGTAGGAGCCGCCGATGCCGTCCTTCTCCCTGTCCCTGTTGAGGCCGGAGCCGGCGTTGAAGCTCGACGTGTACTTGGGGAGCGTCGGCGGCGGCGTCGGCTTGTTCTCGGGGTTCCTGTTGAGCAGCGCGCTGCTCGACGTGTACATGTAGCTGCTCGGCATGATGTTCGGCCTGGACTTGATCGTCGCCGTGGCCGGGGCGACGGGGGCCGCGGCTGCCGCGGCGGCGGCGTTCATATTATTCGCACTCATCGCGACACGAAATCCGGACCGTGCCTTTACGCCCTTCTACGCGGGCATCTCAACCGTCACCGGGTGCCGCACCACACATACACACGCACTTACTCTAACGTTCCTGTCTGTGTTTTCTTTCCGTCGTTCGGCCAGCCACGCCCGGGACTCGCTCCTCTCTCGGGAAACGTTTCCCTCGGGACGCTCTTCCTGTTTCCGGATCGGACACTCGATCGACCACGGCTACTGCAGCACTTTTACTCTGTCGCTTTGTTCGGTACGGGCGAGGAAATGCGGGTCAGCCAGCTCGTCGTCCCGTCTATTTCTCATCGGGACTCGGTTATGAATCGTACGTGCGCGTGTGCGTGCGTGTGTTCGAATGTTGTGCTCGAGGAAACCAGATGGCGAGACTTGTCGGCCGGTCCCCCTTCCCGCCCCCCTCCTCTTTGCCGTGCTTCGGCTGACTAATCGGGGATCGCCGATAGTACGGGTGGTGATGGCGAAAGTGAAGTCCGCTTCGTGGTCGTGTGATCTGAAATATGAATGAATGGTAATTATAAAATTGTTATTAACGAACGCATAATGACATGATTACTGTGGGAAATGGCAGAAGAGAGAGTCCAAAAAATTGTAGGTGACTACGACTTGGGAACCATACATGAACGGGGAGACAAACTGGTCGAATTCTATCCAGGAAATAATGTAGTAAACCTTGACTTTGACTTCTTGTCGTTTTTTGCCATAATATACATTAGAGAAGCGTGAGTGTCATGTTATTTGAAGGCGACAACGATGACATTTGCCGCCATATGCATTCCTTGCTCCCCCCACCACTGACCATTGAAATTAGCGGGAATTTCAAAATTCTGCTACCCTTGCATTTTCAAAGCAAGATATTTAAGCTTACTTACAAATTAAGCTGCAGTTAACGGATTGGTTTTATTTTAAAAAGTTGCTTGGAGTGCTTCTCAGTTTTAAGTGAACTTCAATATTTTTGGTGCAAATGGTCGCCAGTGTTTCTAAATGAACAAATTCGTAGCAATAGAGCCAACGTCATTAAATGAAAAGTAATTGAGAAAACACAAGTTCAAATAAAACATTTCTACTTAGTGATCGAGAAAAGAAATGAAATTATCTTAAGGATGATGTATAGGTAGTTGCTGAGTTGATTAGTTACCAAGTTTTACCCTAGTTTGAAGCAGGTGTTCTCTTTCTAGATTTTGGTATGATAGACGTATTGCGAGAGAGGAAAATAAATTAAGGAGTATTAATATCAAGGCACAAATCGCACTAAATACCGCACTAATAAATAGTGCATTTCACCTCATGGTTTACTATGAAATAATCTCATGGAATATACGTAAATCAGTACAAAATTAGCTTAAAACAAGAAAATTTGATAAACGCTCGCCACCATTTTTACTTGCTCCCATTTGACTGTGGAATGAAAAGTCGCAGATTCACAAAATTCAGTCATTTTGTGTTTCATGCCTGATTCTTACGTGCAACTGAATTCTGGTAAGAACTTGATTTCTCTAAAATTGATGATGTTGTTTAACAAGCAATCGTTAATGCACTTTGAAAACTGGTCCGTGTCAAAAAACACGAGTTACGACAGTTACAAATTAAATCCAGAAATTTTATGGAAAATTCACACGTTTTCCAGAACTGCCTCCAAGGGAAATCTACAAGATTTACTGAACTTCCGAACAGCTTTAATTTAAATTGAAACGTTTGAAAGTGTAGAATATACATTCGGAAGGTTGCTCAAATGACCGAAATTGTCTTAAAACCAAATTTATAAGTATTATGGAAGTGTTCAATTTTTTTAATTTCCGCGGATCATGGAAAAATCTACACTTTCCTCAACCGTCTCAAGTAGAATGTGGAAGCTTTTTCTATTTGATTTCAAATACTAGAATTCTGTTAACCTTATTAAAAAACATCTTATCCCAAAATCCAATCAACTGAAGTAATAATGCTTGTCGAAGCAAGTGATTACGATTGGTTACGCTAACGAGCATTTTACCTGCCAATTAAAGCTGTAGTGTCGTACAGACGTTACGTTATACTTAAATTCACTTGAAATATTTCTCACATATACTGTCAATATCACCATCTACGTCAACTATCAAAATTGACAACTTGTCTGTATCAAAGTGGTATATCTTTGAAAATTACAAACTACTCCTTTAAATAAGAACATACATTCATTTCAGGATATAATTAGTCCGTTGTTGCCGGATTTTTGTATATGCCCTGGTATTGGCATACAAATTTTTATTGCACTAATTATTATTAAAAATATTTCAAAGGACCAAAATAGGAAAAATTGCTAATGACACTTTTCCTGTCCATTTGTAAAAATCCCTGCGTTACTTTAGTAATGAAGAGTGAGAGGTTGGAATTTACCTCCTTTTTGTAGATCCCTCGAATACATATTGCGCGTCGGTTTACTCACTTACCG
The DNA here is from genome assembly GCA_963576515.1 of Cryptocephalus primarius. NCBI lineage: Eukaryota > Metazoa > Arthropoda > Insecta > Coleoptera > Chrysomelidae > Cryptocephalus > Cryptocephalus primarius. Next base: position 15,961,455 of record OY754938.1, on the reverse strand, counting down.
TACCAATACTATAAATGCTGTTTGTTAAAATATTTGTTTGAATTACGTATAGGTAATGGTACGATAAAAGCCACAAACATGATAAGATAACAAATATTTCCGTCGTGGCACAATTGCTACCACGGTATCGCATCGCATTGAAAACTGTTCGTTTCGTATAAAAATTGGTTATTCTATCTGCAGGTACGATGTGATGACAAAATTGACATTTCGTTATTAAAAATGAGGTCATTGAAGGAAAAATTTTTAGTAGCTTTCGCTTTGATTTGAGAAAATTGAACAATTATCTACAACCGTACTGCGACTTTCAGCTGAAATGTTTATGTATCAAATGTGTACAGTCAAGAATACGAGAAACGGTATCTACGATAGTAAGTAGTGGGTTATTGAACCTGTATTGGTACTACTAAATTTATTCCTGTTTAAAATTGAAATCAATTTTATGTTCGATAAAAACCTGCACCCAATTTCTGGGCTGAAATTTCTCACAAAAACTAGGTTAACAAAATTATCATATAAAATCGTATTAGTTAGTTTTTACGAGCCACTAAAACCGTTTACGACTGAGTCGATTAGTCAAAATTAGTAAAAAAGACGAGACGGCAATAGCTGTTCTTTGTCGACCAAATTTCAACGCCTCTTCCCGTACTACGTTTTACGTGGGGAGTTAATAGTTCCAGTCGCTCAATGGAACATTGGACGTTTTTCATTTTAGGCCGGTTTTGGAATACGCCGGCGTTATAGACGCGCAGACGTGCGCAGTAGAGTACAAACGGATGGTGTCATTCGCCCGATAATAGTCCCTACGTACCGAGTACTTTGGTTCGTTTCGGTCCCGTTCCCGGGTGTCTTTATCGAACCGAGCGAGGACGAATCGATAAAAGCTCGCGAACACGTTAAACGTACAGGGCGTGAGAAAAATTCGGGAATCTGGACAGAAACGATGATTTTTGACTGGAAACTGGGTGTTCACCGAACCAAATAGAAAAAAACCTAAATGAATCCAAATTAAATCGAATAGATGAAAATACATACAGGATGTGTGAAAAAAATGAGACATCGGAAGAAAAATTGAGCGTTTTTGGAACATGTGTGATGTAATGGAAGTAGAGTTTTTATTACACTAGTTGTAATTGTGATTTTACAATAATCGAATATTTACTTCGAAAATAAATTCCCGCGCCAACATCAGTCTAGTAACTTTCTCCTGTCGCTTATATAGCACATGTCTTTTACTTACAGGGTATCGCGTTATTATTTACTCTTGACGTTCCATTAAAATAACGACGTTTCGACTTCAAAGGAAGGTACGGTGGTAAAAATCCCATTGTATTATCGTGGAGTTAGAATCTCCCCTAGCTTATTTCAGCTTTGCCCTTCATGCTTTAGGGTTCAAATTTTCAGGAATGGCGGAATTTACATCAAACTATACGTGATTCAAATTTGGCTTTGATTGATTGAGTCGATCGGAAGTTATTACAAATTTGCTTAAATAGTACAAGTAAATAATATACATGCGACATTTTAATGAGGTGGATTCCAGTGCAAGTCGGTAATTAGAAGAAAATGTATTCATTTTTCTAATGTTTTCGTAAGAAAAACGAGCGTACGAGTATAAACGACAGGAAATCCATTCCTCTTAAAAGGGGACTTCTGGACTGGCCCCTTTTCTCTCTTCGCCGGCACGTGCGCCCGACCCGGAGCATTACCATGTAAATATCATGTGAACGTCCCCGTATACGGTCTCGAGTCTCGAAGCAAAGTAAATAAACAAAGGAAAATAAAATTCCGCGTGCCCCCCGCGCTGTAATCTCGGAGGAGGCGAGTTTCAATTACTTAACTTACCGAGATTTCGCAAAAATAAAGCCGGGCGCCTTGTAAATTGTCGCTGACCTCCAAGGACCGACACACCTGGAAGATGGCGCTGTCTTTTATTCAGGAAAAAATAATAAATTTGGTGTCTCTTCTGTCGATCCCGTAGAATGTAATTGAATGATGTACAAAGGGCATTAAACATTCATATTCGAGGTTGTTATTAATGCGGATTTATCGGCGTTTTATCGTTGGATTTATGGTAGGAGGTTAACAATCGTATTATTAATTGATGTGCGTAACGGTTATTTACGGTACTGAGTTATATGTTTAATAACGTAATGATGAGTTACTGGATGACTTAGGGCCAGTTGTCCTCTGAAGAAAACAAGTCTAAGTCACATTTTTAGAACTTGGTACAAAAGGGAAGGTTTTAAGTCAACTGTTTTGACTTAATCATTAGGACTCAACTATACTTCAAACACCGCTGTTATGGAGACGAAGTATTACTTTTCCGCAGTAACACTTTAATAACCTGTTCGGTCTGCCAAAGAATATGGCGTGAAAGGAGACGAAACCACACGGTGAAATTATGCAAAAGTTAATTCGATATAAAAGTAGGCTTTCAATTAACAGATACACACCTTTTGGTTTTCTCACGTCGGACTCACTTTCGTATGTTAGACGCTTTCTTTAAACAATACACTGAAAATAATTAATACAAATGTAAAAGGAAATTTAGCATTAGAAGACTAATTAGTGAGCTCGTTGCAACTGACTATTGTTTATTTGCTTTTTACAGAACGGACTTCTTCGTTCTTACACTGCAAGCAAATCATATTTTACAACCCCAAAAATAATCTCTGAAGGAAAATTCCCATCATTTGTTTAATTTCTCTTCATTTTCCTCAGGTGAGGACAGCCAAGATGCACCTGTTCACGTTCATCCAGCTGATCTGCCTGGTCATCTTGTGGATAGTAAAGTCGACGAAAGCCTCGTTGGCCTTTCCCTTCTTCCTCATCCTGATGGTGCCCCTCCGCGGACAGCTGTCGAGGATATTCTCCCAGAGGGAGCTGAGAGCGGTAAGTGCCAATAAGCCTTTATTAAACCTAAACTCGGTTTAGCCTAAATAAAATCTAACATTATTGACAACATCGCTTAGTAACTAAACCGAGTAAGTTAAATTAAGAGAGCTCAATGCCAATCGGATCCGGTCAGCGTCAGCATTGCTTATCAACTGATCCCACTTCGGTTAGATCAAGAGCGAACTACATGTTTATAATCGGGTCTCGATCTGGTGGAGGTTCGTTGACTCGGAAAGTGGGAAAATTGGATTTTCTCTCATATCCGAACGTCCGTATGAATCACATCGACGAACATGTGCTCCCCGGTTGTTTGTTTCGATAAGAGGAGTTGTGTTCGTGAAGTTTTCATCGGGAGCCAAACACTGAATATCCTGCCTGGCGCATATGGGAAGAGGTGTTCGTAAAAATGGGTCAGAAGTGGGGTTTTACGAGGGAATCTATATGAATAGTAGGTTCGAACGCTGCATGTGAGATGTGCATTTTTTCCCTAAATTTTTGTAATGCTGATAGCCTTTCATACTTTAAATATAATATTCTATCTTCCTGTAGTAATTGCAGAAAGTGTGATTGGTTTGGCTGGTAATATAAATTAGATATGTTTTATTCATACTTAAACATGTAACATCCTTGTAGACGGGGGCAGAGTAATTGTTGGGCAATACAAAAAGACAAATGTCAAATACAAAACAAAAATAAATTCGTTCCATTTTTCGTGCCCCTTGAACTGTACTAGAGCAAACGTCAAATAAAAGGGGGTTCGACACAGAGACGTTGTGCGCTATGAGCCATGCGCATCTGTTTATATCGGCTGCGCCCACATACTGTTTTGGTTACGTTTCTCTCGGTAGAAATAAAAGCATCACTGTTATTACCACGCCCCTTATGCGCAAGAAATGATCGACGGTTCCATTTCCCTTTGGCTTTTCCTTTAGAACTGTTCTGTTTAAAAATAACGGTAGATTCATTCTGCGCAACCTCGGAAGCGTTATGAAATAGTTGTAAAGTACGAATTACCATTATTAATTAAAAAATCAAATTTAAGGGCTGTCTAAAATTTAAAGGTGGCCAGGGAGAAAAACCTTCCGGCTTGATGTATTGTTCTTAGATGCTTAAAATGTGGAAAATAACATTCATATGATCAACTGGTATAAACCATCAAAATTTATGAAAGTGGAAACCTGTCCACTCAAACTGAAGACTTTTACATCGGTTTTTGATGTACTTACATCATTTCTATGTTCGTAAGTTCTAATAGTTATGGTAATCTTCATATGTTCTGCAGGTAATTCCAATCAAACCGAACTTAGATTGAGATGTTACCACATCAAATATAAGTGGTCAAAAGGTGGTTTCCTTTCTGATGACGAAATTGACTGCACGAAAGATACCCGGAGGTCTTTCCATTTCATTTAAACCGTAGCACCTTAGAAATTTCTCCTCGTGTAACCTAACTTAATGTGCAATCCATGGGATAAAGTGGTATAAAAAACAAAACGTGACGGTTTTGCAAATAATGCAAGGCGTTTCGTTTTTATTTTTCCCTCGGAATTCTCTTCTATCATTCCTCTACGCCATGAACTCCAATGTTTATATTTAGCCCTCCTTCTTTCTCTACGTTAACTATTTTTAACGTTTCTGTTTGCTCTGATTGTCAAAAGAGAAGAGAACGACGAAAACAAACATTTCAAGGAACGCAGATAATGATAATGGAGACCGATATAAACACATAAAGAGATTGAAGTGAAAGCGTACCTATGCACGAGGGGTTCTTAGGTAGGCTTTAAATTCGTAAGAGGGGTGAAAGCTTCAAGGGAGGACATCGCGGTTGAGTCACGGTTATTTCAGGGGTCGAATCGCCCTTGTAACAAATCGTAATATCGGGTGAGCCTTGAATACAGGATGAGTCGTTCGTTACGTAAACGAAACGTGTAATTCACGGATTCATAAGTTTGCAAAGAGCGTAGTAAAAGGGTTTGAGCTGAGTACTGTTGTAGTAATGTCATGAATCCACATTGAAGTTTGTATCATAGTTTTGTTTATAGTACTCGGGTCGACTAATGCACGGGTCGTTAGTTCGTATGAATATTTAACCACGTAATTAGTTAATTGATTCATAAACGTTGCAACATTGTAACGAGTGTTTAAATTGGGAACTCTGTAAGCATTTCCTTGGGTGTTCGAATGATAAAATAATAAACACCGTCGTGTTTAATTAGGCAGCAATTCCACATTCTAATGAATAATGGATAATAAACACAGGTACATTACGAAACGACATCCGGAGATCCCTTTTATTTTTTCCCCTGTCACCTACGTCTTTCTCTCGAGAGTTCTATTTTCTTACTTCCTGTTTAGAGATTCTTTCTACGGGAGCCACAGTGGTCTCTATCGGGGCACTTAAGGTCTCCTCTCCTTTTATCTGGCGCTGTAGATAAAAGTACAAGCGCCCCGGATTGTTTACAAGCGGCTTGACATTCCGGGTTCAAGTTTTATGGTAATCGGACGAGAGCCGATGGCGTATGTGATTTTATTCCGATCGATGTTCGAATAGTTCATTATCCGAGTGAGTTACTGTTAATTGTTGATTTAAGACGTGATAGGTTCTTTATGAGTTTGGCCTCAATACTAATATTGATTCGACGATTGACTGACGATGTACGCTGAACCGCTTTTAGATGACGTGCTCTTAGGAAAATCTGTGGCAGGAAATGTTACGTTTGTTTCAACTCTTCGAATGTTGAAGCGACCGTTAAAAACTTATTTAAAGAGTTGAAGTTAACGAATAAAAGATATTTATCTCAGTACTATTCTCTTTTTATGCCGTTAGTAGCTATAAACCTGATTGCAACCCAATCTTATATCCATCCGAGGTAGCAAACTGGCGACTTATAAGGTTTAAAAGCAGTTAAGTTCAACGTGACTTCCTTTTTTCCTTTAAGCTCGTTGACCGTAAGCAAATTCGATCTCATTACCCTTTGAAAACCTCGGCAGCAGTGTTGGCTTCTCCATGAATGACGTCATATCAGATGTGTTTTGCATCAACTGTAGGTAGTTATGATAAGAACTGCCTGGAGCACTCGAATACCGTTCGAACAAAGAGTTTGATGCTCTCAAGAACTTCTGCACACGAGAAGAAAATTTGATAGTCAAAAGTAACACGGATCTGCAAGGTTTTAAGGCAAGGGATTTTAATCACTTATGATTTTTGCCAGAATAGAGACAATCTTAGATTTTTAAAATTCTGGTTCCAAATGAAAGGGCGAGTTCTCATGATGCCAGAAATGACATTGTTTCTTTCGTACGATCTCTACTTGTCGAGTTACAGTCTAGAGAAAAAAGGCAAATTCCCATTTTGGACAAATCACTATATTTCCAAAATCGTTGGGTTAATCAAGCTGAAATTTACACCGTGGGCTTAGAACCCTCTAAGGCAGATATCTTGCTAGTTTCATGGCGAAAATACAGAGTTCACATTTGAAAAAACAAGAAGTCTTGTTTTGTCCAAACCTAATAACTATAACCTAAATATTTTGAAATATTTGAGTTTATATACACGAAAAATGGTTGTTTTGGGCTATTTTTGAGGTTACATATAAGCTTCAAAAATGTTTATATTTTTCTCTGCCCATTCCCTTAAAATTAACTTTCGACTGATGCCGTACGATGTTTCTTTAAAAAATTGCGGTACAGAGGTTTTCCAGGTCGCTGATCACGAAACTGAGGCCAGATTTCGAAAATTCAAGATGGCCGATCCAATAGGCAGACGAGAATATCAGGTAGTAAGGGTATCAGGTATCAATTAGTTCGGGAGGAATAAATTTTATTATCTCCTTATCGTAGACAGTTATCCTTTCACCTATAGACCAGGGGAGAACAAATTTCTTCACTCCAAAACCACACACCGGTAACCCAAAAGCCCTAGGGGAAGTAAATTTCATTACCTTCAACCCGCAGACAAGTACCTTTAAAGCCAAAATCCTTAGAGAAGGAAAATTTTTAGGTCGCATGTACCTCCTACCCAAGCTTCGAGTTGAGACTTCGTACATATATCTCGTACCCTTACAATGTAAGTATACATCGTACATAAACTTCATGCACATAGCTCGTACATATCACTTGTACTCATGCCACGTACGTATAGTTCGTACACATACCTGGTACACATTCCAGGGCTGGAAATGCTTCTATAACATACACTTACGCAAAGAGGTTATGTAAAACGCTGAAGACTGAATTTCATATTTGATCTTTTTCAAGGAGTTGAAAATGAAATTTTGAATAACTGGGAAATTTGGTTTTAGATAATCCCCTAAGATATTATTCTAAAAAAGAATGGCGTGGATATTTCATTATATTATGAGGTAATCATGGCATATTATTATTTAATAAGAATGTTTTTTCAACCTTTTGCACCCCTTTCGTTTTGAATTTAGAGAAATACAGAAATTAGTTTTTAGATATTTGTATGAAGAGTGTTTAAGTGCAAAAATAAAATGAATTTAATGCTTTAAAATGGTTATTTCGCAAAATCCCGTTTTAACGCATCTCTACGTACTTATACAAAAATGCCCTGAAAACTTCACGATTCTAATATTAGTAATTTTGACTGGGCGTTTATGACTCAGCGTGGAATGAATCAGTCAGTTAATCAGCTTTATAGATATAGATATCAATTTCGAAACAAACATTAATTTTAGCGCATTTCTATTTCTATATGATCCAAAAACTGTAGTTACCCACCTTAGTTGCATATGATTTTAACACCAATTTTCTCAAAATTGGATTTTTTGGCCGATACTCGCCATTTGCATACTCAATTAAAACTTAATGACTATATCTGCTTTTCTCAAAACGAGCTATTCTCGCTGTTTCTCTGCTAAGCACGTTTCTCGGACACCTGGCGTGTATGAAACGTTTAATTTATTATCCGACTAGGTTCAGTTCTATATGCAATAGCATAGAGTGCAACTGCAGGTTCCCGGTATGATGCGCGTCAATTAAATGATGCACGTTGGAAAGAAATTACAGTCTTGTCATGTTATAATGTACCGTAACGTCGTAGCATGCTCGATAATCCAATAAGTCGGATTATACTCATTCGAAAGCGGAAGTTGAGCGAAATCGTTGAGATGTTACAAAATTTAATTCTGATCATTCGTATGTTTCATTAAGTTTTTTTTGTGTTTTCAGCTCGATGGCGACCAGGCGGAGGCGGACGAGGACGAGCCTGATTTCTACAGAGAAGTGCCGCTTCCTGGTTAACAAGTACAACCAACATTGATTTTATATTTTATTTTAATCTCCGAGGTTATAATCGTAATTACCTTTCCAAAAAGTTTTCGCTTACTTTCGAGAGGGAATATTTTATCGTTTTAATTTTATTTAGATTGAAACTCAAGCATGCTTAGATCGCAGTTTTAAAACAGTTCTTACATAGATTAGTTTGCAGTTACGGAATAAGTACTTAAGAAAAATCTAAACAGTATTTATCGCGTTTTAACAGGGATCAACACTGTAATTTACATTGTTCCTTGTCTCTTAATATCGTATCCTATTAGAGAGCAGTACTTTTAACAAGTTTCGTGATAGATTTTACACTTGCACATTTAACTGGACAAAAAGTAGATTTCCCATCAGTATTATTATTTATCTTTACTCGAGAAGTATACCATTTATAAAAAGTAGTCGTAGACTTATAGCAGGTTTCGAAATGTGGTATGTGATATTGGGTCCTTAGAATCTGAAAAGCTTATCAGTATGTTTAAGGTTTCAAACGTCTTTAAACGATATTAATAAGCCTCAAGATTTACACATCCATAGGTGGTATAATGTGATAAGATTCGATTTATCGAGCAGAGATATTTTTTCAGTTAAACATTCCAACTTTTCGAAAATATAATCTATTCTCTGAAAAATATTTTTTATATATGGGGGGAAGGCGTAGAATGAGCTGCGAAACTGCACATATGTAAATACAGTTACGGAGAATAGGGCTTTTTAACTGTCGCCTAAAGTTACCAGAAACAGGTTTTCTAGTGACTTTACCGATGATCATTGAAATATTTTGTTAACTCGAGACCCTATGTTATGTGTCAATTGAATTTCTGTGTTTGTACAGCTCAAAAATGTACTTTAGAAATCTATTTTATTCAACTACAGATCGTTCTGTCAGATTCTCTCTTTCATGTAATATCTCGAGCGGATATTTCATTTCTATACGAAGACTGTGATTCCAATACTTGGCTCATCATGGTGTAATTTACAAATTAGTTGCCTTTTAGTGTTAAAGGGGATGCTTATATGTAGTAGCGGTAAGGTAATATTGTACAAAGCTAAACGGGACACAAGTTGAGGAAACCCCATACGACAGGATTTTTATTTTCGAAGGAATATTTTTGCAAAAAAAAGAAAGAAGAATAAGGGTGAACAAATGAAATATATATTTGTAGAAAGAGAGGATATAAATTATATATGATTGTTGAAACAATGGTGCAGTCCGTAGTTACTTATTGATTAAACATTGAAATGAAATTCCAGAGATTTAGGATAGTTGTAACTTTAATAGTATTTCTAACTGTGATTTGAAAACAAATGTTTAGACTATTTCTATAACTTAAAATAAAGTCATTAATCTGGTGTTGCACAATTACTGTAACCCGCAAATGAAACAAACAAGCACCTCGAGGGACTGAAGAATCTTCACTTTTTTACAGGATATTCAGGAGAGTTATTTTATCCTCTCATGGACTATGCTTTGTTGGAATTTCGGACTGCAGTTACACCAGTTACGGTATATCCCTGATTTCTGGATGAGAGCTAGACTGAGTAAGTACCAAGGAAGGTTGTTCCAAATTCTCGAAGTTAGCCATTTGGTCACAAATGAAGAAAACATCTTTCAGTTTTAACCAAGCAACTTCATGTTGTTGTGACCGGTTTCAGCTAACTAGTAGACACCATCAGGATTTGTAGGAACATTGTCAGCAAATCCACAGTGAGTCAATATTTAATATGCAAACATTGGACGCACTTTAAAATGTTTTAAAAATAAATCCTCTACACTACAAGTGTATCCACAGTTAATCAAAAAATTATTACACACAAATCAAGCGAGTAACAAACTACTACTAACCTACTAAACTATATACTACTGCTTATATTTTTAATGCATATTCAGTATTTAACAAAGGCAATCTATGAGCTTTCGATAATATCAAACTATTTAATGATTCCTTTAAAAATTGTTGAAATATGAGAATAAAAGTGCGACTATGTCGTAGATTTACGTGACATGTCGTGTCTCTCCCTACTGCAGTTTACTGAAATTCTGTAATATCATAATGTTGATCTTATTATTAACAAAGGCAATCTATGAGCTTTCGATAATATCAAACTATTTAATGATTCCTCTAAAAATCGTTGAAATATGAGAATAAAAGTGCGACTATCGTAGATTTACGTGACATGTCATGTCTCTCCCTACTGCAGTTTACTGAAATTCTGTAATATCATAATGTTGATCTTATTATTAACAGCCTGATGATTACTGCTAGTTAGTTGCCAACAGTCAGACTCTATTATCTTCATTTGTACCAAGTGTCATAAAAACACTACATTTATGGAAAAATTTATTCTTAAAAGTACAAAACTATTTATTATTTGAATTAGAATTATTTTAAGATGATGAGATTACTACTCGGGCATCTCTCCACCAGGTACGAGCTGAAAAAATAAGAAAATTGCTTAAATTGCCATGATTACAGGCAACTCACAATTATAATGGGTTTTCTATTAGTATCAATAATTATCAATTACGAAAATAACGGTAGTTTTTAGAGTTTTTGGCTAGAGTATTAGCACACATTATTAGGAACCACATATTCAAAATGAACCATAGATAACCTATGATGATGAGAACCAACCTATGATAATGTATCTACATTATACAATTTTACTTCTGAGGGAGTATTAAAGACACCGAGTGTCTTCTAATCTAGTTAGTTGTCATCTACTAAAGGTTACAAAACTAGTAAATGTAGGGTTTGTTCTAATCCAACACAAAAACAGCCATAAGAGTTATTTCCAGTCCATCAGTTCTCCTGTGGTGTACTCATTGAAGAGATCACTGATAAGTTGTATATGACTAACTGGTAATAACCGTTTTACATTGGTGTTCACTGTGGTTGGAACAAACCTATAGCTCTTGGCATAGTGCAATATTTTTTGTTTTCGCCAGAAATACCATCAAGTAACCCTCACCATGGTAATGTTATTCCCGTTCAACAGAATCATGTCGAGCTTAGTGATCCGACGCCCCTCTGGCGTCGTCTCATATTCCGTCACGTCCTCCAGCAGCATATTAACGAAATCGTCGAAACCCAATAAGGTCCCCACGATCTCCTTATCGTTCTTCATTATGATGTGAATCCTGGATCCGATACACTTGTCCACCAGTTCTGGAAACCGTAAAAGTAACGATGGTTAACGGAATTACTCAGATATCTATAATCAGTGTGCACTTCAGAAGGAATCTATTTTTAATGCCTTACTGTAGTAGCGTTTTGAATTTAAGAGAGAATAGTGAACGAAGTTCTTCCAAAACTTCGTCCTTCGGTTGTTAGAGACACTAGAGGTACTCCAGAAACGTGTAAATACGGAAATTAAAGTGGCCTTACCTAACGGAAGGAGCGTCGAGGAGGTAACAGGCATCGCACTCATTTTCACGTCGGCTTTTGGCTAAAAATCGGTGAAGGGGCTCCTCCTAACCTACAAAAGGTCAAAACGTATACGAAACGTTGTCGGTGGCGGTGATAGGGTGGGCGTCGTGAACCGATCAAGTAATTGTCAGCTGTGTACTTTATTACTTGTCCAATACGTAATGTTTTAGTTAATTCAGAAATAGGGAGAAATTCAAAGGAAGGGGATTTAAAAAAAGTGAGGTTATGTTGATCACAGAACCGTGGAGAGAGAGCACTCTGTTGCCATGATTACCTGCAATTTATAATCATAGAGAAATAAGTAGAAATGTTCACTTTTCCTACATCAAACAAGAAGTACAACTTTTGTTATGTCATATATGTGTTTCCAACGTTCTCCGTTCAGATCAATTTTAATAAATCATCAAATCTGACAGTACCGCATTAGTCGCATTGTGACCTCCATGGGTTTTGGTTTCGAGAGTATTGTTGGTTGCATATCTAATCTGTTTCAAACGCACGTTCTGACCAGTATTTATTGTTGTCTACCATAGGAATTGTTACTTATCGTCGTATCATGAATTTGTTGTCGCGAATACCAAGTTGATATCGTAATTTTCCTCCATCCGGTTTGAATTTTTCGTCGTCGGCATCGCTGCCGTTGTCAACAAATAAGGGATGGCGCATGGCCGTGCGACGCACGCGTACTCGCCCGCACGCTCTTTTGTCTCAGTCGGTCTCCTACGAGCCGAGTGATAGGAGGTGTCGAAGCGGCGAGAGACAGGGAGCGGCGGCGGCGGCGGTGTGTTGTTTTTCTAAGTGACCATGAGTGATTCGTAGTGTCTAAATGGACGTTCGGAACCTTGACAATAATACCACCGGCCGAGCCCTCGAACGATGCGACCCTCACGGCCTACGACCTAAGGTAAGTGTGAGAAAATTGAAACTTCAACCCTAACCCCTACCGGGGAGGCTTCGCGTTTATTAATAAGTCGCCTCGTCGGTCTAAATTTAATGCACACACGTATGTATATACGGTGACTAAGGGGGAAGCCTCGTCGGTGATGGTTATTGCACCTTTAATTCGTATTTTCGTGCATGTGAGCGCAAGGTTCATTGCCCCCTCTCCCTCTTCCCTTGACCGTGATCGAATGGCAAAGAGAGGCCTGATCTGATCTCGTTTTTGGATTGCATTATCCATTATTCACGACATCGGTCACCACCGCACTTGTGACTCACGGTGCATGGTGCATGTGCAAAGCTTCACACAACATTGAACTTGTGCAGAAAAGGGAAATGCAATTGCTGTCTTCAACAGTAAATAAAGTCAGAAACGTTATTTGTAGTCACACGTTTATTTGCTGGCAATGTCAGTGATAAATGCAACAGGAGAGAATACAATAACATGTTTGGTTTGTTTGGAACATGAATCCAGAAATTATTGTAACCAATTTATGTGTTTGTGTTACTCCAGCCGTTCACGTGACTGCTTTCTACCTTTCTCATTAGGTGGGATCAGTTATTAATCGGTTCCCCCTGGTTCATATGGAATGTTTATAGTTTGAGGGGTGGTCAAGAGATGGCAAGGGCATACAGGGTTTCCCAGTTGGAAGTGTCGACCATAACGGAATCTGAGAAATTTTTGCAAACCTGGTAAAAATCGGTTCTACCGGGCTCATCATGTTTGTTGTTTACTTGTGGGGTTGGGATATAAACACTTGTTTTAAAAGTACATATCATGAATAATTTTCTATTGTCTTAGCCAGCACGGGCCAAAAGAAAGTTAATAAAGGGGGATTTTAGATAAGATTTGCTAAAGGAAGTAAAATAAATAGGAAAAACAGGTTGAGAAGGTAAAAAACAAAAGTAACTTGGGCGACATTTTTCCTTTTAAATGAAATGCATAATTTTTGTTAATTCATGTATTCTCCCATCAATAAATTTTTCAATAGCTATGCTCTGCCATAGATTTGTTCATTTAGAGACTTTTCCACGTCTGCTGAAGTTATAGGTGCAAATTTGAGTCTTTCCATATATCCATGTTTTATTTTGGGTTTTTTTTTCCCTTTATAAATGTTACTTATTTATAAATCTATCGAATTTTAATGTGATAGGCAGTTTACATAATCAATTTTGGAAATTGTGATATTGCTTTATCAATCCTCCTCCGTTTTAAACAGCGTTATTTTCCCGCTTTTTCACAAACAAATTCAAATTTATATACAGGGTGGGCCATCGAAAACGTATCTGTCAGAATAAGATCATGTCAAAAGCAACCTGAAACGCATCAAGTTTGTTTGAGCAACTTTTGACACAAAAATTACAGCCTAAACTGTACCTTCCTAAATGGAGGTCCAGTGGTACCTCATTAAAGTGCTTCAAAAAATTGTAACATTTGTCTTATTACTTAAAAAATGTTTTTGGACATTTCAAATCGACAATCTAAATGACTTGATAATTATAGCCCAATTTTTACCCTCTTAAATGGAAGTATCATCCTTCAAAATATCTTAAATGTAAATGCTGGTCAAGTGATACGTCATGAAAGTATTTCAAAACTGCTTAACAATTTTTAAACGATTCAGCAGGTTTACTTATAAAAATTTGCCAATTATAGCAATTCCTAGTGTTGCACATTTACTTTGTCCTCAAAAAAATTAATTTCTTTAATTAACTTGAAGGTTTGATCACATACAACAGTTTAGAAATTATGAAGGATTGTGTACATTTTAAATTATATATTCTTTATAGACACTTTTATAGAAAATTATGTCTGTGTGCGATATCCTAGCCAATTGAAGTCATGTGAAAGGTTCATTACCGAAGTAGAGATGTTCTATTGGATGGGATTAATTCAGGAATTCTACAGCGATTAATTCTTAAAGATTCGCCTACTACGACAGCTTTTCCAACAGATGTTTTAGGTAATCTAATATTCGTATGACAAATGTGGGAGCGTTTTTGAAGCTCCAGAAAAGTGACGAAACTCACTTCATTAGGGTTGTAGCTTTGAAATGTCCAAAAAACATTTTTTAAGTAATAGGAGAAACGTTACGATTTTGTGAAGAACATCATGTTGTCAAACACCTTGCGGTTACATAAGCGTTAATTACACGTTGTCAACGTCAGAGTATCTTTCTTTACACACCCATTCCCGTCCGTTATGTATATTGTATCCCCTTCGGATTATCTTTTCGTCTGTTTGCATAAACGATTGTATTAGACTTGTAAATTGCTTGTAATGTTATTAACTATTGTGTCAACGAATAAATAAGAGACAGAGAGAGAAATGGAGGCGTCTGCCTAGTCATTAATTTCCTCGACTAACTTTTCAAATTGCTATTGTACAAGTTGTCAACGCGCGAGAACAACATGGTAATTATCGCTGCGTTAATTGTTATTTATCGTTTATCAGTCAACAAAAAGTTCTCGTGAGAATGTTCGTTTGATCGCCGAGAAGTTGCAGTTTTATTTTCTCATGACGTGATTTTTACGAAATAATTACGGGTATCGCGGATTAAGTAATGATTTCGGTTTGAAAAACTAAAAGCAGAAAACAGCGGAATCACATGTAGTTTTCTAAAAGAGTTAAGTGGCCGCTGTGATTGAAGCGGTTACATATTTTAGCAACACAGATATAACCATATGAAAAGTGGTCTCAAAAACAGTTTCGGTAATGATCATGAAGCATCAAATGTTGCTTAATACAGGTAATGCAAAATGTGCAATACCCACGTGATTTAAGACATGTCACTTGAATTTTATTTTAAAGTTTAATTTTGTAAATATGTCAAATTATGATGTTGGAGTATTTTCAAACTCATCTTCAACAGAGGTGACCATTGATAAAATCTATCCTCCCTATACATACTGAGATTTTATTATTTCTCCCTAGGCGTATAGTGTATATTGTAGGTATATAGTGTATTGTATATATCCTCGTGGTTTTTAAAAAGGGCCAAATTGAAATAAATCTGCCGTATCTTCCTCCCTGGTGCCGAGGGGGTGGAGAATTAATCCCCGGATCGATCCGGGAATACGTACGCTTCTCACCCTCGCTTTTCAACCACATCCGTTCCCAATTAATAATTTTGATTTGTGAAGAGAGAGAAACTCGCGCTTGTCAGCACAACGTGTAAATGTTTGTAACGTACGTACGGGCGTTGTTTTATGTTAATTCAATGATGACAAAGACAAATTTCAAACATTGCAACGTATACGTGTCGAAGGTGGAGGTGGTGCAACCTGTTTGCAGTTTCGGGTAAAAAATTCGGGGCATAAACAAGGTTCCGCTTCGTCGCCTTCATTTGCTAAACGTAAATTCATCATTTGATCATTTGGGATGTCTAGAGGGTTCAAAACCCAAAAGAAAACTTACTTTCATCACTTTCAATGATAGATGTGGATCCCTACATATCGCATGGCTTAATGGCAATGTGAAACTTCGAAGGGTCCAACAGTGAAAGTGCAAAAGAAACTGATAAATATAATGTATTCCTATGATCTAAAGCGCCATGAGAAAATTTTTGATTTACTAATCCAGGATACCCCTACAATATCATGTTGTTTAATGCCAACATCTCATTCACTCGTATTTGAAGCTGAAAAGTGTAATGCTTCAAGGAAAACTGACTCTAGATCTAGAAGCTAAGGCTCCAGATTATCAGAAGTTTCATGAAAGAATCCCATCTTGTGGTGTTTGGTAATAAATTAGTGCAGGTTACCACAACGTGGCGTCGTAGGGCTTCTATCGTGTCGTATTGTTTAATGCAAACATCTTATGTAATTGTTATTTAAATTTTTGCTCAAAAAGATACAATGTAAAAATCTCCATTACTGTACGTCTCATTTATTCATTTTTGAATCTTGCTCCGAAAAGCACTAAGAGTAATAGTCCAAAGGTACCTTATTGTATGTCCAAAAGCGAGAGGTCCAGATAATCTGAAGTTTCATGACAGAATTTTAGGTATACCAACGAATCTGGTATAGGGTACCACGAGGTGTATTCTTAGCTTCCTACTATGTCGCTTTGTTTAATGTCAACATACACGTTTTTGAAACATTAGCTCCAAAAATCACAGCATGTAAGAATCCAAGGAAACTGATTCTAGAATCCAAAAGCTGGTACTTCAGATAATTTGATTTCAATGGAAAAATGTTGGATCTCTAGCAAATTTTGACACCAGCTATCCTGGTATAGTATACCACAATGGCTTCGTAAGCTTCTCTTATGTCATATTGTTTAGGGCTACATTTTCACTACTTTCTTTTTTGAAATTTTTGTTTAAAAAGGTGCAGAGAGAGCTGAGCGTTCAGATAATCCAGAATTTGAAGGAAAAATTCCTGAATTTTCGATAAATGTAATTCGAAATACCACAAGTTAGTGTTTCAGGCCGCCAACAATTGCATTTTTAATGCTAGCATTTCGTTTACTCTTTTCTAAAACTCTAGCTCCAAAATGCGCATAGGCCAAAGAAAGCCAAATTTTAGTTCAAAATGCCTCAAATAATCACAAGTTTCATAACACAATTCTTGGCTTAGAACGAGTCTAGCCACCGCTTCATACCATATCGCACGCATTATTTAAAGCCAATATATCACTTAATCGTTTTTGGTAATTTAGCTCCAAAACGCCTCAGACAATCTAAAAGTTCATAGATCCTATTAACTACAATGCAGAAGCCGAGGCTTCACAAAGTCTGAAATTTCGAAATTTTAGTCTGGGGTCTAGCATTTTAATGCTAACAAAAAGTCCATAGATCCTATTAACTACAATGCAGAAGCCGAGGCTTCACAAAGTCTGAAATTTCGAAACTTTAGTCCAGGGTCCAGCGTCTTCATGTCAACATCACATTTAATCCTTTTTGAAAGTGTAACTCCAAAAGGCGTAGAGGAAACAAATCTCGAGAAAATTGCTTTTACAATCTACGAAATATTCTAAATAATCTCTATTCAGTCCGGGGTGTATCACAAGCTAGATCTACTCTGATACTCAATAGCACGCAGAGATTACATCACAAGTCATCACAATCGTTTAATCGAATGTAAAAAGAGAATCGATCGAAGAAAAGGTTCCAAAAGGATCCAAAGGACGTGGTTAGGTAAAATGGTGGCTTACATTTAACTATTTCGGCGGTGATTGTGTAATGTTCTGCAGTGACTAAGTCAAATTTATTTTCTCGTTAGGTTAAGTCGGCGTTTTGCATCGATCCGCTTGGCATTTTATCAAACCGCCATCGCAATATGCATGTGTTGTACCTCTCATTAAAAATCGCTTTCTCGTGTGAACGAACTTTGATCCTTCATAACGTTCCGTTGCGAAATTTCCTAAACAATGGCATTTATCCGAATACTCGAGAGTACATTCTTCGGCCGATGATGATCATCTGCTTTCTACTCCGACCTGAAGACACGTAACGACAGCAGCGAATTGTAAAACGGTGCACAGGTAAAAGATAACTCCCGCGATGAAATGTTTTGGGAAGTTGTTTGCTGGGGCGCGTTTTACCGGATAATTTTAAACAGGGGGAATCGTCCAAAGAGATTTATATCGTTTTTTGTTTTGCGCGTTAATGGAGAGATAAGTTCCAATGTTGTATGAAAATATTTGCTCTGCCGAGGCGACGGCGGTAACAACAATTTGCTCTTTCACCGAGAACAATGAGGGAACTTTATTTAGGGGATTCCACCCGCTTTGTTCGATGGGGAGTTTGATTAAACGTTGGGCAGGTTAATGCTTTTTTGACAGCGTTTGTATCGAGTTTGACAGGCGCGGTATTTATCGAGGGAGTGATCGCTTTTCGTTTAGTATTGCCTGTCACGATGGCTGATTGGTTTTTCTGAAAAATATATAGACGCTCCTCGATACAATACGAGATATATTAAGACTATCACTGCACACGAAGGAAAAACCAAAATTTTACGAACATTACATCGTAGTTCAGCAGTTTAAATTTTGCACATGTTGTAACGCATCGCAATTAATTGAATAGAACTGAAAGTAAGTTATAACATAGATCGTCGTAATTAATTATGAAAGAAATAAGAACAATAGAATAAATTAGAAAATAAAATAAACCAAAAACTTACGCAGTATGACGAACCATTTTACTCTGGACTGTGGCCTTAGCACTTAGATCCTTAAGCTAACTTTTAGATCTTAAGTTGCAGAACTTTTAGTTTGTTACAATCACCAAGCTAATTATTGAGGTTTATTTTGATCAATCTTAACCCCATAGTTAAATTTTTTTTGGAAAATTTGAAGATTACAAAGTTGTTAGGAAAATACATCTTGTCTTTTGAACAATAATTTGAACTAACCTTGCGTTTTGCCTTCCCATACAGTGATTACTGCTAAGTATACAGTGGGCCTTGCAAAAAAAAATACTACTAGACTACTACTACTGCTACAAAAAATACTAGAGATCATCTTTTTGAATATCTTGTAAATAATACACGTCATTTTTAGTAATTATCCTAGAAACGAATCCCTTAACTAATCCCAGAAAAGTCATAAATCATTACATTCATAAGAGTTCAATATATCTTACGAAGGTCCGACCAATCTCCATCTAAATGTTTAAGCTCAAATCATTTCCCTTAAGTTCAAATCAATTAATGTCATTGAATCTCAATTGCTTTGACTTGTCGACAAGGAATTAAAAACGTATACCTCTTAATGTCACTATCACTTAAGAAGCTGAAACTGTAGTGGTAATTGCATTTCCAAAGGCTCAGGGCGGGGTGTCTCCGGGGTTGTCCTTCTCAGGGGGTTGCAGACTGGTTTGCTCAGAGGGTTGCTTCTGAGCAACCACGCCGGTGCTCCTCAAGGAACATCATTAGTCGCTTGATGAACAATGCGTGTCTTCATATTATAGAAACCCTAAATACTCCCCTTGCATTCGGATTTTCAACTTCTTAGAAATCCCTTTCTGACTTTAACTAAGTCATGACTAGCAACCTTAAATATGAATTCCCTATTCTCTGACTAGTGGACGATCGCTCTATTTTTCGCTGACCGACCACGCATCATCTTTCCACCTGCTCGATTCAACGGTCCATTTTAATAATTCATACGCGGTATGTTATTAGCTTCCGGAGTAAAGTATAAACAAACCTATTAAAAAGCGGTTAAGATGAAATTTCTTAGTGTGATTAAGTGTCAGGATATTAAGTCAGAAGTGTCTAAGATTAAGTGACAGAAGTGATATGTTATTTTATTCAAATTTTTTAGTACAAAATTATTTGATTTTTGAATTTACATAAATATTTTATATTTATTCCTCTAAGAGGAATGCAGGCGGAAATGTTTCAAAATCTGAAAGGGCTGATTTTATGAAACCATTGGAAAATAATTTTTTAACAATAATCATCTTCATTCATACTCCATGTTCTTTATACACGTTCAATTAACGACAATTCTTGAGGTTGTGAGGTTTCACCCTATTTATTGTTCTTGGGGTGTTTCCGTCAAGTCAGTAATTAAAAGGTAAATAAATTATTATTCCATTACTAAATTAAAATAAACAGTGTCCTGTATTGACGAGCAAACAAAAGAGAACTCCGTTGACACATTTTATTGTAACCCAAAATACAAAAATAACAGAAATGTATGGCTTTAATTGTAAGAAGCATTTTAATGAAAAGTGGCCTGTTCCTAGTCATTACTAGGCATAGGCTAGCCGTCAGTGAACTTTTAGAGATGAAGAAGAGCCGCTATTGAACCAGTTGTGTGCTTTACGATTTTTTGAACACCTTGTATAGACCTTCAGTTTGAAAGCTTAAATTATGTAACTCTGAACTTCCGCCACTTATGCTGTTGAATTAATTTCTGAATTATGAGTTAATTGGAGAATATCAAACCGTTCAAATTTAACTGTAAATTATTTTTTGGTATGTTATGCCAGTTTTTTTATTCCACTTATATTTTTTTCTACGGCCATTAATGATTAGTTTCATTGTATTTCTTAAAAAATTAAAAAAATTTTTCTTTTGTAAAAATATTTAAATTGACCGGTAGGTATTATTGTTTAGCAATACTTTGACCATTTTGTACTTATGGTAGGTTTTAACATTGAAATCTCCGACCTAAATCCTTAAACTATGTTTTAAGCTAGTACATCAAATACATTATTTCCCTAAATTATAATTGGCCGATATGGCCGCAAATGAACGATTTAACCCGATTGTTTCTCCTATTGAGTTTCTCCATTCAACTCCGAAATCTCCCCCGACTCCAAGAAAAGCAAATCAATTCCCACTCGACGCCATTGAACCCCTAATTAGCTCGTTACGCCGACCGTTGAATTATGCCATACCATTTGGAAAAAAACAACTTTCCTCCATGTTTTCCCCTTTAATTATCATCGTTGTCATTTTCTGCGGACGCAATGCCCTGCCTCTTATTCCGTCTGAAAAGGAAATTAACGGACGTGTGGGATGAACGAGAAAGTGAAATCTTGTTTTCATTGGGCGCAGGGGGAGGATTCCATATTTCACTCGTATATAAATAATGGAGAGTGTAGTGGGGAGGAAAGTCGAGCCGAAAATAAATAGAAAAATCGTGATGGTCGATCGGAACTTAAATCGCGAGAGAAATCCTCTAAAACGTCGGGAATTGGTTGATTAATTTCGAAATCTAATATTAAATACAAAGTATTTTTATCATCGTCATTGAGAAAATTTTTATTACACAGAATTACACAAACGAAAAGTTAATCATTATTCCTTCGTGGACTCTTTTAGGCTGTATAATTTTTGTTGCATACAATGGAAAACAGATTTATTTCGAAAAATCCTGTTATAACGAGTGTCACTACAATTCCAATTTGCACACTTTTGTGTAGGCAAAACTTCGATCAAAAGATACGCACTATTTGTATTTGTATTATCTCGTTAAGGTTACGGCATTTTGTTAGCACCACAAAAAATGAGCTTTAAGAAGAGAAAAAGAAAGAATTACGATCTGTAAGTATCACAATTTATGAATCTCGACATTCGATAAATACTTTTTACACCCTATTGAGACGTCAAAGATCTTTTGTCCCTTAATGGTAACATTACAGGTAGCTGGTCAATCTTTCAGATTGATTTATAGATTTATTAATGTTGAAATATTTGTAAGATTTGGTACTTGAAAAGCTGCTTTGTGACTCAATGGCATGTGCAATAATATTTTTTCTACGATTTTATTTAAGTTTCTCAATTATATCCGTAATTTCTCCGTAATTCCACTAAGCGGAATATCCTTCTAATTTCCTAGAACGTCCGAAATGAAACGCCACAGATTACTTGAGCGGTAAATTTAACCCATATTCCCTCCTGGAATTGCTAAAATTTCCTGGAACAAATTGTGAAAAATGCAACAAATAACCGGTGCCAAGGACGAGATCCTTCTTGGAACTTCAATCTTTTAAAAAGTAATATAAACAAGTTGTAAAATGGAAATCCCAGGAATCTCAAGCCGGTTTCTATGAAGTTTGACCCACATTTAAATACATAGGGGGATTTATTTTCTTGGAAATATTGGCATATTCCAGGAAGCTTTCGATGCTTTAAAAATAAATATCCTGCTATTTAAAAATTATTAGATACATATTTGTGCCTTTACTAATTATCAATCTAATGATGGATAAATATTAAAAATTTAAATTCGATTTATAACAGATATATGAACAACTCATATAAAAAAGTATTACCTTCCTTTACTTTTCACAGAAAGTTGGAAAGTTGGAGATCTTGAAAGAATAAGCAAATAAAAGGCTTATTGAAAAAATACCATAGCATAAGTATATTTTAGTTGTTTCTGTCAAACCAAATCATGTGTCAATTGTATGTCAAACCAAATCGTATTCATAAAACGCAATTAAAATATAATTATTTACGTTGTTTTATACACAGCTTTTATTACTTGTATAAACACTAAATGATTCGCAAAGTTTACTTCCAGTATTATCTGTATATCAAGTATATTAAAAGCCGTATTACCTATTTATTGACCGTGGGGCAGTAGTTTTAAACTGTTTGTACACCAAATATTGGGTTTATATGTAGTACAATTTTAACTGTTCTTAACAATCTCAAAGAAAAATTTCCCCAATTATTAGGAAATCACAGAAAGGCAGACAATTACTTCTATAAATATCTATAAAATTTAGTTTGTCCAAAAATGATACAAAATTGCATGAAGATTGCCGGGCGCACTTGACCTGCTCCGCTGACCGAAATCCGCCTTAATTTTTCTGTTTAAAGTTACCATTAACAATGTTAGAGTACTCCAAATGAAGTGAAACTTTATGAGAGTATTCAGCGGAGTTTCCTTTATACGCCTGCCGAGTTTCATTTCATGAGCACCCAAGGTGCCGGGATTAATACAAGAGTATGTAGTACAATAGTTTAATGTGTCGAAAGTTGTGTCAAAAAATTGGGAAATTGTTGGATTGTAAAATTTGGTAAATAATGATAGTAAAAATGGGTAAAAAATGAAAAATTTTTGCTCTTATAGTTTTTCCGAAAGTATGGGAAGTAATCTGATTGTATTTTTTTTAAATAGATATCAATCTATTACCTGTCGTTAAAAATTGAATCGTGAATGTGATTCAACTTTATTTTCAGATCAAAAAATATATTTGCATTATTCATAAGAATGTTTGGGTAAGTAAGGATCATAAAAGAAGTTACCGGCTTCTAAAGGGGCCTGTCACCTGTCACCGGCCATGGTCGATAGCCGGGATTTGCCGATATCTTTTAGTGGCCATTAATCTTTTTTGACCTGAGAAGTCATTTAATTTTATTGCAAGAGAAGATATGAATTCGTTTTAATTGTGCTATTTATAGAAGGAAATTCGTTATGTTCCAGCATTTTTTTTTTAATATAATCGCTTGAATACGTAATTTGGAGTTGAGCTTGTGAAATTAATCGTTAAAAATCATTAAAGCCTATTTACGTCTCAGTGCAACGCTCGCAGTTTGTTAAGAGCATTGAGATTAATTAAGTCTAACTAACGTCGTGTGTCTTGACATGCACGAATGGCAGGAATGAACTTGTGTATTGTGTACGACTAACCGGGAGAAATACGTCGTAGGATTACGAGAAGGAGGCGAGTTCACGGTGCTCTTTCTAAATCTCTTCGAGATGTGCAATGTAGACCGTATTATTTATGGTTATCACTCGCGGTTCGATTTGATAAGCCTCGACGTTTCTACGTTTGTCCTCTATTTCTAACGCGAATCTAATCCCATTAATTCGACGAATAATCACGAAACTCATAATCAGAGCGTATAACTCCGAGATGGATTGTACCCGAGACATTCGTTTAATTATATTACCTCCCTTTTAATCCTAGTCGTTTGTTGTATTGTCGTTTCAAGACGCATTGAGTACAAATTGTAGTCATTGTCGAGTGTTCCGCTTTATGCAATCCGCGCAAGTAAACGCTTCGATACGCAGACTTCACAGGCATTACTCGTGTTTAGGGTACGTGAACGCGTAATTTGGAATAGCGCGGGATTATCGGCGCCGTAAAGTTTGTTTGAAATCGATTAACGTTGTTGGAAATATGAATGATCGTTTTAAGAGCAGGTAGTTAACACTTAGGCCAGTGTCCACTAGGATTAAGAGATTTTGCGAAGTGACAGATGCAACCTATCATAAACGGGCCCTAATGAGCTAATAGTCCCAATATTAATATGCATGCCGTTTCCGTACATCACGCAAAGGGTCGGACACAGAAAGCGAGTTGAACTCTTGCCGAGGAGAAGCTATGAAACGCAATTAACTAATACTTGTATAATTGTCAATAGGTACTAATTTACAGATTTTGTAGATACTAAAATGATGACTATATTAATTAGTAATTCTAACGTCTTTTATATATGAATGATTAATGAAAAGTATACGTAACGTTATGTTTCGAAATAAATTTATTTCGCTAAACTAAAAGAAAAAGCACTGGGTTGGGTCCATTTATGTCATTTTCCCTTCACACTTTTCCAGGCTTTCTGGTATCCAGGCTTCTCTGGATCGTGACGCACTATCTAATGGAAAATCTCTATACAAACCCTGATGCTGTTTTTGATACTGCCACTGAATGTTATATTTTTTGAATTTTACAAAACTTTGCCCATATATGACGCATAAAATGATGTTATAAATTTTGAATGCCTCAAATAAATCCCCCCATTTAGTATCGTAATCTTGCCCCTCTTCTGATTCCATTACGTACAGATTATTAAAAAAATGAGGAAATGAAAATCGTTTCAAGTCAAAATTGACAAACAGAACTGGAATAAAACAAATATTCTGTAAAATCTTTTACCCATACAAAACACACTAGTAGTCATTCACAGACTACATATTATTAACCTTAAGGTGGCAATTTATAGATTTTTCTAAAGTGACGTCAAGATTTTGTGGTAATCACTCAGTTACTTGCTCTATTTTTAAAGATCACAACGACACATCGGGTACATTTTTCTTGAAAGGATAAAGGATAACACGTTAATTCTCAGTCATCCTTACACTTACTAGTTACTGGGAACAATTACTTAACTACTTGTACACGATTTTGTATACTAACTATTTAGAAACAGGTAAGAGCATTTTTGGTATGCTCTTATATGTTTCATATATGAAATAATAAAATTCTAAAATCTCAAACACGTGTAACTAAAATCATATTAAATCAACCCTGGACCTCCTGACGTAAAAATCATGAAAATGCCCCAAAAGACAGGCGGTAATAGCTTTATGAGTGCCATAAATTACCGGTACCACTGATAAAGCGTGTGCTCCCGGGAGCTCGGGAAACACGGTTAGTGGACACCTCTGACTTAGTCTATCTAAATTCAAGTGTTTAACAAGTACTTAAAGTAGGCAGTTTCAAAAGAAAGCCTCTTACAATTTGGCAACTGTAGCCCGAGCGTTTTGGCCGATAGCAGTTATCACTTCCATTTCTTTGTTACTTCACATCGAGCGTCAAAATATTTAGATTTAATTTTCTATGTGTATACCGTGAATAAACGTCAATTTAAACACCAAAACGCTGAATTGAAGTATCAGCCTTAACACCAAACTCGTAACCTACTAAATCATCTGAAAACCTTTTTTAAAGTACGTAAAAAACACCTGTGAGATGAATCTTTATGAACGTTTTTAGCATCAAAATTAGCGAAGATATGATAAAATAACAAGATACTCATTTTTTCGAAGAAAAATCTATGAAGTTATAAAGAATTCGGAGGTATTACTACATTTTCAGCTTCAGTGCCTAGACTATAAATGGTACTGAAATTATAGGACAAATAATATATTTTTTGGTAAACTTCATCTCATGGCTCAAAAACGTTGAGTTTTACTACGAGTGTTTATTAAGACCTTTTGTCTTTATTGTGGAGAAGAATGCTCTCATTGCGTCCAATTTTGGACACCGGGTAATCCAAAAAATTTTGCTTTGCATGCACACGAAATGCTCAAATTTGTTGCTTTTATGTAACTTCTCTTCAGTTAAAGTGGAAGTGTTATGACTCGTCATATGGTTTTAATGCCCTGTACGCAGACTAATCACCGCGTTAACAAGTCGTTCAGACGTGATCGATCAGATCCGTAAGAAATCCCCCAGTAATATGAACTATAGACGGAATACATATTTTTTACTTTTTTACTTCTCGACGTGTTTTCTTACCGTAAATCCATGAAGCAACAACGTGTTCCTCGTGCTTCGCCTTTTGACTTTGTACCACCGTTCGACGGGTTGATTACACCCCATTTGTTACGTCCCGGGATATAATGAAAATTATCGATCTACCCTCGCCGTCTGAAGGATCGTCTCGTACTTCGTTCCTCTTCGAATTGTTTTAAATATTACCCGAGTGATATGATTAATTTTCCTCGGTAAATATACCGGGAACGGAACGTGAGTCATTGGAAAACGGCGAACGGAAAATTTTTAATAAATCAAACTAGGAGTAGCGGAAATAGCTCTCGATGCACGTCCCGGGGATAAATTCCTTCACACTGGAGTCAAAACAAAAATTAAATTTACCGAGAGCCGTTTTTACCTCTCGTCGATTTATGGCGCGGACTCGCTGCGGGAAATTAATGGAAAATAGACCGAAATTGAGTGGAAAAATTATGTCTCGCATGTGTGCGGTCCTCCTGCTAAGACAGGAAGTATGTGCCAATAATATGTTAAGCACTCGGGTTTCTGGTGCTAATTCTACCACGAAAATGAGTTGGAAAAAATATATCTTTACTGCTCTTCATCTATTTCGTTGGTTTAGTTACGATCCATCATCAGCCAATTTGTCTCTGAGGGAAAGAAAATTTTGGTTTCCAGACTTTCACAAAGTTTTAAATATTTACATGACTTGACATTAGCACACTAGGTTTATTTTAAGATTAAAGCTGAATTATTCACATAGCCTATAATTAACTTCATTATTTTTAAAAGACACTCTTACTAAAGTAATATCTCCCCACACACTATAGAAGTAATAAATTGTCCCCACCACAATTGCCAGTGCGTATCACTAGGCCCCCCTCCAACCTTATTTCGACGTATCAGACATCAGATTGCATATAACAGGTAAAAGAATGAATATGTTGAAAAATTAATTAATAAAAACTTTTACAAGAGCGTTACAAAGATCTTTATTTATATGGCGGATACATGACATTGTTTTTCCACAATACTTCAAATGGTTAAAACACTAGGCAAGTATTATACAAATTATTTGTAATTTGGGGAAAATGGATGATATTTTTCTACGGTCATGTGTTTATAGGATATTTTTAATTGTTTTAAAATACCTCTGGAACATGCAAATATATGGTGATTAAAATAATTGTACATTTTAAGTCACCTTTATTTATTTACAAAAAGGCAAGATTAAAGCTGAATTATTCACATAGCGTATAAATAACTTCGTTATTTTTATAAGACACTCTAACTAAAGTTGTGCCTTGTAATACGGCTTTTTTATAATTTGGAAATCTTTGGAATATCTCACCACACACTATAGACATAATAAACTGTCCCCACCACAATTGTTAGTGCGCTTCACGAGGTCCCCCGCCAATTTTAGGTCGTCGTATAATTCATCAAATTGCATGTAACAGGTAAAAGAATGAATATGTTGGAAGATCAGTTAATAAAAGCTTTTATACCAGCGTTTACAAAAAGCTTTATTTATATGGCGGATACAGAACATAGTTTATAATTACAGGACACAGTACTTAAAACGGGAAGTAATTATTATACAAGTCATTTGTAATTTTTCTATGGTCATCTCTTCGGAAGACATTTGTAGGATTATTTTTAATTGTTTTAATTGTGTGCATTTTAAGTCACCGTTATTTATTTACAAAAAAAGTCCCAAAAAAGTCTCTATATATACTGTCCACGTTTTATGAGATGGCACTTTACATCAAACTAAAGCGTGGCATTGGAACAGGAAATTGTGGATTTTTCTTGGGTTTTCCACGCTGGTTAAAGTAAGAGCGTTTTCTGCATTTTCCGAGGATGCGAATCCTTTGGCGGAAAATTGATGGGGACAATTGCGTTTTCACTGGTCCGTGCGTTTTCCACCGGTCGAACCTTCAACTTCAACCTTTCCGATCGCCACGTTTCCGTTTAATGGACGTAAAAATTTCGATATTAACGAAAACATCGCGTCAAAAACACAATCGACGTGTCCTCGTCGTGAATGTTTCCCCGCCTGACCGCCATCCTCTTCTTCCACATAAATATTCAGAGGTTAATTTCGTAATAAACGTCGCCATCCCCATTTCGATGCATATTCGTAAATCATTATCGATTATTACCCATTCGATACCAATAAAGAATGCACCTGAGGGGATTTTCGCTTTTGTACAACGTGCGCCATTATTTTCCACTCTCGCCCATAAAAAATTAAACATTTGGAATTATAACGTACGGTTTAATTGAAAAAACTTTTCGTTACCGGAGCAAATTGTATTTCATTCCGTCCGCTTTGTTACACTTTCGAATTTATTTACGTGGTCGATTGTGTGTTATTGCTTTTATTTTTAGAGTACGATTCGAGCAAATGGTTGTTTGAAATAGACGCTCTGGGAAAGTACACTTTCCTGTGTTTTATGCATTTATTAGCCGATGTATCCGGCTTCAATGGTCATCTTTGGTAACTCTCTGCTACAATTTTGGTCACATTTGAGCGCCATCTATCCGCTGTCCCAAATACCAAACTATTAAATGTGGCGGGACATTTCAAACGTGGTGGTAGTACTTTTATATTTGATATTCCTTTCAATCAGTTTCATAATTCCATACAGAAATTTAGTTTTGAAGCGATTATTTATCAATGGAAAACGAAAATGATTATTCTTATGTTCAAGAGCTAATGCTAAGAGCTAAAGAACCAAAAATTTTTGGTTATTTTTCACTTAACAAGCCTTAGGGGAAGAAGGAACATCCACAGATCCGTGATTTTATTTATTTCGAAACCCTAAGCATCCCCGTCTAAATTTAATAATTGTCTTCACATGTGTGTCCTTGGTCCATACCCACCTGTATTTCGGGGTCCAGGTGGAATGTCAAGGTTTTTCAAATCTCCACCGCTATATGTATGCTTAAACTATACATATGCCAAATTTCAGTTTCCTGTTTATCTTAGCACTAATAAATATTCCAAGTTTGAACACATACAAATACCTACAATTTCATCTTTATATATTTCAATTATTGGAAGGATGTTCAGGTGATTGTAAACATTCACCAAGTATGCAAATTATGTAACTTGCAGAAATTCCTTGTCGTATCAATGCATTTAACGAGATTCTTCTAATGAAGGCTTGCTTTTAAAATTGTTTTCTCTGTTTCCCTTTTTTCATCCTTCCCCTGGATTTGTTTTCATGCCAACTGTGGTGAGCGAAGTAGGTAATTAAGTGCAAATTTCGCTTACAAGCACGGCTGCACATTAATCGAGACTGCAATCAGGACCCACTGTGATTCATTTTTCCACTGTCGTTTAGTCTCGACGTGCATACTTAATGTCCATCATGACAAAAGCTGGGATTTTATGCAAAGAGGGTATTCCTTAAAACGAGGTGTATTTAGTGACGACGTATTTTTGAAGCCTTGTTTGATTTTGGGAAAAATTGTTAATGAAAAATGCCTCCTTTTGCATTTTTCTATAGATTGGACTGTTTTATTTTAATCAATAGTACTTAATTTCCAAATTTATTAGACAAAGATATTAAATTCATTTTACTCAATAGTGGAAACTCTTCTTTTGAAAAATATTCCAAGGTCTAAGAGGTACTTTAAATAATGTGGGTACATGTTATACTACTTAAGCTGTTTATTGTTACTATTATTATTTTATTGTTGTTACTGAAATTATTCAATAATTGTGTGTAAAGAATTGCCATTAACAGATTCTATTGATTTAATTAACGACTTTCAAAAAAACCCGATATATTAAACTATGTGATTTCGATTATTTTAGTAAACTATTACAATTTTATACCGACAATATGCATCAGTTGCGATAAAAAATATGAAACGTGGCTAAAAACGTGTACAGCCACAATATTTGAAATACACAAATTTTTCAAAAAAAGAAGAGATAATTACAAAATTAATAATTACCAATTAACAAAAAAAGGGATAATTATTAACTCTTCAATAAATTAGAATACACTACATTTTATATCAATTGTAACTCATAATTTTGTTAATTATGTTTGATATTGTGATAGTTATTACAAAATTAAGGATCTGGTAAAAAAACCATATCAAAATGTTTCTTATGGAATTTCAACCTTTTTTATTTATGCAGGAACCGCCTGTTGGGAGATTTAATTAACTTTTGTTCCCGGTCCTCCTATGTTAACCATTAATCTTGTTAAAGTACCAAGTTTCTCTTCTGCTCTCTTAGCAGTCTTTTTCAGATGATACCTAAACCTTAATTTATCATCTAAAATCTTAAACTTGATGAAATGTCTTTTTCTACGTCTTTTTAAAACAATGGACAATATAGTGATTATTGATTAATGATTATTTATGAGTATTGTGTAAAAAATTGAAAGCAATAAATCAAATGTTGTCCTCTTAGCTGCTGTCAAAATCCAAGTGTGGTTATTGAGAATAATTTTGAAAAAAGTGAATTTTAAAGTTTAATTTGATATACAGTGTGTTAGTAAAATATGGGATATAATTTACTGCAATGTGTTTAAATGTTTATCAGAAAATCACTCTTAATTTAGATTTATCAAGTATGGTCTACATGACCATTAAAAATTTAAGAAAAGTTGTTGTTTGAAGTTGACTACACATCTTTTTTGAAAACTAATAATTATCTAGATATCAATCAAAAAAATGTGAAAAAATTAATAAAAAGATGACGCAGCAAATGTTCAAAATTTGAATTGTTCGCCTTTTGACAACACCTAAATCTTATTAAAAATTCCTCTAAAACGTCCTGGACAATATCATTCAGTGCGTTTTGGATTAAATTTTTAGTGGTTTTTGGTGCAGTTAACATTAAACTGGGGATATACAATACGATTCTCTTTCATACTTTTAAATTTTTAATCCACAAACCAATAGGAAATCAAAATTTTCCTAGCCAGGAACTTGAAATAAAACCACCACAGCTCAAAAACGAATAAACTAATCACAGCGCATGAGAGGAGGCAACGCAGCAAATTTTTGATGGCAGCTAAGATCATACATTACTCGAAATTTTATGTTCTCATAACTATTGTTATATTGAGTATCAGTGTACACTGATGTATAAAATCAGAAATTTCAGGACAATAATCGGGTGTACCATCAGATTTTGCTGAGTTCCTTGCTGAGTCCAGTTCTCTTTTATCAATTAATGGGACAAAAGCAATTGATCAGAAAAATCGAACGTCCCCATTATTTATTTATTTCAATGAAAAGTGACAGCATTTGTAACATACATCTCTCATATAAACCTACACATTTATTAATCACTCATGCGCTTGTTTTATAAATTTTCATTACGTATAATCCGAGCCTTAATCATAACCGTCGCGCTTGGAGGTTTAACCGAGTGACGTTAAAAAGTGAATCAGGCTTCGTTCTTCGAACCTTCACGGTCATGGCGACGTTGATTCGTTCTTCACGGACCGCAGATGAGGCGGAATTCGGCGATGGATTTTTCTGCGAGCGGTCGGCCGTTAGTTTTCCCATCGGAAATGGCGCACGAGGGAAAGAGACAGACGGCGAAAAGAATCAGTCGGACGAGCTGCATAGTTTCGCGACCGAGGCAGCATGAAATTCCTCTTTTCAGGAATTTCCTGCGCCTGAAGCGGTGGCGTAGAGAGATCCCCTGTACCCATAGAACTTTTTACTGATGATGAGATAGATGTACTAGATAATTCTTACATAACTCTGCCTCGTTGTATCTTTGCCAGTGAGTGCGCAAGCGCAGTAGCTACGTTTTTAATTGGACGTTTCAAATGGCAAAAATAGTGATTTACGCGGTAATATTTAAATTTGCTTTATTAATGTTATACAGTAGGGGGTGGTGGATGTAAGAAATAGGCGGATATACCAGTGGAAAAATATTTCCAAAGAGTAAAAAACGTTCTTAAAGTTCGCCCCCAAAAATGCAATTTTTCACACTATCTCAAATTCTTGATGCGATATCCTAGTGAAATTCATCGTTTACCTTCCATATTTTAAGAGGTCGAATATCTCTCTTTTGTCAAATTTTCCTTCTGTGAATTGCTCAAATCGGCAACTAGGATCACGATAAGGTTTGGGGGTGCTCTTCATTTGTTACATTAATCTAGTGTTTTTCTCGTGTCTTAATCAAAAAATAACATATTTACGAAATCTTGACAAAAATTGCCCATTTTGAGATAACTATGAAAATCGGTGGTGACGTTTTTAAGCATTATAAAATTTATTTTGAAGACATTTATATATCAACCTCTGTAGGATTTATTGAAAATGCAAAATACGTCTCTACTGAACTGCCCTAATTAGAATTATAATCAGCTTCTTTATGAGTTAGTTATATGTTTCATTATATATCGAAAATCGAAGGGAGACATCCCAAAGGCCCTTTTTGTTAGAAGAATTGGGCCCTTTCCTCTCCCGAAGTTGCGATAAGCGACTCGAGGCATTTTTCCATTTCCCCCAAATAAGTGTCATCAAATCCTATCAAAAATTTAATTTCAGCCATATGCATGTGTACACTTTCTACTCTCTATTCATTATTCCCTCACGTGATCCGTCGTAGTCACGTTCCTCCGTATCGCCTTCTTTGGACGTGTCCCCGGAAAAAATTCCCGTTCGAGAGAAATATATGCCGTGCCTTTATATTATAATACGATTTATAAATAACACATGAAAAAAGGATAAATTGAAGAGGGCCCTCGGAAAATTTGTCTCCCTTGACATATGAAGCACATCGTACCTACAAATTATGCCTCGCGCCCGAGAAGAAGGGAGAAACGCGAAGATATACGGTTGGGCTTTCAACATGATTTTATTCGCCTTTTTATCGACGCCCGGGCGCGTTAATAACGACGGGATTTTTTTCCCAGTGTTAGTGCAAGGAGTCGGTGTAATACTGGGTGATTTGTGTTGGGTATTCACGTCCTTTTATCGTGAGGAGATAATTAGCGAATTGGTAGAGGCGCAATCGTTCGCCTAAAATTTTGACTGCCCTGTAAAAATTACTTGGACACCTTTTTATTTGAAGGATTGTTTTAAATTGATGCTTGTAAATTGCCAAAATGGGCCGGAAACATACCACGCAAGTGTAAACTATTATTATACTACTGTGTGTAATTTTCTGTTAATATATATTATATGATTGATTGATTATATATGATATATAATATGATTATTACAGAAAATTATGTAATAGTTACTTTTATTTCATGTGAACTATTCACAGAAATAAATGTATTTGTGTGTGTGTACATTTGTTTATGGAATATTACAATACAACATACTGTCATTTAGGTCAATAAACATAGTTCAGGATGATCAGCAGCATGCGTTGTATGGTAATTCGACCGTGATGGTTTTCCAAAAATTTTGGCAGTCTGAGTGGCAAATTGGGAACTTTTTACCAAAATCTTCGTAGCCACCCTAATTTAGTCGATCGTCCCCCCCCATCTTTTCATTGTTCCTGATCGTGCTGAAAATTTCAAATTAATCCTATAGGTATTTTAAACGTAGCATTCATAATCAGAACAATTTAATATTAATTTACATGTATCAGTATTATACACTTTACACACTTTGAGCTGTATGCTGACGCTATCAATTCTAACTCTAGTAGGGAACTGAGAAATGCAATGATGACAAGTATCCAAAAGGACATAATTTATATGCGCACTGTATAAGTATTATGTAACAGTGAAACAATTATTCTATTACCTTCTATTTTGACTTGAGTGTGGACAACGCGTTTATTTTAAAATAATCTATATTAAACACATCAAATGTCAATAACAAACCTTCTCTACGTATTTAAAACAAATCTTCCACATTTCAAATAATGTCCTAAATATTTCCTACAAAAATATCCAGGAAACGCAGGAAATGATGACAAGTATCCAAAAGGACATAATTTATATGCGCACTGTATAAGTATTATGTAACAGTGAAACAATTATTCTATTACCTTCTATTTTGACTTGAGTGTGGACAACGCGTTTATTTTAAAATAATCTATATTAAACACATCAAATGTCAATAACAAACCTTCTCTACGTATTTAAAACAAATCTTCCACATTTCAAATAATGTCCTAAATATTTCCTACAAAAATATCCAGGAAACGCAGGAAATGATGACAAGTATCCAAAAGGACATAATTTATATGCGCACTGTATAAGTATTATGTAACAGTGAAACAATTATTCTATTACCTTCTATTTTGACTTGAGTGTGGACAACGCGTTTATTTTAAAATAATCTATATTAAACACATCAAATGTCAATAACAAACCTTCTCTACGTATTTAAAACAAATCTTCCACATTTCAAATAATGTCCTAAATATTTCCTACAAAAATATCCAGGAAACGCAGGAAATGATGACAAGTATCCAAAAGGACATAATTTATATGCGCACTGTATAAGTATTATGTAACAGTGAAACAATTATTCTATTACCTTCTATTTTGACTTGAGTGTGGACAACGCGTTTATTTTAAAATAATCTATATTAAACACATCAAATGTCAATAACAAACCTTCTCTACGTATTTAAAACAAATCTTCCACATTTCAAATAATATCCTAAATATTTCCTACAAAAATATCCAAACATTCCGAACGAATTTCTCTTATCGCTGGTATTTTATGCGAAAAACACTTTTTTGCCCATGTTTTTTTTCTAGCCGAGGGACTTTTTTTGCCTCCGCCGACACTTGCGCGCACTTTAGTGAATATCTGGGCGATTACGTCCGTGGCGGCGATACGAGTCGGTTCGATTTTAAATTCGGGAGTTTTCCCTGGTAAATTTTCGCGTTTCCCGATGTTCCCGAGGGAGAAAGTGGCAACGAAGGGTTGTAGTATCGTTTTATTGATCGAGTCGTATTGATTTGGAGTGTTCAAGAGAGAACGAGAGGACAGGAGTAGGGAGTTTGAAGTTAGGACAAGTCAGGTA
The DNA here is from genome assembly GCA_963576515.1 of Cryptocephalus primarius. Taxonomy (NCBI): domain Eukaryota; kingdom Metazoa; phylum Arthropoda; class Insecta; order Coleoptera; family Chrysomelidae; genus Cryptocephalus; species Cryptocephalus primarius. The sequence continues at coordinate 15,926,218 of OY754938.1, read as the reverse complement.
ATTCGCTTTTTGGTAGATTTTCCTTGTTCCAGGTCGATCTCAAAAATGGGAATTTTTGTAGTAATAGAGGACAGTGTTAGGGTGCTGGAAAAAATAATTTTAATATTAAGAAAATGGTAGTTTTTGAGGGGAAAAAAATGAAATGTGAGTTTTGCCAAATTTGTCGGTTTACAAAGTGAAATTTTTATATGTTTTCGTTAAATGATAAAAATAAAGCTTAATTAACCAACTTTACGTTGATATTCAAATTTCGTGGAAAGAGTATGGAGAAATAAGTGAAAAGATGATTATAAACGACGCCGTTTTCGCATCTTCGCCATTTTGAAATTTTAAATCCGGGTGTTCTTAGTGGAGATACGGTAGTGGCTAAACGACCGTCATCGTTTATGTCGTGCTTTATAACGTTTCTATAAAAATAAAAAAAAAAACAGAACCAAACCACCTAACCTAACTCTACTTTCTGGAAGATTTTACACAGGAACTGGTATTTTATAATATTTCTAAAAGGAAAAACAAGCAAAATTACAAATGAATAATTTTTTACTCAAAAAGTGAAAGGAATGGCGAAAATGGAATGCGCACATCGTCTTCTACGGTTTCTTATTGATCAGTGGTGATTTTTTAACTTTCATGCAGTTAACCTCATTGAAAATCGCGTATTCAAAAGGCTATAACTTGTGAAAGAATCTTTTCCTAAAAATATAATTGATGTTTTCGAACTAGTTATTTCATGTACTTTCTAGTCATATATAGCTTTTATCAAAATTCCATCTGGAAAAAGGTAAAGGTTTGCCCGTTCTTCTGTGGTTGATAACAGTGCAGTAATAATTTTTAAACGATTTTTACATAATTTTAGTAACAGTTTTATAGTATTAGGTGGATGATTTCCATATATTTGAAGTTTTCCAGTTGGAACTACTAAACTCCCAATTTTCTTTTTAAAGCGACACCTTATTAATTTCTGGTTATACAGAGTGATTTAGAATCCATGTGACAAACTGACAGTTTGGCAATTTGTACGTTTTTCTTTACCTGTAATTATTCCCGCTTGAAACTTAATCGGTTCTATCGTTAGTCGATTTTTTCCGCAAATGGCCCATGAAAAAATCCGTAGTTCGTGCGCTGGTTTATCGTCCGAACCGATCGGCCGCCGGTCGCGTGCGAATCACAATCACTCCAAAAATAAAGGAAATGTAGGCGTGAGCTTTTCACGTCCCTTTTTATAGGAGTTATTTCTGAAATGTAAGTATTTACGCGCGCCGTTCAAACAAACGCGGAATAATAGAGTGTAAAGAGTATTTTCGGAAAGAACAGTCGTCACGGGCGATTAATCTCGAGCGTATTCTCGAAAGGCTTAACAGGATTGACTCGAAAGGCGGTCATTACATGCGACACGATAACCGATCGAACGTTTTTTTAAGTTAACATCAGAGGAGAACGTTTTTAAATTCAGCATTCCTCGTAATTTTATCAGGAATAGGTACCTATATGTTTTTTCCAGAGAAAAACTGGATTTATCTCTCGGTCTTACAGGGTTTACAGAAGCAAATGGAGCGTAGATAATTCACGAGTGCCGGCGCGGGGGACAAAAAGATCCCATACGGTCAAAGGGGGTTTATTGGAAAATTATGCCGCACTGGGTCAAAGGGCGGAGAAATTGGATGGAATGGGCCCAATAAAATATCTTCTGTATTTCTCGAGCTTGGGGCATCCCCACCAAGTTCACGAGCCAAGAATTCGAAGGGACTTGAATATTTTTTCATGAGCGAGCTTCCCATCCGAAAATTTGTCTCCAGCCCTCCGGTTAAAAAGGAACGGTCCTCGGTCTGTTCTGTCTTTTATTGCGGAAACGGAATGAGATTTTCTTTGTTAGGAGTCGGGCGTGATGGATGAAACGTTCTCAGAAATGCGGGATGCACTTTTTCGCGATCGAGACGGGAAGGCGATCGATTTTAAAAATTGTTGAAATTTCTGATTGGACATAAATTCCTGCAACAAATTACGCTGAAGATATTTCGGCATCACAGGCATACGCTTGCGTTACAATGTTGGAATTCTTTCTGTATTATTTGCTGCATGAATTCGTGTCAATTAAATCAAAGCAATTTGCCAGTGATTTATGTGATTTCAACGAGAAATGTTTGTTTCAGGCATCCTGAGATGATGGTGGACGCGCGGGGATCCTTCGCCATTTCATAGGTTCGTTTAATGAAATTTCATTAGTGTTGGTAGTTTCAGTATTTTTGTTGTTGTAGAGGTTGTAGGACAGCACTTAATTTTTGAAAAATTGAAGTAGGTAGTGCCTTTGGGAAGCACTTTTAGATGATTTTGAATTTAGTACTGCTACTAGCCCAGTTTATAGAGCGATAAAAAAGATGTTTTGGTAGATAAAATTTAATAGCAGACGTGCCAAAAAAGTTTGTTTAGAATGGATTAAAGATGATAAAAAGCCAAAATCTAGACTAAGCTGAGCTTTTGCTTTTTTTAAAAAATAAAAATTTAAAAAAATAGGGCGTTTTCCGTTTTTTTCACCATAGCGTGAAAATTACAGACGGAAATGCAATAAGTTGTGGAGACGATTTGTAGGGAATTAAAAGAATATCAAAATGAGCGTTTCTAAAAGGTGGTCGGAACCTTTTTCACCTAGAAAAATTGGAAAAGCCGTTGAAATGGACCCTTTTTTAAAAAATTCACAGCTTTGCCCAGTTTCAAGCTCAAGCGCTAATTCTTCGTGAAATATTAGGTTATTACATCTACTTTAAGCTTGCAAAAGTTGGATACTATCGGATGAACAGTTTTTGCACAAATACATTATTAACAATATACACCGAAATTTTTCAAAATTCTGCATATTAACTGAGATGGGCCGATTTTAATTTTTCAAACGGTTTTTGAAAGAGGACATCAAAACCTACAACTTGGCTATCTTCGATTTTCATATAGGTTTGGAGAAAAGATGGAAAAATGCTTCAAGCAGCATAAAACAGTATACTTGCTCCCACCACTCAAATCGAAATGCTAAGTCGCGCGTTTCGCGCAATGTTTAAGTCAAGTTTTCCGCATTTTTCTTGAAATGTATATGAAAATCGAAGTTGCAAATTTAAATCGGTCCATCTCAGTTAATACGTCAAATTTTCCAAGATTTCCTTGTATATTGTTAATAACATAATTGTGCAAAAACTATTTATACGACAGTATGCAACTTCTGCATGCTTAAAGTAGACATAATAACGTAACATTACGCGCAAAATTAGCGTTTCAGCTTTAAACTGGGCAAAACTGTGAATTTTTGAGAAAAGGGTCCATTTTAACGGTTTTTCCAAGTTTTCTCGGTGCAAAATACGCCGATCACCTTTTGGAAACGTTCATTTTGAAGATCTTTTAGTTTTCTACAGATCTTCTATACAACGTATTGCATTTCCATCAATAATTTTCACACTGTGGTGGAAAAATGGAAAAACGACTTATTTTTTAAAATTCTTATATAAAAAAGCAAAACGCCAAAGCCCAGATTTGTTTAGATTTTGGATTTTTATCATCTTTGGTCCAATTTAAACAAAGTGTTTTGGTACGCTGCTGTTAAACTTTATCTACCATAAAATACTCTATAAACTGGGCTATACATAAAATTCACTGTGGCATATGGTCTCGATTTTTCTGTAGAGTTTCCATACTTAATACTTAATAATTCCGATGTTTATATATCACATTATTGCAATTGATTCGAATAGTAGAACATGTCAACCTGCGTATATAAAGATAATAGACAGAAATTACAAGTACGTTTGTAGAACACATCCAGATTCTTCTAATTACGAAAACAACGCACTATCGGTCATGTAGTAATGGACCAGGTTGATTATTAATTATTTGTTAATTTATCTTCTGACTTCACTAGATGGTTCGATTGCATTTCGGTCAATTTTTTGACACTTCTCCCAATTCCCATGCCGTCGGTGCGCCGTCGTCCCACGAGGGGTCGCCGGAGGATTGAATTAAGGGCCGCCGGAAAACCTTAGATTTAATTAAAATTCTTCGTTCGCCCCCGGTGGTGTTGACGAGCGCTAATTAATACAATAATTAATTTTTAATCCTGCAAGTTCCCGACTTCGCTCCCGTCGTTACGTCGCCGAATTTATTAAAAAGATATTTTCTCGGGCGATTTCCCGAAAATCGCAGTAGATTAGATCGTATTCTAACGCGGCGCGAGTCGAATTTCTAATCTCTCGCGGCCGGCTTCTGGTTTCCCGTAAAACTCCTAATTAATAGGCACGATTAGCGTTTCCGAATAAATTCATTAATTCATGAGAATTTCGCCGATCGTAAATTAAATATGCCAGCAGTTTTATTACTTTCCCCCTACACGTATGAATATGTGTGTGTGGAAGTGTTTCAGTAGTGAGCGCATTTATCGTTATCAAACCATAACGTGGATACATGGTGAACCCTTTTACACGGCTGACCGTCGACGGAACGTTGACCTCGTTAAAGGCGCCCGTCCCCTTGGGCCCTTTTCGATAATAGAGTGGAGAGACCTCGTAAATTCTCCCTTGACTACCGAGGACATCGATAAAGGAATACATATATACTCCTCCCTCTAGCTCTGACCGCTCGTAAGACATCCCTGCAAACATCGCATATGCCCGGCATAGTTTATGATCCAAAATTTTTATAGGGCACGACCGCGGACCTTCCTGGAATTGTTTAGCCGAGACGCTACTTAGTTGATTGAGGGCTTTCAATCAATCAATCGACGAGCCGCACGAGCCGGCTTGAATGTTATTTACCCTTACTTGTCGATATTGGGCGCTATTGTCCCTTCACTTCAGGACGTTTTCATATCGAATTTCCGATTTATGTGCTTATATCGATTAAAGAGTGATTTGTGTTAAACTTGGCTTCAAAGGGCCGTGACAGATAACATATGGTTAGCTGAAAATCCTCGAATAAATTACAAAGAAGTGTGATGCTATTTGGAGGACCTTCAAGTTTAAATTTAGGATTTGATTGCTTATTTCTTCAAAGAGTAAGGTCGCTGATTGTTACGAACTCGACATAACGGTACAAAAGTTATTGGTAGGGGTGTGGACGCTTAAAGGGTTTAGATAAGTTCAGAGGAATCGAATGGTTATAGGACTCACTCCAGAGGATTTAGCCGGGGACTGCCTCAATTCGATTTCTATATATCACCTAAGTCACTCGAAAGTACACGTCACTCATCTTCTGCAAGATGTCATAAAATGAAAAATATCTTTTTTACAGAAGAGTGATAAAACGTAATTATGTTACTGGGACTTTGTTGGCAAATAATAATTTGGTGTGATATAGTCGAATGGTGTTCATTAGTGATGAAGTAATTGGTACTAATTTTTAGCGATTTCTAGAGGCAATTTTGGAAAGCTCAAATGTGACAGGCCTTAAGTTATGAATTTTAATGTATTTTTAGCAAGTTAGCAATATGAGGAAACGCCTTATGGCGGTTTTAGGTACTTTTATGGGCTCCTACCGTTAAATCCGTTTGTTAATTACACTGTATTGACGACAAAATCGTTTAATGGAAATTAACGTTTTTAAAAATAATTATTACATATTTATGAAACTGATTTTTATGCCAGTGCAAAAATACAATATTTATCTAAGGCCTATTCTACGGAAACGAATTTTAGGCTGGAGAAAAATTAGTCAAAAATTCAGTCAGTCAAAAAATTAGTTAAAAATAGTCTTACAACCAAGATTTTCAATATTTCATTGATTGATGATCGTAAATAAAACATAAATTTAATTTGAGTGTGATTTTAGTATGATATTTTATACCAACTTGAGAGTTCTGCCATTTAATTTTAGCCTGTTTTGTATTGTTCGAATTTATTAGTACAAATATTTACAGGCAGGATGACGCTGAATGAAATTTTAATTTCCGTGACATTTTCAGATTTGTATATCAGTACGTTGTTCGATGCTTTGGCATATTAGACTTTTCTGCTTTTTATTGCATGAAGAGTAATCACGCCTAAGGGAATACGGGAGAAAATCCTTTCAGAAAATGTACCCTTAATCGCCGGTCTAACAGTATTATTCATGACTAAAGCATTCTTTATGTTGACTTGAGACCCTTTTTCCTTTTTTTGCGATTTTCTCGAAAACGCTTCCGACGGCTTTGATTAAACATTCCAGTTATGTAGCCGTAAAGAATATTACTGTTAGGATAAGATCTACAAATTCATATACGCGGTATATCTGAGAAGTTGCTTTAAATGGACTTACAATTTCTTTTAATTTCCTATAAGTTGTCATTTATGTACAGTGAGATCAAAAATTCATTTATTCGAAAACTGGATGGTTGGATTTGGATTCTCTTATGGAATCTAGCATTAAATTTTTTATTATTACATTATATTTAATACTACATAGATTAATTCTTATGCATTTCTATAAAATATTCTCATTCTCTCTCAAGTTATTCTTTTAGGTTACTGAATGTTACTGGCAATAATCTTTCTAATAAAACATGTGGAGCCGTACGGAAAGTTACGTTGCCTTACTAAGCTAGATTTAGTCGAGATGTGGTTAAGCCGCCTTACATTTACATCTTAGGGATTTCTCATATATATTCTCATAAGGTCCAAGACACCTTAATTTGTAATAAACGACATGTAAATTCCAATCTTAAAGACGTCCATAAGATATTTAGAGACGTCTTACAGCTGAGCTGAAATGTCTTCGTGCTGTCTGAGATTAGTTGTGTATTGTATGTGTACATTTAAAGAAAAAGGAAAGCAAGTGTCACAATTTTTAAGGTGAGGTATGACCTAATACTTGCAGAAAAGTGGACTTGTCTGAAAATGCTTACTTTTTGAAATATAGGCTGAAATGAAAAAAAAAAATTTCATTATTCTCAAAACTGATTTTAATTACTAAACAAAGATTGAAAATCTTATTATTGAAATTTTTGTGGTCTAAAAATGTATCACACATTTTTAAGTTTGTAGTATGATTATGGTATGATCCAAAATAGACAGGAAATATAAGGAAAAAATTGATGTAAACGCAAAATTCTCTCATATATTCAACCTTAGTGTACTGGAAAATGGCCTTTCTTCTCAAAATCAAACAAAACTACATGTTTTATACCAAAAACTTGTTTTTTACAATTTTAATGAAAAATCTCTAAACACTTTATCCATAATCTAATTGTAATCATCGCACCAAATTTCACTACATGATTCAAATTAATTTCAAAGATAATGGAAAAAAGACATTTTCTGTCATATTTTGGACGATAGCATTCCCCTCTTCCTTAAAGTTTTAACGCCCTATATACAGTAGGGACAATGAGAGGTGAAATAATAATGGTAGACTGGAATAATGGGGATAATTGTAAAATAAAGGATTGGGGTGGGTAATTTACCATTAGCTTGAAATATACTTTAAAATTAAAATGACTAAAAATTTATTTCAAAATTTTTACTCAATTTGAGAGGCACCAAAATTTTATGTTAACAATTGCTGTCAAATCTCATAACACTTCAAATCAAAGAAAGCCTCAGAAACTGGCAATGGCAGTTAGAGTAATAAAAGTATGCTTCAGATTAATGATATAAGCGAAAATATAACTCGAAATATTACAAATGTTCATGGGAAATAGACCGTAATGTAAAATTAATGGCGATTGTAATATACAAACTTTTCAGATTGGCAAATGAAGTATTAGATTAATAACTGCTACTAAACTACCAAACAATAATAATTTTAGTACATCGTGCTTTACAAGTAAACTTTCTAATGTGCTTCACGTAAGGTTTATGCATATACCAGCGCAGTGATTAATATCTCTAATAACACTTGCTTTATTTTCCAACATCTCCATTCCGCCATGAAACCGTGATTAATTTGACTTCTCGACTGAACACGACGTCGAACCCATCAGGATTTGCATCCGAGATATGATTTTCCATATTTACCCATTAGCGTCTCTAATGCATTCCAATTAATCACGACCGGTCCCGAACTGAACTTGTGCCGTTGATCAGATGACGATATCCCGTATCAGGGAATTAATTACGTCGTTTACACCTCAGTGCAGATTGCCATATGAAAGTTTAATCTCGCGAGGTAGCGTGGCTCGCTATTTGGGAACATATAATGTAATCCGGTTTAAAAATATTTTAGTGATGAGTAGTGCAAAAATTTGCTGCCAAACGACTGTCATTACGATCGCTTCTTTAAATGGTTGTATAAATTTTGATACATATTTAATAAAAATATTTCTATCAGTATGTTCCTTTCTGTATAATTCAAAGAGGTATACGTGTTATTTTGTCTTATTTAAAGTTTATTAAGCCAGATCATCCATTTCATTCCTTATAGAACTATATTTTATTGCTAATTTATTACGCCAAAAACGATTTTATTGCTCCACCCCTTTCCGAGATAAAGGGGATAATCTGGCTTAATACTTAAGGCAGGTCACCCCCACCTATATCTCCGGAGCCAATGAAGGTGCAAACATTTACCAAACGTCATATTTTATTTAATTTCTTTAGAGCGTTTTGAAGAATTTTTTTCGTGTGAGCCTGATCATTTTATTCATTTTTGAGTACATTTCAGTCGATTAGAAAAAAATTAGTATCATAAAATAACCTAATATGTAAAAATGACTTTTTTACAAGTGCTCTTGTGACAGTGTCGCGTAGTGTCAGTTTCGATTCTCATTGAAATATTAATCGTTACAATTTAATGTAAAACTAACAAAATGGATCAATTTTAGCAAACAATTTTTTTTTATTCCAAAATCAATTTCTAAAAAAGTGGTTTTTTGAAAATTAATATTACAGTACATTTTCTATATTCAGAGTGTTATTCGTATAAACTTCTCTTTTTTTGAAAGATTACAGTGGTGGCACTGTAAGAGGTTAATTCGATTATTTGAATATTAGGAATCATTTTATTACTGTCATATTTAAATTGATCTAAAAAGTCGTAAAATATATATGACGTCAATGGAAGTATTTTTCTTTTAATATCGTCTATGGATGATGTGAAATCGAATCATTATTGGCATATTTAAAGTTCCCAAACTTTTCCATTAATTATGTATCGATTACAGTCATCAGTAATTTGTTTACACACGAATATTTTTGCTACTCTAAATAATTTTCTTCTCAAATTTATTCAATTCTGTGATCAATATTTGCCGGTTCATTAGGAATAAAAAAATCTAGAAAGAATAAAATGACTTTTGTCTTTAGTTGCCGACTTGTGTTAAAATAAAATTGATATTAATATCAAAAACAGCTTTTCTAACAAAATCTTGAGAAACGTGTTTGCCACTCTCTTCTTCCTCTCGATTAGGAAATATAAAGAAACATTTTTTAGGCTTATTTCAGAAAATATCCGTTCGTTATATAAGAAAATTTTAATTCCACAGAAAAATGTGCATTCGTCTAAGCTATTCGATTTTTCCTCCTCAACGTTACCTATTTGACTTTGCATAATTATTCAGTTGAAAATTTAACTCATCTTAAGGTTCTGTATGTTAATTTGTACTTGAAAATTAATACTTGACAAGCCAGCAAGTATTGTTCACGGTATTGAATGGATCCATGCTTTGGTTTGCAAAGAAAATGTCTTCTAAGATATTTCTGGGGTGAGAAATCTGCCAGGGGCTGAAGGGGTGGTTTTGGGAAATCGCAATTTGCCTATATAATCAGCAATAAATTAGCAACAAAATATAGTGCTATAAAGAATGCGGACTTATAAAATGGATGATCTGGCTAATAGATATTCTTATTTAAAAATTTTTCTTTTAAACTCGTTTGATCAAACGAAAAAATTTGTAAATATTTATTTGTTACAAACATTTTCATCTATTGACGTTTCTAAAAACAACAAAAAATCTCAATCTGTGTAATGTAGGGTTGTCAAACTAATCAGTTGTCAATCATGGTCAAAATTGTGTTCAGTGGTTTTGTTTTTTAACTCCTCTCTTCGCTCGGTACCATAAATTGTCAAATGAGCGAAGACAGACGCGCGCAGACTCTATAAATCACTACGTTTAACCTACCGTTTAAGCTACGGACTAAAATATGTGACCATACGGTCATAAATATACTTCACTATTTATGTTTCACGGTGATTAATTTTAATTACGAAGATATCCGTAATTGCCGGCCGCCGCCGTTCCCCTTTCCCGAAACGTATTTTCCCGTCGGAAGTAAAATAAATCCGTTTTAAAAGTCTGCCCGAATTTTCAAGTTAATAAAATTAAAACTCGATAAACAACCTCTGGAACGGTTCCAGAGGAATAATTGAAAAGCGGGCCTCGGAATCCCTCGCTTGCATATTCATCGACGAGATATTAACAATCTTTTTTTTGTTCCTGTCGCTAATCAGCTTTCTTTTTGTTTCAGGATATCGGCCTTTGATATAACGGTGAGTAATGCATTTACATAAGCTATTATAGACGCGTTAAGTACTTAATGGTGATTAAAGGAGGTCTGTTATTTTCGAAACATTCTTTAACGCCATGAACGGTCGGATTTCGATATCGTAAACGACCGTCTAATTGCGTGATTAACAGACTTTACGGTTAAGGTGTTTTGTTTACGGTGCAGACGTGTGCTAATTACAATTAAACTAATTAAACGATCGGCTTCGCTCGAAAAATATTTTAATAACACTTCACGTCCGTTAAGGGAAAATTAGTACCGAAGGGCTCCATTAAAAGGAGGTATTTCGCATTCACGTCGAGTTAACGTCTCCATCAACTCCTCCGGCGTACGAGGATTAATTCTAAGGAAGACGGGACGGTTATGACGGCGAAGATGCCGTTCCCGATGTTCCCGCTACACGCGAAACTATCGGTCGGGCAAAACGGGTCGTTTTAATTAAACGTTTTGTCGTGGAGCTGAGATAACGGGCGACGGGAGCGGCGCTCGGATTTTTAATCCCGGGAGGTCCCGGGGACGTCGGAATGAAAGGTTTTATCTGACGATAACAAGTGTAATGTTGTAATTTGTTCGGTTTAGTTGCGGATTTTGTAATCGAAAATGTGCGCTCGGTATGATACGTTTTAGTGTGGGAGAAGTTAATGGTTTTCTAGATCGAATTCGGAGTAGTTTGGCGAATTGAAGGTAAATCTTTACCCTTGGCGCTTGGAATTTTGATAAAAGCCATTGCTGGCTAGAAAGTACATGAAAGAACTAGTTGGACAATATCAATTATAATTTTAGGAAATGATCCGTTCAAAAGTTATAGCCTTTTAAAAATGCGATTTTCTGTAGGAGGTTAACTGCATGAAAATTATAAACTCACCAAAAAATCACCACTCATCAATAGAAAACCGTAGAAGACTATGTGCGCGTTCAATTTTCGTCCTTCAATTCCTTTAATTTTTTGAGAAAAAAATTATTTTTCGGCGAACCGCTATTTCGTCGACTTCTAATCGATATGGCAAGTATGAGGGAACCTCAATTTCTCCCTTTGCTACACCCATGGAACGTCTTCTATACGTGTCGCACTAATTTTCACACGATATTTCATAATAATGCATATAAATTAACAAATTTTTATGGATATGTCCATTTTCATCGGATTTTCCATTCATTTCCTATGGAATATCAAAATAATCACATGGTTGCCACGCGACGGTGACACTTAAATGGTAGTGGTTAATCAAGCGAGGAGAACGCATTGAAACCGTATTAATTTGTAATCCCGCTTGATTTTCCTTTTAAAAATATTATAAAGCACTTGAATCCTCCGGATAGCAGAGTTAGGTCGGGCGGTTTGGTTCTGTTTTCTTCATGTAGAAACGTTATAAAATATGACATATATAAACGACGACGGTCGTTTAGCCACTACCATATATTCGTTAAGCACACCCGCATTTAAAATGTCAAAATGGGGAAGGCGCGAAAAGCGTGCCATTTATAATCATGTTTTCACTTGCTTCTCCACACTCTTTTTACGAAATTTGAATATCGGGGTAAAGTTAAATAATCAAACTTAATTATTATCGTTTAACCGATACGAATAACATACGAAAATTTCACTTTGAAAGCCGGCAAATTTGGCGAAACTTCTCACATTTTATTTTTGTTCTCAAAAATTTCCGGTTTTCTCAAGTAAGAATTATTTTTTCGAGCATCCTAATACTATCCTCTTTTACTAAAGAAATTGCCATTTTTGAGATCGAAGTGAGTGAAGGAAAATGTTTACCGAATTGATTTTTATTGTTTCGCCAATTGGTGGGTACTTATATTTATTATAATATGTCAATATTATCAAAAGAAAGCACATACAAACTCTTTCGGTTGGAAAACGTTTTAAAACCTATAGGTTATTGACTATATAATACAGTAAGAAATTAAGACGTGCAAACAATTTTATCGTTTCATATTTTCAGTTTGGAAAACTGAATTGTCCAAACTGAATGTCCAAAAATTGGAAAATTTGAAATTCTATATTTCACTCAATTGATATCGCAGACTTTTACTACCCGCCATTTTGTCGTAAATTTTATAAGCTTTCTTTTCTGTGAAGTAGTACCTATACCTAATCCACTCAGACAAATGTTAGAGGTAGAACAAAAGTATGAAGAAAAAACCAAATATTTTGAATTTTTTCACCTTTTTTGTTATGGTTTTTTGAATTTAGTGTACTAAGAATCGAAAAAATGTAATTTTCTAAAGTACGATAGGAAATTCGATTTCCTACAAAAAGTTTCTTACGGATTTTACTAAAAAATCCATAGTTTTTGAGTTATTGCGCTCCTCGGTTTTATAGACCAATTGAACATATGAAACGATAAAATTGCTTGAACATGTTAATCCCTTTACCCCTAATTTTTTCGACATGGGCTAAAGGAATCCGACGGTTTAAAACTGACTGAATGATTAAAATAGTTGATTCCGTCTTTGCGATTCCACTCGTAACCGGAATGCTAGTCTGTGATTTGCAGCATGGGACGTTCAAAAATTCCTCTTATCGAATAAGGATGTTTGATGTCACGCCGAAGAGAAGTACGTACTTCGTATCTGTGCTCTCTTTATCGCGTCTGCTCCTTCGTGTGGAAATGCGGCGCCCGAGATAGTTTGCCGTAATCGAATAATCGACGTTTGATGGTGTCACAAGTGAATCACACCTTTTTATCCAGTATATTTGAATATGTGGGGGTCCCAAAGTTAAACTGTGCCTTTATGGTTAAAATTCAAAGACGGAAATTCGTATGCACATAAGTTGCAAGGGAATTTCAATGGAAAATTGTAGGTAATTTTACTCGTACTTGTAAACTGGGCAAAGCTGTGGATTTTTGAAAAATGGTCCATTTTAATGGTTTTTCTAGGTTTTCTCGGTGAAAAATGCTCCGATCGCCTTTTAGAAACGGTCACTTTGAAGGTCTTTTAATTCTCCATAAATCATCTGTATGACGTATTGCATTTCAGTCAGTAATTTTCACGCCTTGGTGGGAAAAAAACGGAAGAACGAACCATTTTTTTTTAAAATTTTTACTATTTAAAAAAGTGCAAATGCTGAGATTTGTCTAGATTTTGGGTTTTCCGCTGTTAAATTTTATCTACCAAAACAATTTTTTTGCTCTATGAACTGGGCTAATTTTTCTTTGATAGTACAAATTTAGTAAATGCTTTTAGAACCACCAACGAATGATTGACTCATTGTACTCAATTGTACCATATTTCCTTGAGCCAAAAGCACTAATCTTCTGTTAAGATTTGTTTTAGATGAAGACTACTACTTAGAGTCTCTTTGTTAATCCTTTAGTACCTATACCTGTCATTTTAAAGCACTTCTCGCGCCCCAAAACATACGATAACCTTAATTTTTCCTTCTTGAGAGAGTGGAAAAAGTAACGATATCAGGTCGACCCCGGAGTGAAGCAGATATGCAATTTCCACATCGACATCAAGTTTTTCTGACCCTTTAAAGGTTTCCTTTTGAAATTGAAAACTCTTTGGACTCGAACGAATTTTCCTTCTAGAAATTGTATCTCAAACTTTTATCATTGCGATTCTAATGTATCTCCGTATTTTTTGTTCTGCCCTTTCGCCCAGTTTTGACACAAAAGCCCATTCGTCTCAGCTTCTGTCTCGTAAATTAACCGCCGGCCGTTAAACTGCCCTCGCATGCACGCAAATCGTTCCAGAAACCGCTTATCCTCTCGGTATTAATTTCCATTAGCGGAGGCTTAGTCGACGGGTTTTCCTGAATTCTTTATTTGCGACTTTATCGCTCCAAAAACGATTTGTTCGTTGGAGGAACGAACGACGTGGACAAGACGAATTATCGTCTCTGGTTAACGAATTTTTAAACGTTTTTCCTGAAGGTTCTCTGCGTCTAAATCGAATTTGATTGAACTTTCCTCGGGAAAAAATCCGGGGGAAATGTAATCCTCTCGGTTTTTACCCTTGCGCGAGATAAAGAGGGGGTGAGGATGTGGTGTGCAGTCCACGTTTTCGTAACGTCCACGTTCGTTACGCCCCTGTTGGTATGCAACACATGTCTGTCGGTCCTCGAGAGCGTTTTCCTGTTTTCCCTAGAATGTGCGGCTGCGCCCGCACGGATGCCGACGCCGATCCTGGACGTCGGCATCGAAATAGTTCGGGCGCCGTTGTCGACGCCACGGAGATTTCCCTCACGGCACTTCAGCCGGTGGAAAACACACGGGGAAAGTTGTTTTTTTTGGAAAATTTTGACTCATTGCGTGTCTCCAATTGGTGGAACAGTATGAGAGAAAAGGTTCATCACTGTTTGAAATTTGAAGTTTTTCTATTATTAACGAGGTTGTTGTGCATTTCGAAAATGTGTCCTGTTTTCAAGAAGAAAAATCACAATTTTCTCCAAACTTCTGAATTGGCTTCTGCCCACTGAAGTAGTGATCGGTTTCGATCGAAAGATCCATCATCAGGCTCTTATGAATTAAATACGAAACAACTTATTTGGATATTGAAATATTTTTAAGAAAATTTATAAACCAATAAGGCACTTCGTGTAAAACATGATTGAGGAGTTTCACCTCGAGCGAAGCACTTTTATTGATTTTATGACGTTTCTTTCCAGTCAACCTATTTGGTCGCTTCAAAGGTTTTACTCAAAGTCTTGTAATTTTCACAAATTTAGAGATATTTTTATGAAACTTTGGAAACAGATAAGGCACTTAATATAAAACGTGATTTATGAGTTTCAATTCGATCGAAACACTTTTGTTGATTTTATGACGTTTCTTTCCAGTCAATCTCTTTGGTCGCTTCAAATGTTTTACTCAAAGTCTTGTAATTTTCACAAATTTAGAGATATTTTTATGAAACTTTGGAAACTGATAAGGCACTTAATATAAAACGTGATTTATGAGTTTCAATTCGATCGAAGCACTTTTGTTCATTTTATGACGTTTCTTTCCAGTCAATCTCTTTGGTCTCTTCAAATGTTTTACTCAAAGTCTTGTAATTTTCACAAATTTAGAGATATTTTTATGAAACTTTGGAAACTGATAAGGCACTTAATATAAAACGTGACTGGTGAGTTTCAACTCGATCGAAGCACTTTTCTTGATTTTATGACGTTTCTTTCCAGTTAACTTATTTGGTCGTTTCAAACGTTTCCTGCAAAGTCTCGTAATTTTCACAAATTTAGAGGTATTTTTATGAAAACTTTGGAAACTGATAGGGCACTTCATGTGAAACGCGATTTATGAGTTTCAATTCGATCGAAGCACTTTTGTTGATTTTATGGAATTTCTTTCCGTTCAACACATTTGCTTGTAATTTCCACAATTTTCGAGATATTTGAATGAATTTAGTGTTTTCTTCTGAAAAATCTCAGAAAAGAGAACTCTTCAAAAGTACACCAAAGAACAGAAATAAGTTGTTTAGTAATAAATTTAATAAATTTTGAAAAAAATATATATTTCTTCTAATTTTCTGAAATAATGCATGTATTAAGTACTACCTGTACTCTATTTTTATGAAACTTTGGAATCTAGCGAGACTCAAACTTCATTAGTCCGCTGAACCGCCTTTCTATCGGCAACGCCGCCCCAAGTCCGTTTCCTTTTTGGCGGAGAGCGCCCGTAAGTAGTCCAGTGGAAACTCGCCTTCGGGACAAAAGGGAACCCGTCCGCGTTCGTTTCGAGAGATGAGAGGGAGACGGACGTGCTCCAGACTCGCGGCCCCCGTTTCCCTTTCTTCCGGAAAATTTTCGGGAATTTTCCTCGGACGCGTGCCGGTCGTTTGGTCTCGCGTGCATGCGAGCGCATCCGCGATCGTCGGGAAAACGGACGGGAAAGTTGGATGCAGTCGTAATCGCGAAGGGAAGTCGTGTCGGTCTTACGAGAAATGAGACGAACATATGGGAAGGGTTTTCGATATCGGGACGTCGGGGGAGGATTACAGTTGACACGTGGTCACCGGTGTGGACGACGGGGATTAAAAGTTTAGGGCGATGTGTTAGAGCGGAGGGATCGAAGGGTAACATGTGCGCCGTTTTTATTTTTACTTTACAAGATTTTTACGGTATTTTCCGGGTGCATCGAAAACGTCCAAAGATGATTCAAATTAAATTAAACAAAACTTCTGAAGAAAGATTGGTGAAGGTATTTTGTTTTTGAAAATTTGGAGGCCCAGTTATCACACAAATTAATTTTGAATGGGACTTTTTTGAAAACCGATGGATTGCTACAGAGGTCGTATATAAATTGTCCCATTTGTTCAGAATTAGGACAATGTATTTAAAAAATGATGGATCAGGGTCTAAAGTAGGCAGAACAGGGTTTTTTCCGTAGGATATAGTGGAAATTTCTTGAAGTAAAAGTTGCAGCCAATAACAAGACCTAATATCTAAAACCATCTGCGTTAAATTTCGTTCTTCAGTTACTGCAAAAAGGGCCAGATGGAATCTCTGGATGTATAAGTAAGAAAATTTCACCTCGTCACATTACACATCAAATTAATAATTGTATCATCAAATTTCAATAAAAATACAATAAAATGAATAGAAATAAACACGTTCTTACAGCGCTTCTTAGTTAGTAAAGGCGAATTCACCTTTCATTAATAAGGGTGTCTCTTTTTCTTCTCCCCTTTCTGTTTTTATGTTTGTATAAAACATTTATCCCTTCGCGGAAATTTATCACGTTCAAGGCTGTTATTCTAAAAATATCCTTAAACATAAACCCTTTAAATAATACTAATAGCGATCACAGCAACTTCCAGAAAACAAAATCGTTTCTCAGACAAGCTTTTTCCTTAAGGAAAAGTCAAGTCTATCAAAACATTTCCTCCCTTTTTTTTCCCTATTTCCCGAAAAAAATTCCCCACCTCAGAAATCAAACCCGACCCGGTTTTTTGCGCCCTCCTAAATTTTTTCCCTGCCGTTTAACGCCTCTCGAACAATTAATCCTGGACGAAGACGTCCAGCGTGGGACACAAGGTATTGTCCCCATTGTCCCTTTTTTTGCCCCGTCCGATACTTACAAGAGAGCCAAGGGTCCCTCGTCTATAATCTATCAACTTGATGAAATTGGTTTTTACGATAATCCCGAGATTTTTCTGTAGACGTGTCAGATGGTCGCGGCAACAATTTGTCAGGATCCGCGATTAATGCTCGAGGCAGTTCGACTTTGATTAGAGGGGAAAAAATTTTACAAGCCAGATAAAAGTGCAAAAAGTCACGAGATCGTGTTGTTTATTTTAAATTTAGTTGGGTGGGACGTTGACAGTTTGTTGGAATTTGTTGTTATATTAAAAAGGGTAAATTTAAATTTACACAGATCCTGTTTCCTCAAATTTGGTATCCAACTGTCAAAAATAAGTAGAACGTACGTGTTTCCCTGAATGTCTTTCGTTGTAAACTGTAGCTGTTCTTAGGCAACAACGATTTTAGGGGCCGTAAATTAAAGTTATTTCAACTCGTTCTGCTATATCGTAAACCATATTATAATGAAACCATCTTGAAATGATTTTTTGAAAAAGAAACACAATGACTGGAAAGATCGTTGGGTATATCCAACAGAACCACACTTGGAATTGTATTATTGTCGTTCTCAAAACCATATTTTTCGTTTCTGCTTTTTTTTACGATTAAAAGCATACCAAAAATCAATACCGAAGTAAAAAATTAACTTCGAAATCTTCTAAATTGTCACTTAATTATTTTATCTAAGGAACACCTTTTGTTCATTATTTCGAAAACTACTAAACCAAATTTAAAAAACAAAAAATCATCGAATTTAGAATTTGATAAGCTTAAAAATGAAATATAACTTGACCCCTCGTCCCTATTTAAATTTTAGGGGTGGATCTCACCCTGGCTAAAGTGTTGAAGTGACATGGTTGAAAATGTGCCTAAAATGGTTCCCCTCGAAATAAAGATCGACATGTCTCGCCTATTTTTATAATTAACGTTAGTTCTAAATTTAAGCTCGATTGAAAGTTTTTAAATCGTTTCCCGTTATGTACAACATACACACTGTTTTGTCCTATTTAAAAAGTTGTAGATTTTTGTATGTAATGAGTTTCAGGGTGTTTTATTGCTCACCGTCTGTGTATTTATTATTTCTATTCTGGAAGCGCCAGAACTTCGCATTAGTAATTTTTTCTCAACCCTTGCTTAATATATTTAGAATCTAAAATGCTCTCATATTCGTCATCGTTATAATTTTCATCATTTTTCGTTTCTATGAACACATGGGCATCATTTCTTATACTGTTTTGCTTTGCTCCATGTCCTGTCCTTGATTATGATCTGTTCTACTAGATTATCCCATATTTTGGTATTTAGGAACATCGTTGTTCATCCTTTGGGTCGCGTTAGCTCAGTTAATTGAAGTTATGTACTCAATAGTTGCAAGCATGCCGCACAAAATAAATTATTCGCTCTAAGGTTTTATCCACGTCTCGGCTAAATAAACTATTGGCATATTAACATGTTCACCTAGACTGTCAGAGGGTACCGACACGTTTTGATACAAAGCAGATCCTCTCTCAAACAATGTGGGACAGGTAGAAATATTTCTAGAGCACAAACTAATTAATGTTTTCTGGCACATTTCAAGGAAAATGCTCGGAAAATGCACCATTTACAAAGAAAAGCAATTTGTAGAAAACCAATAGAAATGGAAAAAAACCATTTTAATATGGTTTAATATGATTTTTCTGTTTAATGATTTAAAAACATAAAAAGCGCCTCTGTCGCATTTCCAACAATTTGTCGCGTTGATATCACGCTTGGCGGGTCCTATTCCTATTCATCACGCGAACGATAAAGCTCCTCTGTTTTATCGACTAGCATACATGTTATATGTATATCCGCTCCCTTCATAAATCTCCCTCTTTCTCCTCGAACAAAATCCAGGCGGGATTAAATAAAGACGTCATGTCGTTCTCCATGAGTATTCTTCCGTCGTTGCAATTTCATTAGGCCCGAGGAACAATGCAATATTGCCTCGCGGAGCGGAAGAATCCACGAACGAGTGCATCGCACTAACTATAAAAGGACGTAATAGGATCTTCACGCGGGGTCAGCGTTTTACGGCGGATTTTTCCTCGCCCTCTTAGTAATTTCGTAAATGGCCGCCGTTTAGTACAAATTGAGATCGTATCGACTCTATACGGTAACGTTGTCGTTGTTGTTATTATTATTAACCGTCCAATTATCGTTTATCTCCGCCAGATCGGCCGTAGAACTGACCGTTATGAATTCGTAATAAAATCGGAATCCCTGCCAGGAATTGGGGCTCGGAATATGCATGAGAGCTAATCTGTAAGAAATTAGCCTTTAACAAGTCGCGTTACGGTTATCTCACCCGAGGGGAAAGTAAGCGCGATGAATACATAGGAGATCGATTTATAATTTCGTCTTAATAGGTCGGCGATGTAAATATTAATAAGGAAGTTGGAAGGTAAATTTGACTTTCGGTACCTGTAATTGGGTACCTGCGGGAAAACGTTAATGATGCGAAGATGACAATATCAAAAGTTTCTTTCCTAAATATTTTCAATTTTTCTTCTGCAGTTCGACTATTATTTTTCTTAGAGATGTTTTTGTGGTACTACTCGAGAGAAAAACGTGTAAAAATATCTGATCACCTTTTCCTAATATTCTTCCAAATCCTTTGATCAATTCTGTATGATTTTTTCAATCACATTCAGTATGATCGATTTTTAAGCGTCTTTTATTGGGACTATGATTTACAAAAAAATTACGGTTTGCAATGTGTTGATTTGTTAAATATATTAATATTGTAATATAACGATATTATATTATATTGATATTATGATAATATAATATTGATTAATATTAAAAGTTACTTTCCTAAATATTTTCAATTTTTCTTCTGCAGTTCGACTATTATTTTTCTTAGAGATGTTCTTGTGGTACTACTCGAGAGTAAAACGTGTAAAAGTATCTGGCCACCTTCTCCTAATATTCTTCCAAATCTTTTGATCAATTCTGTATGATTCTTTCAATCACATTCAGTATGATCGATTTTTAAGCGTCTTTTATTGGAAAATTGGAAAAATTTACGATTTACAATGTGTTGATTGGTCATACAAAATGTGATAAGTGAGGGCACTTGCGTATATCACGCTCAAATAAACTCCGGGCACAAAAATGTTAACCGAACCTTATGTCACATCGTTAATTTTGTCCTCTGACACGTTTAATTTTTTTTATATTGTTTATGGGTGTCGTTAATTTGTTTCCCTGCCACAGTTACTCGTCGTTAACGAAAGGCATTTTCTCTCGTTATATTCGTAGTAGTTAAATAGAAGTTTAAGGAAAAAAAGGAGGAAAAAGTCTCTTATTCTCGAGGTGTAAGGTGACATGTTAAATGTATTTATGTTCGTATAATCCTGTTTCTACCGTACGGGAGAAACGTCTTGCGGCTTTTGAAATTTAAATGAGTTCACAGAATCGGCAGAAGAGTTTTACTGTTTTCTCTCGAAATAAGCGAATCGGATTTTTTGCCTCTGGATTACATGCATAATATAGCAATTGTATTTCTATACATTTATAACGGCACCAATGATACAACAATTCCGATGTAAGGAGAAAATTTTCCCACAAATTATTCGTCTGGAACACATAAACTAGGCTTTAGGTGTCGGTTAGTAATAATAATTAGCGTGGTTGTAAATACATTATACTTGAGGTTAATTAGAAAGTTAAAAAGTAAGTGGCAGTAATACAATAGTTATACGAATTGATAAATTAATCTGTTTAAAAATTAATATAAACAATTTATAAAGTGATGGTTTGACTTAAATTTTACATTAAATTAATTCTGATACATTAGGTCCAACAAAAAAAATTATGTAGAAAAGGTCTTCGCTATAAATTTAATTTCAGAAATATAGTTCATTAATTGCTACAACGCAAGCATTAATTAAAAAGAAAAAAAATTACATTAAATTAGTTCTCAAGCATTTGGTCCTACAAAAAAATTATGTAGAAAAGGTCAACGCCATAATCTTCATTTCGAAAATATAGTTCATTAATTGCTACAACGCAAGCATTAATTAAAAAGAAAAAAAAATGACATTAAATTAATTCTCAAGCATTTGGTCCTACAAAAAAGTTAGAAAAGGTCAACGCCATAATCTTCATTTCGAAAATATAGTTCATTAATTGCTACAGCGCAAACGTTGATTAAAAAGAAAAAACGACGAAAGCTTGCATGATTAATGAAATTTTGTAATATTGATCAGTCGTGATATTTTATAGAATTCATTACGGCGGTTATTTTTTAATTCAGTCATGTCAAACAAAAATCACAGACTTATTGACGTAATTGACGCTCCATGCGTGTATGCACGTACTTGTCGTTATTTGGTATACGATGTATTATACTTAAGGAAGTCGTTTGGAACATTAAGTCGGATATTAGGGTAATTTAGTAATGATGACAAAATTGTAGGCTTCTACAGATACGGGAAAAAAGGTTTACACAAATGATCTTTTTTCTTCCAATTTTTGTAGTAGACTACCATTCACTAAGGCTAGTAGTATAGTTACCAGCGTTTTAAGTCCGCATATGTTGAGTCAGATGATCCACATAGGATGGAAGGAGCTCTCCAGCGTATTTCCAGAATACGTAACCGAAACAGGAATTTTTGACGCATTTCTATTAGTTTCTGGATATTTGCAGCCTTTTTTGGTGAATTTTTCTGTAGTTTCTGGTCAGTATTTCATAAATTCGAGATATGTGTGGTAGACAATACAGGGGTTTTAAAAAACATCAAGGCATATGCAAATTTGCCTCTAATTATAAAATATGCAAATATGCTCTCAATATACATTTTGCATATTATCGCCTTAACAATGAACTGAATACAGTTGCACTGACGTTTGGACTTTCTGCTAGTATTGATTACTGTTCCACTGGTATTTTTCGCTATTTCTATATGGTCTATGTTTCGAAGCCGTTCCCGGCCATTTCGTTAGTTGGTTGATTATCCTTTAGTCCCTTAATGCAGTTAGGCGACGAAATCCGTCGGAATTTGATAGTATGATCAGTGAGAATTCCTGATGTACAGTCCATAAACTGATTCCTCTTTTTTACCGTCTGGTCCGTGTTTTACTACTAAAACGGCGCGTAATGAAGGTATTCAACAGAATCGATCCCGTCCCGAACGAAAAATTTCTTCGATTACGCAATGGGCTTTATCGTCGTAATTAAACCATCTGCCCCAGCTGGGGGCGGCCTCGCGCGGGATTTGTTAAAAAAATTGAAGCGATTTGTATGTTTCCTCGGGTCCGTTCGACGTCTGCCGGTCTTCTTTTGTTTCTTCCGTTTTTAAATTAGCGCAGGAGTTGATGGTCGTTCATTAGCGGGCCGGCAGAGCTGCTCGCGTCATTTAGGAGCAGCATGCCATTCGTTTAGGTAAATTGATTACGAATTTCCTGTTGGTAAGGCACGCATCCTAATGTTCGGTGGTATTTGACGTGGTGTAATTGCGTGAAGCGAAGTCCTCGGGGAATACACAATGACGACGCACGGCCACGCCTAGCGTACATCTGCACGGTGTATTTTTGGAATGGCGATTTTATGAAGTAATTTTTAAAAGAGCCAAAGAAGCGTTTTTGGGGGTATTCTTGGCGAGGAGCCAAAAGTGGGTCCCTCGTGCTCCCGCCGTGATGCTAATTTACAGGCTTTGGGAAATCGGGAAATAATGGAATAACTTTTTGCCTTACAAATCGTGGGAGTATGGAATTTTTTGATTCTCTTTTTGTTTACTTTTTTTCAATAAAAGTCCAGAACGCACAAGAGTTGTAAAAACGTCATATTTGATGTGTTGCTTGAAGCGAAATTAATTTTTTTGAATGGTTTGCCGACGAACAAACGGCCCTAAGGCTCCACTTCTCCTGTAAAAAGGGGATACTTAAACAAATGCAAAAGCAATCTTTTGAAATTACAGCTCAGAGGAGCAACTAATCTCAAAGCAGTCCCTTTGATCACACCCCCTATATTATATCCAAAATTTCATCGAAGAAACTGTCATACTTATGTTAAATTGTATTTAGAACCCTTAAAAGGTTTCGTAATAAGGCACCCAACAAAATTCCTATCAAATATTGATAAAATAGCTATGCACTAGAAAAAAATATAAAATTTAAGCAAATTATTTCGTTGATCTTTTGGGTCAGACTTGGGGTACGAATTTGATTCAATTAATTCTCTCATGATGTTACATAACTCATGGCGGCGCATTTCGTAAATGGGAATTTTCAGTCCATAATAAATGAGTTGTTGAGAATCAAAAAGAGAAATTCCTAATATCACAACCTATCATTTACGATGCAGTTAATATGTTAGGATATCCGTTGGATAAGTATACAGTGCGCGCATAGAGTGGAGTATAATTTTATTATAGCCTTATTAGGTTATAGGAGAATACCCGCACATGTTTTAACATTACTTGTTTTTTGATGAAAAAAACTAAGTACGTAATGATGTCATGGTATAGTTTTTCTATGGAAACTGCTATTTTTAACAAAGTGAACTTCAATCTCAAAGCAGGAACAAACTTAGCTCCAACGAGAAGATCTCTTAACTCTCAGTAACCCTAAAAATAGATTTTAGCTTAAAATGTGTTTAGAATATGTTTCACAAAGTATCTGTAGATACTTCTATGTTAAGAATACACTGAATAAAACTGGTTACGTCCGTGAAACACATTCTAAACGTATTTTAAACCAAAATCCATCTAACGTTAATATGCGTTTACGAATAAGACTGTAAGTAGTATAAGGTTTTTTCAGTAAGGAAATCATAAACTGATTTTATTTGTCTTGTTTTCTATAAAATTTGAATGCAATAAGTACCTGTAATGAATTATTAGGTGTACACGATATTTAAATCCGAACAAAAAGATTTGGTAATCAGTATGTGAGAACCACATATTCGAAGTAAGTTGGTGTATTTTTTTCTTGTGTATTTCGCAATTTTTCATGGATTTTTTACATATTTGACATATTTTTGTTACATATTTTCGAAGCTTTTATAATAATCCAGTGATTCATTTCAATTTATCTAGAATTTCAGATGTTTGTGCTAAAATTTTAGAATTACTGAAATTTCCTCAGATTTTTTTGCAGTAAATTTTTATCTTGAAAAATTGACGCATAAACGGCTTAAATTTCAAAATGGTGATACAGTTTTGGCCATTGTCATGCAAAAGTAGTGCTACATTTTCATTATTTCAGACCAAGGTTCTGTTGTGCATTGATTTTTAAATATTCAGTAATAGGCTCATTTTTTGATTTCTACTTCAAAGCTTAGTTCTGTTTTTTGAAGCTCTTCATCCCTTCAACTTAAGTCTTTAAAATCGACAAATTACATGGCTTCTGAACTTTGGCAAAATTTTGTAAAAAAAAGTAGTCGAACTGCCTTGATGGCCTCCATTTTATAAAAAAAACCTAAAGAATTTACTATTGATCCATTGACAAATTTTGTGATATATTTAGGAATTAAGAGAATTCTATGAATTCAGAAGATTTAATAAAATATTCAAAAATTATCCGGTTTTTCTCCCACAAGACCATTCACTTTTAATTTATCACAGTTCCGTCAAATTGAATTTATTGCCTAAAGCACCTTCGATTCTATGTTTTTTTTTTTATAAAATCTACAGTTTTGGATTATTTTTGTGTTTTTCAGATTTCTTTTTTACCGAATTAAATTGTTCCTGTACAGCTTTTAACCTCTAACACATACAGGCGAAATTGATTTAAAGAAGGCACAATTAAAATTATTGGTATTTTTAGGTACCGTTCACAGCTTTGTAAAAACATGTTTCGGTTTAATCTTCAATTTTCCAATACACCAGTTATTTTTCTTGCCCCACATCTTTTTCGTGCATATCAGCAACGAGCGATTTTTAAAAAATCTGCGGCGAAAAAATTAAATTTTCCCTTCCTGTCTATGTTCCCGAGCTCTAATTCGGTCCCAGTTACCAAAGCGTTGAACTCTACGAAGGGGATCATTAACTTTCACCGCAACAAGTTGGGAACAGCCTCACTTTTAATATACGTAACCTGTTGTCGCAACTCTACATAAAAAGCCATTTCGTTTATTAAGCCTAATTGAATTTTCGGTCGGGGCTTATATTTTTAAACCCACACACGCATGCCATGTGCACCTTTAACAGAGAAGGTTTTTAGAAAAATAAATAACAACATTTTTGTTTAATCTCGCAGGGTTATTTGTTTAGAGTTCGATTTGTCGAGAGATGAGTTGCAGGGATAACAATCCTTTTTATGTGTTATCGTTTCCAAAATTTATCGTTTCTAATTGGATTTTATGGAAATGTGTAATAGGTTGTTACTTCATAATTAAACTTACAAGTACGTACCTTGCAAATGGTGTTGCACGAGATGTTATTAATTTAGGTAATAACGTCCGGGGCAGAGAAGGGGAACTTACCACGAAACAACATTAATGCTCTAATAAAGTTGTCTCAGTGTTACCCCGTTAGGTGGCTAAACTAGAATAGTTCGGGAGTTTCAATCATTTTCCGAAATTATCCCGGTGTGAAGTAATTTATTTACGAGGCGCTCATTTACGATCGATTCGAACCGAGGGACTCTACGTTATTTCCGTAAAGAAGTATCTATTGCACGATAAACGACGTTAAATCAGGATCTCGTGTTTCGGAACTTTTTGAGTAAATACACGTTTTTATCCTCCCAGGACGATTTATTGCTTCTTTGTGAAAGGGTCGCTGCGAGGATTCCGAATAGGTTGAAGTTATTGTTACCGTACCAGACGCTCGTTAAAAGTTTCAGGATGCAGTTGGATAAGTCGGGATAATTATAAATCCCTCGGATTATTCTCTGGCGGGTCTGGTTATTGTTGCAAGGAGACGTTTCGATGGCGCACTAAATAAATTGCTTCTCCAGATTGCCTCTCGGGAGGGAGCTGGAAGGTTTTGGCATCGGAGAAGCGAAAATCGGAGTGATTTTCTTATATTCAGTTTTGTTTCTTCTAAAGATGACGTCTAAGTCGTGTTCAGCATCATTAAGACGTCCAGTAGATAACGACCAGAATGATCCACTTTAGGGGAAATTTT
Source organism: Cryptocephalus primarius (assembly GCA_963576515.1). Classification (NCBI taxonomy): domain Eukaryota; kingdom Metazoa; phylum Arthropoda; class Insecta; order Coleoptera; family Chrysomelidae; genus Cryptocephalus; species Cryptocephalus primarius. The sequence continues at coordinate 15,899,630 of OY754938.1, read as the reverse complement.
TATCGACCTTTTGTTTTGAAATCCTTGAACGTTAATATTTTCTTTATATTATAAATAATTATGAGATTCTCACAGGGTAGAAGAAAGAATGATTCAGTTGAATTGTTGAACGGTTGAACCAAAGTGTAATTAACGATAATATAGACAATTATTGCAATTTAAGAGATTAAGATCTTATATGGAGCTCGCTTTTAAGCAAAGGTAACTTCCTGAAAATAGATATTAATACGAGCTCTAACGAGACAGTCTCCATATTTCTCCTTTCAAAGATCCAAGAATATACAAAGGGTATACTATTCGTTTCTGCGAAAATGTGGAAGTGTCTGAAGGTGATTAATGAAGAAGAAATTGACGAGGAAGTCGACATTCAATTTGAAAATATTTCACTTATAGATTTATTTCCATTTAAAGTAATTAATTCACATAAAATGCATAAAATCTGATGCCTTATTTAAATTTGTCACCCCCACCATCCACCCCACATACCAATTTTTCTGATTTGTTGATGGTTCTCTCATTAAATATACAAGAAAATTGAAAATAAAATGAAAACTTTGACGCCCTGTATCTATCGACTTTTGTACTAAAGTAAGATGCAACGAATTGTTCTATTTTTACATGAAGAATTTATGGTAGAGTTTTGTACAGACCTTTCTGGGACACCCGGTAAATATTTGTTCATTATTTACTTTTATCACGTAATTATTTCATTGTTAAAACGAGATTTACTCATTAAAAACACGTTTCCAACATTTAGCACGGGTTTGATATTAAAAAAAACTGCTAAAAAATTAGCCCGAAGGGAAGAAAAAGTGAAAAACCCCGAAAAAATGGAAAATTTTAAAATTCTGTATCTCGCTGAATTGTTACCACAGAGGCTTTCACTACCCCTCATATTGTCGGAAATTTCATAAGCTTTCTTTGCTGTGAAGCAAATACCTTTACTTAACGCACCCAGAAAAAAGTTAGACGCAAAAATATGAAAAAAAGAAAACATTCAATTTTTTCACTTCTTTTTGTTATGGATTATCGAAATGACTTCAAGAAACAATATTTTTTAACCTTCTTATGGAGTATTTTGATAGGAAATTCAGTTTCCTACAAAAAAGTTCCTTACAAATCTTAACTAAAAATGCATAATCTTTGAGTTATAGCCGAAAAACCAAAAAGTGACCAAACTTACCCCCTTCTCAAAAACGCACCTCCGAATTTAATTGCACTCATTGCACTGAACATATGACACGATGAAATTGCTTGAATATTGTAATAGTTTTACATGTACAAAGAGGTTTTACTACCTAATGTCAACGTAACATCTACAAATCACATAGACAACTACTATTATTTTTCCATAACAACGGCTTATACGGGGCATTCGCTACAATATCTTAGTTCCTTATTATATGACAGTCAATAACATATTTATTTTCCTACCACTCTTAATTTAGTGAAAACCGGGTGCTACAGGGCAGTGTTCTTGGCCCTCTCCTCTATACTGCCATAAGTAAAAACATAACCACAGACTCAAAATTGTTATTACAGTGATGCAGATTTCAACATAGAATTATATGTAAGAGTGTATTTAGTCATAGTGAATTTAATTTGATGTTGCATTGATTTTACTATCAGATCAATGTTTCACTCCAATTTTGTACTGACTAATCGCAAAATTAATTCTACTTCCTACTATTCAGTCGAGTTATAACTTAAAACTTTTCTGAATTTACAGTTGCAATTTCTTCAAAAATTTCATTACGAGCACCAAACGTTGCTCGGAAATTTCTCAAAATTTTTGAAAGTCATAACACCGTACAACAAAATTCATGTTTTCTTAAACACAATATCAGCTGCTTAAAGGTGTCATTGCTTCACTGTTGCCTTAACTTCACGCAAAGCTCCATACCGCCCCAAAACTTCCCAACTCCTTTCGCAGTGTTTGAATTCTTTTAAGGGTGCCAATTCCACTTCAAAGTCGTTGCAACTCTTTAACGAATAGCATCGCAGAAACTGTTCCAAAAGAAATCTGAACACTTTTAAAAGTAAGTTTTCACATCTTCCTTAACGTTGTTGCAACTTGTTTAAAATTTTAGTAAATCATTCCAGTTGCAGTGATTAGTTTAGAATTTTGTTTGCTTCCTCCAGAGCGCAAGAACTTATTTTGAACGTCATATTTTTCTTACGGCAGTTACTTAATTATTTTTAAAATGGCATTAGTGCTTTGGAATTGCCTGAGAATCTCGTCAACTCCTTTAATTGCGTCACAACTTATTTAAATAGTCATTACCCAATTAAAAATGTTACGACATTCTTAGGAACTTTTATTTCTTAAATCTATACTTGCTGCAATCTTAACATATGATTACTCCTCTATTTGATAACTAGGGGTATAGTCCCAGGAGGTGGAGTTTCAATTAATTAATTATAAAAATGTACCAGTTTCAAAATTTCCTGTTCGAAATTTGAAGTTACAATTTCTTGAAACTTCAACAAAACTGTACAGGGGTGATTCCGTTTTATTGTCTTATGCTCCCAAGAAAATTTTTTTTCTGAGCAGTCTTGGTTAATTTTATTGAAAATCGTTTTTTACAATTTATCGATCTAATAATCTCAAGGATATTGGCAACTACAATTCGAAAGTTTCCGACCGGAATAAACTAATCCTGCGCGAGTCAGATGCGCAACTTGTTCTCTCCTCCTGTCTTCCCTATCGTGTAGTGTTAGTGTGCAAGGTTGGTATTTTTGCCCTGAGTTGCCTGGCGTTATCACATGATCCCTCGAAGCGATTTCTCCAAACTCCATTTCTTCTCCTCGTACTTAATTCCCCCTTGGAAGGTCTCGCAAGTTATCTGATGTAAGTAGTCCCGTTTCCCATAACTTTATCTCTCGCCACATTTAGTAATGCGGCCGCGGTAGGGTTGCGTCATTTGTTATTATCTGGGACGAACACTCACTAGAGACGCCGGATCCGGAGCGTCTTTTGTTTTAACGGCACACATTTCGCCGGGATCGATGAATTTATAAAGTTTCAGATGAACACGTTTGTACGTTCGGATCCGGCGGAGAATTTTCACCCCGATCCGGCCTAAAATGGGATTGTGCTTGCGAGGTTTTCTGTTTCGTCTAAGGCGATAAGGGCTACATTAAGTAGGAGGTCTTAACAGTAACGGTTTTAGGACGTTTCTATGTTAAGGGACTATGCTAGTTTCTCGGCCAAAAAATTGGTGTTTTTCATGAATTTTTTTTAGCAATCTATGTTAGATATTGTTTTAAATCTTTTTGGGTTTAATAAGTATACTATTGAAATATACAAAAAAAATTTTTCCTTGATTTTACTATCTATATCTATATATGTATAATGCAGCTATTACTATATATACAGACATACAAAGAAACCGGTGCGCAGTGTCCCAGTGTTTTTGTAGGAACGGAACATCTAAAACACAAAAACAAAAATGATTTTTATTCAGTAGGCTGCTGGCTATCGTCTGAACTAGAATTTTAATTTTTGGAGCAAAAATAACAAAATGGCGACTGTTTGAACAAACGGAATCGAAAAATACCCTTTTTTTTAGATTTTTCCTTGTAAAAAAATAAAAAATTTAAATTTTGACATGATTCTAGTTCCAACCATACCTACATATGTAACAAACATGTGCCCAAAATTTCAGACGGATCGACCCAGTAGTTTTCGAGGAATCCCTGGAACAGTATCAAAAAACATGATTTTGAGAAAACGCGTTTAAAGTTATTTTACAAATTATAATATAAATATAATTAAAATATAATATAAATTTCACATTCAAAATCATAGACTAATATATCTGTATTTATATATTATAACATCTGCTGCGTGTATATACTAAGTCTAGAGTCGAAAACAGAGGCATTTGAGCGTATTATACGCGTTATACGCACGTACACGCACGCTCGGTGACGCGCGCGTATAAGGAAGAAAAAGTATACTTAGAAGGCTCGGATCATTCTACAATTTTAACACGATATGTTCAAAGGTATTTACTTTCAAAAAATGAAAAGAAAAGAAATCGATTTTTTGAAGTGCATAAACTAGCATAGCCCCTTAAGGGGCGGAATGGTGTTTATTTTGTCATCACCGGAGTATTTTCATAGTGGAAGGGTTCAAATGTTGATTCGCTTTGAGCCTTCCAGCTGGACATCTTGTGGATGTGGCAAAGGGTAGTTTTGCAAGGGAATCGAAGTGTTTCCTGTCTTTACAAGTTTTATTTTTGCGTTTTGTTGCAAACCTCACGTTGCAGAAATAAAATATTAATTAAGGAATATATTTCGTTTTCAAGTAATCGGTATTTCTGTACCATCTCCTCATTGAAAGCTTGGAATTTAAGATTATTAATTAATTCTCGGCGTGCATTGGGCCTTTCAGCGCTGCCTAATTATTTTTAAAGGTATTTTCATTTTTATACAAGCAAACTTCAATACTCTTGAACTCGCTCTATGGTTGAAGTCTGCGATTTATGTAGAAGTTGTTAATTTATTTTATCGTCATCGAAAAAATATTTTTGTAATAAAAATTTAGCATTTATGAAGTAAATCTTCTAGATATCATCGAAATAAAACCGAACAAATATTAAATCTGCATACTGAAGTCACAGCATAATTAAACAGTTAACGCTTAAGCATTGTTTGTACTTGTCGACAAGATAATTAAAAAAGTACCTTAAGGCATCAAGAAAACTTCCACTAAGTCACGTATCACACAGGGTGTTCGCCTTTTCTCTAGGCGACGTAGTTCAGGAGATGCTCGTTTAAAGAAGCTGTCCGGGCCTCGGCTCACCGATTCCCCAGGGAACGTATACTCCGCGCAGGTCCAACAAAAGGTCACCTCTCAAATTTTTAGAATACTTCGTTACTTTTCTTGCTTTCGATTTTTACACCCCTTAGCGGACTCCTCTTTTAAATTTTCATCTAACTTCCCCTCTAATTGTTTGTCTTAAGTCGACTGTCTCTATCGAGGCACACCATCCGAATCCCCTTTTTCATTTCGCTCATCTGCAGTCGACCTGACGACGTCGCCTTTCCTCGCCCCCTCTTGCATACTACTAGTCCATCTCTCGCTAAACGTAGGATTTTTCACTGTATTTCTTGTTCTGTTGACCGCAATTAAGGCATTAGAATGTGACCGTGTCTTGCTAAATCCCTCATCGCAAGTGCGCTTCGCTCCTAGTTCAAGCTTTCCAGAATTATTTATTGATTTGCATTATTGAATCAGTTATTAAGGGTTTTATACTTAAGTTTAATACTTAAGCTTACGAAGTTCAGACTGTGATGGAATTTTTATGATTTCCAGGCGACTGGAAAACTGAAACCGTAACACACGTTCAAAATATAGAGAAATTTAGGGTATTTTGGAGAAATTTTTGTACTTTAAAACTGTTCTGTAAGGTGCGAATTAATTTAATGGAGGAGAAATGTTTACAATCCAATAAAGACATATTTGCGGAAATAGACGTAATTAGGTACTTACTTAACACAGGGTTCAAATATTTTTGTAGATACGAAAAAATTTTTTAACGAAGTGGCTTAGACGAATTATGAGGTAAAATTAAGATTTTACGACAGATAAAATCTAATTTTGTTTACATGCGAAATAGCTTGTAAAGTAGTATAAACTAATGTATTTGATTCTAGATATTATGGTAAAATTAAATTTAAATTAAAAAGAAACAATCTGTCGTTAATAATTATTAAATATCCACATATTTATCTTTTAAACCCTATAAGGCTTCCTGGAATCTACCAATATTTCAAGGAAAAGAAATTCCCGTCTAAATTCTTGGTACAGCTGGAGTTTTAAATTCCTGTGAATTTCATTTTACGACTTGTTATTATTACCTTTTAAAATATTAGTTTTCCAAGAAGGATCTCGTCTTTAGCGCCGGTGTTTTATTGCATTTTTAAGTTAGTTCTAGGAAGGTTTATCGTTTCTAGGAAGGAAATATGGGTTAAAACGGCCGAAGATATTTCTGGCATTTCATTCATGATCTTCTAGGAAACTAGTAGAATATTCCGCTTAGTGTCGGTGGAATTTATGTATGTAGTTGTATGACAGATGAAATTTATTAATTCTAACGATTTAAAGCCGGTTCTACTCCAATTGTTATTTAAATAATTTGAAATAATTTTTGTTAAGGGAGTGTATTTCGAGTTTACAGGCTCAAAAAAAGTAAAAACAAAGTTTCGGACCTTAGAGAAGTTTCAGTTATGACCATATTATAAATTATTGTTGCTAGCACTAAAATTTGAAAATCGTAAGGAAATACATTGATAACATTTTTTTACTGAATTTCTGTAGAGGAAAAGATAGGCGTTAAAGATTGTAAAGTTTACGTAAATACTAATAAACAAAATCCGAGTATAGATAGCTGTCAGAATTATTTTTGCATTTTTCTAATCAATTTTCTTCAAAATTGTCAAAATTGTTTTTGAACAATTTGAACAACGAAATAAATGCCTTCCCACTTCTGACATGTCATGACTAATGCCTCTTGATAATCTACTAAGCATAAATTGTATTTTCTCTAATCAAAGCATTTTTGCAATGTTCCTCTAGTGCCATGGCCATTCTTGAAGCCACACTGGGTTTCTCTATTTAGTTCCTCTGGAGGCTTATCACTGTTCAAATTCTTTAGTGTATATTCGAAATCTGATTCTAATATTTTCATTCCAGAAAAATGTTCATTTTTGCTTTCACTGTTCACCGTACTGTTTGTACGTTTAGCGCAAGTGGCATGCTTTTTCGTATTATTTTTGAGCTAACAACGAGCATAATGGTAAACCTTAAGGGTTTATCCTCAGTAGATATGGCTTTTTAACCATTAACGCGACACAAAAGCGAGGGGAAATGGTCTCTTAATGGGTAAGGGATGTGCCGAATTCTTGTCAGCGTGTACCTAAAAAACTGACCAATTCCAATACGATCTCAGTGAAGTATTTTTCCATAAAACAATTTAAGCAAAGTTTAGAATACAGCAACCACTCAAAAGATACATAATTTCAACGTTCAGGCACTCAGATTTAACCAATTAAATATTGAGCTTTCCAACATTTATTTACTTTTGACAGAACTGGGCATATCTTTTGGATCTACCGTTATTACTTGTTATTTACTGTTTAGTGCCCGTGACGTTTGGGTTAAATAAATAATAGTGTTATTAATGCGCATAATTTGACTTACAGCTTAGTTATTTTTCATTAATTTGACGTGTGCATGGCTATTACTCTTTGAAGGAAAATTCAACTTTTGGTACGCTCGCTCATCACTTAATATTTCAATTTTCCCGTCGTTATCTTTTGCTTGAATAAACTTTTTAGGCGGAATCGAAACGATTTGTGAAGTAGTCGTCGATGTTTTAAATTCCTCAACATAATCCGATATGGACGAACTTTTGGATCACTCGCGAGGGTTTTTGCAGTAAGAAATTACTACATACGCAGTTGAAAAGAAAGTGCTATTCCCGTATTCGTTACGAAGTTCCTAAGGTTTCAACAGCGGCTTTTTCAAACGGGCTACAATCGAGAAGATCCCCATTATGCTTCTCCCGTCTGCCATCCGTTTTTGTTTCTTCCATCCGGTCCCGCGTACGTACGAAAGTTATATTGCCGATAAATTTCCCAAAAGAAAACCTCTCGAATTTAAATAGAACGCCTGGAAACGACCGCTCTCTATCGTGGATTTATCGTTGCGGTCAAACGGCCGGATTTATAAGGAAAGTTCCTCGGGAGGTTTCGAAAATTAACCGGAGAGAGTCCGCCGCTGAGTAATTAAAAAGCCTTCGTTTTCGTGACCCAAATATATCCCGCATCGATATTCCCGTCGCGGGATCGTCGGATACGTCCACGCGAAGGCGAATCAATTTTCGAAGGGGACACCGCAGGGAAGAGGAGGTTTTCCACGTCGTCGAAGACTTTACGCGAGGTGAAAAGAAAGTGGGAGGTGTGGGAGTCCCATTTCCGGCCGGGACTTCGTATTCACTGCACGACGTTAAAATATATATATACACATTATGTCATATATATCGGCTTTCGGAGACGCCGCCGCCGCCGCCGCCACGTTTGTTTTAATAACAGGAGTCGGTCTAAATTACAAGATGGAAGCTGCGAATGACAAGATGTCATCCCGAGGTTCCGATAGGCGGCACCGGGTAACAAGAATTGTGATCTGAATATGCTTAACGATCCATTAACAGGACGTTTTGTCGGTTAAATGTTCATATCTTGAATCCACCTCTTCGGTACAGAGAAGCCTTTTTAAGAAGATGATTGATACCGGGACGATCACTGAGTAGCAGCTCGACCACCAGCAAGCAGGAAAATGGGGGGTTTGAGTGAGTGAAAGGCGCGAATACTTGAAAAATTCGATTTGATCATGCGTAAACCATATTTTACCGATAATATACAATGAATAGAGGGTGAAAAGAGGAGTCAACTGGGAATGTCGCGGGGTATTCAACGTTACCTGCTTATGATAATCTGTGAAAATGTCAAGTATACTTAAGTCATTAGATCATCACTGAATTTTTTATAAATTGCATTATCCGTTCGTTTTCGACTGACAGCTCCGGTGTACACCGAAAAAAATCCCTATAATAAACGAGTTTAAATAGGAATTTCATGTTGTAGCATTTACTGTTCTTGGTCCACCAAGTAGTAACTCGAACAACAATGGAATCATCAAATTATCCCAAAGTATCGATGGAAAAAGGCCGATCAGTGGCGGTGCGTCCGACTTTAGGTAAACCAACACGTTTTACGTATTATTTTAAATTTCAATAACGATGATTACGTTTGGAATAATAATGTAGTTAATCGATGATTTCATTAAATTGTTTAATTACTTAGGTACATGTAATTTCGTTCTGCGCACGATTTCGGAAGCTGAACTGAAATGTTTCAGTGGCAAATAATGGAATATATGTAATTTAAAATTATAGGAGAACAATGACCGTTTTCTGTATTATTGGCTACAGGGGACTGTCTTTTTCATGGAAATGTGATTATACAGGGTACCTACCTCAATGTGGCATTTATATTCGCGATCTTATGTTAATGGTCCATTTCACAAAATTCACATGAGTCCCCTGTTTCTATCGAAATAACTAAAGGTTCCACAGTTTCGTCTGTTAAGTGATCAAGACCTTACATCTTTTGTTCTTCCTTTGTTACGTGGTCTACAGCATTTTTCCAATTTTTGCTGGTCACTTTGGACAGCGCTGTTACAAGAAGGTGACATGCAGTTTAAAAGTAGTCTTGTTTCTAGCAACGTTTCTTTTTACTTGAGCCCATATGAGCTCGATAGGATTCAGCTCGCAATGGTATGGAGGTAATGATAGTATATTTTTTCCGTTTTCTTTAGCCATTTCGTCAACAACGTACTTTTTGAAGTTTGCTCTATGTTGCCTCGCAATAAATAACAATTCTTCTTTTACCATGTTATCGTCCCGATAGAGACCTTTCTATTTCATCTCCCGTAATAACCTATAAATAAAAAACTCGGTTTTTGATGAACAAGTGCGTCGTGCACATTGAGCACTATAGTCTTTTCTCTTAGAGAACATGCTGCACTTGTGTTGGGCTTAACTGGTGTGAAGTGTGAAAACGATGCCATTTTCACAAACACTGCTCACAGGTCACAAACATTTTACATAAAATTCGTCTGTCCTCATATTTATAGGTCCTACCCTCCATCAGTAAAATCATTTTAAACAGTCCTCTCATTCCTTTCATTGATAAATTATGATTGGCAAATAGTGATCCCATAGGAATAAAAGTATGTCTACCTTTTGTGTCATTATTCTTCATAGTACTTAGGTATCTATTATTCAGGAAGGCACTTAACTAGTCTTGGTCTTGGCACTTACATGGCAAATTTCAGTTGCTTACATTTCAGTCCTGATCAGTTGCTGAGCGGATAATTGTTGGTTTTGCGATTATGTGTCGATATGTCCAAGGGTAAATCAACAGCTTTACTTACCCATGCAACACCCATACAACAGTTATCCTTTGGCGTTAAACAAGTACAAGTAGGTAAATGGGTTAAGTCAATGAGTCACCTCTTTTCTTCTTTTGAAATCAGCAACATATTTATCGAAAAGCTGAAATTTTACATAAAGTGATGTGTTGAAAAAATCTTCATTTATTCTGATCTCTAAAAAAAATTTGAAAAACCGTTTTTTCTAGTTTGCAATTTTCATTCACTCCCCGGACCTAATTAGCATGTTTTATTCTCCTACTTTAGCTTATATCCAACGTCTTTCTGAAAGTTTCAGAAATAAGACGAAACCTCTTTAATTATGTACCTGATCCAGTGCAAAAAGTTGCCGCAAAGTTTACAGATCCGAGGATCTAATTAGACATGTACAGCGTTACGTTTTACTTTTTTGACAAACATTTGCTGTACCTAATTAGTCACTGAATTACTTTTTATTAAGTGCTCGCTTTTGTTAACAAACAAATTCTTCAAATATAAACACTGCGTACATTATAAACGATTCCCGCCACATGTTCCCAACTGTTAACCCGAAATACTCCTCTATGTACTGGATTAACAACGGTATAAAAATAAAAAAAATTATTTGATGACTAAGCTCGTAAAGGCTGGAGAACGTCCCAAAGTAACATTTGGAGAAAATAGACTCGATATATTTGGTTGATACATTACGTCATCTTGTATTTTATGAAAGTTTAGCAGCAAGAGAAAATGGATGATTTTACAAAGAAAGTTGTGTATTACTTGAATGTGTACCTGATAATAATAGTAACACTCCTTATGTTTCTATAGTTCGTACTAATAGTGAGCACCACAACTCCAGTAAAAGTTAATTTGCTCAAAAATATTATCCAAAGCATTTTCCAAACTCGGGATAAATTATTTAATTTTCATATTTTTCTTGATTTTTCTTTCTCGTTATTCAAAGAAGGGCACAAGTTAGGATTACAATGTTGTACGTTGAAATTACACATTTGATTTTTAGTTGGTCGTCGCAGTTTGTTTGGGTTCTATTTATTAGGCAGTAACGTCGGTTCACACGTTCCTAACCGGCTTTCGCCTTCAATAAAGGCGATGAAGTTAATTCGGCCATAAATATTTATCCGTAGTCACAAACGTGTACGTTCGAGAGTTAACTACAGACAATGCGGCTGTAATAAACCATCTATTTCGGTGGAGGGACGTAAAACGCCTCCATTCTAATAAACAAGCATAAAGAAGCGCGAGCACACCTTGTAACCCGTTATATATAGAGCCGAGAGATTTAGGAAAACGATTCATACCGAAAACGCTCCCCGCGTTTTTCTTTCATCCAGAAGATCCTCTCCTTTATGGAGCACTTTACGGCGTTTAAAATTTCAACTCCCTTCCATTTTTTATAACCGCCAGGGACTTAAACCGAAGGGGAGATTTACGGGTATCATTTTCGAAAGCTACTCCTCTAACCGCTGTTAGAAATCCGGGATTTTTGAATCCGGGCTCCGGGCGTGATTTCAGACGGGGCGAATCTATTTGACGCAGCAAAACTTAATTAAGGGTAGGGATACTTGTCCAATTGATTTGAGCTAAAATTTTATGATCTTTGTTACCCGAAAGGTCCTGTTTTGATGTTGACACTGTTATGTTCCTAGCATTATAGTTTAAATTCATGTATCGGAAAAAACAAATGGAAAATGGTACGACGCAGAAACGCCCTTGGGATAGCCCGTCCTATTGCCCTACTGTTTTTATCGGTTAGGCTCACAGGCCGACCTCTTGTAAATGGCATATTTGCTTTTATACTTTCGTCAGTTTGAAAATTTGCTTTTAAAGCTGTTCCATCATTTCTATGTTTTATCTATGCTTCCTAATCTCACCTTTGACTCGTCTCATTGTTTACACTCATAGAAGCATAAAAGTACAATCCATCACTTTGTATCATTACCATTGTCTAAGTGAATAAATAACACCAACATATAGCTTTTAGATAAGGAACGCTTATTTATAGCTTAGTAGTTTATGGAAGAAAAGCTACGTATTGATACTATTGAGTTTACCCAAATTTATAGAAAACAACAAATTCAACTGTTTCAGCCATGTCTTCCTTGACAGACCATTGCTGTTGTGCACAAAAAATGAATGACGATCCCTTTTCTCTTTGGCTTTACTCCAGTAATAGAAGACTGAAAAATTAAAATATAGAAACAACTAACAAAGTAGGAGAAGTCTTAAAACCGGGCCGCTCAGAGAATATTTCCTTGGTTTCGAAAAAAGAAGTTGGAAATGTCGCATTTCTATAGAAAGTTATTTTCTGTTGACCCTCGCTATCAGGTTATCGTATGTTTTTATTGCTATCGAGTTCATTTCCCTGTTAATGCATTTCTTAATTGGTGCGATTAAAACGCAGCTGTATGCAATTAGTACTGTAATCCTTATTTTTAAATCATAAATTAAATTATGCAAGGTTTTTAAACGAAACACAACACTTTCTGCATATTTTTCACCAAGACGCAACAATACCTCCTCCAATCTAAAATCAGATCTTTTCGTCTCGCTTGAGAATTACTTTTTAATTTGGATCACATTTTTGGAACAAAGTTCTACATTTGACGTTTTCGAGAAATCCAGGGTGGGACTTTTTAAGTATGGAAGGCTCGAAAAGTAGGAGGCGGAACGAACTTTAGCGCACATGGCTTGCTCGAGCGGCCTGAAGGGCTCCTGCGGGGGTAAGCAGGAGAAGGCGTCCAGGAACTCGAGGCGTCGGCCGCACAGCTGGCACAGCTCCGTCGGATCGCCGCAGCGAAGGAACAAAAGGAACTATGGTAAAAGCGCTAGTGTACCCATTAGAGGGAAATCTTGTTTACTGTATTGAAAAATTTGATCTGTGCTAACTATGAAGGATTTAACTTGCTTATCCTATGTTCTACAGGCAATTTTAAACTTGAACGAGTGTAATTTCCTTTGTCACACTAATTTTATTTGTTCTCTGTGCTCCCTTTAGGGTAATTTTGGTCTGCCTGAACTTCTACAGGTATTTTTGATATTCTAAAGGTCGTCTAATCTAAGCCATAAGAGGAAAATTCTAATTGCAGTTGTATTCATGACTTATTTGACTGATCGAGGAAAATATTGTTCCCTGATTCCTTACATCATTCTTCAAGTACGTTAATAATGTAACGGTTAATGACGCATGTAACCGTTTTATGCACGTCAGCATAATAGATTATTAGATCTATATGTCAGCATTATTAAATTGTAATGTTACCCAAATAAATCCATCGTTCTTGCAGGAGGTTCAACATTCTGTTACAGATTTTTGTAACGTATTGCATTTTGTAATAAAATCTTCGTTCTTTTGCGGTTTTTCCTGGCAATAAAGTATTTGTTAGTTTTTCTGCCTGGTAGGGTATACTAGGATTTAAAGCCTTGGTTCACTTTGAAAATCCTTATCTTCAACAATTAATGGTTGAAAACCGTGCGTTACAAGTTATAATACCTTTGATCTAGATGAACTAATTGAAAATTTTTTGAACGTCCGCGATTGATTTGGGTATTTCCTCATCCTTTACTGAAACAGATTTTAAAATGTTTTGGGGTAGTTTCAAGGGGCTGTCTTCAGTTGTCAGCCAGCCGTCTTCAACACTGAAGTTGCCTAACGACACGTGACACCAACCCCTTAAAACTACACCAAAATCTTAATTTTTTGGCCAGTTTAGTAAAGGAGGAAGAGAGACTAACATCGATCATGAAGGATCTAATTGAAAGTTCTGAGGTTCAGGAATTTGTCTGATCATGGTGAACTTCTTGTATGTACCAGAGCCAATAGATTTGATATTTGGGATTATATTTGGTGAGTCTTGTTTTCATCCAATATTTTAGTATTAACAGTTAAGGTTTTCATTGGAGGTGCTGTTAAGGTAACTGATTGATGATTTATTTAATTTCCATCTCAGGTATTTTTCCGTTGTTTAATATATTAACTACAATAAATGTAGTAGAGTGTATGAATGTCCTGTTATCAGTTTGTTGTGCCTTAGTTTTGAACACACTTGGCAAACCATTTCTAAGTTACGTCAAAAAGTATTTTGACCTTTTTTAATTTTTTATCACATATTACCCAGATTAGGTGAAAAAAATAACTAGTAGTTCAACTCAGTTTAAGTTGCCTTAATTGAGGCAAGGATTAAAATTAAATTAACCGACCGTCCCTTAATTGAATGACTGATCGATATTAAAATAATAAATGGTTCTTTAATAATCTCAAAGCGAGCTTAGACGGTGCCTATAAAATAATCGCAGTGTTGCTTTTGTTGCCCTCTTTTTTTCAAAAAATCACAACCTCCATTTTCATTTCCGGATCTGTACTGCGGGTGACGTAAAAATTTCACATACGAGCGAGGTCTTAAGATCAGGCAATTTACATTCCGCATCTTAATGTTCGCATTCTCTTCCGTTGGCTTCTTACAAAAGAGACTCGATTATAATAATTATGATAATGGGGAACGCGTCTGAGGCGTTATTTGAAATTTAAATCGCGAAATGAGCGAGGGTATGCTCGAATAGTGGGGAGGAAGCCTTACTAGTTAATACATATGAATTTTCCACGTCGACTCGTAACTCCCGGTTGATTTATGGATAGAGGAGTAATACTACTTATGGAGGGAATTTCCAAGGATGCAATTTACTTAAATTCTCTAAACAGTCTTGATTTGATTAAACATTTTATTTTACCATTGTTGTAATATTTTCTCTCGTCGTCCGTTTGTCGCTGTGACCCATTAACATGGTTTTATGGAATTAATGAGGTGCGTTATTTTTCGTAATTATTGCTAATTTAATTAATAACCTCTATCTGTTACATATGCAAATCGTATCGCCTCCAGAAGGCGTACACAATGCTCGAGCAGCGGAACGGAAATATAAAAATACGAGATATTAATTAGAGGCAATTTGTAGTAATTGAAATGTGTATTAGTTTCCCGAGGTGATTAGTACTTTGCTGATGTACCTGTAATTTATCACCAATTAATTGTTAATGCAAGAAAACTTCCCTCCAACGGGGAATCATGTTTAAGGGGGAGGAAAGTGTATTACGAAGTGTTTATACATAATGTGAAAGTGCATTGAACTGTTGTTAAAGTTTGTTTTGTTAAAATACTTTGATAGTCTCATAATGGGCGTTAACCCTTTAATTGTTCTTTATAAGTGTTTTGGACAAATTTGCTACTAGGGATTTCACCGGAATTTCTAATGAAGCTTCATTAATATTCCGTCTAGTTTTGATTTTTTGAGGGATTTTGGTAGTTTTTTTAACGTTGAATATCTTTAGAAAATTCTACAATTTTAATATATTTAATATTCTGTTTGATCAAATTAGTAATTAGATTTAAATTGTTCGGGAATATCAGCTGTACGATCGACAAAACATTTTTTCCAAAATATCATTTTCTGAATTTTTCCTGAAATCCTGAAATTTTCTTCCTGAAATATGATAACATTTCAATTGTAATTGCCTCTAAAACTTAGCTATCAGAGATGTGGTTTTACAGCTATTAGAAGAAATTCATTAGTCAAATCATTCATTAATAATATCTCGTGCACACTTCGTACGTGTGTATTTTATTTATTTAACTTTATTTAACAAAACAAATTGACGAGTGATGGATTGCGATGATACCCTAATTGAATGCGGCAAATTATTATTGAGTACGTTTGCTCACTTTGTTTCGACAAAAATTGCCGCAACTGCTGCGATGTTATTCCATGGAGATTCGTTTTTATGGAAATTGCCCTTTTTCCAAACGTCGAATAACTTCCACGCTTGCTATTCCGATCTATTGGGTCAACATATTCTCCCGAGTTAACAAAACGCAGTTACTGTACTTACTTATTTATTTTCGAAGGCAGGAAGTTTCGAAACATTAAAGCTTATTAATCGATTCCGGGGAATTGCTTGGTTGTTGACTTTCTCGTTACCGTTGCACAGGTAAACTGATGGATCAGCCAAATTACACTCCCGTCTAGACGGATTTCCATTAAAATCTGAAAGTTCATTAACCGTCTGTTGACATCGAAATATTTAAGATCCAGAAGAGGCTTTTAGATTTTCCTCCTTAGAAAATCGACAGAAATGGAATACTTTGAACTTTGATGGAAGAACAGTCGCAGTTGAATCTTAAGTTGACATTGACAGGTAGATGGTGTTAGTAAATTTAAAAATTTGAAAAAAAATACAGATTTAAACATTGTAGGGATTCAAAATTTGCTTGATTATGCACAATAACTATTCTCTCATGTTCTCGAATATGATTTATTATGTGTTCTAACTTTTCAACCCTTAAAACTACACCCTATGTCTAAATTCATTAAAAAAAATACGTTTTAACTGTTTGTAACATTTTAATGGTGAATTTATATTACATAAAATTTCCTTTACTGCCTGTGAAATAAATTTTTGTTTATGGTAACATTTCAACCCTCCAAAACCACCCCTAGTGCCTAAATAAACATAAAATATTATCTTTATAAAATCCTTTTTTAAAATCCGATGATTTTTTTGTGCTAACTCCGTTTATATTGTAGCTAGAGCATCTAGACAAAAATCATTTTAATTTGGAATATATTATATAAATATAAATTGGCTTGAGGGCTTGAGACAAGTGGTTCTCTTTCTATAATTAAAACTTCTAGCAGGCATATCTCCGTTATTTTTTATCATACAGATGTAAAAACCAAAACAAAATTTTTGTTAAATCCGAACCTACCTTTTACGTATCTTTTATAGTTTTAGAGCTATGAAAAATCGCAGCAATTTGAAAGATTCGCTTTAATCATACATTTTTCAAAAAATCCGCATTCTAATTCCGTTAAATTTTTGAATCATGTAAATATTACTAAAATTAAGTAAACTAAAAAAGTATTACGATCAGTTTCAATTCTGGTGAAAATGGCGTTGGCTTTATTGCTTACTTTCTTTCAAAAATTCGAGCGAATCTTTTGTCCATCATAACTCGCTTAGTTATAATGCAATCGACTTTCAACAGTGCTCGTTTTAAAGGTCTTTTCAAGTACTTTGAAAAGTGTTTTATAAGTTTTCCCCGGTATGTATCGGTTTCCCGTTATTTAACGTTGAATACTTCGGCTTACGTACTCGCCAATAAAAAGTCTTCTTCGACGAGCCACATCTCTCTTTGTATTGCACTTAGAAAATTCATAAAAGACAATCTTTTTGCTTTTCTATAAGCTTTCATTTTGTTTGAAATAATTTTTTGATACAACGCATACGTTTTGCGTTATTCGTGAAAAAACAATGGAAAACGTGTAGTTTTAACGTGAAAATTCCAAATTTTTAATCCAAAATCACTTTTAAAATATTGATCTATCGCAAGAACTTTATACCACATGGCTTAAGATTTCGGTGGTTATTTTCAGTGAAAAATTTCCACCCCCAGAAGGGGTAAAGTTTGTATCAAAGCTGGAGGTAGTCACTTTGCACATTTTTCGTAGATTAAGCAACTTAAGTACTTTTGGATAGTAAAATGTTATAGCCGCAGATTTTTTTCACCTTGTATTGTATTTTATTGCAGGTTTTATTGCGATCGCAATACATATAATAATGATGTAAATATATTATTCACAAGAAATTTTAAAATTCAAAATTATGTGAAATTTCAAGTACACAAACTGTATTTTTGACCCTTCTCAAACCTTTTATGTGTTTTTTGGTGAGTCGCTCATCTTTTAGTATTTATAATTGATAAAGTGCAACGTGATGAGAAATTAACTGTCACATGTGCTTTGGAATCTCCTGAACCACCTTTCTACATAGTTAATGACGCGGTGCTCACCACTTAAGCTTCTTTACTTTAGGAACTTTTTCTCATTAACGATTTAGCTGCAGTTACGTTAGTTCCGCTATATATTCCGTTATATATTTTAATTTCCATGATTAAATATTGCTTGCTGATAAAACGAGAGAGTATAAAGCGATAGGTTAGGTTGTAGCAGCGAATTAATTGTCTTGTAAAGAATTGACGTAGAACCGTTTGTTACTTTACAGTTCAGTGTTGATGAGGGGGCTAATTGAATGAGAAGACGTTGACGTATCTTCTAACTTTCTGATATCGACAGTTTTTTGGATCCCATACAAATCCCGAAATTAAATCTTCCGAACTTATCCG
This sequence comes from Cryptocephalus primarius, assembly GCA_963576515.1. Lineage (NCBI taxonomy): Eukaryota > Metazoa > Arthropoda > Insecta > Coleoptera > Chrysomelidae > Cryptocephalus > Cryptocephalus primarius. Next base: position 15,881,450 of record OY754938.1, on the reverse strand, counting down.
TTCCTTATTTGTTTGGAAAACGATTTTTCATAGGGTCCAATCATCGATAACACCTCCGCCGCGACTTATTGAATCCCCCCTCGGGACAAAAGGCCCGAGAAGAAAAAGAAACTCTCGAAAAGTTATTAGCCGTTACCGTCTGCCAATACCGCGTCTTTTTCGTCGCTATCGAGGGGGGAAAGGACATTAATCGGAATTAGAAGAATCGCCCGTCGAAATCCCCTTTCGATTGTTTCCCTTCGCATCTCGTACGATCCGGTCGCAATGGCATTAGGATTGAGGCAATTCGTCCTTAAATAGGACCTCCTCGTCTGATCGACGTGAAACCAAGTGCGTTGTAATAAGCGTCCTCTAATCTATGAAGATACGCCAGCGAATCGAAAGTTTTCAGACATGTAATTTTTCGAAAATGTTCATGGGGGGGGGGGTATTGGAACTTTTGCAAAATCTTCAACTGCCTGTATCTCGCTAAATCCTCGCCAGATCGACGTGAAACTAAGTGTTTATCGAAAAACCACAGTTTGAAGTATTTTTCAACAATTTTATCGCTAAATACAGACAGCTGCTACAGTTTAAATTCATCTTATATCACTTTCCGAGATGGATACGTGTGCGTTTATCGTATCGATTTCCTATCCGCGATCGTCCTGGAATAATTAACGATATCCCGGTCGATGCATTAATATGTAGGGTAAGGTCGGGGGTTATTTTTAATTCGCATTAATTATGAATCGAATGGAATCGATACTTGGTCACCGCCCCAATTCTGTGTAATTCCCTCCGAAATTCACCCGCTTTTTATGCGGACCTCTCTCGGCAGATTAATCTACCCAGTCTACGGATCAATATCCAGAAGTGCAAAACAAAATTCAAATCGAAAAGCTTTTAGAATTCATAAGCAATGCTTTGTAGATATACTAATCGAATTCGTCAAATTAACTATCCAGTGTTCATTAAGGACGTCCCCTTTTGACTATGACACAAATCCCACTGGATAATTTCATTATATAATATAAATGTTGCTCGGAGGTTTATTCCCCTTTTTCTGTTTCCAGCTCAAGTGATGGACGGTCAACGGGCCCTGGAACTGATGCCCTTGCTGCAGGAGCGCCTCGTGGTCCTTTCGGGCGGGCGGGACCGACGCGGGGGTCCCGTCCTCACGTTCCCCGCGAATCCTAGGAGGGAGCGCGCCAAACCGGAGGATTATCGACGTCTCCTCCAATACCTCATGTCGATCCCGAAGTAAGTCTTTGACGTTTTCGCTCGGAAAATTCGATAGAAATCGGACTAGGGTGGTGGTTTTTCTCGTCATATATTTCATTTGAGCTGCGTCTTCCTTTTGATTTTCTTAAGGAATTGGACTTAATGTAGTAAACGAAAACCCTGCAAATCTTTCAGGAAGGATGAAAATTAAGGTTTAGGTACTTACAGCCCTATGAGCTGTAGCCCTATTGAGTTGATTTCACCCATCTGCAAGTGTGTTTAGACTAGCCAATCACCCCATCCCCATGCCATCTCTCATTTTGTACAAAAGACCAATGGTCGAGAGAATTAAACAACATTCTTACTCTAACTTTAAATAAAAACGAAAAGAAGACTTTTTGACATTTGCAGTGGTAGGTGAAAATAGTGAAAATTTGAATTTTTTGCGCTTCACGCGTATAACGCAGAAAAGTGATAGACTCTCTTTCTATAGGTTAATATTACCTAAAAGACATCTCAGGTACTTGGATATTTCACAGTACTAAACAGGGTCTTTTTGTTTTCTTTTTTCCTGGGCTAAAAGTGAACTGATATCCTCGACATTGCCCTATAAACTTGGTTTCATGATGGCACGACGTTTATTTGTTGTGCTACGGGCAATTTTTAAAACATTTAAAACCGTCGCGTTCTTAACACTCCCCGACGTCATTCCTTTAAACCTTCATCTTTCACCCTGTCCTACCCTCTTCCACGTTACATTTATGTTAATCTCTCGCAGCTTGTTTTGAACCTCGCATCTTTTCTTCTCTTTCATCCCTTGCGTTATTAAAGCGACGCTTTGATGTTCCCCGGCTTTTGCGCGGCTTCCAACTGACGGGTATTTCCAATTTAGGAGCAATTAAACGGATCGCGTAGTTTTTCTTCGATCGATCGATCGATCACGGTGATTTACCGGCAATCATCGCCGTCGATTGCCTCGAACAATAGGACGCGTACTTCCTGCGAGGAAAGGTAGCTTTCGAAAGCGAGAACTAAGAGGCAAAGAGGAGACGTTATTAGCGAAAGTAATGGGACTTAGTACGTAACGTCGAGGAGGATATGGTACAATTATGCATGGTTTAGGGCAGAGGTATCCACTAATCGTGTTTCCCGAGCTCCCGGGAGCAAACGCTTTATCAGTGGTACCGGTAATTTATGGCACCCATAAAGGTATTATCGCTTGTCTTTTGGAGCATTTCCATGATTTTTACGTCAGGAGATCCAGGGTTGATTAAATATGATTTTAGTTAGACGTGTTTGAGATTTTAGAATTTTATTAATTCTTACATGAAACATATACGAGTATACCAAGAATGTTTTACTTGTTTCTAAATAGTTAGTACACAAAATCGTGTACAAGTAGTTAAGTAATTGTCCCCAGTAACCAGTAAGTGTAAGGATGATTGAGAATTAACGTGTTATCCTTTATCCTTGCAAGAAAAATATACCGGATGTGTCGTTATGATCAGGTAAAAATAGGGCCAGTAACTGAGTGATTACCACAAAATCTTGACGTGACTATAGAAAAATCTATAAATTGCCACCTTAAGGTTAGTAATAGTAGTCTGTAAGTGACTGTACTAGTGTGCTTTGTATGGGTAAAATATTTTATTTTTGTTTTATTCCAGTTCTGTTTGTCAATTTTGACTTGACACGATTTTCATTTCCTCATTTTTTTAATAACCTGTGCGTAATGGAATCAGAAGGGGGCAAGATTACGATACTAAATGGGGGGATTTATTTGGGACTTTCAAAATTTATAACACAATTTTATGCGTCATATGTGGGCAAAGTTTTGTAAAATTCAAAAAATATAACATTCAGTGGCATTATCAAAAACAGCATCAGGGTTTTTATAGAGATTTTCCATTAGATAGTGCGTCACGATCCAGAGAAGCCTGGATACGAGAAAGCCTGGAAAAGTGTGAAGGGAAAATGACATAAATGGACCCAACCCAGTGCTTTTTCTTTTAGTTTAACGAAATAAATTTATTTCGAAACATAACGTTACGTATACTTTTCATTAATCATTCATATATAAAAGACGTTAGAATTACTAATTAATATAGTTATCATTTTAGTATCTACAAAATTTGTAAATTAGTACCTATTGACAATTATACAAGTATGTTAATTGCTTTTCATAGCTTCTCCTCGGCAAGAGTTCAACTCGCTTTCTGTGTCCGACCCTTTGCGCGTTGTACGGAAACGACATGCATATTATTATTCCGACTATCGGCTCATTAGGGCCCGTTTATGATGGGCCGTATCTGTCACTTCGCAAAATCTCTTAATCCTAGTGGACACCTCTGGCTTAGTTAGGGAACTGGAATATTTATTCAATCGTATTTACTTACGCGATTAATTGCGGTGGGTTTATTTATTGCGTAGTAAAATTTACTCCATCAAGATTCAAGGCTCGAGAAGTGTCCCTCTCCGTTGGGTTCGGACCTCTCGCTGTTTTATGTTCCTCGTAAATAACCGTTAATGTTGTTCTTGATGTTTAATAATCCGCTCCAATTAAAATTTTATATGTGGGAGAGACGGTCGGATCGAAAGGACCAAAAGTGGCTTTCGAGTGTGCTGGGACGAATCTGTATTGAGAGAGGGCGGAAAGTTACGACGGTTTGAACACGGCTTTATTAATTTTTAGAAGCTTTTATTTGCGTTAATGTGGTTAAGGTAAAACTTTTGATCATGAACACCAACTGTAGATTTCGTAATGGCGCAGAAGTTCTGCATGGATGGTCTCGGGTTTTATCCCGCATTTTGAGTTTTCTGTGTCTTTTTTTAATACTGGCGATGTGGTGATCCGAAAATTCAAAGTGTTCGGTTATTTTCAAAAGATGCACTTTTTTGAAAAACGTATATATATTGAGTTCGAAAAAATAATTCGTAATATTAGAAATGAAGTGCCAAGTTATTATAAGCATTGCACTACAACAAACGTGGCTAAAACAAACTAGAAAATTCAACATGTCCAACTTGAATTTACCCACCCAAATTTGTATTCCAAATATGGCGGACGGTGCTGCATATATCTAGTGACTGTAGATCACGTATACTCAATGGTTTACGCGCTACATGAGTAAATATTCCAGTATAAATCTGGTGAGTCGTCCATTGCTCGCTAGAGGGCCTTACCCTTAAAACCTAACCTTAAAAATCAAATATATTCTTGATTTTGGCAGAATTGGCAAGTGATTAAAATCCCTTAAGCACTTTAAACGTAACATTCAATCTGTTTATTGAATAGTCCTCCGGAATTCCCTTTTCCGAAAGACATGTTTGTATCTTAATATGTATACGTAGAAAAATCCGCAAAAATCTTATTAAATCTGAAAATCCTGGAAAAATCGTGGAATTCTTTTAAACACCCGTGGCATATCTGGCACTTTAAAGAACTTTACAAACGTTTTCAATATGTACAGGTACAATATATTACATAAAGTACATTCACAGCCGGTTACAAAAGTTATCTGTGTATTATTTACCATTATATTCCAAGGGATTTTAAAGTAAAGTTTACTCATTACTAAAACAGCTGTTACTCAAAAACGAATCATAAATACTGAAATTTCTGTAGAACTATAACCGTTTATCCGAGTTTTACCTCGACTGTCATTTGAGATGCTTAGATAATTAGGGTGATTATATGACTTCACCATAGACTAAAATAAAAATTACATGAAACATTACATTACTCTTGTGAAAATAGCGAGAAACATCAAACGATATTCTTTTATTTAAATGGCAATTTAGGTAAGAAGAAAGATAGATGAGTGAGTTCAGAATTTTTCCAAAAATGGAAAAATGTTCATGGATCAAAACGTGTTATGATTCAATAATCACAGTGGTATATAGCGACTATACTCAAAATTTTAGGATATCACCCTTGATCCTCATCTAATTATTTTTCAAATCCAAACCCGCTGTGTATATTTAAGACTTTTCTTTTGTGCTTTGATTTTCACCATTTCCAGCAATCAACCCCCGATTAAACACACCCCGTTGTTCCAAGGGGAAGCGATCGCTTTTGTCCAGGTTCGGCGTCCATCTTTTAATTAGACGTCAGCGGGGTCCGCGAGTTTTCCACGGGAATCGCGTGGAGGATCGACGTCTCGATTAAATTTAAAGTTGGAAGTTAATTAACCGGCAGGGGGGAGTACAGCGGAGTCGATTTAATAGATGATAATTAAGTAAGTGCTCCATTTAGTCTGGCCTGATTAAATAATGATACACGGTACAGAAAAGCGGCGGGGCGCCCGATGTTATCCGAGAATGCACTCAAAGGTCGGGGGGAGGAATTATTTACGCGGAAGGGAGGCGTACGTATCGCGGCACCGTTAATGTCCGCATTATAGGGAACAGTGTTTTTATTATTTACGGAGATTTATTGCACATGAACAGTTTTTTCTTTGGGAATGCCTTGGATCGTAAAGAGCGGTTAATTGGAACTCAATAGTAAACGGTGTTACTGCGGTTTTACATTAACTTCATGTAAGGTCCATCCAGTCTAAATTGGTCCAGTTGAAAAAAGTGCCATAAAATCTGATAGCCATATTAACGACACACAAAGATCGAGTAACCGATCCATAGGCGTGCCATATTTAAAGAAATATAAAGGATTGTTACTCACTTTGTCAACGAAATTTTATGACTGGATTTACATAGTGGAAACGTTATTTTGGAGTTGACAAGTTAGTAATATAACAAAATAACTGAAATAAGTGACTAAATATCATCAAAAAATTTCATTGCCCGGCAAAGACCACGAGGAGGTGTGAGTAAACTTTGCTTGTATAGAAAATATAATTGGTATAGTTATTAGGAGGGATGGTCATTAGTTGTTGGCAAGAAAATGCAACTTGATTTAAAATGCAAACCGAAAAAAGTAAGTGTAACTAATGCAAGATGAATAGCCACAGCAAATAAAGCACAAATAACTAAAATAAGAAGACATACAATCATTATTCCAAAAAATGCAATTGTTAAGCCTTGTATTGTTCTTAAGTTGTGAAGATTACCATTATTGTTGGTACTAAATTTTATTACGGATATTCCTCTCTTTTCATTCAGATCTGCTCTCGGTTCCTTCCCTTCTATTTATTGTATTTTCATCCTCTTTTAATGTATCACAGTTACTTGATTCTGTAGCATTTGTTGTGGTTGCTTCTTTATAAGTTTTGTGTACCTTCTACATTGTTTTTTCTTATATACTCTGAAGTTCTTTTTCCTCACGGTATCCTAATGATTGTTTTAACCCTGGGTAGAAAATCATCTTCGCCGTGGTCAAGTTAACTCGTTTCACCTTTGTCTGAAATCAAAAATAAACCCAGTGTTTCTCTTTGTGCTCATTCACATTTTGAAGCTTTAACGTCGGAGTCGTAAAAGCCAAATATTGAAGACGTGAATACAGATGACTTAAACTTGATATAACGAATTTTATGACCGACTTGCTAGCAGTCGTGAAGTCGGTAGTAAAGGAATATTTTCCTAAATATGAATTTCAGAAGCAAAGTGATGTTGAGTATGTTTTCTTAAAAATCGTGAATTTAGTAATGTTTAAAAAATAAATAAGGGGTTGAAATATCATTATATAAGGGGTTTGAAACAACATTTAAGGCAAAAATTGTAGCAATTTCTGTTGATGAAAGAGCTGTGGACTGCACTTTTGTACTATCGTGAACATGAAGATGCTTCGAAATATTGATCCTGGAACAACTGGGCATCAAGTGTGACATAATTTCATCAGCAATATGATCAAATATGTTAAAACAACCGTCACATAAGGATAGTTTTCAGAAAGAAAAAATTTTCACCTTTAGTATATTGGCAGGCGTTTCAAACAGAAATAACCGCTTTATTCAGAGTTCTGAAAAGATTAACCCAACATTTGATTTTTGTTGAAAGTAAGTGCCTCTTTAACAGGCATCGTTAAACAAATCATCAACGCCATTTCGCATCATTTTCGAAGCAAAAATATTTTCCTCGCCGTTCCGTTGGATTGACGAAAACGAGAACAATATGCCAACAATTAGCCACGTTGTTTTTTCCTCCCACCTGCAATTACATCCTCTCGGAGTCGATGATGTATGAATAAGGTTCCCTTTCGTCAATTTCACGGGCGCCGGAGCGCGAAAAACATATCCGAGTTCCTTCCTTTTTAATATAAATTGCCGTTTCAATTCCGAAAGCCATTGTTATGCAGTCATGCTTGTTGGATTCTTATGTCGGTCGGGTTCGGTTTGCGAAAGGAAACTGAAAGCACCTACGAAAGGGGAAAACTCGAAATTTCGTCAGTCACCGATGAGATATTTTTCCCTAGGCTTCCATTGTGTTGTGATATTGCAAACTATTGCGAATTTTTCCTTAGTAATCTGTAATACTTTAGAGAGTGGTTGCTTATCCAGGTTTTACCAATAATGCTACAATAATTTGGAAAAGGGTGATAACATAAAACCCGTTTCCTAAAGCATCATTTCTACTGACTTTATATAAATGAGAGGGATAATTAGTAATAATATGTTGGGGCCTACGTTTTACTACGATCATCATTGCTCACACACGGTATACTAAAATTTAAAGGGGACGTATTTATGGTCTTTACGGCATAGTAGTGGAAAATGCTGTTCAGCTTAATTAATAACTCCATATTTTCGTCCTGTTGAGGATTACATTAGGTTTTATGATAGTAAAAGACATTTTTACTCACAAGAGGTACTCTTGCTTAAAATCGATACATTAGCTATTTAGAAAGTTTCTGCTAGTTTTACTATTAAAGTACAATATAATGGGCACATTTTATAAATCTAACCTAATTAAGGGCACTTATTGATAATTATTACTGAATAAATGCATTGCAGTATTAAGATTAAATATTATTTAAATAAATAGTATTTTCGACCCATATGTACCTCCAGTATGTATTTTGTGCCTGAGTAAACTTATTTTGATTTTTTGTTTTACTTTAGTTCAAATTTCCAAGTGCATTAAAATCGTAGAATTTTCTTGATGACACAGATATCAAGATAGAAGTCAAAAACTTACGTAGAACATTTTCCAAATATGCAAATGACTATACAGAACACTTTCCAGGGAAACCATAACCAGGTTGGGGAACTAATAGGGAAATTCATTTCCATTTAAATGATATTGAAAAAGATCTAAAAACGAAACAAGGTGGTCCAATGACTCAAAGTTGGGCTTTACGTATCGAAAACTATAAATGTATTTTATAATTATTTTATATTATAAATTATTCTAGCTGATCTATTTTGAGAGCGAATTTTATTCGTATAAAAGAATTTTTATTTTGTAGAGAGATATTCCAACTTCAGCATCGCGTATTTTGGAGATCAGTCGGTATAAAAGTTTTATTCATAAGAAGACCCTAGGAAATATTTCGGCTTACTTTCCAATTTTTCTCTACGAATATCTCGCAGCATTGTGTTATTCGTCGCGACACAAAAAAACCTTCGCCTAAATTGAATTCATAAATTTACGTCACGCGGGGACCCCGTCGATTTATCGCGTGCACATCCCTTCATGAATAGGGAGTTTCCTTTCCATTCGCGGCCTCCCGGCAAACATCTCCCGCGTTTCCCGATATGTCTGTCTATGTAAAGATTCCGCACACGTCGTACGTGTTATTTGCTCTCTTTCCATAGTGCAGACTTATTCTGGGGTCGTCTTCTCGATAGGTTTCTGGGTCATTTTCCGTCCCTCGACGATGGGAAGTTTAAACGTTTCGGACGCGCCCGTTTCATCTTCCAGACAAAAGGGTTCGCCCGTTTAATTTAATCGGAGGGGGTTCGAGGGGATGGCGACGTCGACGTGGATCGGAATTTTTGGGGTTGGTGGAATTTATCGATATGTCGCGGTTATTTCGATAGTGCGTAAGTCATTTTTCTTTTCTGAGTTTGCAGACCGTGTTGGTGCACTAATATCTCCATGTTTCCTCTCCCGTAAAGGTCCATAAATTGTTGATTTACTAACTCCCGCCATATTGGAACTTGTAGCAATAATTCATAATACCATTGAACTTACACGTTGGTGAGTTATGTAACGCCTATGGGGTTTATCATCATGTTATTGTTGGGACCCATAATTTGAGCTGTCGGCCGCAGACGAACGGACTTTAACAAGTTCTGAGTCTTGTTAATAGAAGTTCCAAGAATTCGTACATTTGAGGTTTCAAGTTAAATTCCAATCCAAATGTCTTTAGTATGAATCACTGCGTATAGTACGTCGCATTTTATTTGAGGCAAAATTACAGTAAACGTTGTACAAGACACCTTAATAAAAGGTCATAAATTATCTGTTGATATCTGTTGATTATCTTCTTATTTCAAGTTCTCGGTTTAATCAAGGCTACCCCCTATTAAAAATTATGAAACAAACAGTTATTAAGATCCGAGTAAAATGAATTTATTTTAATACACCATTTAAATATATTTTCAGTCCCTATCTTACCCGGCGTTAAGACAATTTTACCTTGTTATTATGTAATTTAAACTTACACCTCCACTCATCAATGAGAATAACTTCTTTCTAAGTTTATAAGTTCTTGAAACCCCTATTGTTCTCTAAGTACTCTAAGTACGGTCCATTTAATGTATGTAAATACCCTGTCACCACGAGTGGATAACAATTTTTAAGTCTATTCATCTTCTGCGTTTATAATCCTTTACAATCTGGGTCCGGGTAACGCGTACCACAATTCGAGTCTCAGATAAAATGCGACGAAGTATGCACATTTCCATTTTTACTTCAATTTCTTGGGACCATTTCATCGGTCGTACATTCGTACTCTTCCGCTTCCGCCCCCCTTTCCATCCATCATTGAGCCTTACGTAAGAGCGCCCCTAATCTCGTCCCCCAGATATGGCGGAATCGATAAAATGCACTGCAGTCCCTCTTGCAGTTATTATAAATACTGGCCGAGAGAAGAGCCAAAATGTATCGGACGTAGAGGAGGAGGAGGTCGGAGGTCACGCCCTTGGCGGTCGTCTCGCGGGCGCCGACGTCGACGTCGCGACGCCCACTTCGTCTCGCGAGAGACGGGGAAAATCGAGACCCACCGCCGCGGCGACGGCGCCACGCGAGGCCAAAAAAAGTATTCGATTAGTTTCGCCACTTATACCGTTGGGATGTTCTCGGGGTTGTTCCAGTAGAAGTTTTGAATTAATTCCAGCTAATGGGTGTATTCACACGAGAGGGCAGAAGGGGGGCTAAATGGAGCTGACATACAGTTTTCTCGTTTGCAAGGGCTTCTTTTATCTTTGCGGTTGAGTGACCACTGTTAAATTTTAACTGGTGTGAAGCTAGCACCAACCTTCCAGCAGCTGAAATTGGGCATTTAAAAGCCGCTACAGAAACATTTTTAAGGCTTTCTTAATGGATTACGGTTATGTTTAGAAAAGTTTGTTTCATGTTATTTGACGTATGTTGCACATAGATTATCATGGTGTCTAATTTACCTTATTGGCAGATTAATTTTTGTTTAACCAAATAGTAACAATAAACAATACAACAACTGCCGATAACCGAGTCAAAAATAATTGAGTTGTTTAGTTTTCAATGTTTACAATACAATTCGTTCCTCTCAAACAATACAAAAAGGTGTTGATCCTCTATTTGAGTATCGTTAGTGCTACCTGCTAACATTTGCCATGAAGTTATTTAAACCGTAAGTGTTACTAAGAGCGCCCAACTAATTGCATTGAATTATTAAACCAAATCCCAAGCCTGGATATGCATTATGGATACTTTCAGCAAGACGTTTTGTACAGCTTCTTCAAAAATCATGTGCGAAAAAGTAAAATGCATCGTACTACAGACGATGCAACAACAAATTTGCCCATGTAATGGAAACAAATGCGGAACATTTCCTAAATATTTTAACGGAGTTGTCTCTAGCACCACCCTGCGTCCATCAGATGAAACAACAAAGCCAGAAACTGTGTAACTTTCTCGCTGCTCGCCATCTTGTGTCCAATCGAAGCGAATCGAAGAGTTCTAGAAACTTCCAGGTGTATCTCGTGCCCTTTGGCGGATTATAGAATGTTCGAGAAGTGAAACACTATAGAAACAAATATGATATGACGAGAAATGAAGAGACAGTCGATTACGAAACAGGCGACCAGCAATGCGCACGTGTAAATTAATCCAACGTGAATTGAGTGTAGTAATTAGTGGGTGTCAATAAATAATTAGGGGTTTACTTATAGAAAACATACTTTTTTGTATTTGATTCAATACTGTAACACGTAATTCAGCCATATCATGTATATGAATATATAGGTATTATGATAGTTACAAAATATTTCCTTTATAAACTAACTCAAAATAATTAGCATTCCATATTAGAATTGCTGACAATATTTTTTCACAAATTGGTTTCTATTGCACATTCAATGCATATATTGTGCAAAGTATTTACATATATGTGCGCATATTTTTTATAAATATTATATAATAAATATATTTTATAAATATTGAAAGTATACCCGTTGGCTCGTGCCGAGAACCAGTGTTAATATTCCAAGCACTATCCGCTATTAGTCAGCGTTTATAGAAAACAAAACGTGAGAAGTTTAAAAGCAGGGCAAGAACATTGGCCGGAAGATGTTAAAAGTGCCTCAAGAATAACGAGCCTTTATAAAATTAGAAATTGAAGCAGGAATAGAAAAGGCGAAGGTTTCTGACTGTTCCTTTAAACAAATTATGAAAATTTACTTAACAACCTCAAAAATAATAATTTTTAACTGCTTAAAATAATTTTTATTGAGCATTGAAAATGGTCAGGTTTTCGAGAATTTAAATCGCTTATAACTCGAAAGCGATAAACTTTCGAGAAAAGTTAGCAAGGACCTTCTTGGTTCAGAATAATCCAAGGAATCAGAAAAAATTTTCGTAATTTATTTCAACAGAACACCGGGTTTAACATTAATGTTAAAGGGCGTCTCATTAATGCGATTCTGCAAAAGAATGGAATCGGAAAATTTCGCTCACGAATGCGACGTTTTCTGGTTGTCTAAAGTACATCCCTGGATATTTTGAATTAAACACACATCAATCAAGGTGAATCTTTAATGGTAGCCATCAGTTTAATACGATTAACGCGAGTCGGAACCAAACATGTAAGACGCTAAATCAATCAATATTTATTACGTAACCACCGATAAAGGTTCGAATTTCTTTTTACTCCCTCGTTGAACTTTCACTCGTTAGCGACCGGATATTTTTAATTTCGACACTTTGCTTTCCCTTTTTACGTCAAGATTGGGTGTCCCGAAGTCAAATATGCATATAGCCCAGTTTAGGGTGTTTTAGGTAGATAAAATTTAACAGCAAACGGACCAAGAAACTTTGTTTAAGATGGATCGAAGATGATAAAAACCCAAAATCTAGACAAATATGAGCTTTGCGGAGCATTTTTCACCGAGAAAACTTGGAAAAACCCTTAAAATGGACCCTTTTTCAAAAACTCAGAGCTTTGCCCAGTTTAAAGCTGCATTTATGAATTTTTCAAACGGTTTTTGAAAGAGGATATTAAAACCTATAACATGACTATTTTGGATTTTCATGTACATTTGGTAAAAAGTGCGAAAAATATTGATGTGCAAGAATATTGATTAAAAAAAAACATTCGTAAACTGGGCAAAGCTGTGAATTTTCGAAAAAGGGTCCATTTTAACGGTTTTTCTGAGTTTTCTCGCCGAAAAATGCTCCGATCACCTTTTAGCTCAAAGCCCAGATTTGTCTGGATTTTGGGTTTTATCATCTCTGATCCATTTTAAAATTTTTTGGCCCGTCTACTGTTAAATTCTATCTACCAAAACAGCTTTTTTTGCTCTATAAACTGTGCTATATTACAAACAAACTCCGCAGTAAATCGAAGTATCCCACGGAGTATCATGCGACAGTGTAGCAACTCTCAGAAAGTTCTCTTCATTAAATTATATTTCGCAGGTTGCTCGACGTGTCGCCTCCGCTTCGAGCATTACTAATGTAGGGTAATTTACCTTTGACGGATGTCTGATCGACTTTGCCGATTCGAGTACTTTGATAAATAAATCAATCAGTAAAGGAGTTGGAGTTGGCGCGACAGGCGAGTTGAAGTAGTGGTATTAGCAATAAAGAATGGAAAAATTGTTTATAGGGTTATTATAATGAGAGGTTACAGCTGGTGGCATGAACAAAGAAGCGGCAGGCTTTGTGGCCAGTAAAAATTCACAATAATGAGGCGTCCTCTATTTTAACACAGCCACTTGTAAAATGTTCAAAACGTCGTCAAAACGTATTAATTTTTCGATTTCATTATTCTGTAGCTTCGTGAATTTTTGTATACACACCACCAAACTTAACAGTAATAAACACAATACAATATACAGAGAATGACAGTCGAAAAATGGTCAAAAAGAGCTCCATATAACTTAAACTATAACACCAAAAACATAGACGCGAAACTCAGCTATAAATGACAAATTTAACAGCATTACTACGTTAATTACATACGTTAAACATTTTAAAATTTGTTGATTATGCCTCTAAAACTAGCAGAAAAGGATGTCTAATACTATGTTACTATTGATGAAATATTTTACATAATTTCCGAAAATTATACTAAGAGCTGACCACGGAAAGACAAGGATTGACTATTTTATTTTTTAGTTATTCGGTACTGAGCATATTTTAGTTTCTTTTTTTAATTAGGAATTTTCTTACTGTTTTGTTCTGAAATAAATAATACAATAATTATAGCAACGTTTACCCAAACATAAAGAGTTCTTTAAGTTATTTATTTCTATTCCGTGACTATCACAATTTGGTTATTTAGTTCTTTTTTCTTTTTCCTTGATCATATGCTTTTAAATCTTCCTGTGTTTTTGACCCCACTTTTGTAATTTGAATAATAATGTATACGTGGTGCCTCTTTTCGACACTTTATCGACAATCACCACTAAAGGATGTTGAATGGCGACATTCACCGGTGTAAGTCCGAAGAAATATTACCTTCGAATATTCACCGCCCCTTCACACTATCATATGTATCCTATCTTCCTAATTGAGGAACAGATGATTCGCCGAGGCGTAGGTCCATTTCATCAACACGTCCTTAGCTTCCATCTGGATTACCCGGTCCATTTCGCGGATCTTTTCCGATAGCTCTCCTCTCCCGCCGAATTGGATTTGGGAACGTTATCCCGTTACGTAATTTTCTCCGGTGCTTTCGCTCCTAACTTTTCCCCGTGCGAAAGTATGCGCAACATATACACGACGCCCCTAGAGGTAGGGGTTAATTTTTAATGGGGAATATATAATGGAGAGGAAACGCAGCAGTGCATAGGGAGGTGCACTTAGCGGGATTGAAAGCTGAAAGGGTTCAGGTGGAAGGGGGGTTCGGAATTTGTTGATTTCAGTAGTATATTCAGTTGAAAGGATTTCAGTTGTTTAAAGTTTATATTGTCGATTTGACTCTTCGTTCGCATATATCATGAACCAGTGTACGTGGTAAGACGTATACTATTTTATGTGAAGGCTTTTAAGTCTAGATTATTTTTAATAATAATTTAGATAATTCAGATAACCTGTAGAGTTATGTTTCCTAATAGGTTAATTAAAGAAATTGGAGCCTGGATTTTTAGCATTTCTCTATATAGAATTAATCCTTCACAAATAGAGCATTCAAACAGGTACCTGCATTAGGTTCCCCACTTCTTCTCATAGGAATCATCCAGGAGATATTCCATTATTTAATAGAAAATGTCTTTTATACCGTAATTTAAGATTCTTTTAATTTCCAGTGAACCCAGCCCATTGATTTATCTCATATTTACATTTCCTTTTCTGTCTCGCGAGAAATAATTTCGACTATTTATTTTCCCTCTTGGTTGGTTTCCTCATTTCGACGAATGGAATATCGAGAGAAACTTAGATGCCTGGAATAACGTTTAATCCAACAACCCTTGACATACGAAACAAGTTATCGACGGCACTTTTCATTGGCTTCGTCGGAATCCAATTGCCATTTCGGTTTTAAGAATGGTGCTTATTTAATACCGACTTCGTTGCATATGTACGTTAATCAATAGGATTATTACTTCGGGCGCCGTTTTCATGAAGGTTGATTAGATGACTATAGTTAATCCAGGGTCAATTGAGCACAGTGCATATAGACGGGATTAAATGCATCACAGGATCCGCTGTTTCATCCAAAGCTCTGTTGAAAATAAATTATCTACATCAAAAATTACCTGGAATATCTCTAATTTTAACTTACTGCGGTTCTACCGTTCCTAAAAGCGGTAATTAATCTATTTAATCTAGATTTAATTTAATTGAGCCAAACTATTTTATCAATTCGAGTGTTTAACTCCGATGAAAGAAACGTTACCCCTCAGAATAAAACAACTCGCGTCTCGTTTTGTTTCCTTCCCGTTCCATCGGTCTTACTCGAGCAAACAAACCCGCAGGACGAATTGATCCCTGTAATAAATCTCATAGTTTTGTAACACCGTGTTTTTGACCCTTCGAAATTGTTTTATTATTGGGAATTAAGTTCCATTGAAACCGTGACGTGGGTAATGAAGCACGTCCATTAGGGAGTGCGGCACGTTAATTTATCGGCCGTTGTAAATCAAATCGAGGGATTCGGGAACGACGGGACGCAGGGATTTTTCCATACCGCCGAAACAGCTCTAGTGCGGGGACGTTAAAAGGCGCAGCGGGGTTGGGGAATTGTTTAAGGAATTTTTGCAAATTTTTAATAACCATCAGTATGGAGTTGACAAAACAGATGCAGGCTACAAAGCTTTGAAAAGTGTTGTTGTCAGATTCTTCCTTGTTTTTGAATTTTTTCCCGTGTTGCGCCTGCTACGATCCATCACATCCTCATATGTATATTGCTTTAAATGCATAAGAATTTTTGAGAAGACCTTCCTTTTTACCTCTTTGTAGTATCAAATAGCGACGATAGATTTTCTATAGCTGCTATTGCTGATTACCTCCTACTGTCTCCTGGACAAACCCAAAGTAAAAAGGTGAAGTGGGAGAGGGAAAATATGCGCTAAAATTAGAATATGCAAGCGACACAAGCACTTTAAAAATTGCAAGATGTGCATGTAAATATCTGTATCTATATATATGATAGAGTATGGCGTGATTGATTGATTGACTGGCATATCAATGCACAGTGAAAACTGCAGCACCAAACGTATCCAAAATTCAAACGTCTTCAATTCCATATTTACTTGACCTTTTCTATAAATATTCCTCATAGGGCTCAAGGGTAATCTCTTCAAGTCGCTGGCATTGATCGACGAAATAACCCCAATAATCTCTTATCTTCTCTTATGAAAAGTTTTTATGAAAAGTAATTGATTTGTAATTGGTTTAACAGGATATGTATATAGGTAGTAGATATGCGGTGTTTAAATGTCAAATTTTTTCTTCACATAACATCCAATTTATAATATTTACATAATCCATTAAAATAAATGAGTAATTGGTTATTTTATTTAATCTGCAAGTTTCAAAATTGAAATTTTTGCTAGCGAAGCCGCGATGGGTAATGGCTGGTATATTTATGAGCTTTTATATACATTTTTATGTGGTTTTCAGATATCGAGATGCATAGATGGTATATTTTATTACAGTGACGCATAGTAATACCGCACATTTGATTTTAATGATAATTGGTGTGCAGGTATACGTATATCGTTAGCGATATTTTTAGTATTTTGCACATTTCCAATTTTCATCGAAAGTCAGGAAGAGATCAAAACATTAGAAAATTTGATAGTATTAGTATAATTTGCTACCGATAAGGTAGTCTCGTTAAACTTCAAAACCCCAAATAGAATGCGGATTTATGCGCATTCACCATTTTATTGGCTCTTCTTTAATCTACCTGAAACCACATTTGAGTCTAAATTGAGCCGATCTTGTGATAACTGGATCAGGAAAATGATCTCCATTTTCACCAGTTGCTTGTTTTATTTGTCACAAAGTAATAGTGAACAATTATTTTCGATAAAATTTTGGAAATGACCACTTCAAAAAGATTTATTGCACACATCCAGAATACTTGAGCTACTGTTGAAATGTGCTCTTTGTACTTCAATATATTTTCTTATTTTCTATTACGTGACGAGCGCTAGTGGCTTAAAACATGTTTAAGATTGTTTTTGAACAAATCTTTGGTGGTGTGACTTTAAGCCCTTCCCCTAAGGATTTTTTCATACCGAACATGTAAAATGTTTCCAGTTTGGTACCTCTACGTTTTTGTCAAAACAAATTTGAAATTTGTTTGGATCATTATTTGGTGGCATTACTAAACTTTTTGAACGTGGGAAGGATGAAGTAATTTTGTGCCTATTTGAGCTGCTGCTCTTCCGTCCTCTGCGCTTGAACACCTTCAACGTTTGGCATTAAAAATGGCGAATGCGCCTATTACTTTGCTTACCACGTAAGCGTATAGAACATATATTGTATAGAACGATGTATCTGAGCCCATATGACGGAAATATATCGATATTTTCGATATATCTATGTTTTTTTGTTAATTACTTTCACTACTCGTTACCTATCTCTACCATAATTATTCTGGACACATTGAAAGTCTTACTGGTAACTAGAACGATGCTATAAGTGCTTAATAATAAAATACCTTCTCAGTTCTTTTTCGGCTGTATCAATAATAAAACCATCAATCAATCATCAATAAATGTATTTATCATCACATAAGACATGCACCAAAATCACCTTTTTACACTTCACTCGAGAAGTTCGTAACATATGTAAATTGAAATTAAATATAAAATAAATCGTTTCTTCTTGGATGTTGATGTATTATGCCTATATACATCTAGTCAGAAATAAGAAGGGCAGAGCGGTGATAAGAGTAATCCTTTTACTCTACACCCCCTGGTCATGTCTAATTACACATAGACTTTCTCTCTGTTTTCCGAAATATGAGTACACAGGACAAAATAAATATCGATCCATTTTGAGGTATATCGATATATCGCAGTCTTTCTATCGATACAAGTATATCAATGCATTCGGAAAATATATCGGTATTTCGTGGGCATCCTTAGTGTATAGAGATATCCTCCATATGTTTCAAAGTACAACTTGTCCCGAGTAACTGATCCGTAGTGACTTCGGCTTCTGCGTCGATTCGTCAATCATCGCTAATTTCCCTTCTCGTTTTCAGTGATGAGGCGAGGGCGTTGGGCTTCACGGTGCTGGTCGACATGCGGGGTTCGACGTGGTCGACGGTGAAGCCGATCCTGAAGGCGTTGCACGAACATTTCCCACCTGGGGCGGTTCACCAGGCGCTCATCGTCAAACCCGACAATTTTTGGCAGAAGCAGCGTACATCGCTCGGTTCACATAAGTACAAATTCGAGGTAAGGACGTGTACTAAAGTTTATAATGCAGATGCAAGGTGCAGCTGACGAGGTTTCCTTCGAGAGTGTAGGATTTTTAGTCTATTTAGACTGTTGTACGTGACGATATAGACTGCCTTGACCTGTTTAGTCTCGTAAACATGTGTGTGCGACAGTGTTTCATTCATCAGAGGTCGAAATTATGTGGTAGTAAATGTAGTTCTAATCTACTTCCTACATTTCCTATTAATAGTATATGTGATAATTCTAGTCGTATATGTAATTATTGCTATTTGTTATGTGGTAAGCGCAGTCAAGGACTCATTTCTACTATCACTTTCATATTTTCTTTCTTATTTTATTTCACCCCAATATTTTTAATTTAACAGAACCTTCTATTGAATTTTCTGTCTTATTAGTTGCTTTTATTATGAAAGTGACAAATTTTAATCACGACATTATCCAAAATCAAAAAAAATTATCCAAATTATCCAAAGAAAAGTCAAAGGTCTAACATTACGTTGTCGTTAATATAATTTAAATTGCATTTACTTCAAATTTTATAATGTTATTTCAGTTCAAATCTATAGTAAATGAAATATTACAATTAAGAAAAAATCATTGCTCTTATAACAGTTCCAATTATTTCACAGTCCTTAGATCACTCACCCATATGACGGAAAATTACTTTCACAACACAAGAGTGGAATTACAAATAATCTAATAGCCTTTGTCTCTTTCTTTTGTGAACATCTGATGGTAATTTTTTTGTGACTTTTTAAACTTAACTCTCGAAATACTGTAATCAGTACAATCTATCATAAGGGCAGAAGTAAATTAGTTGTAAATTTTTAATACTTCTCGAGTTTGTGAGCAAAAAATGACAATTTACGCAGTATCAGATGAAGGGCGTTTTAGCCTTCATTTGGCTCAGTAAATGCCCAGGTTTTCCCAAGCTGTTACAAGCCTATTTTTCATCAAATCACCAGGTATTATCTGAGATGTTGCCATTGATCGACTTAGATATTTTGTAGCTTTCAAAGCGAGTACTCATAATTGAACCTTTAGAATATATATAAAGGGATGTTCACCCTTATAAGAAATGAAGGGTATCTGCGGGGGTGAAACCAACAAGAATTTATTTCTGCCTCGAAAACAAAAGTTGTCGATTTTCTTTTATGAAGATACCGCAGTAAGTACTTGAGATGTTCTGAGAAGTCGATTTTGAGGAGAGAAACGTAAGGGCAATTTCCACCCTTCAGGACGCTTTCCATGAAAAACATGTATATTATTTTTTGATCCTATACAACATATATCAGTTTCCAGGGAAGTCTGGAGGGAGACCTCGAAACGCTCCCTTGCCAATACATCCATTTGCTGTGAGTTCAGTGAGAAAATTGTAAATTGACGCTTGGTCGATATTTGTGATTTCAGTTGTACTCAGTCTCTTTGCTCAATCGTTATTTACTATTAGATGATGCTTTGAGCACACGCCTTACTGTTATTGAATTATCGGTTCGGAGTGAATGGAATTATTATCGGTTTTCATTTTCTTCCCGTCCGTTTCCTCGTGTGAACGTCGGGTCCGTCGAAAAAGTAAATAATTGAGGATGCGTCGAATTTCCGGGCGCGCTCCGGACTATCCGGCCGGGTGATGAGCACTTTCCGCCGTTTTCGATACTAAAGCCGGAAAGTTGACGTATTAAATCGACGTAATAAATTCGAAATCCTCAATACGTTAATCACTGAACCGTCGGGGACCGCCGTCGGCGACGAGAAATTACACGTTGTACGTCGATTTATGTATTTAACATGTAAAGAGCCTCTTTATCCCCATCCATATTCATTAGGTCGAACCGTTAATCTTTTCTTACCTCATATACATAAGAATTTAGATTCTCTATTCTAACTTACGACTGATACTTTTCCTTCTTCGTTTCCAGACAAATATGATAAGTATAGAAGCCTTGCCAAAAATAATAGATAGTAGTCAACTTACGTCTGATCTAGATGGCACCTTATCTTATGATCACGCCAACTGGCTGGAAACTAGACTGGCTGTGGAGGAGTTTGCCTGGCAAGCTGCCGACCTTTTAGATAGGCTAGACGACTTACAGGTAAATCCATCGTTATTACACGATTACGGTTCTTAAATTTTCCGTCTCTTCAGGAGGACTTAGCTAGAAACGACTTCGCCGACGACGTCAGCGGAGCCAAACACAAGATAGACCTCCACAATGAAATGAAAAAGAAGATCATGAAGGCCCCCGTCGAGGACATCGATCTGTTAGGTGAGGAGTTATTGATTACGCGGGAGTTTAAAAATTTACTGTCGATATGGGCACCAATTAGACGCGGAGACCTCGTTCGTATAAACGAGAATTCCTCCTAAATCAACGAGCTTTAAAAGTTCAACATTCAACTTTTGAAATACCGAAAATAAAAGCGAAGTTTTCAGCGAAATATTTTTCCGCTCCCGGCGAACTTCGGAATGGGATTTTTCGCCTGGACGGGGGTGGGGTTAATTGAAAGATCATGCGGATTTTTTCGGGGCGAGTTGTTGCAGGAAAAATATTTTATGAAAAAGCTGCGATTTGATTTTACCTCAGAAATATATATTTAACCATGTCGAGCTGGTACATAATATTCATGAATTTTCCAAGCACAAAAAGTAATTTATTAACTTACCCCCACGAGGCAAAGCTCTAACTAAAACATTTATACAAATGACCCCTCCTGGAATTGTTTTTACCTGTTATAATGCAATTTTATATAAATATGAAATAGTGAATAATAAAAATTCTCTAATACGAAGTTATATAACAGTGGGGAACAGTGGGGAAATTATATAACTAATATAATAGACAAGGGGAATCGGTACAAATAAGTAGTTAAATGACTCGATATTTTTTAAGTTCTCGAGTTTCTATTGACGTGATAATGAACCAATTGACTAATCAGTTAATTGGAAACACAGGGATAGATTAGATGAGATTAAGGTACACTTAGTTTGACTTAGTTGTGCCCTCAATAAGGGAGACTGTTTACCATTTATGTTCTTTCAGGGCAACGTTTACTTCAGAAATCCTGCGCCCATGACACAGGCCAAGCGGGCGACGGCGGGGGAGGAGGAGGGGGTGGCGGTGGCGGCAATAGGGAGTCTGAATCTCCCAGTAACTCCAGTTCGGATCTGAACGATATTAAGAATCTGGTACTGCAGAACCTGGAGGCGGTTCATTCCTCCCAACAACACCTCTTGCAGCTCTGGCACCATAAGAAACTCAAACTGGATCAGTGCTTTCAATTGAGGCTGTTTGAACAGGATTGTGAGAAGGTAAATTGATCCCTTGGGAACTGTCGGAAACAGGACAAGACCGATTGTTATTAATTATTATGGAATGGTTTGAATATGAATATGAAAATCCAAATTACTAATGTATTTTTGTTCTTCTTATGTTTCTCCTTCAATTTGCTTTTTAGAAGATTAACAATGTGTTTGTCTCAAACATAAGTCACTTCATAAATATACTCTTGGTCTTTTTTTTCTATCTATTATTTACTTGGTAGAAGAGCAACAGTATTTCTGCGTGTATTTACTATGTATTTACCTCCAAGAAGGGTAACAATGTTACCAGTTTTTCGCTTTAGTAGAACAGTAACGTTTTTTGCTTCGAAAACCAAAACAAATCCCCAGTTTACTTTTGTTTTCTTACTTCACCTTCATTTACTTCCAAAAAAGCAACATTGTTACTGCCTCTGATATTAAAACCGTTCCGTAACACTCGTCTGCTCTGCTCATTTCCTCCTCTAATGAATATTCTGCTTTTGTAGATGTTCGAATGGATTTGCCATAACCGTGACGTTTTCCTCCTGAACTACGTCGAGATCGGCCACACTTACCAACTAGCGAAGCAACTACAAGAAGAACACCAACATTTTACTATGAGTTCCATGAATGTGTACGTCAATATAAATCGGATATTATCTGTAGCATCCCGGCTCATCGAAGCCGGCCACTATGCTGCCTCGCATATTAGATCTGTCGCTTCAAGGCTAGACCGAGCTTGGAAAGGTATAATAATTGTATACATATTTTACTCAAAAAATTGCATATAACAGTAGGTTAAGGCTACGGTTGGTCTTGTGATAAATAAAGGGTCATGTACCCCAAAAATAGTTATTGTAAGCCATTTTTGTTAATTAGAGGGGTAAGGTAATGTGTTCTGTGGTCGATTGGATTATGTCAATATATGTATGTAAATGGGGAACAGGTATAGTTTGAATGGGTTTTAAAGGAGGGATCCATGACTAAAACATTCCTTCAGTATTGTATAATTTCTACATTGTCTCATGGAAATGATTTGAAATAATGTATAAGTAAAATTGTAAGTGAGATTTCAATGTTTTTACATCCATGAACCATTTCTTCATAGCAAAAAATCAAATCTGTGATGTATGATTTAGCAGATTTTAAAATTAAGTTATTAAATTCACATAGTGCTGTAGCAATGAAGGCAGGTGATTGGACTAGAAATACGATACATCTATTTGCATTTTTAAATCTACTATTGCGGATTATTCAAATAACGAAAATGCCTATTATGCCTATTATCTTTCTGCAACGTTGCTTGTGCTTGACTCAGTTTACTTGTCTTTAAATAACTTTGTTACATGGCAGACTTACTTCCAAATACTTCATATTGTGCTAGTTTGAGTGGCATTAACAATATTTCATTTCTTGTAGAATTCGCTGCCGGTTTGGATGAGAGGACGGCCGTCTTAGCTCTTTCTGTTATATTTCATCACAAAGCCGAGCAATATGTTGAGAATGTCAATAGTTGGAAACAAGCTTCTGAAAGTGGAAACGTCCCTTCAGACATTGTCATGTTGGAGAACGGCATCCATCAGCATCAGAATCTGTACGAGCAAATGTGCCAGGCTTACACCGAGGTAAAAATTTCAGTTGGAATATTTAGTTAATTTACATGATGCAATTGTTATACCTTTAAAATAACCGAAAATCAACTTCTTTGCAACAAACATTGTTGCATAGACTTCTGTTCCAGGTATATTTTGAAATTGAATTATTTCAGGTTTATAATTCCTATCAAGCGTTGTTAAATGGTTTAGACGTTATGTTGCAAGTATGCCACAATCTTCCTACTACTGTAGAGGCGTCTGAGAAGGAAAAGAAGATTATTAACGTACGATTTTTTCTTAACTTTTCTCTGCAGGTCTTTAGGAACTGGTGATTGGACTCTCTTCAGTTTATATTAATTTTTATTACAGAAATTCCAACCAAGAGAAATTTTAGTTTTAAACCTTGCTTTGAATTCTCAAGAAATAATGCCATACTGCTGTTGCTCTTATTGGAACACTGTTGTCAATTTGATTTTTTCTTCTTTTTGGTTACGATTTCTGTGTAAATGCCATTACCACAACTAACCAATTCGATTCGTTAGTATTAATTTGGTGTTTGGTTTGGTGGCAGGTTCACAGTACCAGTAAAAAACTTCTCTATCAGCTTGATCACTTGGTGCAAGTCTGCAATCAGCCTGGGAGTGAGAAAAAACATGTAAATATCGATTATATGAAGGAGATACAGGTCTGAAGTTTGAATCATTAGAATGAGTTGTAAGATAACATTTGTCAGTGCAAAATTTGGACATGGATCTTTTTCAAGACAAATAAAACTAGTAGATTTTCAAGCTAATATCTAAAGTGTTGTGAAAGTTTTTAGTTAACAGTACAGATTGTTGAGAGTTTATAAAACTCTTAAGTTTATGAACCAAAGATCTATAATCTTGAGTTAGTAAAAATGTATCTGCTAGATAGTGCATAAAGACTTTCGTAACAGCTTCTGTTTCGCTTAGCCGTGTTTCTCTAGAAATAATTCCGTTTTCTTGATTTAGGGTGACGGCACGAATTTCGAGAACCGACCCGGCGGCAACCCGGCGGCGGATTACAGCGAGGGCGCCAGCCACGTCCTGGCTGTAATACATCAAATTTTAAATCACCACAGAGCCTTAGAACAGAAGTGGCACGCGAAGAAAATCAAATTGCACCAGAGGTTAGCACTGAGATTGTTCCAGGAGGACGTCAAACAGGTACGTTTTAAGAGAGTAGGGAGAGTTGATTCCACACGCATTCGTCGTTGTAGGTGTTGGATTGGTTATCTAACCACGGGGAGGTGTTCATCAGGAAAAATACGGGCATCGGAAGGAATCTGCAGAAGGCGAGAGTTTACCAGAAGAGTCACGAGCACTTTGAGAATGTTGCACAGGTAAGTGAAGTTATAATTTTATGAATACAGGTCTTCCACAGTCGGTATGACTCGGTTAATGCATTTTCTTAGACCGAAACAAGTGCTGTAGGTCAGTTACTGAATGTGACCAGATGTCACATCCAATTATAATACCCTTTTTTGGAATTAACATTAACTTCTGTACATCAGAGGATTTTGAACATGTTGACATAGTTTTCAAAGTTTTTAATATGACTCCCAGTTACAGAAGAGGTATCTGAACGACGTAAAGATGGGAAAACATTTATTACATTACTTTTGCGCTTTTTGCTGTGGAAACCTTGTTTCTTTATATGTTAAATAGGTAGAAACCTTAACTACCTAAATTTATATACCATTCCTTGTGATGATTCATTTCCATACATGTCAAAACTTACTTTCAAGGGCAATTTCTCTAAAAAACACAGAGAAAATGAAACCTAATTTAGAAATACACATGATTATTGAAATAAATAAGAAGTGCCTTATACAATTATCCAAACAAGGACAAATGAGAGTTCACACAGAGACGCTTTAATGCTTTTCTCAGTAATTCCCTTTTTAATTACGTATTGTGTGCACCGAGCAATAAAATTTTATTTTACCTGAATGCAGTCAATTCACGTTTAAGTACCATTATGTGTGTATCTTAGGAATACACAGAAGAATTACATTCATGAATGTAATTGGAGAAAGTAACAGAATGCGAGTTTAACGTTTTACTCTTTCAAGTGCACTCATACAAAGTAGTCTCAGAATTGAAATTTTTAGATATTTAACAGGAAAATTCGAAATTGCAATTTTCAATACAATTGAAAATCTTCAGTTGCCCACATCTCAGTAACTAACCGTAGTAGGTAGGTGAGATAAAGTTTGTAAATATTGATGACCTGCCCTTTATCGATATTACCACATAAATATATACTTCTAGATATTGATAGATGCTCGATATAGCAATTTTGGTTTGAACGTGGCCAAGATTGAAACGGATTATCTCTAGGCAAGGTGATTAGTGACTTACGGTCTTATTCTTAACACATATTATGGTTAAAATGGATTTTAACTTAAAATGCACTTAGAATGTGTTTCACTAGGTACCTCCACGTTAAGAATACACCGAATAAAACTGTAGCTACATCCGTAAAACACATTCTAAACGCTAAATTTTAAGCTAAAATCCATTTGAACGTTAATATGCGCTTATGAATAACATCGATAATCTTTTTACTCTATATTAACAGACTGTGAAATGCAATTAAAAGTTTATAAATATTTATTTTTTTCTCGGAAATACTTGATTGCAAATCAGATTTATTTAAATGCGCAAATTATTTATGATTTCCTTCTCAGTTTACTCGCTTGAAAGCCCTTACGCGAAATATTTCGCCCTTTCGCCTCGTTTTCTGGATTTGTGTATCAAACTAGGGTTTTTGAGTCCCTGGGAAGGTAAATAACCAGCTTCTGTGGATGACGGCGCTTTTATCCGTCGTACTCGTAAACAATTTTGGAGTAAGAGGAAGGTAAACGTGATACATGAGGGGATCCTTATTAAGGGCTGTTTCTTTGACTGTGTAACAGACGGGAAATAAGATCACTACCCCCTCAGAGACGCTGTGCTACCAAACATCTATTTTTAACTTCTCCACGCTCAATATTCGAATTTGGTACCTTATTTCTCGCACTCCAGCGGCATGAGAATATCTTAACACCCTCGCTCCTCTCGCTTTTCGCCCAACAAAGGAGGGGCCATTAGGACGTCACAGAAATATTCAGATTGGCTTCTATTATGATTTTAAATGGTACGCAGCGTTAGAGGGAGGCTCGGAGATTAAGGCTGCGAAGTGAAACCGGGAGGTTTCTTTTTTCAATTAGTGGCCCGTCGGATTATTTAAATTTTATCTGATTCTGACCGTCTTGCAACGTGACGGTTTTTTGAGCGACAGATTTGATTAAGACCGCAGGATGGTTCCCCGGGAGGAAAATTAGAACGGAGTTGTGTTAATTTTCCTCGAGGGTGTTTACGAAAATGTTGGTTGAGGGGCAAGTTCGAGGGATGTAAATTGGGTTTTCTTGAACAATTTTCTTACGGTGAATAATAGTTTATTACGGCGAAAGGGTACAATCGTATACCGACTAGGGGTGCGGATTTGATATCGACATTTTAAGAGTATCGATGTTTGACACAAAAATATCGATATTTTGTAAATATATCGGCTACATATCAAGGATTTGTACAAAGTAAAAGGAATAAATACGTTTCAGGATATTTTCCCGCGACTGTTTGTTCATTGGATTAGTTGGTATTACTGTTTAAGTTCTGTCATGCTTTTGATTGATCTGTGATTTACAATGATTTCCTTTTATTAACCAAATAAATATTATTTTTGAAATTAAATGATTTGGATTTGGTTGATAAGGAAATTTTGAACTTATATAGTATTTAAAAAAAATACTTTACAATATGACTACTTTGAAATTAAACATGCATTATTTTGATGTACATAAATGACAAGTCAGGGCAATACAACGACAAAAAGTATTTTTAGATAGACAGCAAACGCATTTTGCGTTGCACAATGTACGATTACTTTCGCTTTGAGGGCGTCGCTTCCCTGTATGAAAAACACCCATTTCCACCCTTTCCCTGAGGTACTCGGCATCAAACCGCCGCGTCTCGCTGCGTCTATGACAATACATCACCGCGACCGGGACTTTTTCTGTAACGGCCACCCCTCGTGACGCAAGCAACACTGATTACTTCATTAATCTTCTCGGCGAGAAGAGAGAAATCATTAATCATTCATAAATGACGGCACATGAATGCCGCACGTTGCGATGCATTACTGCGAAAAGCGTCAAATTCGAGATTGAAAGTCGTCGGCGCTGATCCTTGTTTTTTATCCTTTATTTAAAATTTTAATCCGCCATATCTCGTGCTACGCGCGACGGAGTTCACACTTTTACTAACTTTTCATCGCTCGCAATTAGCCGGTTAATCGAAAGCGAACAATTTTTCCAATTAGTAGAGCAGCCAACCGTCTAATTTACTCCCCCCTAGTTAAAAGAAAACTATGTAAATTCATCCCGCGGAAAGATGGAGAGAGCGTCAAGGTTGCATCTAATTCGCTTTCCAAAGAGTGACAGCCTTAATTTGCATGCCTTTCCAGTTTGATTACGTTGTAAATCGTGGCGCAGCAAGGGACATCAGGTGCTCTGCTATGCAAATCGGGAGTAAATCCGAAGATTCGACTCGTTGCACGTAATCCACAGTGTGCGATTGCCAAGGAAACGGAAAATTTCCGAATGACCAAATTAGAAGGATTTTGAACGGTCGAAATGAGGAAACTTCCCCTTTTTAAGCAGAGGCCATTAATTATTATTGTTTTCAAAAAGGTGGCACCATTTGGTTAATTAACACTTGGGGAGTCGTAAACTGGTTTATTTTATAGATCTGATTGATACCAAAGGAACTACAGGATTTCATGATCCACGGTGAAAAATCGGAAAATTGTGATTTAGGTAATGGTGATTTTTTTAGGGGATTGAATGCACATATTGACTAATCAGATAAATTGTGATTCATTACATTTCATTTTTGACCTGTTCTAGGCCATTTAAAAAGTTTGGAAAAGTCATTCGAGACTGTTCACCCCACTTCTTAAGAAAGGTTAACAGAATTAATCTAAACCGTAAAATGCATGCAAGTGAAAGTATGACAAGTTGAAAGTATTAAAACTTAATGCTAATTTTGTTTGTTGCTTATAGTGTTAATCGTTTTACATAATGATGTTTTGGAACTTAGGTTAATGTTAAAAGTAATATCACGTAATAGAAATTTATGCACTTTATAGATTGTGGTTCTGAATAACGTCGGTGCAATTTTTTCGAAAACGAAGAAATCGATTTTGTAATTCCTTCATTTCCTTTAGAAATTATCAAGTTTTCTACCGGGTCGTCCTAAAGTTTATAACAAGTAAATGTGATAAATTCGTAAATTATGTCATTGGTTTTAACATCATCGTGTTTTAAGGTTCCTTTGGTAATACACCAAAATAAAATCCATTGTATTTATGGTGTATAAACATTTCTCATTTAAATTGTTACGTAGCAATTGTTAGAAATACTTGAATAACAATCAAAAGTGTCATTACGTGTTATTATTGGGTGCTTTACATTATCCTAGTAATTTTTGGTTGCCAACGAAGTTTCACTTTCTAACAGTTATTCTGTGACAGCTACTAATATTCTACATTAGTTCAATTTAATGATAAATCAGTTGGTAACCGTAATAATCACTTAGTCATTTGTAGCCTGTCATTTTGACAATTTCGATCGTAATAAACGATTTAAAACACCCAATGAGTGATTTTCGTCAATTAGTACGAATGGCGCCGATTGCACTTTACCATGTCCACGTCAAAAACCCATTTAAACTCTGCACTCGAGACGGATTAAGTCCCCGTGTTAATTGACCCGTTTTATTATTGTAAGTTAAACACTGAACGCAATTCTAATGGCTTGTATGTATGTGTTTGTTTTCGCTGGATGTGCTCCGATGTTTGTCGAGAGTTGAATGTTAATTTCGGTCTCCCTCGATGTTGTAATTGAGTTTTTGCGCCTAACGGGGAAGGTTAGTTGATCGATGGGGAAAAATTTCGATGAATATGTACGCGGTGATTAAACCTTTCCTCTTAGTGGTTTGGAGCTAATGCGAATGATTAATTGATTCATCGATGGTTATACTGACTTCATCTATTTTTTCCATCCATGTGAGCTCAGTTTGTAACTGTGCCATTTTTTCAGTTTCTTGCTGTTTAGTAACTATTGCATAAATTTCGCCCCCTAAGCTGTAACAGTCTTAAGTCATTTTTACCTCTATTTTCCACCCCATCAGGAAATGAGCCTCATAGTTATAGTATTTTCCTCAATTATCTTGAAGCCTAAGCCGACAAGTTTAAAGTTTCTAGCTATTCAGACAGCCTTAAACAAATGTCATCCCCTTTTCTACCTATTCGAGGCCGGGGCTGTAGGTTTTGTGTTAAAGGTACAAGTTATGCTAAAGTTTCAAAATTCCAGGTAATCAAGGATTCAGTCATTATTTGCATACTGACAACCTCTTGCTATCCCATGGAAATTATCTGCGGTGCATTAATTAATCTTTCTGGATCAGCGCATCAATGTAACATGTATGTGTTTTGCACATGTACAAATAGAAAATTTTGTGTACACAGTTTGTTCGTTACGAATACAAAGCATCGATTAACATTACTATGCGTCCTGACCGGATGAGTTCTCCCATTATTGGTTGGGGAAATTTTTGGATTTAATTAAATCTGTTCGATTCGTAGGGGAAAGTAATTCGGTATTTTAATCTGGTTAGTTTGAAACGACTATTTCATTGTGCTTTTAATGAATTCAATCGAAATTGGTAGTTAGTGCTTTTGAGTATCTCTCGTCGTCCGTTTATTTCGTCTATGTTCTGCTTTTATGGCCTTCCTTAAATAGAAAATAAACGTTTTATTGTCGCTAAAAGAGAAGTTTTGCGAAGCCAAAAAGTATCGATCCGTCAGAATTTCAAAAGGATTGCGAAATCAAATTGTAATAGAAAACGGAAAAGGAATAGAAAACGAAGAGAAGTAGAGTTAATTCGTTAATAGTATATAGAGGTAGTTGTAGAAAATGTGATTTGAGCTGTTTTGCGAAATTTAGAAGGTGGCTGATAAAAGTTGGAACGAGTTGGAAAAGTTTAGAGCAAAGTGATAATCGATTTTAAAAGCATTTTGGACCCTGAGTACTCTAATTTTGAGATCATGTGCCAAAAATAAGAGAAAAATGCGAAAGTAATATCTTTTTTCAAATTTGAGCATGTTCCGGTCAGAAAATGGTTATTTTAACACCGGTATTGGAAAGTATGGGCAAAAATGCACCAAAAACTGTTACTTATAAGGTAGCCAAATACGACCTTTATAACCTAAGAAAATCATTGAAAGTCAAATATTTTCCTAGCTCCAATTTGGATTGGAAAAATCTGGAAAAAACGACATTGTTTTTCTACTGAGAAACTTACGGTAATGAATTATTTAATAAACATTTGAAAAACAGCATTAGAAAGTAAACATTTCAATTATTTAATGTTTTATGATATTTAGAGTTTGAGTTGCTCATTGCAATAGAGAATTTTCGTGTAGTTAAATTTTACAGCAAACTATTAGTGCAACGTTTTTTTAAATATCCTGTAGAAGATTAAAACTCGAATGCTAGTCAATAATCCGGAATAGTTTATTTGTTATAAACAAAAAACACTCAAAAAAGTGACTGTTTTTGGTTGTTTGCTTATCACGGATAGTATTGAAGGAATCGAGTTACTGTCAAAGGACATTTGTAGAGTACTGAAAACCCTTTGAGCTGATGTTTTATGTACTCTGATTGGACCATTTTTAGCGGAGAAAAGCCGAAAAACTGTAAACAATGACTTCATTTTGTAGAAATTCATAACATTTTCAATTATTAATGTTAAGAGATGATATTGTGGAAAATGATAGTTTGGTATATATAGTTTAATCAGGAGCAAGATCAAATTTATCGCATAAGTAGTTTTTGCATAATTGCAATATAAACAAATTCGGTCATTACCTTGCAGAATGAATTTTATTAACTGTAATTAACGTATTTTAATTCTCTAAACGGATTCTAAAAGTATAAAATTAATCTAAATATGTTAAAAATGCTTACAAACAGCGCGAAACACGGGAAAGCCAAGTGGTGCTTTGTAGCGTGGGAACGGAGCATTGGAGGAGAAGAGTTAAACATTTTGATTAAAAATAAAATAATTCTTACATGGCTACATGTATAATACATGTAGTCTCTTTTCCTTAAATGCTTCGTTCCCCCACTACTACTGCTCCGCTTGGCTTTCGCGTGTTTCGCATTGTTTATAAGCATTTTTGACATATTTAGAATATTTTATCAAAAATGTAAGATTAGTGAATTGTAACTCATGATTCATACTTTCAGAATCCGTTTAGGAAATTAAAATACGTTAATTATAGTTAATGGAATTCTTTTTTTAAGATATTGACCGAATTTTTGTATATTGCAATTATACAAAAAATATTTATGCGATAAATTTCATCGTGCTGCTGATTAGAAGTATATATACTAAATTATCGTTTCCCACAAAATCCTCTATTAATAATAATAATTGTCAAAGTTATGAATTTTTTTAAATTGAGTAATTTTTTATAGTTTTCCGGCTGTTCTCGACTAAAAATGGTCCAATAACAGTTTACAAAACGCCATTTTGAAGGTTTTTCAATCCTCTACAATTATCCTATTGACAGTAACGCGATTCATTCGATACTTTCAATGATATAAGCAAACAACCAAAAACAGTCACTTTTTTGAGTGTTTTGTTTATAACAAGTAAACTATTTCGAATTTTTGGTTAGAATTTTTGTTTTAATCATTCACGGGTAATTTAAAAAATAGTTGCACTAATGGTTTGCTATACAATTTGATTACAAAAACACGCTTTTATATTCTCTACACGCCGATGGGGCACTTGGTGCGTTTGTCATACGAAGTGAGTGTATTTCATACATTTCACGTTATAAACGATATTTCATTGGATGGTTTTCATATTGGACGAAAGTGTAATATTTCACATTACAAGAAAATCGAAATGGGTCGTCTTTTTAAACGCCACTTCACTGATAAGAAACTCGTCGAGGTCTCGAGCTTTTTTTGCACGTCAACAAATCCAACGTTGTTTTTTTTTAATTTGTCAGAAAGTTCGTCGTCTACAACTTCTCTGCCGACTTTTTTCTCTACTCCCCTCCCCCCTCTCTACCCGCGTTCATTCCGTTTCTCCTTTTCTCGACCGTTGGAGCGAGAGGGACGGAAAAGGCTCGGCGAACCGAAAGTGAAACAACAAAAAACCTCTCGGGCGAAAAAATGTGGCTTCCGCGCCGCGGTTCCGCGCAGCCCACGGCGCGTCTTCTCCTGGGGCCGCCGGTTTTCGCTCCTCTTCTCTCTCTTCTTTCGGCAAAAGAAGACGGGGGCGCGTCGTTCGCTTCGGCTCTGTACTCTTCGTGAGCGTGCGGATGTGTTAACGCCGTGTGCGGAGGAGAGAGACTCTCACTCACGTGTTGCGTTTCGGTGGTGTTCGACATGTTATCAGAAGGACTCGAAGGACTCCTTGGGGAAGGCGTCGTGGACAGCCGGTGCTGAACTTCGGAGGGAGGAGGTGAGTCGTTTCGTGAAGTTTTGTTGAAAAAGTTATCGATTTCGACGTGCGTATGTGGGGGGGGAGAGGAGGAGTTTGCGAGTTTGTACCAGTCGGGTCAAAATTTTCCCCTTACGCGAATAAGATCGACTCCTCTTAAACGGCCACTGGAAAAATTGCTGCTGGCAGTTGTCAATTAGTCGAAACGTTTTTGACCCCGGTTCGTTTTTCATTTTGGTAATGTGGGGGGTTACCAAATCGAACTGTCGTTAAAATTTTTAATTCAGTAGATTTTGTGACCATCCACAGGATGACGGACCTTTTCTTCCAGTAAATCAGATTGGATTTTTTTACTTTTCGTAAAATTAGATAACATTATGGATAAAAAGGAAGTTTTTTGGCAGAAAACCTGAAATTTTGAGATATCATTGTTTAAACGTTGATAATCGTTATGGAAGATTCGGCTAGATTTCCTACGGTCGGTCACTTATATATTGTATGAAAATATTAAATTAATTCATTTCGAATTTACTGCAATATGTATTAAATTATTAAAGTATTACGTTTGATAATGTTTGCAGCTACCTCCTGAATTATGAACTTCTTATTTAAAATCACATTAGAATTATGTCACTGGGAAATTTTACATAGGTTTCAAATCTATAAGGACAACTGACGAATCTAAATTTAGTATTGCGCCCCCTGTAACATTTTGTAATGGAAGTTAACGTCCATTTTTCTGTGGACGATCTCGTGTATAAAATTCGAAAATAATTCCCCATTTGCTTATTTAAATGAATACATTTACTGTATTGTAAACCCCAGAGAATTCTCTGGAAAATATGATACATTTGGACTCGCCTGTGAGATTTTTCTCTCAAAAACACCAAATTTTTGGTTTTTTATTTTTTGGTAGTTATTCCCCATCAAAATTGCTGAGGTTTTATGGGATAATAGAATGATTAACAATATTTGTTATTTATTGCATATATTTTTATAAAGAACAAAATACTTTCGAAGTAAAATAAAACTTGTGGTGAACGTTTTGGTTACGGTGTGATAACGACTTTATTATGATATATATGATTGAAAAGGATTAATATCAAATTTAATACGTGCCTATTTAATACCTGTAAATTATATTTGAAATACTTTTTTTCTCTAATATCGCCCTATAATGCACTTTACTCTCGAGAATGTTAATTTTTTCTTAATTTTCTCTAAAACGGCTTTAGTGATTTATTTCATAATTATAAGATTTTACACCAAAGATCCATAACAGAAAATTTTAATTGGTACAACTGATTTTTCCTCTTATTATACAGGGTGTTTCTTAATAACTAGCTAATATTTAATAAGGTTACTCTTGGGTCCATTTTGAGAAAAAAAAACTTGATATGAACATATGTTCTAAGGGTCTTCATTTTTTATCTACAGGCTAGCTAAAATTTTAACAAAAATTTCTTATTTTTTATGGAAACTTTGGTATGACCTTAGATATTTTTGTGAAACGTAGTACGCATTTTGTAATGAAAGGTTTTTATTTTTAATCGTACCTTATTACATAGCTAAACTTCAAGCAAGTAGTGTTAGTAAGAACACTTCTTATTAACGGCCACGGAAATATTATTGAAAATTGATTGTAACGCTTATACGTGCTACCCACAAAATTATGGTTGAAGGAAAACTTCCTTTTCAAGTAAAGGTTTAATTTTAAAAAGTTAGCAAACTCATAAATTTGGTTTTGAAAAATACTAAGCGAAATTGTTTTCTGCGCAGACAATTCCACTGAAACCTTTCAGACTACTTACCCAAAAAATATTATTAAATGAAAGTTCATTGCCTAAGAAACGTTTGTAACATGAGAAATTCCAGATTGAGAAAGCTGGTCCTGAAAAAAATAAAGCGTAAATTTTGCTTGGCAAACAATTCCGTTGAAACCTTTCAAACTTCTTTTGTTCTCAACAATATTTTCTTTCAGAAGCCCCAATTAATTTAATATTTTACTTGTTTTACTTTTATACTATCGTAATCGGTTGTTTTAAGTGAGTTAGAAGAAAGTAAACCCGCCTCCCTCAAATCATTCGTTTTCTTTTTATGAAATTCGATCATAATTCTTCTATTACACGAAGACTTTTTCCAGGTCAATCTCGTACTTAAAGAATCGATTATGCAAATATATTACCGTTCAACTCCTTAATCGATAAAATATTGCGGTTGACTCTAAAAGAAGTTTCAATATTGGAAGGACTTGCGTGTAAATAAAGCAATACTTTGTAAATCTTTAAGGAAAAACGCACCAGTGTGGTATTTGCTATTGGGTAAACAACGAAATATCTTGAATCTTTTTAAGTAACTATATTTTTCGGAACGTATTTTATTACACCGGCAACGCTGTGTATCTGTACACTTTTTGTGATTCACTTGTTTTTGCTCCTGAATATTCTTCGCAAACAATTTTTTGCTCGAAAAAACTTTCCGGCAGTCTTTTTTACTCCTCGTTAGAAGTCGATGTATATAGCAAAAAAAGTATTTTGTAGCGTTAAAGCGAAATATTATCAGTAAATACGAGCATTAACAGAATTTTAAATCAAGCGTTTATGAATAAAATTTGTCCAGCTGTGTTTTCAAATTTCGATGGTTGGTTGCTAAATTTTTTAAAACAGTGATCGAAACAACTTCAAAATAAAATGAACTTAGAAAATACCCATAAATACGGAAAAAATATTTCTTTTTTCGCACAGTAATAAATTGGTTAAAGCCATATTTTCTTATTATTTTCTACTTTACATGTAGATACACAAATATATTTCCACATTGCTTGTTACATGGGAATTACATAAATTCGAGTAATAGATTTTTAAATGAGAAAAATAACCATTCCTGTTCTTTTCCAAAAAAATGTACGTATTTACATAGATCAAAATAAAAGCTTTTTAGTACCATTTCTGTTCCATAAAAATGAATTTAAGAGTGAGGTCGACTGTACTTTATAACGTTCAAAGGCAAGTTATGCAAGATGAATAAATTTGAACAGCAATTTATCCTGAAAATTAACAGTTTGTTAAATAAATCATTACTGCTTTTAAATATAAACGAGGAATGTTTTAGGGGGATTTTTCGGTTTTACTGGTATTTACTTTGATGCAAGAAATAAAATTTCAATAGTCATCTTTTATTCACTGCTACACATAACTTAATTTACGAAATAATTTTTTTAATGCAATATACAGTAGATCAAAAAATATTTACACGCTTTCCTTACCTTGTTGGAAAATAATTTAAAAATTGTAGATCCGATGTAATTCCATATAATGGATTTAAATCATCTTTTAATAAGTTTATTGAACGTCAGTTGACATAAAGAGACATAATTTAAGATTTTTTGAATAGTTTCCGCCCTTAAAAGTCACCCCCTAGAATAGTTATAATTAAAGAAAGTATCTTCAAAATGTTCTTCAGCAACTTAGAATGAATAATATCTCCGATTTGCACAAAAATTTGGATTTAGGTTCTACTCACCCTCTATTTCGACGTTAACCCTGTATGGAGGGTTGTTTTTTATTTATTTGAGGTTGAAACTACCCCTATTTGAAAATAAATTTAGAATTGTAGATTCGAGCCTGCAATCTAAAGCAGTAAATATCAGTTGTTATTCTGAGGGTTAAATTATTATGAATTGAACATTTTTAACCCCTGAAAATCACCCATATGTTAGTAATCATTAAAAATTAATGTTGAAAAATGTTATTCAGCAACTTGGAATGAATTAAATGATATGGTGATAATATATTAAAATTTTTCTACTGTTTTAATTTTCTATCGTTTAATTATAGGTTTCTCATGTTAAACCGCCTAAAAAACGTGTTTTTTCTTTTATTGAAAAATTGACACTATCACTCGCGAATAAATCGAAAAGTATCGATTTCCAGAAAAAGTTTATAGATCCAAAGTTGTTTAAAATTAGTCAATTTATTTATTCCCGGACTTTTTTCAATGTATCATTTTTCACCCTCGTTAAGGGGTGGCCTCCACCCTCAGGAAAAAAGCAACTCCAAGTAATTCCAAGCAAGTGGAGCCTAAACCCAAAGTTCTATGAAAATCGGTGCGGCTTGGCAAAATTATAAGGAAAAATGGTCATTAATTGGATTAAAATACTTTTATGTAGATTAGTTGTCACATTTTCTTGGTCATGAATTCTTTTGGAAAAGTAATGAAAAGAAGCTGGTAGCATTCATTGTAGTTTTAGAGATGGTTATCATTTTAGTTTATTAGTATACAAAACCATCTCTATTAGGTTCGTTATTAACTAAAATTCATTATCTCAAACTGTATTTACATACTAACTGCAAAATTATCTACACATAGTTCACAGTAATGAACCATTGTATTTTATCTCAAAATGTGTACATTATACTCTAATGCATTTATTTCTGTTGGAAACGTTACTACATAAATACAGTGTAACAAAACGTTTGGCGATATTGTTCGGGCAAATTTTATTTTACGTCTCGTACATATTTCATGCAGTTTTCAATTCCGAAGTCATTCGCGGGCCGAGGCGGTAACTTTGGAATACGTCCCGTCGCCTCTCGAAAATTTTTCACATCTCCCGGATAACGATTACGTAATATCAAAAGCAATATTTCCCATAAACTTTACCCTAGCATACGCTCTATGTATATCTGGTCCTAGATCAGCCGAAATTTACGACGAAAATATCGCCTATAAATTATTGTGCGACGGGATCTTACGACCGACAGCGAAAAACAATGTAACGGAAAAAGGAGAGACTCCCCCAGGGCGGCTTGATGGACGAACGAAATTACACATTGTCGAAACGTCCGGTGTGAAAATATTGGCGTGCTTGAAATGACGTTTCGTATTGAAACGGCGATTGTAATCGAATGTGTGTATGTGGCTTTACTGAAATCTCATGGAAATCGCTTACGAGATGTTTGATTCGGGAGTTTGTTAGTAAGGGTGAGAAATGTGAGCGAGGCACGACAACGCGTATTTCACGCCATTCCTTCATTTTTAATAACGTACTGTACATTTGATAATACTAACCATTGCGTAACTTGTACAGTAATGCATTGTTTCTTTGGACTTTGGTTGTTCAAAGAGGGACGTCTTTTGGCATATAATTGAGATGCGTACCCCTACACACCACCCCCAGAATTCTTATATGAAAATGGAATTTTAGTTGATGGAATTTAGTTAATGAAAACAATGTAACTCCAGTATGTTAAACGAGGTAAAGTGCATCAAATAATCATTATAGCTCAGTGAAAGAAATCAAAACCCCCATTAGATGATAAAAGTGACACATGTTTAGTTGAATGAAGTGAACTAAATGATTAATCCACCTCTTGCAATAAAGCAGGTCGCGAGCAGCAAGCATTTACAGTTTCCTTCTAAAAGTCCCCATGTATTTGTTAAATATACTAAGAATATGCTATTACTACCTTCTGCCTTACTTGCTCACTATAAGGCCATACTTGGTCTTACTGTCTTATTTTCGCAAATATACAGGGTGGGTCCTTTTTAAAAAAATTACCCTGTATAATTATTTATTGTAAATTAAGCACAAGGTTTGACGATTGCACAGACATTCTTTCATTAAAGAAGGGTTTTAGAAGGCTAAAAATAGCTTTAGAAACTTTTGGAACCTTAAAGTCCATTCTTTATGGCGAATTGAAACGTTTAATTCACTGAACTTTACGTTTACTTAACAACGTCCAATCAAAGTTATTTGAAGTACTTTAGGGTCACTTTTATGCATTTTTCTTGTTGTTTGGCACATTTTTCTGCACATCTCTGCTTCATTATTGTCCCCTCTTTAAGAGATTTTCTATCACTTCTCTTCATAGTAATTTATTGTCCAAAACAGTAAAACTACCAAATCAAATATCACATGTTCCGATTTGGTTTTGCTGTAATTATTTTTTCAAAGTTCGAAGTGACTCGTGCCATTTCTAATTCAAGAACTTATCGTTTATATATTCTGTGGAAAGGAGACCCTCTCTCCCGCTCTCTCGGTTAATCACCACTTTCGATTTTATCCCACGCGACCCTTCCCCCTTCGAAAAGTAGGGAAAAAAGAGCCGAAACGCGTATAGAAATGTACGTAATGAAAAGAACCTTTGCTCTCGTTATTCCTCTTTGATGGAACGATTTTACAAAAAGGAACGGCCGTAGGGGGTCTGTCTCTTTTCGGTGGTTATTGTTCCTGATTTTTTCCTCTCTCTCGTCGAATTCGATAAAGTGGATCGTGTAATTAAAAGAGATTACGGTATAATCGATCTATTTACATGTCCGCTCGGATGAATAACGTTAATTGTTTCGGGAGGTTGTTATTTCAGCTTCTTAAAGTGTTTATCGTGACTGAGATTATCTTTGAGATGCAGTCTCTTCCGGAAGTCGGCCTGACTAGATTTATTGTCGTTAAGAATGTTTTATCTTTGCTTGTTTATTTGGGAGTAATAAATCGTTAGTTTTATAAACGGTGGATATGAAATTAGGAAAATGGTCCAGGCAAGATTTTTCTTTCATGTCGAACCTCAATATTGCGTTACTAATGCTCGAACGTCAGTATTTTTGCTGAAAAATGCTTAAAATTACAAGCGATATTTTAAATGGATGAGACTAGAAACTATGCACATAAATACGCAATTGGTGATAAAAGTAAACAACGATTTTGATAAAAATTTGTAAATAATGTTATCTTGCCTCTTTTTTAAAAATTGTATGTTCTTTATGTCTGTTTTTTATTTTTAGGAGATACAAGCCACCCCTTCTGTCAAAATATGTAAAGTTAAGATTCCCTAGATTTCAATTTTGGGCAAAATGGCTCAGGAAAGACGGGTCCTTTCATTTAAATGCGAACGTAAAATGTTGATATCTCAATTAATTTCCCCCTAGAGAAATCAGGAAAAACCAAAATTTTCTCTAAAAAAAAGTTAAATTTTCTACTCGCATTTTTTACATATGTGCTTTAGTTTTTGAGTTATTTGGGAAAAAATAATTTTTTTCAAAACTTTCAAGTCTTTTCACAAGTGAATGCGAGTTTTTTTTTCTAATTTAGACATTATAAACCGGTCAAACCTCTGGAAAATGTTAGTACATTATAAGTGAATTACGCTTAATTTAAATTATTGCGGTTAACCGTTGGTTTCCTTGCTGATTTTTTTTCTCCGAAAGTATGAGTCAGCGATTTTATTTTTATCATAATTCCGGAAAGCTTTATGCTAACGACTTTTCCTAAAGCTCATTTTAAAGGTACTTGAAAGAAAGTTTGGCAAGTTTTTCTCCTAGAATTCGTCGTTTTCCTATTATTTAACATTAAAACGTTCGAATTCAGTTTTTGTCGAAGAAACATTCAACGATCCATAATAACTCACTTTGTATTGCATCTACAGTAATAAAAAGGCGATCGATTTGTTATGTTATAAGTTTCACGGTTGTTCCCAATCATTGATTTTAATAAAACGCAAAGTTTTCGAATTATTTGTGAAAAATCGCTCTATAACATTCGTTTTTTAGATGAAAAATTATCGTTTTCTTCACAAAAAAACTTCACAGGGTATTTTTTGTTCAGAATCCACCTTTCTGTCGATTTTTGGGGTTATTTTTAGGGTAGTAATTTTTGACACCATTTTAAACGCTTCTAGCCATTTCCGTTCATTTATGATTATCCTCCACATTTTGCTTCCATAAGAGTCCTCTCAAAATTAGTTTTATCTTTCCTCTGGAAAAATTTATTTTTGAAAAACATTTTCGACTTGTATGCGACTTCTGATCTTTCTGCTTCTTTTGCATCTCTGCTTATTCTAGATGCGAGGTAGCAGAATTTCTCTACTTATCCAACCTTCTACTGTGATGTGCGTAGCAGTTTTTGTAAAATCAAGTTTCAATTACATTTCGCTTATGTCAGTTTGGAAATCATAAATTTATTAATAATTTTGTGTCTATTTAACCGATTCCATTCAAATTTAGACAGCACTTATATAGAAATATCATCCTTCGTTTTCGTAAAAATCAACTGTCTAATTAAAGTACTTTGAGAGTTTTCGATGTGCGCTTAAAGTGGTCAAAATTCGTTATAGCCCAGTCGGGAATTACACTGCATATTTTTTAATTTACGGGCGGGTGGACTTAACTGCAGGTGGCCAAGTAACTGTTGATTCCGATTGGGTATGAAATTAGGTGGTGCTTAAGTTGAAGGAAGAAAGAGAGAAGGACGATAGAAAAACGATTGTGTCGTCATGACTAAAAAGGAAAACGTTTTGAACTTGAGCAAGACAGGGATGAAGTCAGTTAAATTAGTTATTCCTGGGACAAGTGACCAGGGTTACGTCATCCCACAGAGGCAAATTTCTTGTCAGTAAAATCACGTGAACCAATCCGTATTATTTATTTTTCCACCACGACCCATTGTGTCTTAAAGCAGGGCATTTTTCAAAATAGCCGAGAATAAGTCAGTTTCAGTGGGTTGCTGCATACCAAGGTTTTTGTTTCTGATCTGTGGATTTTCAGGTTATGTTCTTGTTAGATTTTTGTTCCTGACACTAAGTCACTGTAATGTTTCTCCTATGTTTATTTATACTCATGTTAACCGCATCTTCAACGTATTCTCCAGCCTTTAACCGTTACTCTTCCTCTCCGCTAGGATTACTAGCGGAAGACTCATCGTCGCAGTCTTAAGAATTTTATGAATGGGATTGTAGGTTACCGTGTTTGCGGCGAGTGGAAAGTGACGCAATTACTATGAAATTATTTTTTTGTTTACGTCGTGTAGGTGACGACATATGGCCGAGTCTCTCGTACGTCCTACTCGAGATACAAATATTTTTTAATAAACGGTTCGTGTCGTTCGGTCTGAATGTGAAGGTCTTGTAGACACGTTCTTAATGTTTCTAATTGGATTTTTTCTTTTTGGATTTTTGACCTGATTTCTTCGTCACTCGAGTTGAAATCGATTCGAAGTCGAGATTATGTCAAAAGATTCAATAAATTTAACTTTAACGAGTATAAAGCGGGTATTCTAAATTTGTTTGTGCATTATTTAATGTGTTTATTGAAATTGACGTTAAATACACTCGCAAAATAAAAGTATAATCGGCTTAGTTTAACTAGTTGAAAATTCATTAAAACAAATTTGTGTTACTAATGTCAGGGGTTTTTAATTCTGTCATTTGCTTTGTGATTTTTCTACTGCATATCGTTACAACCATTTTCCACTGTTTCAGTCGAAATTTGGCCCATTTCACTCCAAAAATTCCCATTAGGCGCAATTTTGTTGCCTACGATTGCCCTTTTGGTCAGATTCTTTTCTTGTTGCGTATGACAGAGTAATTTAGAGAATTCTAATAAATCTTACATTGTAGCTTTGAAATCGCAAAGAAAATCAACGTTACATAAATGAGTGAATAAATCAACATTTATTACGTCGCGGTTAGTTATAGGGTAATATTTTATTTAGATAAGGCGGTAATTTATGTCGTTTAATAGCGTCTAATTTGCGTCGATTAATAAATAATTCACTTTTCATACTTAATGAATTGCATTTTCGCGTTCTGCATGTTGAGACTTTACATAGGGCAGGTACTAAAAGTAGACGGTTAATGACTTTGTTTTAATTAAAATTCCGTAATGAAAATCTCTACGACCATCTCGTGGTTATGAACGTTGGTAATTCTCGTGGGAATCGCGCAAAAATTAACGATTTTTGAGGTAGTGACGATTTTTTAGTATACAACTTTAAAGGCTATGGGGTATTATAACATGACAGCGATAACTGTTACGATATTTTTCCTACTTAATTTTTGGCCGAGTTTTAGAGCTTCGAACTGGTTAAAAATTCATATAACTTTCATTCTTAGTGTATTTATTTTGGCTCTGTAGGGAACTGCGTTGTTAATTCAGAAAGTTTGAAACGGGCTTGGTCTACTGTAGCATCAAACATTAAATTGTAGTCTGTAAGTTTTGCAATCAAAAAAGTAAATTTTCCAGGAATGGGGAGTAAGGCAAGAAATTGCGTCCAATGGCGCATTCGCCATTTATTAAAATTCCTGTTGGTGCTTAGAGTTGGGGCCTATACCGCCTAATTGGTTAGCGGTAGGTGGAGTTTAGAGCTTAAACTGGTTCCTACTGAATTCGTTTTCATTGTAAAATCC
Source organism: Cryptocephalus primarius (assembly GCA_963576515.1). Classification (NCBI taxonomy): domain Eukaryota; kingdom Metazoa; phylum Arthropoda; class Insecta; order Coleoptera; family Chrysomelidae; genus Cryptocephalus; species Cryptocephalus primarius. The sequence continues at coordinate 15,838,124 of OY754938.1, read as the reverse complement.
CTGTTTTCGAAGTTGTAAGTGCAGAATAAGGCATCTTGTCTTCTGATCCTGCGTATCTTTATCCTTGTCCTATTTTCACGAAATATAGTACCGAAGTGTGTTTTTGCCTTGGGGGTGGTTTCTACTCCCTCCTGAGGGTGAAAATTTTTACGCTCAAAATAATTACAGAAATCGGTGGAGGAGTCAGTTTTAAGCAATAAATGTTTTGTGAAGTTTTTTTCGATAAATCAATAGTTTGCGAGTAATTTGCGATTGAAGATGTTGATTTTTTACTTAAAAAATGTATGTTTTGGGACAGTTTTTAGGAATAACACAAAAACCATTTGGTTTTAATGAAAAGGTCATAATGAACAAAAAGAGAGGTAAGAAAAATCAAATCGAATGGCGGTTTTTTTGTTTTTCTAACCCAAATTATGAATATTTTAAGTTTATAGTATGTTTGCAAAAGACATAATTCGAAGTATTGAACGTTAAATAACTCCAAAACCATTTTTATTAGAGAAACAACTACTCAGACCTTTTTTAAAGTACTTTAAGAAACCTTTAAAATAAATCTTTATGAAAGTTTTCAGCATCGAAATTAACGCAGATATAATGAAAATAAGATGATTTAAAAAAAAATAATAAAATGAAATAAGTACCTCTGGCGACAGAATTAAAGCTAAATTAATTTACAGGTGTCTTTATTTATGTTCTAGCAATATGGTTTGGATTTTTGGCTGCAATAAGAAAAAAATACAAGAATGATAAAATTTAGCTTTTTTTGCTTAACATTTTTTAAGGGTGTAAGGGTGGTTTTTAAGGGTTGAAAATTTGGTTTACTTAAATTTTCATGTTAGATAGTACGTGAAAATGTTTATACTAAGAGAAAAACAAAAAGCTGATCTAACGCACATATAATTTTTGAAGTGGTGAGTAAAATAAGCTTAATCCTAAATTTTGAAAAAGCTGTGTAGTTACAAAGAACTCGGGGGTATTACAATATTTTCAGCTTCAGTAGCTCAACTAATATAGTTTCCTACAAGTCGGGACCAGAAATAATGCAGCTATATGTATGGTGGTGACATGTCTAAAGGTGCATTAAGTTTGGAAAAAAGTACCCATGAATAAAATTACTCTTTTAATTTACATTTGTAATTCAGTAAGGCACGAAATAAGAAAACCAGTTTAAAAAGCATTGCGTAATTTGCTGCTCCTAAGTTACAGCCAAATGTTCCTAAGACACCATTAGTGCAAAACCCTGATGTAATTTCTATAGAACTACGCACCAAATTTATTATTATAATTCTTTCTCCGTGTGATTTTCGCCCCTAATTTAAATTTTCTTTAAAACAATCGCATATGAAGTGGTAATCTGAAGGCATGACAACGCAATCCTCCAGAAGTGATTGCGTTAATTTTACTTCGGCGTGACAATAGCTCATGTTCGATTTGAGGCTACAGATTTGAAAGCGCTCACACGTGTTTGCGCTGCGACACGTGTGACCGCCTCTGCGGTCGGCACAATCGCACGTTTCTCCGACATCCTCCGGGCCTGAAGCGACATCTGCTCCTTTTCTTCTTTCGATGTGTTTTTTCGCCCCGAGGAGAAAAAAACCGGTGTCATTATGTATTTTAACGCGTCGGGGACGTCGCCCGTATTAATCCAGATTTATCCCCGGCGGTCCGGCCCGGCTCTGAGCGATCGTAAGTACATCAGGAAACGTTAATTGGAGAAAATCCAGAGGAGTAGTGAAACGACCTTAACGAACCTTTGAAGTGAGAGATATTCAATTTTTTTTTGGTGAATATATCTTTCAGCGAAAGCTCGCAGCCCGGGAAAAAAATTAATCTCGCAGCTCCTTTCGAACGTTGCGTAATCCGTACGTACAAACGGCGCTTAATTAAATACAAACGTACCGAGGAACAGTTCTTTTCCTACGCTTCGATTACCAGTCCGGATTGGTGTTTATTAACGGTGCCAATTCTGTTATTTTCTAGTATTGATTGTTGCTTTGCACGTCTAATGATACCGGATTTAATCGAAGCAACTGTTATTCAACGCGAGAAAACGAGAAAATTGGAATGTGGCACGAACTGATGGAACCGACCGGCGTTGCACAATACGAGAAATGTATCAAGTGTATGAAAAAAATGTCAAGATAGTTAACAATGGTAGCAATAGTAAAACCGTTGAGATGACCCGTATTACAAAGCTCTAGTATCTATTTTCATTCTTTCTGAATTATTCTTCGCAGTGCATTCAACATCTCATCAGATTTTGGTATATTTCTGACTGTGAGATGAAATTACCATCACCGAAATTCACCTCAGTTTATTAACCTAAAATAAAACGTCTGAGCAAGCACGAGCCGCTTATGATCGTAAATTATACAGTGTTATAACCCCTAACGAAAATCATTTATCTACACCAAGTTTTGAACACTTCTAGTAACAAATTACAGGCGGATAAAAGAGTGCATGAGTATATCTGAAGCTGGACTGGGTCAACTACCTGTTGTTTTCGACCTGAATGTTTCAAAGTCTTATCCTTTCAAAAGCACCTTTTCTTAGAGGACCAAGAACAAAGGTGTTGCCTAAGTAGGTTTTCAGAGTCTTTCATTATGCATCAGGTTTTAAAAATCCAAGATGGCCGATATAATATGGTGGATATGCAACCCGAAAAAGACTGGAGTCATTTAAGGAAGGGGTTTTGCGGGCCGCTGAGTACGAATTTATCATTAGATTTTTATTGGTCAAGGTAGTAAATTCAATATGGCTGATTATAATCTAAAAAACCTAACGTAGTTGTTTCTGGGGATGCTGATTAAATATAGGCACTCGCCATCTTGAATCTAAAACTAAATTCGTAAATGACGACCCCATGGACCAGTATGTATGTAATTTGGAACGAAAATACTGATATTCTAATCGGCCATATTGCATTCGTCATCTTGACCATCGATTTGAGGGAAACCTTATAACTAACGACCCCAGAAATCGCATCGTACATCATTTCAGCTGAAAATATCCTATCAGCCATCTTGAATCGGCCATCTTGAATCTTGGAAATGGAAATATGATCAACCAGAAATAAAATTTTGGAGTATTTGTGTCAGTTTTGTGAAGTTAGTTTCACATTTCGATTCTAAACTTCAGTTTGAATTCAGAGTATCAAAATTTACTGAAAACGTACGTTTGTAAACTGCTGACTTTTTCAGAATTTCTCTCCAGAAGTTCCCTTTCGCGCCATTTTGAAAAACTTACAACTCTGCTCGTCGGCGGCCTAAGTAATGTTTGACAGTTTGAAGTGTCGGATCTGTCGAAATTTCTCGCGACCTCATTGGAAACGCGCAGCCATTAATGAGTTTACACAAAACTCGTAAACAATGACCATTTTAACGCGACAGTAAAATGTCGACATACATTACTCTTATGACGGACAAGAGCATCTGTATTAGTAGCCGCTTTCCTTGACACGTTATTACCGTAATTCAACCGACCGGTCCATATGAATTATTCAGACGGAAATTTCAAAGTTGTCTCCTTTCGTATTTTAAGGAAGAAATGAATTATGAGCGAGAACTTTAATCTTTCACGTTATGAGGTATACATGTGATGTAATAGGGAGACTTTGCGGGAGGCCCGTTAAATGTTTAAATGGTTCAGGCTTTACATTTCGAATTAAGTTAGGCGTAAAAGTGTGAAAAACAGACCTTAACCGTGTTTAATTTAACCATTAGGACTCACGAAAGATTCCTTATCCGATCTCTTACGTTCAGATCTCTGAGATACGTCTTTGTCCGAGTTCGCGATGATATCACAACCATTCTCCTACGATATCCCATATAACGTACGTACCTTTAAAATATAATACCTAAGGCTAGTTATGCTTCACCGAATTTCGATGCGGTTTGTTTCGAGAGATAAAAGGATATGTTATAATAAGAGATAATGCGAGAGAACGCTGAACAGTCTGAATAGTTTGTATGTGGGGTCTGTCATACGCTCGGAGATCGTAGAGATTGTCTACGGACACGTCGGCGTAATTTTGATATCGTACAAAAGGCCGTTCCAGGCAACATAAAGGGGGATTTCGATTTCGATTTTTCCCGTATCGGGGATATTCACGCTCGGCCATTGTGCGGGGATGGACCGATCCGGGCTCGAACATTGTACTAAAAGGATACGGCCTCGTTGGTTATTGGCCAAATGTGCGTCCCGTGGAAACGGCTGGAGGTGTAGTAGTCCTGGTGGTCGCGCCAGACACTCTAAACTGTCGTCATCCGGTGCAACTCGGTTGGAACAAATCCCAAAACATTCGGTGTCTGTTTCATGTTTGTTCAATGTTCCATAGGAAATTTCACAAACAAATGTCGTCATTGTGGGATGCAAGGATATTTAGGGGTATTTGACAGGGAGAATCCTGGGAAGCCTTCCTCGTTATTTTCCTTTTCTTCACTCTAAATTTTGGACTCTTTTGTCTGTTGTGATACCATCTTTTCATTGGGCCTGCCGATGCTTCGCGAAGAAAGAAATTAGGCGCCCAATCGCAACATGGGTTGTACCATCCCGACAAAGCTGATAAGTAGCCTTAACTTTTCTCACAGTTTACCGTCATTATTTTGTTTCCAGCTTACATACAGGGTATCCCCGAAAGATCTGTACAAAACTCTTCTTCGCTTCATCTTACCTTAGTACAAAAGTTGAAGATGCGGAGATACACAGCTTTTATTTTATTTTCAACTTTCTTGCATATTTAGTGAAAGACACGTCACATATTCACAAAAATTGGCATGTGGGGCTTTTTTAGGGTGACAAATTTAAATATGGCATCAGAATTTATGTATATATAATGGGCGCCACATACTGCGCAACGTTATTATTTAAACCGTCCTACGTTTTTTGCCGTTCACTGTACATTATTTTTGTATAAATGTTTATCTAATTATTGTATCTCCTGTACCCCCGTATCTATCAACTTTTGTACTAAGGTAAGATGGAGCGAACTGACCTGTTTTTACATGAGGAATTTATGATACAGTTTTGTACAGACCTTTCGGGGACACCCCGCATATTCCGAGAGTTCTGGTTTCGAATCCTGGTCGCAGTCGTAAACACCTTTTTCCTTATAAATAAATCGCAAATTTTTTTGCCAACGAAACCATTTTGAAGGGTATAAATATGACTGAAAATAATGAAGTGTCTCATTCTCCATTACTCTGCAAGATAATTTTTTATAAAGTATGAAATGTCATCAGGAGCAAAGTTTCTGCTATGGAACAAAGCTATTTTATAATATAATAGAGGATTATCTTTTAGAGCAAACCACAGAATAATATGATTATCGTGAAGTGTTAAGTAGGTAGCTTTAGCGTCTAAACCCGACTTAATCCCGTAGAGGCAAAGTCAAGGCGGAATGGATCGTACGCTGAAAACAAGTCCGATCTCAAATATTGTCTTCTCTCATTCCCGCCCTCGGAACGGTAATCCTCCCTTTCAGCCGCACTAGACGAAACCCATCCAGACAATTCCCCCTTACGTGGAAAGTAGAAAAATTCAGCTCTCATCCGGAGACCAAACGGCAGGAGAGTCGCCGCCACATCGCCCCCAATTAGAGGGTCGGTCAAGAGTGGATAACTTTCCCCTCCGCTCAGTGGTTAATCCTTGGAGCGTAAACACGCGCTTGCATACTTTCACATCCTCGCGTCGGGGATTATTGCTATTGTTTTTCCCCTTTTTTCCCCTCCCCCGTCTAGGGTAAGGGCGAGGGAAGTTGAGTAAGGTTATTTCGAGGATTCGGGGTAAAAAGGTCCCCTCGGTTCGGAACGAAAAAGTCGACGGATCGGATCCGTTCCCGGTTAAGGCCGGGACTCGTTTTCGGTAATTCCAGGCGAACCTCCTCTTCCGACCCGCGCTCGGAGTCCATTTAAATCCCGCACCGTTCGAGCGTAATTGCGACATAAATACCGAGCAGATGGTGCTTGGGCCGTAAACGGGAAAATCGGATTTGGCGCCCCCGTCAAAATTGATTTTAGAGGAGGTTCCTCCGCGTTTTCCGAACGGGAATCGGTTTTACTCTCTGTTTCATAATCAACTTTTACTATACGACATGAATGTTTAATGTGCCCCTCTCAACCCTCGCTCCCCTTGTATATATATTCTGATTGGATTTTTTCTCGCGCCGACGGTGAGAGGGGTTTTCAACTGCGACCTTTTGGTGAAAAATTACCTCGGAATACTGCTGATGTTTCATTAAAACCGCGATTCGTTTCGGCGGGGTAAAAAATTAAATCTGGGCGAAAGTCGCGTAAAACGTACTTTTTATAAGTAATTTCTTTTTTGGGAGGTATTAAGTGAAATTTTACGTCTGTTGAGTTCTGCCAAGAGTGAACATGGCGATGAGTAAGGACCTAGATAATGAAATGGATTTTAAAAATCAAAAAATCGACGTTCAACGCTAAATTCCAGTAAAGGTGGACAAAAATAGCGAATAAAAATAATAGTTATTACAAATTCAGCTTAGTTTCAATTTAGTTGAATCTTACATAGAAATCCTGGATCAAACTACATGATTATAGTATTTTCACTGCAGTAGGGAGCTACTCAGGGCTCAGTCCATGGATCTATGTTACCCCTATTTTATTAACGCCTTTTTTTCGTATCTAAGAAAACTGACTCTTTTTAAATATATCGCCATTACCTGTAACATCCTCCACGTAGTAGCTAGGAATCATATGGTATATCTCGTTACTTTTCTTTGGTCAAGACTTGGTGCAAATCCAAAAGACTATCTAAATATCGATAAATCCAAATTCATGTACTTCAAAAGCACCATCTTATTTGATACTTTCTCAATTTCCATTACTCTGTCTACTAAGTTCTACTAATAGTCTACAAGGTTTTACCATAGATCACGAACTTTTCAGTTTCATAGTTTTGTAGATTCTTAAGAATTCGGCCGAATGTGAAAATGCGAAAGAAACTCACAAAAGTGCAAACCAATCAAATAATTTATTATCACAGAAAACCAAAATCATATACAAAATTGAAACCTGTTAAATCGAGCGACAAAAATGACTCCTCAATAAATTCAAAATAGAAAAAGGTAGAGAACTTCGGTAAGTCTCCAGACCCGAGGACTCATCACCCGTTTCTAGGGAAATCACGAAGTCCTCGGGTATGGCGACTTACCGAAGATTCTAGAGGCCGGTAGAAGGCCTCGGAGAAGACAGCCTGGCGATTCTCCAGTCCCTGGAGTTTAGTGAGCTTCTCTGGAAGATGAGCCTGACGATTCTCTGAAGAGAAACTCTATAAAGGGTGGTTATTTAAATTTTTGTTTAGTCTACCTTTTCGAATTTGCCGAAAAATTGAAAATGGAGGTTGGACATTGGAAAATGGGGCAAAATATTTGGGTAAACATCTGAAAACGAAATGTAGAGATGAATGCGTTACTGCCTGGTCCACAGTAGAACAATGAGTTTAGATACGTTTTGTTTCCATTTTTATCCAGGTTTACGCCGACCACATCCCTTTCAGACGACGCTTTTGTTTACATTTGCTTTTTAAATTAAATTTACCTGAATTCAACGACCTCACTATGTTTGCTCGTACGTGCATTATTTAGTTTTGGGGTTTTGAAATTAGCATAATTCATTTCGCTTTCATGCTCTAAATTTTCGTTTAGAATGTTATTTTAACGCGTCGCAAATTTAATCAACGTTCACGGTTAATTTCAGTTTTTTTCCACGGAAATTTTTTCGAAATTAAATTATCTCGCAGTTGTCATATCGAGTTAGTGACTTGGTTATAGTTCGTTACGCGGATTACGTATTTAGCAGTTACAAGATGATACCAATCATGCTTAAAAATTGTAAATTGATGAAGGTGTTAAAGTCTTATCGCCTGTATTGTTTTCGAAGCGACATTTTCTTAAAAAAAATTGTAAACAGATTGATTAGATTACATCAGATACAGGATGTCAATTCCGAAATTTTGAATTGGCCATAATTCTGAAAATTATTTTTTTTGTAATATTTAAAAAGGTTTTAGAACAACAGGGGAAAACCAGTTCCTTCTTAGATCAAAAAGGATTAGTGGCCATTGACTATGGCTGCTCGACCGTTCCAAGTAGATAAATTCTTTTATGGTGCTCACTTACCCAAACTTGTCGCAAAAATTCTTAAGGGGAATTTTTTCCTTATTTTTCCCGTAATCAGGGTTGTCGATAAAACTATGAAAATGCCTTTTAAAGTTCAATTAGACCAACTTTTGAAAAATCGAACTTCCAAAATTTACCTGTTTCTCCGTTTAAAAGGTCGTAGCAGAAAGAGGGTTAGGTGCAGCCCCTCCGCGCATTAAATGTTGGAAAGAACAAACATTTTTCTCTAAGAATTCTGATTTTTGGTTGCTAACAACGTTTTTACCGGAGATACGGGTCTCAAAAGCAGACCGCGTCACCGATTTGAACTCATTTCAAATACTTAAGACGTAGTTTTTTAATTAGCCCTCGGGGAATTTTTTCCTTATTTTTCCCGTAATCAGGGGTGTCGATAAAACTATGAAAATGCCCTTTAAAGTTCAATTAGACCAACTTTTGAAAAATCGAACTTCCAAAATCCACCTATTTCTCAGTTTGAAACGTCGTAGCAGAAAGTGGGTTAGACGCAGCCACTCCGCGCATTATATGTTGGAAACAACAAAACTTTTTCTGTAAGATTTATGACTTTTGGGTTGCAAACAACGTTTTTACCGGAGATACGGGTCTCGAAATCAGACCGCGTCACCGATTTGAACTCATTTCAAATACTTAAGACGTAGTTTTTTAATTAGCCCTCGGGGAATTTTTTCCTTATTTTTTCCGTAATCAGAGGGATCGATAAAACTACGAAAATGCCCTTCAAAGTTCAATTTGACCAACTTTAAAAAAATCGAACTTCCAAAATCAACTTATTTCTCGTTTTGAAAGGCCATAGCAGAAAGAGGGCTTGGCGCAGCCTTCCCACGCACACTCCGTTGGAAAGAGCACAAAATTTTCTATGACTCCTGATATTTTCAGGCAATTCTGACTCCATCGAAAATTCGATGAAATTTCCATATATACCCCTGTCGATTTTTGCGAAAAAATGAACTTCCTTATAACGACCTGAAAATAAGTACGGAGGAAGTTTTGAACGTGCTGAATGCAAATCTGAAGTTAGTTTTTCTCCAGAATAATTAGTTTAGAAGTCGCAGCTGATAATCTGAGATAAAGTCCGAAATTCAGAAAGCAATTTTTTAATTAGGCTTCAGAGCATTTTTTGCTTATTTTTCTCGTAATCAGGAGCATCGATAAAACTACGAAAATGTCCTTCAAACTTCAATTAGACGAAGTTTTGAAAAACCCAACTTCCAAAATCCAAGTAATTCTCGATTTGAAACTCCATAGCAGAAAGGGGACTCGGCGCAGCCTTCCCGCGCAAACACCGCTGGAAAGAGCAAACATTTTTCTACAGGATGTGTGACTTTTGGGGTGCTAATAACGTTTTCACCGGAGATATGGGTCTCGAAAGCAGACCGCGTCGACGAATTGGACTCACTTCAAATACTTAGAAGGTAGTTTTTTAATTAGCCCTCGGGGAATTTTTTCCTTATTTTTCCCGTAATCAGGGGTGTCGATAAAACTATGAAAATGCCCTTTAAAGTTCAATTAGACCAACTTTTGAAAAATCGAACTTCCAAAATCCACCTATTTCTCAGTTTGAAACGTCGTAGCAGAAAGTGGGTTAGACGCAGCCACTCCGCGCATTATATGTTGGAAACAACAAACATTTTTCTCTAAGAATTATGATTTTTGGGTTGCTAACAACGTTTTTACCGGAGATACGGGTCTCGAAAGCAGACCGCGCCACCGATTTGAACTCATTTCAAATACTTAAGACGTAGTTTTTTAATTAGCCCTCGGGGAATTTTTTCCTTATTTTTCCCGTAATCAGGGGTGTCGATAAAACTATGAAAATGCCCTTTAAAGTTTAATTAGACCAACTTTTGAAAAATTGAACTTCCAAAATTTACCTGTTTCTCCGTTTAAAAGGTCGTAGCAGGAAGAGGGTTAGGCGCAGCCACTCCGCGCATTAAATTTTGGAAAGAACAAACATTTTTCTCTAAGAATTATGATTTTTGGGTTGCTAACAACTTTTTTACCGGAGATACGGGTCTCGAAAGCAGACCGCGCCACCGATTTGAACTCATTTCAAATACTTAAGACGTAGTTTTTTAATTAGCCCTCGGGGAATTTTTTCCTCATTTTTTTCGTAATCAGGGGTGTCGATAAAACTATGAAAATGCCCTTTAAAGTTCAATTAGACCAACTTTTGAAAAATCGAACTTCCAAAATCCACCTATTTCTCGGTTTGAAAAATCGTAGCAGAATGAGGGCTTGGCGCAGCTTCTCCGCGCATTAAGTGTTGGGAAGAGCAAACATTTTCCTATAAGAATTATGGTTTTTGGGGAACTAACAACGTTTTTACTGGAGATACGGGTCTCGAAAGCAGACCGCGTCACCGATTTGAACTCATTTCAAATACTTAAGACGTAGTTTTTTAATTAGCCCTCGGGGAATTTTTTCCTTATTTTTCCCGTAATCAGGGGTGTCGATGAAACTATGAAAATGCCATTTAAAGTTCAATTAGACCAACTTTTGAAAAATCGAACTTCCAAAATTTACCTGTTTCTCCGTTTAAAGGGTCGTAGCAAAAAGAGGGTTAGGCGCAGCCACTCCGCGCATTAAATGTTGGAAAGAACAAACATTTTTCTCTAAGAATTATGATTTTTGGGTTGCTAACAACGTTTTTACCGGAGATACGGGTCTCGAAAGCAGACCGCGCCACCGATTTGAACTCATTTCAAATACTTAAGACGTAGTTTTTTAATTAGCCCTCGGGGAATTTTTTCCTTATTTTTCCCGTAATCAGAGGTGTCGATAAAACTACGAAAATGCCCTTCAAAGTTCAATTTGACCAACTTTAAAAAAATCGAACTTCCAAAATCAACTTATTTCTCGTTTTGAAAGGCCATAGCAGAAAGAGGGCTTGGCGCAGCCTTCCCACGCACACTCCGTTGGAAAGAGCACAAAATTTTCTATGATTCCTGATATTTTCAGGCAATTCTGACTCCATCGAAAATTCGATGAAATTTCCATATATACCCCTGTCGATTTTTGCGAAAAAATGAACTTCCTTATAACGACCTGAAAATAAGTACGGAGGAAGTTTTGAACGTGCTGAATGCAAATCTGAAGTTAGTTTTTCTCCAGAATAATTAGTTTAGAAGTCGCAGCTGATAATCTGAGATAAAGTCCGAAATTCAGAAAGCAATTTTTTAATTAGGCTTCAGAGCATTTTTTGCTTATTTTTCTCGTAATCAGGAGCATCGATAAAACTACGAAAATGTCCTTCAAACTTCAATTAGACGAAGTTTTGAAAAACCCAACTTCCAAAATCCAAGTAATTCTCGATTTGAAACTCCATAGCAGAAAGGGGACTCGGCGCAGCCTTCCCGCGCAAACACCGCTGGAAAGAGCAAACATTTTTCTACAGGATGTGTGACTTTTGGGGTGCTAATAACGTTTTCACCGGAGATATGGGTCTCGAAAGCAGACCGCGTCGACGAATTGGACTCACTTCAAATACTTAGAAGGTAGTTTTTTAATTAGCCCTCGGGGAATTTTTTCCTTATTTTTCCCGTAATCAGGGGTGTCGATAAAACTATGAAAATGCCCTTTAAAGTTCAATTAGACCAACTTTTGAAAAATCGAACTTCCAAAATCCACCTATTTCTCAGTTTGAAACGTCGTAGCAGAAAGTGGGTTAGACGCAGCCACTCCGCGCATTATATGTTGGAAACAACAAACATTTTTCTCTAAGAATTATGATTTTTGGGTTGCTAACAACGTTTTTACCGGAGATACGGGTCTCGAAAGCAGACCGCGCCACCGATTTGAACTCATTTCAAATACTTAAGACGTAGTTTTTTAATTAGCCCTCGGGGAATTTTTTCCTCATTTTTTTCGTAATCAGGGGTGTCGATAAAACTATGAAAATGACCTTTAAAGTTCAATTAGACCAACTTTTGAAAAATCGAACTTCCAAATTTCACCTGTTTCTCCGTTTAAAAGGTCGTAGCAGAATGAGGGTTAGGCGCAGCCACTCCGCGCATTAAATGTTGGAAACAACAAAACTTTTTCTATAAGATTTATGACTTTTTGGGAGCTAACAACGTTTTTACCGGAGATACGGGTCTCGAAAGCAGACCGCGTCACCGATTTGAACTCATTTCAAATACTTAAGACGTAGTTTTTTAATTAGCCCTCGGGGAATTTTTTCCTTATTTTTCCCGTAATCAGGGGTGTCGATAAAACTATGAAAATGCCCTTTAAAGTTCAATTAGACCAACTTTTGAAAAATCGAACTTCCAAATTTCACCTGTTTCTCCGTTTAAAAGGTCGTAGCAGAATGAGGGTTAGGCGCAGCCACTCCGCGCATTAAATGTTGGAAACAACAAAACTTTTTCTATAAGATTTATGACTTTTTGGGAGCTAACAACGTTTTTACCGGAGATACGGGTCTCGAAAGCAGACCGCGTCACCGATTTGAACTCATTTCAAATACTTAAGACGTAGTTTTTTAATTAGCCCTCGGGGAATTTTTTCCTTATTTTTCTCGTAATCAGGGGTGTCGATAAAACTATGAAAATGCCCTTTAAAGTTCAATTAGACCAACTTTTGAAAAATCGAACTTCCAAAATCCACCTATTTCTCGGTTTGAAAAATCGTAGCAGAATGAGGGCTTGGCGCAGCTTCTCCGCGCATTAAGTGTTGGGAAGAGCAAACATTTTCCTATAAGAATTATGGTTTTTGGGGAACTAACAACGTTTTTACTGGAGATACGGGTCTCGAAAGCAGACCGCGTCACCGATTTGAACTCATTTCAAATACTTAAGACGTAGTTTTTTAATTAGCCCTCGGGGAATTTTTTCCTTATTTTTCCCGTAATCAGGGGTATCGATAAAACTATGAAAATGCCATTTAAAGTTCAATTAGACCAACTTTTGAAAAATCGAACTTCCAAAATTTACCTGTTTCTCCGTTTAAAGGGTCGTAGCAAAAAGAGGGTTAGGCGCAGCCACTCCGCGCATTAAATGTTGGAAAGAACAAACATTTTTCTCTAAGAATTATGATTTTTGGGTTGCTAACAACGTTTTTACCGGAGATACGGGTCTCGAAAGCAGACCGCGCCACCGATTTGAACTCATTTCAAATACTTAAGACGTAGTTTTTTAATTAGCCCTCGGGGAATTTTTTCCTTATTTTTCCCGTAATCAGAGGTGTCGATAAAACTATGAAAATGCCCTTTAAAGTTCAATTAGACCAACTTTTGAAAAATCGAACTTCCAAAATCCACCTATTTCTCAGTTTGAAACGTCGTAGCAGAAAGTGGGTTAGACGCAGCCACTCCGCGCATTATATGTTGGAAAGAACAAACATTTTTCTCTAAGAATTATGATTTTTGGGTTGCTAACAACGTTTTTACCGGAGATACGGGTCTCGAAAGCAGATCGCGCCACCGATTTGACCTCATTTCAAATACTTAAGACGTAGTATTTTAATTAGCCCTCGGAGAATTTTTTCCTTATTTTTCTCGTAATCAGGGATGTCGATAAAACTATGAAAATGCCCTTTAAAGTTCAATTAGACCAACTTTTGAAAAATCGAACTTCCAAAATCCACCTATTTCTCGGTTTGAAAAATCGTAGCAGAATGAGGGCTTGGCGCAGCCTCTCCGCGCATTAAATGTTGGAAAGAGCAAACATTTTCCTATAAGAATTATGATTTTTGGGGAACTAACAACGTTTTTACTGGAGATACGGGTCTCGAAAGCAGACCGCGTCACCGATTTGAACTCATTTCAAATACTTAAGACGTAGTTTTTTAATTAGCCCTCGGGGAATTTTTTCCTTATTTTTCCCGTAATCAGGGGTGTCGATGAAACTATGAAAATGCCATTTAAAGTTCAATTAGACCAACTTTTGAAAAATCGAACTTCCAAAATTTACCTGTTTCTCCGTTTAAAGGGTCGTAGCAAAAAGAGGGTTAGGCGCAGCCACTCCGCGCATTAAATGTTGGAAAGAACAAACATTTTTCTCTAAGAATTATGATTTTTGGGTTGCTAACAACGTTTTTACCGGAGATACGGGTCTCGAAAGCAGACCGCGCCACCGATTTGAACTCATTTCAAATACTTAAGACGTAGTTTTTTAATTAGCCCTCGGGGAATTTTTTCCTTATTTTTCCCGTAATCAGAGGTGTCGATAAAACTACGAAAATGCCCTTCAAAGTTCAATTTGACCAACTTTAAAAAAATCGAACTTCCAAAATCAACTTATTTCTCGTTTTGAAAGGCCATAGCAGAAAGAGGGCTTGGCGCAGCCTTCCCACGCACACTCCGTTGGAAAGAGCACAAAATTTTCTATGATTCCTGATATTTTCAGGCAATTCTGACTCCATCGAAAATTCGATGAAATTTCCATATATACCCCTGTCGATTTTTGCGAAAAAATGAACTTCCTTATAACGACCTGAAAATAAGTACGGAGGAAGTTTTGAACGTGCTGAATGCAAATCTGAAGTTAGTTTTTCTCCAGAATAATTAGTTTAGAAGTCGCAGCTGATAATCTGAGATAAAGTCCGAAATTCAGAAAGCAATTTTTTAATTAGGCTTCAGAGCATTTTTTGCTTATTTTTCTCGTAATCAGGAGCATCGATAAAACTACGAAAATGTCCTTCAAACTTCAATTAGACGAAGTTTTGAAAAACCCAACTTCCAAAATCCAAGTAATTCTCGATTTGAAACTCCATAGCAGAAAGGGGACTCGGCGCAGCCTTCCCGCGCAAACACCGCTGGAAAGAGCAAACATTTTTCTACAGGATGTGTGACTTTTGGGGTGCTAATAACGTTTTCACCGGAGATATGGGTCTCGAAAGCAGACCGCGTCGACGAATTGGACTCACTTCAAATACTTAGAAGGTAGTTTTTTAATTAGCCCTCGGGGAATTTTTTCCTTATTTTTCCCGTAATCAGGGGTGTCGATAAAACTATGAAAATGCCCTTTAAAGTTCAATTAGACCAACTTTTGAAAAATCGAACTTCCAAAATCCACCTATTTCTCAGTTTGAAACGTCGTAGCAGAAAGTGGGTTAGACGCAGCCACTCCGCGCATTATATGTTGGAAACAACAAACATTTTTCTCTAAGAATTATGATTTTTGGGTTGCTAACAACGTTTTTACCGGAGATACGGGTCTCGAAAGCAGACCGCGCCACCGATTTGAACTCATTTCAAATACTTAAGACGTAGTTTTTTAATTAGCCCTCGGGGAATTTTTTCCTCATTTTTTTCGTAATCAGGGGTGTCGATAAAACTATGAAAATGACCTTTAAAGTTCAATTAGACCAACTTTTGAAAAATCGAACTTCCAAATTTCACCTGTTTCTCCGTTTAAAAGGTCGTAGCAGAATGAGGGTTAGGCGCAGCCACTCCGCGCATTAAATGTTGGAAACAACAAAACTTTTTCTATAAGATTTATGACTTTTTGGGAGCTAACAACGTTTTTACCGGAGATACGGGTCTCGAAAGCAGACCGCGTCACCGATTTGAACTCATTTCAAATACTTAAGACGTAGTTTTTTAATTAGCCCTCGGGGAATTTTTTCCTTATTTTTCCCGTAATCAGGGGTGTCGATAAAACTATGAAAATGCCCTTTAAAGTTCAATTAGACCAACTTTTGAAAAATCGAACTTCCAAATTTCACCTGTTTCTCCGTTTAAAAGGTCGTAGCAGAATGAGGGTTAGGCGCAGCCACTCCGCGCATTAAATGTTGGAAACAACAAAACTTTTTCTATAAGATTTATGACTTTTTGGGAGCTAACAACGTTTTTACCGGAGATACGGGTCTCGAAAGCAGACCGCGTCACCGATTTGAACTCATTTCAAATACTTAAGACGTAGTTTTTTAATTAGCCCTCGGGGAATTTTTTCCTTATTTTTCTCGTAATCAGGGGTGTCGATAAAACTATGAAAATGCCCTTTAAAGTTCAATTAGACCAACTTTTGAAAAATCGAACTTCCAAAATCCACCTATTTCTCGGTTTGAAAAATCGTAGCAGAATGAGGGCTTGGCGCAGCTTCTCCGCGCATTAAGTGTTGGGAAGAGCAAACATTTTCCTATAAGAATTATGGTTTTTGGGGAACTAACAACGTTTTTACTGGAGATACGGGTCTCGAAAGCAGACCGCGTCACCGATTTGAACTCATTTCAAATACTTAAGACGTAGTTTTTTAATTAGCCCTCGGGGAATTTTTTCCTTATTTTTCCCGTAATCAGGGGTATCGATAAAACTATGAAAATGCCATTTAAAGTTCAATTAGACCAACTTTTGAAAAATCGAACTTCCAAAATTTACCTGTTTCTCCGTTTAAAGGGTCGTAGCAAAAAGAGGGTTAGGCGCAGCCACTCCGCGCATTAAATGTTGGAAAGAACAAACATTTTTCTCTAAGAATTATGATTTTTGGGTTGCTAACAACGTTTTTACCGGAGATACGGGTCTCGAAAGCAGACCGCGCCACCGATTTGAACTCATTTCAAATACTTAAGACGTAGTTTTTTAATTAGCCCTCGGGGAATTTTTTCCTTATTTTTCCCGTAATCAGAGGTGTCGATAAAACTATGAAAATGCCCTTTAAAGTTCAATTAGACCAACTTTTGAAAAATCGAACTTCCAAAATCCACCTATTTCTCAGTTTGAAACGTCGTAGCAGAAAGTGGGTTAGACGCAGCCACTCCGCGCATTATATGTTGGAAACAACAAACATTTTTCTCTAAGAATTATGATTTTTGGGTTGCTAACAACGTTTTTACCGGAGATACGGGTCTCGAAAGCAGACCGCGCCACCGATTTGAACTCATTTCAAATACTTAAGACGTAGTTTTTTAATTAGCCCTCGGGGAATTTTTTCCTCATTTTTTTCGTAATCAGGGGTGTCGATAAAACTATGAAAATGACCTTTAAAGTTCAATTAGACCAACTTTTGAAAAATCGAACTTCCAAATTTCACCTGTTTCTCCGTTTAAAAGGTCGTAGCAGAATGAGGGTTAGGCGCAGCCACTCCGCGCATTAAATGTTGGAAACAACAAAACTTATTCTATAAGATTTATGACTTTTTGGGAGCTAACAACGTTTTTACCGGAGATACGGGTCTCGAAAGCAGACCGCGTCACCGATTTGAACTCATTTCAAATACTTAAGACGTAGTTTTTTAATTAGCCCTCGGGGAATTTTTTCCTTATTTTTCCCGTAATCAGGGGTGTCGATAAAACTATGAAAATGCCCTTTAAAGTTCAATTAGACCAACTTTTGAAAAATCGAACTTCCAAAATCCACCTATTTCTCAGTTTGAAACGTCGTAGCAGAAAGTGGGTTAGACGCAGCCACTCCGCGCATTATATGTTGGAAACAACAAACATTTTTCTCTAAGAATTATGATTTTTGGGTTGCTAACAACGTTTTTACCGGAGATACGGGTCTCGAAAGCAGACCGCGCCACCGATTTGAACTCATTTCAAATACTTAAGACGTAGTTTTTTAATTAGCCCTCGGGGAATTTTTTCCTCATTTTTTTCGTAATCAGGGGTGTCGATAAAACTATGAAAATGACCTTTAAAGTTCAATTAGACCAACTTTTGAAAAATCGAACTTCCAAATTTCACCTGTTTCTCCGTTTAAAAGGTCGTAGCAGAATGAGGGTTAGGCGCAGCCACTCCGCGCATTAAATGTTGGAAACAACAAAACTTTTTCTATAAGATTTATGACTTTTTGGGAGCTAACAACGTTTTTACCGGAGATACGGGTCTCGAAAGCAGACCGCGTCACCGATTTGAACTCATTTCAAATACTTAAGACGTAGTTTTTTAATTAGCCCTCGGGGAATTTTTTCCTTATTTTTCCCGTAATCAGGGGTGTCGATAAAACTATGAAAATGCCCTTTAAAGTTCAATTAGACCAACTTTTGAAAAATCGAACTTCCAAATTTCACCTGTTTCTCCGTTTAAAAGGTCGTAGCAGAATGAGGGTTAGGCGCAGCCACTCCGCGCATTAAATGTTGGAAACAACAAAACTTTTTCTATAAGATTTATGACTTTTTGGGAGCTAACAACGTTTTTACCGGAGATACGGGTCTCGAAAGCAGACCGCGTCACCGATTTGAACTCATTTCAAATACTTAAGACGTAGTTTTTTAATTAGCCCTCGGGGAATTTTTTCCTTATTTTTCTCGTAATCAGGGGTGTCGATAAAACTATGAAAATGCCCTTTAAAGTTCAATTAGACCAACTTTTGAAAAATCGAACTTCCAAAATCCACCTATTTCTCGGTTTGAAAAATCGTAGCAGAATGAGGGCTTGGCGCAGCTTCTCCGCGCATTAAGTGTTGGGAAGAGCAAACATTTTCCTATAAGAATTATGGTTTTTGGGGAACTAACAACGTTTTTACTGGAGATACGGGTCTCGAAAGCAGACCGCGTCACCGATTTGAACTCATTTCAAATACTTAAGACGTAGTTTTTTAATTAGCCCTCGGGGAATTTTTTCCTTATTTTTCCCGTAATCAGGGGTATCGATAAAACTATGAAAATGCCATTTAAAGTTCAATTAGACCAACTTTTGAAAAATCGAACTTCCAAAATTTACCTGTTTCTCCGTTTAAAGGGTCGTAGCAAAAAGAGGGTTAGGCGCAGCCACTCCGCGCATTAAATGTTGGAAAGAACAAACATTTTTCTCTAAGAATTATGATTTTTGGGTTGCTAACAACGTTTTTACCGGAGATACGGGTCTCGAAAGCAGACCGCGCCACCGATTTGAACTCATTTCAAATACTTAAGACGTAGTTTTTTAATTAGCCCTCGGGGAATTTTTTCCTTATTTTTCCCGTAATCAGAGGTGTCGATAAAACTATGAAAATGCCCTTTAAAGTTCAATTAGACCAACTTTTGAAAAATCGAACTTCCAAAATCCACCTATTTCTCAGTTTGAAACGTCGTAGCAGAAAGTGGGTTAGACGCAGCCACTCCGCGCATTATATGTTGGAAAGAACAAACATTTTTCTCTAAGAATTATGATTTTTGGGTTGCTAACAACGTTTTTACCGGAGATACGGGTCTCGAAAGCAGATCGCGCCACCGATTTGACCTCATTTCAAATACTTAAGACGTAGTATTTTAATTAGCCCTCGGAGAATTTTTTCCTTATTTTTCTCGTAATCAGGGATGTCGATAAAACTATGAAAATGCCCTTTAAAGTTCAATTAGACCAACTTTTGAAAAATCGAACTTCCAAAATCCACCTATTTCTCGGTTTGAAAAATCGTAGCAGAATGAGGGCTTGGCGCAGCCTCTCCGCGCATTAAATGTTGGAAAGAGCAAACATTTTCCTATAAGAATTATGATTTTTGGGGAACTAACAACGTTTTTACTGGAGATACGGGTCTCGAAAGCAGACCGCGTCACCGATTTGAACTCATTTCAAATACTTAAGACGTAGTTTTTTAATTAGCCCTCGGGGAATTTTTTCCTTATTTTTCCCGTAATCAGGGGTGTCGATGAAACTATGAAAATGCCATTTAAAGTTCAATTAGACCAACTTTTGAAAAATCGAACTTCCAAAATTTACCTGTTTCTCCGTTTAAAGGGTCGTAGCAAAAAGAGGGTTAGGCGCAGCCACTCCGCGCATTAAATGTTGGAAAGAACAAACATTTTTCTCTAAGAATTATGATTTTTGGGTTGCTAACAACGTTTTTACCGGAGATACGGGTCTCGAAAGCAGACCGCGCCACCGATTTGAACTCATTTCAAATACTTAAGACGTAGTTTTTTAATTAGCCCTCGGGGAATTTTTTCCTTATTTTTCCCGTAATCAGAGGTGTCGATAAAACTACGAAAATGCCCTTCAAAGTTCAATTTGACCAACTTTAAAAAAATCGAACTTCCAAAATCAACTTATTTCTCGTTTTGAAAGGCCATAGCAGAAAGAGGGCTTGGCGCAGCCTTCCCACGCACACTCCGTTGGAAAGAGCACAAAATTTTCTATGATTCCTGATATTTTCAGGCAATTCTGACTCCATCGAAAATTCGATGAAATTTCCATATATACCCCTGTCGATTTTTGCGAAAAAATGAACTTCCTTATAACGACCTGAAAATAAGTACGGAGGAAGTTTTGAACGTGCTGAATGCAAATCTGAAGTTAGTTTTTCTCCAGAATAATTAGTTTAGAAGTCGCAGCTGATAATCTGAGATAAAGTCCGAAATTCAGAAAGCAATTTTTTAATTAGGCTTCAGAGCATTTTTTGCTTATTTTTCTCGTAATCAGGAGCATCGATAAAACTACGAAAATGTCCTTCAAACTTCAATTAGACGAAGTTTTGAAAAACCCAACTTCCAAAATCCAAGTAATTCTCGATTTGAAACTCCATAGCAGAAAGGGGACTCGGCGCAGCCTTCCCGCGCAAACACCGCTGGAAAGAGCAAACATTTTTCTACAGGATGTGTGACTTTTGGGGTGCTAATAACGTTTTCACCGGAGATATGGGTCTCGAAAGCAGACCGCGTCGACGAATTGGACTCACTTCAAATACTTAGAAGGTAGTTTTTTAATTAGCCCTCGGGGAATTTTTTCCTTATTTTTCCCGTAATCAGGGGTGTCGATAAAACTATGAAAATGCCCTTTAAAGTTCAATTAGACCAACTTTTGAAAAATCGAACTTCCAAAATCCACCTATTTCTCAGTTTGAAACGTCGTAGCAGAAAGTGGGTTAGACGCAGCCACTCCGCGCATTATATGTTGGAAACAACAAACATTTTTCTCTAAGAATTATGATTTTTGGGTTGCTAACAACGTTTTTACCGGAGATACGGGTCTCGAAAGCAGACCGCGCCACCGATTTGAACTCATTTCAAATACTTAAGACGTAGTTTTTTAATTAGCCCTCGGGGAATTTTTTCCTCATTTTTTTCGTAATCAGGGGTGTCGATAAAACTATGAAAATGACCTTTAAAGTTCAATTAGACCAACTTTTGAAAAATCGAACTTCCAAATTTCACCTGTTTCTCCGTTTAAAAGGTCGTAGCAGAATGAGGGTTAGGCGCAGCCACTCCGCGCATTAAATGTTGGAAACAACAAAACTTTTTCTATAAGATTTATGACTTTTTGGGAGCTAACAACGTTTTTACCGGAGATACGGGTCTCGAAAGCAGACCGCGTCACCGATTTGAACTCATTTCAAATACTTAAGACGTAGTTTTTTAATTAGCCCTCGGGGAATTTTTTCCTTATTTTTCCCGTAATCAGGGGTGTCGATAAAACTATGAAAATGCCCTTTAAAGTTCAATTAGACCAACTTTTGAAAAATCGAACTTCCAAATTTCACCTGTTTCTCCGTTTAAAAGGTCGTAGCAGAATGAGGGTTAGGCGCAGCCACTCCGCGCATTAAATGTTGGAAACAACAAAACTTTTTCTATAAGATTTATGACTTTTTGGGAGCTAACAACGTTTTTACCGGAGATACGGGTCTCGAAAGCAGACCGCGTCACCGATTTGAACTCATTTCAAATACTTAAGACGTAGTTTTTTAATTAGCCCTCGGGGAATTTTTTCCTTATTTTTCTCGTAATCAGGGGTGTCGATAAAACTATGAAAATGCCCTTTAAAGTTCAATTAGACCAACTTTTGAAAAATCGAACTTCCAAAATCCACCTATTTCTCGGTTTGAAAAATCGTAGCAGAATGAGGGCTTGGCGCAGCTTCTCCGCGCATTAAGTGTTGGGAAGAGCAAACATTTTCCTATAAGAATTATGGTTTTTGGGGAACTAACAACGTTTTTACTGGAGATACGGGTCTCGAAAGCAGACCGCGTCACCGATTTGAACTCATTTCAAATACTTAAGACGTAGTTTTTTAATTAGCCCTCGGGGAATTTTTTCCTTATTTTTCCCGTAATCAGGGGTATCGATAAAACTATGAAAATGCCATTTAAAGTTCAATTAGACCAACTTTTGAAAAATCGAACTTCCAAAATTTACCTGTTTCTCCGTTTAAAGGGTCGTAGCAAAAAGAGGGTTAGGCGCAGCCACTCCGCGCATTAAATGTTGGAAAGAACAAACATTTTTCTCTAAGAATTATGATTTTTGGGTTGCTAACAACGTTTTTACCGGAGATACGGGTCTCGAAAGCAGACCGCGCCACCGATTTGAACTCATTTCAAATACTTAAGACGTAGTTTTTTAATTAGCCCTCGGGGAATTTTTTCCTTATTTTTCCCGTAATCAGAGGTGTCGATAAAACTATGAAAATGCCCTTTAAAGTTCAATTAGACCAACTTTTGAAAAATCGAACTTCCAAAATCCACCTATTTCTCAGTTTGAAACGTCGTAGCAGAAAGTGGGTTAGACGCAGCCACTCCGCGCATTATATGTTGGAAACAACAAACATTTTTCTCTAAGAATTATGATTTTTGGGTTGCTAACAACGTTTTTACCGGAGATACGGGTCTCGAAAGCAGACCGCGCCACCGATTTGAACTCATTTCAAATACTTAAGACGTAGTTTTTTAATTAGCCCTCGGGGAATTTTTTCCTCATTTTTTTCGTAATCAGGGGTGTCGATAAAACTATGAAAATGACCTTTAAAGTTCAATTAGACCAACTTTTGAAAAATCGAACTTCCAAATTTCACCTGTTTCTCCGTTTAAAAGGTCGTAGCAGAATGAGGGTTAGGCGCAGCCACTCCGCGCATTAAATGTTGGAAACAACAAAACTTATTCTATAAGATTTATGACTTTTTGGGAGCTAACAACGTTTTTACCGGAGATACGGGTCTCGAAAGCAGACCGCGTCACCGATTTGAACTCATTTCAAATACTTAAGACGTAGTTTTTTAATTAGCCCTCGGGGAATTTTTTCCTTATTTTTCCCGTAATCAGGGGTGTCGATAAAACTATGAAAATGCCCTTTAAAGTTCAATTAGACCAACTTTTGAAAAATCGAACTTCCAAAATCCACCTATTTCTCAGTTTGAAACGTCGTAGCAGAAAGTGGGTTAGACGCAGCCACTCCGCGCATTATATGTTGGAAAGAACAAACATTTTTCTCTAAGAATTATGATTTTTGGGTTGCTAACAACGTTTTTACCGGAGATACGGGTCTCGAAAGCAGATCGCGCCACCGATTTGACCTCATTTCAAATACTTAAGACGTAGTATTTTAATTAGCCCTCGGAGAATTTTTTCCTTATTTTTCTCGTAATCAGGGATGTCGATAAAACTATGAAAATGCCCTTTAAAGTTCAATTAGACCAACTTTTGAAAAATCGAACTTCCAAAATCCACCTATTTCTCGGTTTGAAAAATCGTAGCAGAATGAGGGCTTGGCGCAGCCTCTCCGCGCATTAAATGTTGGAAAGAGCAAACATTTTCCTATAAGAATTATGATTTTTGGGGAACTAACAACGTTTTTACTGGAGATACGGGTCTCGAAAGCAGACCGCGTCACCGATTTGAACTCATTTCAAATACTTAAGACGTAGTTTTTTAATTAGCCCTCGGGGAATTTTTTCCTTATTTTTCCCGTAATCAGGGGTGTCGATGAAACTATGAAAATGCCATTTAAAGTTCAATTAGACCAACTTTTGAAAAATCGAACTTCCAAAATTTACCTGTTTCTCCGTTTAAAGGGTCGTAGCAAAAAGAGGGTTAGGCGCAGCCACTCCGCGCATTAAATGTTGGAAAGAACAAACATTTTTCTCTAAGAATTATGATTTTTGGGTTGCTAACAACGTTTTTACCGGAGATACGGGTCTCGAAAGCAGATCGCGCCACCGATTTGACCTCATTTCAAATACTTAAGACGTAGTATTTTAATTAGCCCTCGGAGAATTTTTTCCTCATTTTTTTCGTAATCAGGGGTGTCGATAAAACTATGAAAATGACCTTTAAAGTTCAATTAGACCAACTTTTGAAAAATCGAACTTCCAAATTTCACCTGTTTCTCCGTTTAAAAGGTCGTAGCAGAATGAGGGTTAGGCGCAGCCACTCCGCGCATTAAATGTTGGAAAGAACAAACATTTTTCTCTAAGAATTATGATTTTTGGGTTGCTAACAACGTTTTTACCGGAGATACGGGTCTCGAAAGCAGACCGCGCCACCGATTTGAACTCATTTCAAATACTTAAGACGTAGTTTTTTAATTAGCCCTCGGGGAATTTTTTCCTTATTTTTCCCGTAATCAGAGGTGTCGATAAAACTATGAAAATGCCCTTTAAAGTTCAATTAGACCAACTTTTGAAAAATCGAACTTCCAAAATCCACCTATTTCTCAGTTTGAAACGTCGTAGCAGAAAGTGGGTTAGACGCAGCCACTCCGCGCATTATATGTTGGAAAGAACAAACATTTTTCTCTAAGAATTATGATTTTTGGGTTGCTAACAACGTTTTTACCGGAGATACGGGTCTCGAAAGCAGATCGCGCCACCGATTTGACCTCATTTCAAATACTTAAGACGTAGTATTTTAATTAGCCCTCGGAGAATTTTTTCCTTATTTTTCTCGTAATCAGGGATGTCGATAAAACTATGAAAATGCCCTTTAAAGTTCAATTAGACCAACTTTTGAAAAATCGAACTTCCAAAATCCACCTATTTCTCGGTTTGAAAAATCGTAGCAGAATGAGGGCTTGGCGCAGCCTCTCCGCGCATTAAATGTTGGAAAGAGCAAACATTTTCCTATAAGAATTATGATTTTTGGGGAACTAACAACGTTTTTACTGGAGATACGGGTCTCGAAAGCAGACCGCGTCACCGATTTGAACTCATTTCAAATACTTAAGACGTAGTTTTTTAATTAGCCCTCGGGGAATTTTTTCCTTATTTTTCCCGTAATCAGGGGTGTCGATGAAACTATGAAAATGCCATTTAAAGTTCAATTAGACCAACTTTTGAAAAATCGAACTTCCAAAATTTACCTGTTTCTCCGTTTAAAGGGTCGTAGCAAAAAGAGGGTTAGGCGCAGCCACTCCGCGCATTAAATGTTGGAAAGAACAAACATTTTTCTCTAAGAATTATGATTTTTGGGTTGCTAACAACGTTTTTACCGGAGATACGGGTCTCGAAAGCAGACCGCGCCACCGATTTGAACTCATTTCAAATACTTAAGACGTAGTTTTTTAATTAGCCCTCGGGGAATTTTTTCCTCATTTTTTTCGTAATCAGGGGTGTCGATAAAACTATGAAAATGACCTTTAAAGTTCAATTAGACCAACTTTTGAAAAATCGAACTTCCAAATTTCACCTGTTTCTCCGTTTAAAAGGTCGTAGCAGAATGAGGGTTAGGCGCAGCCACTCCGCGCATTAAATGTTGGAAACAACAAAACTTATTCTATAAGATTTATGACTTTTTGGGAGCTAACAACGTTTTTACCGGAGATACGGGTCTCGAAAGCAGACCGCGTCACCGATTTGAACTCATTTCAAATACTTAAGACGTAGTTTTTTAATTAGCCCTCGGGGAATTTTTTCCTTATTTTTCCCGTAATCAGGGGTGTCGATAAAACTATGAAAATGCCCTTTAAAGTTCAATTAGACCAACTTTTGAAAAATCGAACTTCCAAATTTCACCTGTTTCTCCGTTTAAAAGGTCGTAGCAGAATGAGGGTTAGGCGCAGCCACTCCGCGCATTAAATGTTGGAAACAACAAAACTTTTTCTATAAGATTTATGACTTTTTGGGAGCTAACAACGTTTTTACCGGAGATACGGGTCTCGAAAGCAGACCGCGTCACCGATTTGAACTCATTTCAAATACTTAAGACGTAGTTTTTTAATTAGCCCTCGGGGAATTTTTTCCTTATTTTTCTCGTAATCAGGGGTGTCGATAAAACTATGAAAATGCCCTTTAAAGTTCAATTAGACCAACTTTTGAAAAATCGAACTTCCAAAATCCACCTATTTCTCGGTTTGAAAAATCGTAGCAGAATGAGGGCTTGGCGCAGCTTCTCCGCGCATTAAGTGTTGGGAAGAGCAAACATTTTCCTATAAGAATTATGGTTTTTGGGGAACTAACAACGTTTTTACTGGAGATACGGGTCTCGAAAGCAGACCGCGTCACCGATTTGAACTCATTTCAAATACTTAAGACGTAGTTTTTTAATTAGCCCTCGGGGAATTTTTTCCTTATTTTTCCCGTAATCAGGGGTGTCGATGAAACTATGAAAATGCCATTTAAAGTTCAATTAGACCAACTTTTGAAAAATCGAACTTCCAAAATTTACCTGTTTCTCCGTTTAAAGGGTCGTAGCAAAAAGAGGGTTAGGCGCAGCCACTCCGCGCATTAAATGTTGGAAAGAACAAACATTTTTCTCTAAGAATTATGATTTTTGGGTTGCTAACAACGTTTTTACCGGAGATACGGGTCTCGAAAGCAGATCGCGCCACCGATTTGACCTCATTTCAAATACTTAAGACGTAGTATTTTAATTAGCCCTCGGAGAATTTTTTCCTCATTTTTTTCGTAATCAGGGGTGTCGATAAAACTATGAAAATGACCTTTAAAGTTCAATTAGACCAACTTTTGAAAAATCGAACTTCCAAATTTCACCTGTTTCTCCGTTTAAAAGGTCGTAGCAGAATGAGGGTTAGGCGCAGCCACTCCGCGCATTAAATGTTGGAAAGAACAAACATTTTTCTCTAAGAATTATGATTTTTGGGTTGCTAACAACGTTTTTACCGGAGATACGGGTCTCGAAAGCAGATCGCGCCACCGATTTGACCTCATTTCAAATACTTAAGACGTAGTATTTTAATTAGCCCTCGGAGAATTTTTTCCTTATTTTTCTCGTAATCAGGGATGTCGATAAAACTATGAAAATGCCCTTTAAAGTTCAATTAGACCAACTTTTGAAAAATCGAACTTCCAAAATCCACCTATTTCTCGGTTTGAAAAATCGTAGCAGAATGAGGGCTTGGCGCAGCCTCTCCGCGCATTAAATGTTGGAAAGAGCAAACATTTTCCTATAAGAATTATGATTTTTGGGGAACTAACAACGTTTTTACTGGAGATACGGGTCTCGAAAGCAGACCGCGTCACCGATTTGAACTCATTTCAAATACTTAAGACGTAGTTTTTTAATTAGCCCTCGGGGAATTTTTTCCTTATTTTTCCCGTAATCAGGGGTGTCGATGAAACTATGAAAATGCCATTTAAAGTTCAATTAGACCAACTTTTGAAAAATCGAACTTCCAAAATTTACCTGTTTCTCCGTTTAAAGGGTCGTAGCAAAAAGAGGGTTAGGCGCAGCCACTCCGCGCATTAAATGTTGGAAAGAACAAACATTTTTCTCTAAGAATTATGATTTTTGGGTTGCTAACAACGTTTTTACCGGAGATACGGGTCTCGAAAGCAGACCGCGCCACCGATTTGAACTCATTTCAAATACTTAAGACGTAGTTTTTTAATTAGCCCTCGGGGAATTTTTTCCTCATTTTTTTCGTAATCAGGGGTGTCGATAAAACTATGAAAATGACCTTTAAAGTTCAATTAGACCAACTTTTGAAAAATCGAACTTCCAAATTTCACCTGTTTCTCCGTTTAAAAGGTCGTAGCAGAATGAGGGTTAGGCGCAGCCACTCCGCGCATTAAATGTTGGAAACAACAAAACTTATTCTATAAGATTTATGACTTTTTGGGAGCTAACAACGTTTTTACCGGAGATACGGGTCTCGAAAGCAGACCGCGTCACCGATTTGAACTCATTTCAAATACTTAAGACGTAGTTTTTTAATTAGCCCTCGGGGAATTTTTTCCTTATTTTTCCCGTAATCAGGGGTGTCGATAAAACTATGAAAATGCCCTTTAAAGTTCAATTAGACCAACTTTTGAAAAATCGAACTTCCAAATTTCACCTGTTTCTCCGTTTAAAAGGTCGTAGCAGAATGAGGGTTAGGCGCAGCCACTCCGCGCATTAAATGTTGGAAACAACAAAACTTTTTCTATAAGATTTATGACTTTTTGGGAGCTAACAACGTTTTTACCGGAGATACGGGTCTCGAAAGCAGACCGCGTCACCGATTTGAACTCATTTCAAATACTTAAGACGTAGTTTTTTAATTAGCCCTCGGGGAATTTTTTCCTTATTTTTCTCGTAATCAGGGGTGTCGATAAAACTATGAAAATGCCCTTTAAAGTTCAATTAGACCAACTTTTGAAAAATCGAACTTCCAAAATCCACCTATTTCTCGGTTTGAAAAATCGTAGCAGAATGAGGGCTTGGCGCAGCTTCTCCGCGCATTAAGTGTTGGGAAGAGCAAACATTTTCCTATAAGAATTATGGTTTTTGGGGAACTAACAACGTTTTTACTGGAGATACGGGTCTCGAAAGCAGACCGCGTCACCGATTTGAACTCATTTCAAATACTTAAGACGTAGTTTTTTAATTAGCCCTCGGGGAATTTTTTCCTTATTTTTCCCGTAATCAGGGGTGTCGATGAAACTATGAAAATGCCATTTAAAGTTCAATTAGACCAACTTTTGAAAAATCGAACTTCCAAAATTTACCTGTTTCTCCGTTTAAAGGGTCGTAGCAAAAAGAGGGTTAGGCGCAGCCACTCCGCGCATTAAATGTTGGAAAGAACAAACATTTTTCTCTAAGAATTATGATTTTTGGGTTGCTAACAACGTTTTTACCGGAGATACGGGTCTCGAAAGCAGATCGCGCCACCGATTTGACCTCATTTCAAATACTTAAGACGTAGTATTTTAATTAGCCCTCGGAGAATTTTTTCCTCATTTTTTTCGTAATCAGGGGTGTCGATAAAACTATGAAAATGACCTTTAAAGTTCAATTAGACCAACTTTTGAAAAATCGAACTTCCAAATTTCACCTGTTTCTCCGTTTAAAAGGTCGTAGCAGAATGAGGGTTAGGCGCAGCCACTCCGCGCATTAAATGTTGGAAAGAACAAACATTTTTCTCTAAGAATTATGATTTTTGGGTTGCTAACAACGTTTTTACCGGAGATACGGGTCTCGAAAGCAGACCGCGCCACCGATTTGAACTCATTTCAAATACTTAAGACGTAGTTTTTTAATTAGCCCTCGGGGAATTTTTTCCTTATTTTTCCCGTAATCAGAGGTGTCGATAAAACTATGAAAATGCCCTTTAAAGTTCAATTAGACCAACTTTTGAAAAATCGAACTTCCAAAATCCACCTATTTCTCAGTTTGAAACGTCGTAGCAGAAAGTGGGTTAGACGCAGCCACTCCGCGCATTATATGTTGGAAAGAACAAACATTTTTCTCTAAGAATTATGATTTTTGGGTTGCTAACAACGTTTTTACCGGAGATACGGGTCTCGAAAGCAGATCGCGCCACCGATTTGACCTCATTTCAAATACTTAAGACGTAGTATTTTAATTAGCCCTCGGAGAATTTTTTCCTTATTTTTCTCGTAATCAGGGATGTCGATAAAACTATGAAAATGCCCTTTAAAGTTCAATTAGACCAACTTTTGAAAAATCGAACTTCCAAAATCCACCTATTTCTCGGTTTGAAAAATCGTAGCAGAATGAGGGCTTGGCGCAGCCTCTCCGCGCATTAAATGTTGGAAAGAGCAAACATTTTCCTATAAGAATTATGATTTTTGGGGAACTAACAACGTTTTTACTGGAGATACGGGTCTCGAAAGCAGACCGCGTCACCGATTTGAACTCATTTCAAATACTTAAGACGTAGTTTTTTAATTAGCCCTCGGGGAATTTTTTCCTTATTTTTCCCGTAATCAGGGGTGTCGATGAAACTATGAAAATGCCATTTAAAGTTCAATTAGACCAACTTTTGAAAAATCGAACTTCCAAAATTTACCTGTTTCTCCGTTTAAAGGGTCGTAGCAAAAAGAGGGTTAGGCGCAGCCACTCCGCGCATTAAATGTTGGAAAGAACAAACATTTTTCTCTAAGAATTATGATTTTTGGGTTGCTAACAACGTTTTTACCGGAGATACGGGTCTCGAAAGCAGACCGCGCCACCGATTTGAACTCATTTCAAATACTTAAGACGTAGTTTTTTAATTAGCCCTCGGGGAATTTTTTCCTCATTTTTTTCGTAATCAGGGGTGTCGATAAAACTATGAAAATGACCTTTAAAGTTCAATTAGACCAACTTTTGAAAAATCGAACTTCCAAATTTCACCTGTTTCTCCGTTTAAAAGGTCGTAGCAGAATGAGGGTTAGGCGCAGCCACTCCGCGCATTAAATGTTGGAAACAACAAAACTTATTCTATAAGATTTATGACTTTTTGGGAGCTAACAACGTTTTTACCGGAGATACGGGTCTCGAAAGCAGACCGCGTCACCGATTTGAACTCATTTCAAATACTTAAGACGTAGTTTTTTAATTAGCCCTCGGGGAATTTTTTCCTTATTTTTCCCGTAATCAGGGGTGTCGATAAAACTATGAAAATGCCCTTTAAAGTTCAATTAGACCAACTTTTGAAAAATCGAACTTCCAAATTTCACCTGTTTCTCCGTTTAAAAGGTCGTAGCAGAATGAGGGTTAGGCGCAGCCACTCCGCGCATTAAATGTTGGAAACAACAAAACTTTTTCTATAAGATTTATGACTTTTTGGGAGCTAACAACGTTTTTACCGGAGATACGGGTCTCGAAAGCAGACCGCGTCACCGATTTGAACTCATTTCAAATACTTAAGACGTAGTTTTTTAATTAGCCCTCGGGGAATTTTTTCCTTATTTTTCTCGTAATCAGGGGTGTCGATAAAACTATGAAAATGCCCTTTAAAGTTCAATTAGACCAACTTTTGAAAAATCGAACTTCCAAAATCCACCTATTTCTCGGTTTGAAAAATCGTAGCAGAATGAGGGCTTGGCGCAGCTTCTCCGCGCATTAAGTGTTGGGAAGAGCAAACATTTTCCTATAAGAATTATGGTTTTTGGGGAACTAACAACGTTTTTACTGGAGATACGGGTCTCGAAAGCAGACCGCGTCACCGATTTGAACTCATTTCAAATACTTAAGACGTAGTTTTTTAATTAGCCCTCGGGGAATTTTTTCCTTATTTTTCCCGTAATCAGGGGTATCGATAAAACTATGAAAATGCCATTTAAAGTTCAATTAGACCAACTTTTGAAAAATCGAACTTCCAAAATTTACCTGTTTCTCCGTTTAAAGGGTCGTAGCAAAAAGAGGGTTAGGCGCAGCCACTCCGCGCATTAAATGTTGGAAAGAACAAACATTTTTCTCTAAGAATTATGATTTTTGGGTTGCTAACAACGTTTTTACCGGAGATACGGGTCTCGAAAGCAGACCGCGCCACCGATTTGAACTCATTTCAAATACTTAAGACGTAGTTTTTTAATTAGCCCTCGGGGAATTTTTTCCTTATTTTTCCCGTAATCAGAGGTGTCGATAAAACTATGAAAATGCCCTTTAAAGTTCAATTAGACCAACTTTTGAAAAATCGAACTTCCAAAATCCACCTATTTCTCAGTTTGAAACGTCGTAGCAGAAAGTGGGTTAGACGCAGCCACTCCGCGCATTATATGTTGGAAAGAACAAACATTTTTCTCTAAGAATTATGATTTTTGGGTTGCTAACAACGTTTTTACCGGAGATACGGGTCTCGAAAGCAGATCGCGCCACCGATTTGACCTCATTTCAAATACTTAAGACGTAGTATTTTAATTAGCCCTCGGAGAATTTTTTCCTTATTTTTCTCGTAATCAGGGATGTCGATAAAACTATGAAAATGCCCTTTAAAGTTCAATTAGACCAACTTTTGAAAAATCGAACTTCCAAAATCCACCTATTTCTCGGTTTGAAAAATCGTAGCAGAATGAGGGCTTGGCGCAGCCTCTCCGCGCATTAAATGTTGGAAAGAGCAAACATTTTCCTATAAGAATTATGATTTTTGGGGAACTAACAACGTTTTTACTGGAGATACGGGTCTCGAAAGCAGACCGCGTCACCGATTTGAACTCATTTCAAATACTTAAGACGTAGTTTTTTAATTAGCCCTCGGGGAATTTTTTCCTTATTTTTCTCGTAGTCAGGGGTGTCGATAAAACTATGAAAATGCCCTTTAAAGTTCAATTAGACCAACTTTTAAAAAATCGAACTTCCAAAATTTACCTGTTTCTCCGTTTAAAAGGTCGTAGCAGAAAGAGGGTTAGGCGCAGCCCCTCCGCGCATTAAATGTTGGAAAGAGCAAACATTTTCCTATAAGAATTATGATTTTTGGGTTGCTAACAACGTTTTTACTGGAGATACGGGTCTCGAAAGCAGACCGCGTCACCGATTTGAACTCATTTCAAATACTTAAGACGTAGTTTTTTAATTAGCCCTCGGGGAATTTTTTCCTTATTTTTCTCGTAGTCAGGGGTGTCGATAAAACTATGAAAATGCCCTTTAAAGTTCAATTAGACCAACTTTTGAAAAATCGAACTTCCAAAATTTACCTGTTTCTCCGTTTAAAAGGTCGTAGCAGAAAGAGGGTTAGGCGCAGCCCCTCCGCGCATTAAATGTTGGAAAGAGCAAACATTTTCCTATAAGAATTATGATTTTTGGGGAACTAACAACGTTTTTACTGGAGATACGGGTCTCGAAAGCAGACCGCGTCACCGATTTGAACTCATTTCAAATACTTAAGACGTAGTTTTTTAATTAGCCCTCGGGGAATTTTTTCCTTATTTTTTTCGTAATCAGGGGTGTCGATAAAACTATGAAAATGCCCTTTAAAGTTCAATTAGACCAACTTTTAAAAAATCGAACTTCCAAAATTTACCTGTTTCTCCGTTTAAAAGGTCGTAGCAGAAAGAGGGTTAGGCGCAGCCCCTCCGCGCATTAAATGTTGGAAAGAGCAAACATTTTCCTATAAGAATTATGATTTTTGGGTTGCTAACAACGTTTTTACTGGAGATACGGGTCTCGAAAGCAGACCGCGTCACCGATTTGAACTCATTTCAAATACTTAAGACGTAGTTTTTTAATTAGCCCTCGGGGAATTTTTTCCTTATTTTTCTCGTAGTCAGGGGTGTCGATAAAACTATGGAAATGCCCTTTAAAGTTCAATTAGACCAACTTTTGAAAAATCGAACTTCCAAAATTTACCTGTTTCTCCGTTTAAAAGGTCGTAGCAGAAAGAGGGTTAGGCGCAGCCCCTCCGCGCATTAAATGTTGGAAAGAGCAAACATTTTCCTATAAGAATTATGATTTTTGGGGAACTAACAACGTTTTTACTGGAGATACGGGTCTCGAAAGCAGACCGCGTCACCGATTTGAACTCATTTCAAATACTTAAGACGTAGTTTTTTAATTAGCCCTCGGGGAATTTTTTCCTTATTTTTCCCGTAATCAGGGGTGTCGATAAAACTATGAAAATGCCCTTTAAAGTTCAATTAGACCAACTTTTGAAAAATCGAACTTCCAAAATCCACCTATTTCTCAGTTTGAAACGTCGTAGCAGAAAGTGGGTTAGACGCAGCCACTCCGCGCATTATATGTTGGAAACAACAAAACTTTTTCTGTAAGATTTATGACTTTTGGGTTGCAAACAACGTTTTTACCGGAGATACGGGTCTCGAAATCAGACCGCGTCACCGATTTGAACTCATTTCAAATACTTAAGACGTAGTTTTTTAATTAGCCCTCGGGGAATTTTTTCCTTATTTTTTCCGTAATCAGAGGGATCGATAAAACTACGAAAATGCCCTTCAAAGTTCAATTTGACCAACTTTAAAAAAATCGAACTTCCAAAATCAACTTATTTCTCGTTTTGAAAGGCCATAGCAGAAAGAGGGCTTGGCGCAGCCTTCCCACGCACACTCCGTTGGAAAGAGCACAAAATTTTCTATGACTCCTGATATTTTCAGGCAATTCTGACTCCATCGAAAATTCGATGAAATTTCCATATATACCCCTGTCGATTTTTGCGAAAAAATGAACTTCCTTATAACGACCTGAAAATAAGTACGGAGGAAGTTTTGAACGTGCTGAATGCAAATCTGAAGTTAGTTTTTCTCCAGAATAATTAGTTTAGAAGTCGCAGCTGATAATCTGAGATAAAGTCCGAAATTCAGAAAGCAATTTTTTAATTAGGCTTCAGAGCATTTTTTGCTTATTTTTCTCGTAATCAGGAGCATCGATAAAACTACGAAAATGTCCTTCAAACTTCAATTAGACGAAGTTTTGAAAAACCCAACTTCCAAAATCCAAGTAATTCTCGATTTGAAACTCCATAGCAGAAAGGGGACTCGGCGCAGCCTTCCCGCGCAAACACCGCTGGAAAGAGCAAACATTTTTCTACAGGATGTGTGACTTTTGGGGTGCTAATAACGTTTTCACCGGAGATATGGGTCTCGAAAGCAGACCGCGTCGACGAATTGGACTCACTTCAAATACTTAGAAGGTAGTTTTTTAATTAGCCCTCGGGGAATTTTTTCCTTATTTTTCCCGTAATCAGGGGTGTCGATAAAACTATGAAAATGCCCTTTAAAGTTCAATTAGACCAACTTTTGAAAAATCGAACTTCCAAAATCCACCTATTTCTCAGTTTGAAACGTCGTAGCAGAAAGTGGGTTAGACGCAGCCACTCCGCGCATTATATGTTGGAAACAACAAACATTTTTCTCTAAGAATTATGATTTTTGGGTTGCTAACAACGTTTTTACCGGAGATACGGGTCTCGAAAGCAGACCGCGCCACCGATTTGAACTCATTTCAAATACTTAAGACGTAGTTTTTTAATTAGCCCTCGGGGAATTTTTTCCTTATTTTTCCCGTAATCAGGGGTGTCGATAAAACTATGAAAATGCCCTTTAAAGTTTAATTAGACCAACTTTTGAAAAATTGAACTTCCAAAATTTACCTGTTTCTCCGTTTAAAAGGTCGTAGCAGGAAGAGGGTTAGGCGCAGCCACTCCGCGCATTAAATTTTGGAAAGAACAAACATTTTTCTCTAAGAATTATGATTTTTGGGTTGCTAACAACTTTTTTACCGGAGATACGGGTCTCGAAAGCAGACCGCGCCACCGATTTGAACTCATTTCAAATACTTAAGACGTAGTTTTTTAATTAGCCCTCGGGGAATTTTTTCCTCATTTTTTTCGTAATCAGGGGTGTCGATAAAACTATGAAAATGACCTTTAAAGTTCAATTAGACCAACTTTTGAAAAATCGAACTTCCAAATTTCACCTGTTTCTCCGTTTAAAAGGTCGTAGCAGAATGAGGGTTAGGCGCAGCCACTCCGCGCATTAAATGTTGGAAACAACAAAACTTTTTCTATAAGATTTATGACTTTTTGGGAGCTAACAACGTTTTTACCGGAGATACGGGTCTCGAAAGCAGACCGCGTCACCGATTTGAACTCATTTCAAATACTTAAGACGTAGTTTTTTAATTAGCCCTCGGGGAATTTTTTCCTTATTTTTCTCGTAATCAGGGGTGTCGATAAAACTATGAAAATGCCCTTTAAAGTTCAATTAGACCAACTTTTGAAAAATCGAACTTCCAAAATCCACCTATTTCTCGGTTTGAAAAATCGTAGCAGAATGAGGGCTTGGCGCAGCTTCTCCGCGCATTAAGTGTTGGGAAGAGCAAACATTTTCCTATAAGAATTATGGTTTTTGGGGAACTAACAACGTTTTTACTGGAGATACGGGTCTCGAAAGCAGACCGCGTCACCGATTTGAACTCATTTCAAATACTTAAGACGTAGTTTTTTAATTAGCCCTCGGGGAATTTTTTCCTTATTTTTCCCGTAATCAGGGGTGTCGATGAAACTATGAAAATGCCATTTAAAGTTCAATTAGACCAACTTTTGAAAAATCGAACTTCCAAAATTTACCTGTTTCTCCGTTTAAAGGGTCGTAGCAAAAAGAGGGTTAGGCGCAGCCACTCCGCGCATTAAATGTTGGAAAGAACAAACATTTTTCTCTAAGAATTATGATTTTTGGGTTGCTAACAACGTTTTTACCGGAGATACGGGTCTCGAAAGCAGACCGCGCCACCGATTTGAACTCATTTCAAATACTTAAGACGTAGTTTTTTAATTAGCCCTCGGGGAATTTTTTCCTTATTTTTCCCGTAATCAGAGGTGTCGATAAAACTACGAAAATGCCCTTCAAAGTTCAATTTGACCAACTTTAAAAAAATCGAACTTCCAAAATCAACTTATTTCTCGTTTTGAAAGGCCATAGCAGAAAGAGGGCTTGGCGCAGCCTTCCCACGCACACTCCGTTGGAAAGAGCACAAAATTTTCTATGATTCCTGATATTTTCAGGCAATTCTGACTCCATCGAAAATTCGATGAAATTTCCATATATACCCCTGTCGATTTTTGCGAAAAAATGAACTTCCTTATAACGACCTGAAAATAAGTACGGAGGAAGTTTTGAACGTGCTGAATGCAAATCTGAAGTTAGTTTTTCTCCAGAATAATTAGTTTAGAAGTCGCAGCTGATAATCTGAGATAAAGTCCGAAATTCAGAAAGCAATTTTTTAATTAGGCTTCAGAGCATTTTTTGCTTATTTTTCTCGTAATCAGGAGCATCGATAAAACTACGAAAATGTCCTTCAAACTTCAATTAGACGAAGTTTTGAAAAACCCAACTTCCAAAATCCAAGTAATTCTCGATTTGAAACTCCATAGCAGAAAGGGGACTCGGCGCAGCCTTCCCGCGCAAACACCGCTGGAAAGAGCAAACATTTTTCTACAGGATGTGTGACTTTTGGGGTGCTAATAACGTTTTCACCGGAGATATGGGTCTCGAAAGCAGACCGCGTCGACGAATTGGACTCACTTCAAATACTTAGAAGGTAGTTTTTTAATTAGCCCTCGGGGAATTTTTTCCTTATTTTTCCCGTAATCAGGGGTGTCGATAAAACTATGAAAATGCCCTTCAAAGTTCAATTTGACCAACTTTAAAAAAATCGAACTTCCAAAATCAACTTATTTCTCGTTTTGAAAGGCCATAGCAGAAAGAGGGCTTGGCGCAGCCTTCCCACGCACACTCCGTTGGAAAGAGCACAAAATTTTCTATGATTCCTGATATTTTCAGGCAATTCTGACTCCATCGAAAATTCGATGAAATTTCCATATATACCCCTGTCGATTTTTGCGAAAAAATGAACTTCCTTATAACGACCTGAAAATAAGTACGGAGGAAGTTTTGAACGTGCTGAATGCAAATCTGAAGTTAGTTTTTCTCCAGAATAATTAGTTTAGAAGTCGCAGCTGATAATCTGAGATAAAGTCCGAAATTCAGAAAGCAATTTTTTAATTAGGCTTCAGAGCATTTTTTGCTTATTTTTCTCGTAATCAGGAGCATCGATAAAACTACGAAAATGTCCTTCAAACTTCAATTAGACGAAGTTTTGAAAAACCCAACTTCCAAAATCCAAGTAATTCTCGATTTGAAACTCCATAGCAGAAAGGGGACTCGGCGCAGCCTTCCCGCGCAAACACCGCTGGAAAGAGCAAACATTTTTCTACAGGATGTGTGACTTTTGGGGTGCTAATAACGTTTTCACCGGAGATATGGGTCTCGAAAGCAGACCGCGTCGACGAATTGGACTCACTTCAAATACTTAGAAGGTAGTTTTTTAATTAGCCCTCGGGGAATTTTTTCCTTATTTTTCCCGTAATCAGGGGTGTCGATAAAACTATGAAAATGCCCTTTAAAGTTCAATTAGACCAACTTTTGAAAAATCGAACTTCCAAAATCCACCTATTTCTCAGTTTGAAACGTCGTAGCAGAAAGTGGGTTAGACGCAGCCACTCCGCGCATTATATGTTGGAAACAACAAACATTTTTCTCTAAGAATTATGATTTTTGGGTTGCTAACAACGTTTTTACCGGAGATACGGGTCTCGAAAGCAGACCGCGCCACCGATTTGAACTCATTTCAAATACTTAAGACGTAGTTTTTTAATTAGCCCTCGGGGAATTTTTTCCTCATTTTTTTCGTAATCAGGGGTGTCGATAAAACTATGAAAATGACCTTTAAAGTTCAATTAGACCAACTTTTGAAAAATCGAACTTCCAAATTTCACCTGTTTCTCCGTTTAAAAGGTCGTAGCAGAATGAGGGTTAGGCGCAGCCACTCCGCGCATTAAATGTTGGAAACAACAAAACTTTTTCTATAAGATTTATGACTTTTTGGGAGCTAACAACGTTTTTACCGGAGATACGGGTCTCGAAAGCAGACCGCGTCACCGATTTGAACTCATTTCAAATACTTAAGACGTAGTTTTTTAATTAGCCCTCGGGGAATTTTTTCCTCATTTTTTTCGTAATCAGGGGTGTCGATAAAACTATGAAAATGACCTTTAAAGTTCAATTAGACCAACTTTTGAAAAATCGAACTTCCAAAATCCACCTATTTCTCAGTTTGAAACGTCGTAGCAGAAAGTGGGTTAGACGCAGCCACTCCGCGCATTATATGTTGGAAACAACAAACATTTTTCTCTAAGAATTATGATTTTTGGGTTGCTAACAACGTTTTTACCGGAGATACGGGTCTCGAAAGCAGACCGCGCCACCGATTTGAACTCATTTCAAATACTTAAGACGTAGTTTTTTAATTAGCCCTCGGGGAATTTTTTCCTCATTTTTTTCGTAATCAGGGGTGTCGATAAAACTATGAAAATGACCTTTAAAGTTCAATTAGACCAACTTTTGAAAAATCGAACTTCCAAATTTCACCTGTTTCTCCGTTTAAAAGGTCGTAGCAGAATGAGGGTTAGGCGCAGCCACTCCGCGCATTAAATGTTGGAAACAACAAAACTTTTTCTATAAGATTTATGACTTTTTGGGAGCTAACAACGTTTTTACCGGAGATACGGGTCTCGAAACAGACCGCGTCACCGATTTGAACTCATTTCAAATACTTAAGACGTAGTTTTTTAATTAGCCCTCGGGGAATTTTTTCCTCATTTTTTTCGTAATCAGGGGTGTCGATAAAACTATGAAAATGACCTTTAAAGTTCAATTAGACCAACTTTTGAAAAATCGAACTTCCAAAATCCACCTATTTCTCAGTTTGAAACGTCGTAGCAGAATGAGGGTTAGGCGCAGCCACTCCGCGCATTAAATGTTGGAAACAACAAAACTTTTTCTATAAGATTTATGACTTTTTGGGAGCTAACAACGTTTTTACCGGAGATACGGGTCTCGAAAGCAGACCGCGTCACCGATTTGAACTCATTTCAAATACTTAAGACGTAGTTTTTTAATTAGCCCTCGGGGAATTTTTTCCTTATTTTTCCCGTAATCAGGGGTGTCGATAAAACTATGAAAATGCCCTTTAAAGTTCAATTAGACCAACTTTTGAAAAATCGAACTTCCAAATTTCACCTGTTTCTCCGTTTAAAAGGTCGTAGCAGAATGAGGGTTAGGCGCAGCCACTCCGCGCATTAAATGTTGGAAACAACAAAACTTTTTCTATAAGATTTATGACTTTTTGGGAGCTAACAACGTTTTTACCGGAGATACGGGTCTCGAAAGCAGACCGCGTCACCGATTTGAACTCATTTCAAATACTTAAGACGTAGTTTTTTAATTAGCCCTCGGGGAATTTTTTCCTTATTTTTCTCGTAATCAGGGGTGTCGATAAAACTATGAAAATGCCCTTTAAAGTTCAATTAGACCAACTTTTGAAAAATCGAACTTCCAAAATCCACCTATTTCTCGGTTTGAAAAATCGTAGCAGAATGAGGGCTTGGCGCAGCTTCTCCGCGCATTAAGTGTTGGGAAGAGCAAACATTTTCCTATAAGAATTATGGTTTTTGGGGAACTAACAACGTTTTTACTGGAGATACGGGTCTCGAAAGCAGACCGCGTCACCGATTTGAACTCATTTCAAATACTTAAGACGTAGTTTTTTAATTAGCCCTCGGGGAATTTTTTCCTTATTTTTCCCGTAATCAGGGGTATCGATAAAACTATGAAAATGCCATTTAAAGTTCAATTAGACCAACTTTTGAAAAATCGAACTTCCAAAATTTACCTGTTTCTCCGTTTAAAGGGTCGTAGCAAAAAGAGGGTTAGGCGCAGCCACTCCGCGCATTAAATGTTGGAAAGAACAAACATTTTTCTCTAAGAATTATGATTTTTGGGTTGCTAACAACGTTTTTACCGGAGATACGGGTCTCGAAAGCAGACCGCGCCACCGATTTGAACTCATTTCAAATACTTAAGACGTAGTTTTTTAATTAGCCCTCGGGGAATTTTTTCCTTATTTTTCCCGTAATCAGAGGTGTCGATAAAACTATGAAAATGCCCTTTAAAGTTCAATTAGACCAACTTTTGAAAAATCGAACTTCCAAAATCCACCTATTTCTCAGTTTGAAACGTCGTAGCAGAAAGTGGGTTAGACGCAGCCACTCCGCGCATTATATGTTGGAAAGAACAAACATTTTTCTCTAAGAATTATGATTTTTGGGTTGCTAACAACGTTTTTACCGGAGATACAGGTCTCGAAAGCAGATCGCGCCACCGATTTGAACTCATTTCAAATACTTAAGACGTAGTATTTTAATTAGCCCTCGGAGAATTTTTTCCTTATTTTTCTCGTAATCAGGGATGTCGATAAAACTATGAAAATGCCCTTTAAAGTTCAATTAGACCAACTTTTGAAAAATCGAACTTCCAAAATCCACCTATTTCTCGGTTTGAAAAATCGTAGCAGAATGAGGGCTTGGCGCAGCCTCTCCGCGCATTAAATGTTGGAAAGAGCAAACATTTTCCTATAAGAATTATGATTTTTGGGGAACTAACAACGTTTTTACTGGAGATACGGGTCTCGAAAGCAGACCGCGTCACCGATTTGAACTCATTTCAAATACTTAAGACGTAGTTTTTTAATTAGCCCTCGGGGAATTTTTTCCTTATTTTTCTCGTAGTCAGGGGTGTCGATAAAACTATGAAAATGCCCTTTAAAGTTCAATTAGACCAACTTTTAAAAAATCGAACTTCCAAAATTTACCTGTTTCTCCGTTTAAAAGGTCGTAGCAGAAAGAGGGTTAGGCGCAGCCCCTCCGCGCATTAAATGTTGGAAAGAGCAAACATTTTCCTATAAGAATTATGATTTTTGGGTTGCTAACAACGTTTTTACTGGAGATACGGGTCTCGAAAGCAGACCGCGTCACCGATTTGAACTCATTTCAAATACTTAAGACGTAGTTTTTTAATTAGCCCTCGGGGAATTTTTTCCTTATTTTTCTCGTAGTCAGGGGTGTCGATAAAACTATGAAAATGCCCTTTAAAGTTCAATTAGACCAACTTTTGAAAAATCGAACTTCCAAAATTTACCTGTTTCTCCGTTTAAAAGGTCGTAGCAGAAAGAGGGTTAGGCGCAGCCCCTCCGCGCATTAAATGTTGG
The DNA here is from genome assembly GCA_963576515.1 of Cryptocephalus primarius. NCBI lineage: Eukaryota > Metazoa > Arthropoda > Insecta > Coleoptera > Chrysomelidae > Cryptocephalus > Cryptocephalus primarius. The sequence goes on along the minus strand of OY754938.1, from coordinate 15,796,623 downwards.
AAAGAGCAAACATTTTCCTATAAGAATTATGATTTTTGGGGAACTAACAACGTTTTTACTGGAGATACGGGTCTCGAAAGCAGACCGCGTCACCGATTTGAACTCATTTCAAATACTTAAGACGTAGTTTTTTAATTAGCCCTCGGGGAATTTTTTCCTTATTTTTTTCGTAATCAGGGGTGTCGATAAAACTATGAAAATGCCCTTTAAAGTTCAATTAGACCAACTTTTAAAAAATCGAACTTCCAAAATTTACCTGTTTCTCCGTTTAAAAGGTCGTAGCAGAAAGAGGGTTAGGCGCAGCCCCTCCGCGCATTAAATGTTGGAAAGAGCAAACATTTTCCTATAAGAATTATGATTTTTGGGTTGCTAACAACGTTTTTACTGGAGATACGGGTCTCGAAAGCAGACCGCGTCACCGATTTGAACTCATTTCAAATACTTAAGACGTAGTTTTTTAATTAGCCCTCGGGGAATTTTTTCCTTATTTTTCTCGTAGTCAGGGGTGTCGATAAAACTATGGAAATGCCCTTTAAAGTTCAATTAGACCAACTTTTGAAAAATCGAACTTCCAAAATTTACCTGTTTCTCCGTTTAAAAGGTCGTAGCAGAAAGAGGGTTAGGCGCAGCCCCTCCGCGCATTAAATGTTGGAAAGAGCAAACATTTTCCTATAAGAATTATGATTTTTGGGGAACTAACAACGTTTTTACTGGAGATACGGGTCTCGAAAGCAGACCGCGTCACCGATTTGAACTCATTTCAAATACTTAAGACGTAGTTTTTTAATTAGCCCTCGGGGAATTTTTTCCTTATTTTTTTCGTAATCAGGGGTGTCGATAAAACTATGAAAATGCCCTTTAAAGTTCAATTAGACCAACTTTTAAAAAATCGAACTTCCAAAATTTACCTGTTTCTCCGTTTAAAAGGTCGTAGCAGAAAGAGGGTTAGGCGCAGCCCCTCCGCGCATTAAATGTTGGAAAGAGCAAACATTTTCCTATAAGAATTATGATTTTTGGGTTGCTAACAACGTTTTTACTGGAGATACGGGTCTCGAAAGCAGACCGCGTCACCGATTTGAACTCATTTCAAATACTTAAGACGTAGTTTTTTAATTAGCCCTCGGGGAATTTTTTCCTTATTTTTCTCGTAATCAGGGGTGTCGATAAAGCTATGAAAATGCCCTTTAAAGTTCAATTAGACCAACTTTTGAAAAATCGAACTTCCAAAATTTACCTGTTTCTCCGTTTAAAAGGTCGTAGCAGAAAGAGGGTTAGGCGCAGCCACTCCGCGCATTAAATGTTGGAAAGAACAAACATTTTTCTCTAAGAATTATGATTTTTGGGTTGCTAACAACGTTTTTACCGGAGATACGGGTCTCGAAAGCAGACCGCGTCGACGAATTGGACTCATTTCAAATACTTAGAGGGTAGTTTTTTAATTAGCCCTCGGAGAATTTTTTCCTTATTTTTCCCGTAATCAGAGGTGTCGATAAAACTATGAAAATGCCCTTTAAAGTTCAATTAGACCAACTTTTGAAAAGCCATTTGCATTAGTTATTTGGAAAGTAATTTCATTTTTCGCTGGATAAGATATACCCCAATATTTAGAAAAATCCTGTCCTAGTTCAGTTGGGGAGAAGTACGACACGTTTCGTCATGTATATAGTTATTATGTATAACTATATATAATAAATTTCTCTTTCGATATTGTCGCGTGAACTACAGCAATCGTAAATTGGAAATGTGAATATGCAACGTCGTTTTAAGTTTCCGTTTACTCCTTATCAATTTTCATCGATTCCGATGCTGATTTCCCGCGGGAACGCCGTCGTCGAAAAATTTTTAATTGAAAAGTTAATTGGGTTTTTTTTCGGCGGCGGCGCGAGCTAATTTAATTCCTGGAGCGTTGGCGTAGGAGGAGGCGAAAGTAATTGTTGCCTCGTATCGCGGAAGTAAAGGGGATAATGTCGCGAGCGTCGAAGGGGGAAAGCTCATATACATACAGGAAATTCGACGGGAACGAGTCTCTAAACGGGCTCGAGAGTGGATTGAAATGTATGCACATCTGATTTCTGTCGTTTTAATCGGTCGCTCCCGGTGCGTTTCATATTCATATTTAAATTTTCCACGCGCGGAAATTAATGCAAGTGCGGCAGACGGTGTCTTCCGCGGAAGTTTCACGTCACGGGGAAAAAAGAGTCGTACGGGCACGTATTTCACCATCCTTTGTCTTCGCCGAGTTAATAACGAAAGCGAGGACTTGGGGCAGTCAAACTGGGAAAATCTGGGAAACAGCGCGGAAAGCAATCGCCGTAAAACCCTGACACTCCTCATAACGGCTTGAACGATATTGCCTTGTAGAAAAATATTTCCACTTCGGGGCAAAGTGACGAAGAGTGAGTAACGGCGGTGCGAACACTACTAGTCCAATAAATTTAATAACTCCCCTCGACCCTCATCCGTCTATCGGATGACATTATTGAAGATTAGATTATACGGGGCTCTCCCTCTCTCTTCCTCTAGCGCCCCCCTCTTGGGGGATAGGAAAAGATATATATCGTTATTTGATTGGGTAACAAAAAATGCATTTAGGCGGGCGTACGTCCCCTCTCCCCTGCTCGTAAATAACGCCGATCTGTAACACGTGTCGCGAAATAGAGAAAAGTTTTCCGAGTTATGAATTATGTATACCAGTGTGCTCTTGTCCTTTTCGCGACAGTGTAAATCACGAGGGGGTAATTGCTCCTCATCGATATTCGTTTTGTGTGTGATCATTCGGCTTGTTCGAGTTTAATTCGATACGTGTGCCCTCGTGTGTATACCGACGAGGGGAAGGCGAGCAAGTAAATATTTTAGAGTTCGCCTGTCAGCCACGAAATTCTGATTTTCCACTTTCGAACGTTCCTGGACGTTTTATTCCTCATTTTCTCGACCTGTATTAGTGTACATTTAGGAAGGTAATTTTCCGATGGTTTCCGAGGTTAACTCGACTGTCGTCGTCTCCAGTTCCTCTTGGAAAAGTTGAATTTACATTCGATACTAAAAGGAAAATGCTTCCGCCTTTTCTTACCTCTGTCATTTTTTATGTTTCCATCATTTCTTCTACTTACTTCTTTATAACTCCATTTAATTCCGATCGTTATCTGAATCCATTTAGTACTTATAACGTCCTACTTACAATTAACATTTCTTCCTCTCTCTGTGGAATTCAATGACTGGAATTCCCTTGCTCCAGTCCTAATTCTTCATCCGCCTCCCCTCTCGTAGCTCTTACCTATTACAAGCTCTCCTGGCTAATGGACTAAAGGGCCCGTGCGAAATTACTGAACATAAAATTGTCCAGACGAATATAAACGGTTATGGTAGCTGTTAGTGTTATTGCTCCAGAAAGCGTCCCTGTTAAACGGTCCTTATGTGCATGAGGATTTATTGTGATGTGTGCTAAACGCCGAGAGCAATTGTTTCGAAAGTAAAAATAGTACTATATTTTAGTAATTGTAATATTAAACTCGTCCAGACGTATATCGACCGTAAAATTAAATGAATGGAAATTCGATGCGTTTCTCGTCCGCCGGAAATATTATTTTACCAGTATAAAATTATGCTAATAATCCGTATAATTTATTTCGTGTAATTAATTCCCATAGATCGATAAATTAGAAACTTGGATATCAGGTTACTAAACTTGAATTAATTGATATGTTTCAATTTCGAAGTTATTAGGAGGAGGACTGAAAATATTGCCCATACAATAGACGTCCCTAAGGATCTACAGCCACATTGCATACGTAGAACTTACTGGACTTAAAATTGGATGTACTATATGTCCTGTAGGGATTAAAGGGATTAACCATCTAAAGGAAAAGCCAAACAGAAAAGAGACCTTCAATAATTTTTGCGCATAACAGGCGAGGCAGTAACAGTGACTTCTTCCTGCCAAGAGAACTTCGCTGAAACTATCTAAGGGCGTAACAAATATAACAAATGAGCATTAGCCCAATCAGCAGAGCAATAGGTGTTCACACTTCAAAAATTCAAGATGGCGGATCCAAGATGACCAAGTGGGCAAGATGGTGCCCGATGCGGGACTAGCAAATCCGACACTAGTCAGTCGCTCAATCAGTCCGTTGATCAGTTAATTTATCAATCTGTATCAAGCTTGTATAAAAGTTTACACAAAAATCTGTATAATTGCCAGCCATCTGGACCCGCCATCTTTGATTTTTTAATTCTAATCTTATATATGCTATCAGCAATTGACTCTGTATATTCCTTTTAACGAAAAGAATTGGTTTTATGAACGTCTGAGAATGAAAGGTTTGTCTGATGTAGCACGTGGTTATCATCTGATCGCGTAACCCTAAAATAACCATTATTATTAGCGGATTTTATTATTACCGTGATTAGCGGCAGTTATTCATAAATTTTATGCACCAAATATGCAACATTTTTAAAGGCGGTCTTTTCAGAAAGACGCAGCATCATTAATTTACATTACTGTGATATTTCATAAAACCGAAGTTTGAATGTTTTAATCCAATTCCACCCCACCGTTGTTTATTGATAATAACCGCCTTTATTTTTTAAACAAACCCTCTAACTCCGTACTTATCACTCTCGAAGTTGTTCAACTTTCCATTTAGAATTCATAAAGTTTCTGCCCAATTTCACTTACAAGCCCTCTCTTTCGCCCTCTATCTCCCACTTTCGTTTTCGTTATCTCTCAGGTAATCTAGGCCTCGGCCCGGGAAAATTTCGGAAATTCAAAATCCATTACTGGCCCGCGGAAAGCTCGCAAGTTTCGGAAATTTCACTCCCGGGACGATAAGGGAAGTTTCCCGATGTCGTTATTATCCGAGAGGAAATGAACTAAGCGTACGAGGGTGGGAAAAATCCATGAAAATGTCATTTTTCCGGACGTAATGCGAAAGTTTAAACTCTTACGGCTTTTCCTTAAGCTTCAGACCAGCGATTTTAAAAGCGGGATTACCATACGAGTTCCATTTCGAAATTCAAGCTTAATCGCTTGCGTATTTTCCAATACTTTGTCAAGGATGCGAACGGTTCCAGGATTTTAAAATTTTCCAGTCAAACCATAGGGGAAGATTTCCTGAAGGTGAAACTGAAAGCAGTTTCCCGAAAAAAGATATATTTCTAGAGTTACGTAGTTTTGAGGGAGGGTATTTTGTGATAAACGCTCGAAAAATACCGAAATACTACGAAAAATACCAGCGCTAGGGGTTTGAAGCTCTGTCACCGATTTTAAAAGGGTCGTGTTTTGGGTTGAAAAAGAAGGGTTTTTAAAAAATTTGCATACAATTTGACCCTCTCAAATTTCCAAATTTCAGTTAAAGAGAGATTTGCTGAAGCTAAAACCAAGAGCCGTTTCATTACTTTTACATGTACTTTGCATTAAAAAACGAGGGAAATTTTCCTCATACCCATTTGATAACTCGAAATCCTGTCCAAAGGGTTTCTTTTCAAAATGAGAAGGTTCATTTTTTGGGTCGAAAAAGAATGATTTTTCAAAAAAATTGCCTAAAATGCGACCCGTCTGAGATTTTACACATTTCGGTCTCAAACGATAAGGGACAGACTTACTGAAGCCAAACTGTTTCAGGGGAGTTGTTTCCTTACCTCCCTTGTTGATTTTGAAGGGCGGAAAAGTGTTTTCCTACACAAACTTGTGAAGAGCAAAATTTCATTATTGTCATCAGTTTACATGGTGAGGAAGCCTGGAAGGAATGATTTACGGACTCATCTCAGTCAATCTAATATGGCTGACATCATCTTAAAATGGCCGACATTTTTTAATGAAACATCCTATGGCACTACTCGAAAGTTCATTTTGAAAGAAAAGAGTAGTACAAAATGATGGGTTAGCTAGAGAAAATTATAAAAAATTTTGCAGCCCATACCGAACTTCAAAAGTAGCCAAAATTGTCATTTTTTGAGAATATATTTCAAAATCCTGACGTAATTAGCCAATTCTGACTCCCACTATGCAGAAAACGACTTTGAAAATGACCCTTAGTTACCCCAACAACAAAACCTTTTTGTTGAAGCATTTTTGTATGGTACAAATTTTGTATTGTATTTAAGGGGACCTTCTCCATTACTTCAGAACGTTGTCACGTTTTCCCGACTTGTATGCCCTGCATCGACTTAAGGTTTTTCATCTTCCGGGTAAATCTGTCCCGTTTTCATCCCGTCGGAGACGAGCGACAGGCAATTACTGTACCGTCGGATTTATGATATATAAAGTACCTTCTTACTTCCTCGTGTCCCGGGCTTTATCCCCCAGGCGTGCGAAAAAATATTTAATCAACGTCCCGCTCGCCCGACGGGAATCCGGGACCAGGGTTAGTGACCGTTGACCTTGGACAACGCGTTTCGGAGGCTGATCCTCGCTCTCCCGCGGGAGGACCTACGCGCCCTCCCTCCTCCTGCTCTTACTGAACCGTCCCTTTCGTTCCCTCGACAACAATCAATAATACGAACGAACGTTCCCGTTTTGCTCTGTCGTATATCTTACGCAGGATCTCCCTTTTCTTTTCCTCCTTCGTCTTCTCCTTCGTCCCTCTTAGTTACTCATTAGATGGAAACGGCTCTGGTTGATTGTTTGAGATGGAGCGATTAGTCTTGTGGGAGAGGAGGGAGGAGGCCCAGGGAAATGAGGGGCTCGTTTGGAAATATGGCAGGGGAACGACCGGGAACCGGGGCGAGGACGTTTTCGAGATTCGATTTGTGGTGATTGTATTTCCGAGGGTCAAATCGCAGGATCTTTATGTTTTCCGTAGGTTTTTTATCGCCATTTTATCGATTCCCCTTTTTAATCCCATTGGAGTTACTGAAACTTTCTGGTTCAAAGGTGAATGACTGAATTTTCCTCATTAGTCAGAATTCATAATCCGTTTATATATTGTAGAAGTGACCTGTAGTTCTTCATTTTCTCGATTCGAGACTACAGGATATGCTTAAGTATATTATAATGCGTCATATATTGTGACACACTAAAGTATTCAATTTAAACTGCATTAGTACTTTAAAGTGCAATACAATTTTCCCCACAAGAAAATAATCCCTACTGCTTTCTAGACCGCAATATTTTTACCGCGTTATCCTCCCCAGAGGCCCCCATAACTTCGCCCCCGAGATTTCCTCCTCGTAAAAAGGGTTGTTTAAAGTCGATTAATCTCCCATCCGGTCGACGACAGCGCCGGCGGTTTTTCCTCCCCCTAACCTTCCCTGCGATTTATTTTTCGAGCGTCCTCCTGTCCCTGGCACGTAGTCCTTGGAAATGTTTGTTTTTACGCGAGCCTTTTCCTTTTCGTTTTCGTCCTAACGACGATATTACGGGAATGAAGTGAGTTATCGCAGCGTGAAATTGAGCGCGATGGTCATTACACGGTTTCCGTGGGAAATGCAGCGTTGTGGGATTTTTCCGTACGTGGGATTGTCAGACGTCACTTTCATTACCACCGTGTTCCCCTTTTGAAGGTTAAGTTCATTGCTTGTGACGATGAATGAGGGAGGGAGAGAGAGAGAATAGCGAATGGCCGATTTAGAAGAGGGAGAAATCATGAGGTTCAACAGTTTGAAGATTAAAGGTTGATTGCAGAATAATTTTGATTACTGGTTAACGAAGATGCTTTGGTAAAGGTCGTGATTTGATAATTTCAATTATAAGAACTTGGGGCCGTGAAATTCTTAGGAGAAGATCTGATTAGGACCAAGGTTGTAATCGAATTTGATTACTGAGGAAGCAGTTAAAATTTTAATTGTAATGTGACTTGTGATTTTTAAAAAATCTTGGGTTATTGAAGATTATTTTAAATATAATTTAACACTAAACCAAAAAGTAACTTTTGCTGCTCATTTGGTAGCTTGCAAAAGAGTCTTGATATATTCTTGTCAGTCTTTAATAATCCACAAAGCTTTTGTTGTATTAACTAATCTTTCGATCAGTTTTCCAGAAACCGACCTTTTACCCGAGCGACTTATCTCAAATTTAAACCAATTTCAACACTTTTCTCAAAATTAAGATAAACTGGAAGCAATTATTCAGAATTGTTCAGATGTGTTGTGCCCAAGGGATTCATATTTTGCTCTATTTTCTGCAACTGAGATTTGAACGAATCCATTGAATCTGTCGAGTGTATTTCAGTAGATTTTCAAAAATCTAGAGACCCCAAGGGATTAGTCAGAAAGTAGTAAAACATTTAATTGGTAATGTAACGTTTGTATCTAATTTTTAAAGGGGGAGGACAAATTTTCTGCCATAACCCCTGATAATTCAAATGTAGCCATTTTTAGAGTTTTTTCATTTAGTTACTTGAGCGTTGATTGTATAAAAAAAGAGTAAATGGTAAAGAGTTTCCTTCTTCCAGGTCGAATACAAAAATGGGAACTTCTTAAATCTTCTTTAAATTTTCATGCACTTAACCTCTTATAGAAAAGCCTATTTTCAAATGGCTATAAATTTTCAACAGATCATTTCCTAAATTATGTTTGATGTTTTCGAGCTAGCTCTGTCATGTACTTTCTAATCATATAATAGCTTTTATCAAAATGTCATCTGGAAAAAGGTAAAGGTTTGTCAAGTAAAGAGTAATCTGATGGTTTCAGACTATAGGATAGAAGTGGAATTATAACCATAGCTAGATCTACAGGTATACCATATAAGGCACGAGGAGGACGTGGATTAAAAGTATGACCAATAACGAAGTAGTCAAAACTTTTGAGAAAAATGATTCTCCGGAAAAATAAACGGGAAAATTCATGGAAGCGTAGTATCGACTGGAGTCCGAATGAAATGAAATTAAGAATGTTAAATCTGGTACACTTAAAAAGAACCCCACTGACGATTTACGGATTTTTTAATACACAAGACGACACATCGTTGACACGAACCAGCTGATGATGCCTCCCGATGTGGGCTCCCCCACCGCCAGGTACTGCTGGAGTTCCCTGTCGGTCTGGGTGCTCTGGGTGCATTTAGGTAACGCCGTCGCCAGGGGTTCCTCCTCGTCGTAGGTCTTCCGCAGTAGGTCCTCCATTATGTCGCGGCACACGTCCGATATGTACTCCTTGGTCTTCCAGCCGCTGAGCTCGTCCATTCTCCCCCAGGCGTAAACACTTTCGAATTTAGATGACCCGAACATGGGTTACACTGACGGAAATACTGTCAAAACTGATCTGTGGTATCGAGGCGGGACGGAGGTGTGAAATCGGCGCCATCTAGTGCAGCTTACTAGTCGATAGAAGACATAGGGGGGTAATAGTGAAGTGACTAGATATTTAAAGTAGCGCAATTGGGCATCCATATTGTGTCTCGAATCAGTGCTGCCACACTAAAATGATTGTTCCAACAATGTACTGTGATTTCGAGCCATGAATTTTATGTCATGGATGCTGTGTATTTCGCTGGAAGTGAAACGTTAAGGGGGCACAATGCTGCCTAGTGGCCGTGGTTCGGAGCCCACGTTAACATTGAAACAACAACATTTGTACAGGTTATACGTTTTTAGGGATTAAATCTATGGATTGTATCCCTAGAAAACTAGATATTTCAATGGTATCCTCCCTATTTCTGCTGTTCTGCTGATAGGGTTCTTATACCCTATCTTTCTATTTCTATTGCTGGCTGAATTTGAGTCGTTTCCTCATGTTGCCAGTACATCTATACAAATACTAGTAATTGTCCCTCGCGGCTTCGCTTGCTCACTGATTTTAAACAGTTGCAACATGAATATACATGTATTTAATGGAAAAATACCATAATTTGCTAAATATAAAGTGTACTTGTGCATTCTAATATCGTTCGCTTTCGATTTTTAGTTACATATCTACAATCAATTATTGGACAACTTAAGGACACTTTTTTATGGCTTAAATACCCATTTGTACCAATTTACATGATCTGTGGAACAGTATAAACGTTGATATACTGCAGCGCCATCTGGTGGCGCGTTGAAATATAGTTCATAGCACAAAAATGTTTTCAAATATGTCCATTAATACAAATTTTCATGGCAATCGGTTAACTGTGTGGAACTTGGTACGCTGCAGCGCCATCTGTTGGCGGGTTAGAAAAAAATATATAGCTGTGTGCTTAAATATCTATTTCTGCCGATTTTCAGGGCTATCGGTTAAGTGGTATTTTTGAGTTGATACGCTGCAATACCACAGGCAATTTAAGTTCCATTTACCTATAAAACAGATGTCATAATCTCCATCAATGTCTTCAACATTATGGATTGGAATCTAATGGAAGGATTATGGATCTATCCATAATGGATTATATGGATTGGAAGACTAGAAGGTGCCTTAGTGTTATTCGCTTATAGATTCCCTTAAATCTCCATAGAGTAATCTCGACATTTTCGAGGGATAATCGCACATGAGAATCCAGGTTGATATTAAACTTTCTGCTCAAATTTACCCACTGCACTAATTGCGAAACTTTCCAATTTATCCTCTGCCTGAAAGTTCCACTAAAATTTTGCTTCCGCTCATAACGTCGCCCTGATGACTTTCCAGTTGAGCCAAACAGTCATAGATTTTTTTGCTGTTAGTTCCGACTGAGCTGCACCAGATGGCGACACTTCCACACCGTCCCCCGTGGGTTCTTTGTGGTTACGGATTACAAAACTGTTAATCTACATCCGATGTATATTACAAGCTCTCTCGCTCTTTCTCTTTTATTCCCGGAGTAACTCTGCGCGTTTAGCGCGTATATAACGGCCCTTAAATAAAAATCCGCCACAATACCGTACTGTTTTAATGATACCCACCAGCCCATAAAGTTTAGTACACACGCGACGTTAACAGATATATGTACCGTTATACGTTACCGCCGGCCGTAGCTGCGTATCGGGATTAAATTTAGCCGAAAGCCGAAATATCGCCGCAAAATTAATTTACCCGGCCTGACGCAGACGATGGACGGCGTGTGGCTTTGTTGGAACGTATCGCTATGGCCGAGCCAATGGAATTAACGTACGGTGAAAAAATGGACAATTGAAATAGCGACGAAATCAGCGAGCTGTGCCACGATGACGTTTTACTCTTTTGGTACTCAAAGTGACACTTCGAATTTAAATCTGGCAGTTAGACACGAATTTAGACGGCACGCGTAATGGAAAAAATTGGTCTCGGACAGGACTTGAATTAACGTCTTTGGATTTCCTTAACTGCCAACCTGTCGCCAGTCTAAGGAAGGATACCGAGTAATAACTAATCATGCACATGCCTGAAGTTGTGTCCTTTACATGAGAGTTACTTAAAGGACAATTTAAACCGTTTATGCGCAAGACAAATGGCCATTATGGATTTTGGTGTCATTACACCATGGTTTAATTGCTAACTCATTTAGAATGCGCCACTACTGTACACCTCTCATAAAGTCTAATTCAAAAAATTGAGGTGACGACCCTATTGGTGTTTAAGGGTAACTTTTTGTTTTTCTGCTCGTCATTCCAGTTACCAAACATGAACGACTTGTTTAGACAGCTTTGATAAGTAATACTGCGCGTGACAAAAATATAGGGGTTAGGGTATAATGTGGATACACTTACTAACATTTATTTATTTCAAAACAAGTTATGTCAAACGATGAAAAGGCTTTATCAAAGGATTCACTATTACGGACATGTAAAGTCTATTACAAAAATCTCTCAAAAAATGGAGGGGCATTGAAAAAAATATTTATTTTTGGCATTAAACTTTATTAAAAACGGGTACATTTTCCATTTAACCTGATTGTTTCGAATATTCCTTTTGGAATATGGTCATACAGTTCCTTAATATGTTTGATGCCAGGCATCCATGATAGCATTCTTCAGATCACCTACACTAGAATCCTGTCTTGAATTTTCAAAAACTTTTTTTGCAAGACAAAAAATTCTCAATTATGTTTAGATCCGGAGATCTTGGAGGCTATTCCAACACTTTGATATTATATTCCTCAAGCCATGAGGACACTACTCTTGCTGTGTGTATTCTAGCATTGTCGTGTTAAAAAAATCCTCCTCCTGTCATAGCTTTTCCTTGCTTTAAAATGATGTTAAGAATATCTATATTACTTTGTGCATTCATGTTTGTTGTCAAAAACTGTATATCTGTTTCTTTCTTATACCCAATGGCAGCCCATATCACGGCTGACCCTCCACCAGTATTACGACGCGAGAGAATTATCTCTTCCTTTCTTAAATCTTGATAGTACGAGTAACCGTCAGGACCGTCCAAATTAAAAGTTTTCTAGTCAGAAAAAAATTATTTTGTACCATTTTTTTTGACCATAACTTGTACTTCTGGGTAAACTTTAACCGTGCATCAATATGTTTGAGAGTTAGAGGAGGTTTTTTAAATTTTCTTCTGGAAATTAAGGAAGAAGTTTTGAGTAATCTTTGTACATTTCGTACATTGGTCTGCATACCAGCTTCTTGGGCTATTACCAAAGCCGGAAGCATAGAATTTGAGGCAACCCTCAAAATCGCTCCCTCTTGACGTTTGGAAAGTGCTCGTGGGCGGCCTGGCGACTTTTTATTTCCATAATTCTCCTTATTTTTCACAAAATTATCAACAACGTTGACACTTTTCTTAATTCTTCTTGCTCTTTCCCTATTACTAAGACCTTCATTTTTTAAAGCAATGATTTGTCCTTTCTCCAAACCTGTCAAACTCTTGCCTGGGCCCATTAGAAGAAAATTAAAAAACACTAATGTTCCTCTGGGCCTCTATCCTTTGATCGTGTGAAAGAATAACCTTTAAGGTATTGTTTACATAAATTTAACTAACGAAGTTGAAACCATGTATTAAAAGAATTGATAACAAATATTATTTCTGTAACAAAGCATTCACGAGTATTATATTAAGTTCTTAGTTAATAATAATCGGTAAATCTATTTGCCTATGTCTTGGACAGTACATAAACACTTTGTTTCTTATGTAAAATTTACGGCGCCTTTCGAAATTTAAACATTCTGTAATTGCCTTGCGAAAAATTCTTCATAACGCTCGTTTGTTACGTAAAACCAAGCCTCGTCGATTATCCTTAGACAACCGACACGTAACCCGCGAAACTCGATACAATTCGCTTTTATTTCCAGCGTAGAAAGCTCGACAACACCGAGTAAGTGTAGGCACTTCCTATGAGCCGAGAGAGACTAAAATCGGCCATTAATCTTTCCATTATTCCGCCGGAGGCTAATTAATTTCCGTCTGACGAACAATTAAAATTTTTCCTAGCGACTGTAAGGTTATGTCGCGAATTTCCGTCGGTGGAAGACAATGATGCGAGAGCGAAGGTAATCCGATGCGGGATATTAAATGTCTCGTCGGCGTGAACGGGAAATTGCATGTCGGTAAATACAACTCGCGTAAACGTTCGCCCCCTATTAACGACCGCTATTGAAATCTCCCGCCAGGATTATTTTTGTGAGATATTAATTCTTAATTACCGTCACCCCCACCAACGGACGTGGTGGTGCTTATGAAGCCACAAACTCGGTCGTATAGGAAGGGCACTCCTTTGATGGAAAGGTTTTAGGGATTTTAGTGTTATAATCCAAATACGCGAGATAATTTTGGCTAAGGACCGGTAGGATTCTGCATTGAAAAGATTCTAACCTATAATAGACTCCTTGTGCTTAAAATGACTGGAGTACGTGAGAAATAATTGCTTTAAAAGGGTTTTAGTGTTTTAACTATTTATGGGGTGAGTCGTTAAGGTTGAGATGAAGGGTTATTCTTCTTTTAGGGTTATTTTTCACCCTTTTCAATATATCTTGAAAATTAAGAGAAATTGGACGAACATGTGATATTACTTTTTTGTGGAAATTTTAGGCTCCTCTCGAAATAGCGTCTCTTGAATGTGAAAAACATTTTTTTTAGTGAAGTGCAAACCAGTAACTAAGACGAAAACGTCGAATTTTCGCCAAATTTCCTTTTTTTTTTTATATTGTGCCTATGCTTTTTTTGAGCAAAAATAAGTTAGGAAATTCTTAACAAAAAAAAAAGAAGTAGAGATTATAACGATTAGAACCTGTTTTTAATGTAGAGTCTGCGCTCAAAATTAACCGAAATATCGCTGTTAAAACTTTGGCGAGACGCCACTTTTGGGCGAATCAAATAAAGATTTTTTAAAATTTTTTTTTAAAAGGTTATAGAAAGAATATTGAAAATGCAATTATACTATACTTATACTATTTTGAATTGTCAAAAAAAGACAAATTTAATTTAAGTTTCATCCAATATACAATAGACGAATTCCTAAAATATCTTTTTTTAAGAGCAATTTACGGCCGGTAACATTCCTATCCAGCTAGAATAAAAAACAAGAACCTTTGAAATATGCGTGAAAATAGCTATAAACCGTTATATGAATTTTGTAATTTTGTTTTTTGTCACAAGAGCGCCATTTAAAAAATTTCGTTTTTCGGTGAAATTTCAGCATATGTTGCTTATTGAAATAAAAGATATAAATACATTAAAAAAATCCATTCGTAATTCTTTAAGTATAACTTACTACAAAGGGATTAGGATGATATGAATTAAATTCATAAAAATTCACTAAGGTATGTGCGTGGACAATTCAAAAAACATTGCTTTAAGGAAAATGTGTTTTTTAGCCAAGGTTTAGCTTCCCCAGAGCGTTTAAACACAACGTAAGTTCCTGAACAACATTATTTCCTAAAATATCCATAGCACATTGCGCTGAAACGTTCCCCATAATTTCCATCCAAAAGACAATTTCACGCACTCGCCCACAATTCAACTTTTATCAATTCCCCCTTTCAACAACCTAAAATTACGGAAATGAAACGACGTCAGCTGTTAATAATACAACCCATTAAGACACCCATCAACACGACGCTACCCCAGAAAAGGCGCACCCCGGTTATTAATCCTCGTTAAAGCCGAAGCTAGAGGGACGATCACTTTCGTTTAAGACAAATACGTTTTTTGTCCTTTTGGTATTATTAAATTTCCCTTTTTATCCCTGAAATTTAATCGACACAAGAATGTCGATAACATCTAAACCGCGACCGATCAAGTTCGATGGACATCTCGAACAATAAACAAAAGAGTAATTAATTAATAAAAGACGAGGGCGGACGAAAATCTCATCGAGTGACGTCAAAGGTATATCGATCGAGTTTAAAATCCTTTTAAAATATATAGAGTGAAACTTTTGTAAAATGTTATTTCCCTTCAACGCTCGCTGCAATTAACGCTTAAGAGTTAGTTGTTTTGCTAGTTTTGTTGTTGTTGTCGTTGTTTATGGTTTATAGTGCGGTAAGCGCAACGCTGAAACGTGCAATATTCCGGAATAATTATCACATCCGTAACTTTACGTAAAATCTTCTAATTTCACTTACGAATAACTCAAAACGAAACGTTCACCTATAATTATGTAGAAATCTTCCAAATTTTTCATACTGTATTGCATCTAGTGAAGAGCTGTGAGACATTACTAACGTTTTAAGGTATGCAGACCAGATATTTTGAGATTTGACAAGCTTTTCATTATATAATGATCATCTGTTCAGAAATAAGAAATAATATCAAGATTTTGTGAATAAGTGGTAGGATGTTCAGGTGATTCGCACGTTATAATAACAAATAAGCATCTTTTGCTGTAAACACAAGTTTTTAATGTTTTTCTGCTCATCTTCGGCGACAGAGCTTCTTCAGAAAGCTTCGTTCATAGTTCGGTTTCCCCATGTTACTCCATAGGTTACTCCCTTAGTGCTATAGATAGTTCTAACTCACGAGATTGCCAGGGAAGTCCATGAAAATTAAAGTTAAAATTCGGAATTATTTACAATTAATCCTATGGAAGGAAAAGCAATTGAAGGTACAGCTGAAGCTAGCAAAAGTAGCAGTTAGCTAATGTGAGAGCCAAATCCGATAGGTACAATAGAAAAGAGATGGCAAATTGATCTAGCGATATTTACAAAAGGAATATGTACAAACCTTCGGTGTCGGTCGAAAACTGTGCGGTTTTATTAGTAGTGGATTAAGAACAAACGGGCACTTCACACTTACTACGGTGCGGTCGGAAAATGCGCTATCTGAATTCTAGATAGTCGGAAAATTCGCGCTTTTACCTGAGATGATTGTAATCGAGCAATTAGGCTCCCAAGGGTACGGGGCGGTCGGAAAATGTCCGATCCGAAACCGCGAAGCTCGGAAAATTCGTGGTTTTACCGAGCGGCACTTGGAATTATTTTTCCATTCCTTCTGAATGCGGGGAAGTCGGAAAATTCGAAACCCTAATCCGCGGTAGTCGGAAAATTTGCGCTTTTACCGGCTGTACTCAAAATCAATTAATTCTACTCATGCGAGTACAGATAAGTTGGAAAATGTACGCTATTAATGTGCGGAAGCTGTAAAATTTGCCCCTTTACCAGCGGTACTGGGAATCAATTAATTATATTCCTGGGAGTAATTGTCTTTACTGAATGGTACTGAGAATCCATTAATTGTTCCCTTGCGAACACGGTAGAGTCGGAAAATGCGTGACTTTAATTCGTGAAAGTCGGAAAATTGGCGTTTTTATCAACGGTACTAGGAATCAATTACTTTCCCATATGTATTTCACATTTGGTTCTGCTCAGGTACCACATAGATTCATATGTTTAGTCATATATCGAAAACATTGTGAGTTATTTACTGCAGTAGTGCAGTGCATGTGGTTTATTCCACGTGCATGAATTTGTTGTAAATCAAAATGTGCGTGAATCTAGAACAGATTTCGCCGCGTTACAAGACAGGTTTGGAGGATTGAAATATGGAAGGAAGTGATTGGATTTAGTGCGTGGTGTTATACGTGTAATTTGGGCGATGTGAGTAATATTGACATTGACGCCTACTTGGCGACCTCTGAATCGAGAGAGATAGGGGAGTTGTTGGATACGGCAAGCCCTTTATTTTTATTTTTGAAGTTATATTTTTGTAGGCCTTTAAATAGAACTCATTCTATGTTCCAGCTGAAATGATTGTTTGAACAAATACTTTGTGGGCACATACCCGTTAAAAAATTATTCCTAGGAACAGTCCGTGAAGTGCTACTTGGAATAAATCTTAAGATTCAAAAATCCTAAACTTCCTCTCTCTATTTCCGTAAAATATTATGACATTTCCGGCCATAGATATTAATAGAAGTATCACTTCACTTCGAGGACTTCGAGCGAACACCCCTTCACTGCGTATGTACTTTACTGCTAATGTCATCTCTTCCACCTTCCGTCTTCTATGTTTTAATTTCCGGGAAATAAAAATATCAATTCGGGAAAACTGAATCGGAGGGGGAATCTCTCCCCGGAGTCCCGAAAGGTAACGGGGAGATTTCACGTTCGCTCCTCCTTCAAGTTGTATCGATCTTAACGTCTGAGGGGCTGTCGTCGGCACGGAAAAATATCCACTTAGGCGGTCCTTATTGAGCCGGTGAAGATGTTTATGAAGGTTTATCGTATACAAACATGCGCTCCTCGTAACGTAAACAGGCGATCCGAAATATAAAAATAAACCCAGAGATTATGAAACATGTTTATCGCGGGAGTGGACCGTTTTGCTTTTGCTTTCTGATACGAACCTTTGATGCGTGTATCTTTCAACCGTTCAGTAAAGGTAATTGCTGGAAAATCGATCGCAATGTCTCGATGATTTTCGATATGGTAGGTTACAGTTTACTTCTTATGATGTGTTTATTTCTGTTGGTCGATAGTGGGAACGTGCCGTTTTCATCAAGGCTTTATCACTTGGAGAAAATCTCTAGAGCCTCTCACTCTCCTGAAGCCCCCATTTAGAAATAATCCAGACTTTTATACCATTTACTATGGTTTTTTAAATCAACTTTACAATTCTCTAATTTCTACACGTGTAATTGAACAACAGTTCAAGCAGTCTGAAGGATATTTAAAACCTCTTCGTACCCTCACATAACGCTACTCCACTACACGCATAAAAAAGGATTCTCGCCTGCTTCCCTTCCACGTTCCAAACGTAAGGACGTTTATATTTGAAAGTTTCAATCATTCGATGTGTTCATTCTTGCACAAGAGCCGACAGCCTTTGTTAAAAACTGTTTGCTCTACGCTCTATTTATTTTTCTTTCAATTCCGCCATGATTGAGTAGCGTCGGATGAATTAGAGAAACGGCGTTCGGTTTTTCGTTTACTTACCATAAGCAAATTGGACCGTCTCCGTATTACGGGGGGAAGGAGAAATGCTTGTGTAGTAAACAGTAAATGTTTTTGAAGTAATTAACTTGCCTGTGGTAATAATGGAAGAAAACAACATGTAAAAGTAATCAGTAATGGCTTGTCTCTCATCTTGAACAATGCTGATTTCAATGAACGCTCTAGCTCGTTAATTAGATGTACTTCATCACGTGTGGCGTGCTAAAGTTGTTTAAATTGACTTTCCTATAGTTGGTGCAGGAAAAACAGCTGCATTGAATTTGAGAACAAATAAGAAATGACATGCCTTCGTGGCTGATTTATTTGAACACGGTGTATTTGCCGATAAGCGAAGGTACTTAATAGATGGAAGAAACGCATTGTATGTACCAGGAATACACAAAAAGGTTAAAGAGACTCTTAGACTGTCATGAACTGTTGAATCTATGGTTATTGCTGGCAAATCCACATGATGCAGAAGACCGAAAAAGTAGGAGTTTTCTTTAAAAGAAAAGGATGACAAATTTAAAAAAATGGAAAATGTGATCATAGCGATTTTTGCTTTTATCTTTCTTGTTTCTTTAATTTCAATTAGATGACTGACAGCAGGGGATTATAATCATGTAAAGCCCCTCTCATTAATTGGATGCACCTTATACAAAATACGTTTAGATCGAGTTACCCACCATTAATCAATGATATAATGCTAATTGAAGTATGTGTCGTCCCGTCGATCAGATTAGGTAACCGTATCGTGAAAACTATAATTCGCTAACGGTTGATTTCGATTTCCGGACGCTTATTATTCTCGTCTCTAACCCAACAGGAATATCAATAACGATAATTATTACAAGTACAGATACCGGTCTGCATCGTTAATGGAACTCCCGGAAAATTCCTCGGAGGTGCCCAATTATCGTTGAGACAAAACGTTTTTAATTGGGACACGACCGATGCTAACTTAACGAGCTAAGTAAGTAACGAAGAAAAATGTCATTGTTAGGAACTAATTTATGTGAGAGATGGAGTGAAATGTGTGGATCGAACTGATTCCGAGTCGAAAAAATGTAATTAACGTTAGGGGAACAAAGGAGATGTAAATTCCACAGAGGAAAGGACGAATTCGCGGGAAACTGAATTTTGCGCACTCTCGATTTAATCCGTTTCGACAAGAGGAGCTGGTTTTATTGCCGTGTTAGATACGACGCGAAATTGGAAAATGTAACTTCAATCGATATGGTTTCGCCAAGACTGACATACTGTTACCATTCTTATGGTCAGATCGTGATCAATGAGACGGTGAAATGCCCCTTAGAGAGCGGATTTCAACTTGGCCTGACAATGTACGACATGATATGATTACCATCTGTTCGCCTTTGGAATATTTTCCCATAAAATTGTGCTGCTTTACTAATTTTGAATCAGCTACCATTTCGGTTAAAGAGTGTTAAAGGAAATGCCAAAGGGAATGGACGCAGAGGCACTTTTGAGATAGCTCCGCCTACTTGCTCTGTTGGTGGGGCAGAAGGTGCGTTATTTATGTCGGCCACGCCCATAGACTGTTGTCGCCACGCCCTTCTTGGTTCGAAGAAGCCACGCCTCTTATGTACCAAAAATAATGGGCGGTGAAAATTATTTTGTATATTTTTAATATCACAAGTTAGTTACTGAATAGTTAATGTTTTGAAAAAATTTTGAAGCATCCAAAGTCCCAATTTCATCCTTGCTTCGCTACTCTATTATTTGATTTGGACTTAGGAACTTGGGAAACAAGGGTTTTGCACACTATTACTTATATCAAACGGTCAAATAAATTTTTGAAACTGGAGGTTTTTCTGTTAGCAATTTCACATTTTCCAGAAGATTTGAAGATGAGTTTCGAGAAATACTCTTACTTCTCATCCAGTTAATGTAATTAGAATTTTTAGCATGAAGGTACTTAACTTTATTAGAAACTTATCGAAAGCTGAAAGCAATTTTTGTAAAGGTTACAACCTATGATCATGTATTTTTGGCTTTGAAGGATTAGTTGTGTCGATATAATCTGATTGACGTCCTTACCTTATCATGGTATTTATGATCTGATCAGATCCTGATCCAGGTTGATTCTCTTTGCATTGAATAATTATCCAGGTCGATCTGATGTGATCATCAAAATTACTATGAAGATCCTCCCTTTACTGACATTAATATAATTTGAAACATTTTCTGATTCCGTTTTTCCTTGTTTCCAGAATACTTATACGAACGCGGACAAGTTGCTGGCGGCAGCCGAGGAATTGGCCCACACGGGCGAATGTGATCCTGACGAGATTTACTCGGTCGCACACGAACTGGAGGCGCACGTCACTTCTTTCGCTGCGAGGGTTGAACAGAGGCGCAGAAGGCTCGACCTGGCTGTGCTGTTTTACACGCACGAGAAGGAGTTGAATAATTGGGTGGACGAGCTGAGGCAGGAGCTGCAGGTAAATTTACGAAATTTGAATTCTTTCTGGAAGTTCTGGTGGAAGACTTTAATGGAAGACGAATGAGAATTATTCAAGAGAACAAATGTTCAAGAATTTTGTTTATAAGACATTTACTTTCCCAGTTCTTAATTATGGAAAACTTGTTTTTTTCTTTTTGAAAAATAGTCGATATCTGAAAAACCATCGAGCCTAGCGAGGTGAGACTCATTCACAAGTATTATAATTAACTCATTGATTTACACTCTGAATTTCATGTGTTTCATCGAGAAATTCTAAAAATTTATTTTTTTGGACCTCAGAATACGAAGGATAACTCGCTATTTTTTTCCAAAAACTGGTCAGAATTGGGTTTTTGTTTTCCTTGACATGCGAGAGAGGACGATTCTCTGATGCCAGCGGTGCAAGAATTTTGTTTGCAAGTCCATTACTTTCCATGATATTTTCGATAGAAGATCCACTTTACTCTTTTTGAAAAAATCAATGATAATTCAAAATTAACGAGGCTCGAAGAGGAGAACCGTCTCATTCAGCTACCTTTTAAGTATCATCCTGAAATTTGAAAATTTACTGTTTGATCCCTCATTCAAGAAAATGTGAACAAACCCCTTATGACTTTTTCAAAAAACTGACCAAATTTGGATTATTTGTTGAAAGGGAACACAATTTTGAGGCCAGCAATGCATCAGAATGTGAAGAATTTTGTTTTTAGGGACCTTACTATTCGAGATATTAACATTGAAGATGTACTTTATTCTTTTTGAAAAAATCATAACTCAAAAATTAAGGGACCCAGTGAGCTGAAACTCGTCCTCACAGTCCTCTTTGAGTTTCATCGCAAAATTCGAATATTCACCTCTTGAAATTTTTTCTAAAAATAGCCTAAAACTTTGTTTTTAATTTTTTGTTTGGTAAACAACAGAGGACAATTTCCTGATGCGAAAAGTGTCAAAATTCCGTCCGTAAGGCACATAATTTCCAAGGTATTAATCAATGGAAATATTCGTTTTGCGATATAACACATCTGGATTGTCCATGGCCTTTTTTCTTTTACTTTAGGCAGTTGATATCCCATGGCTTTAAGCAGGAGAAAACCTTTGTCCTGTACCCACTAAATTCAGTTCATTGCTGTCAATTTAGTACTGAAAATATGGAGTTCGTTAAAAAATAGTACTGACAGACACCAAAATTTGTAGGAAAGCTCCAAACCTTAAAACAACTTTAAATAATTTCTAGAAATCTTTGAAACGATCGATAAAAGTCATTACGGCTCTCGTGAAACTCCAACTATTTTCCCACAATTTATACAAATATTATCAAACAAATTTATCTGCTTATTACCCTATTTTACATATTTTCCTTATCGCTGATTAATTCGGCATCACTTCTTTTTTCCCACCACCACCTCAGTGAAATACTCCAAAGCGTTCTGTTTCATTTTATCACGATCCTGGAGTATCCGTTCTCAATGAATTCCATCGCGAATAAGACGTAATCGCAATTACAGATCCGCTACGTATAATTATCCTTTTATTTATAATCACAATGCAGTCTTGCTTACGTTCCATCTCTCTTTCTCGTCGTATGAACGTACTACACTTGACCCAATTGCCCATGTTTAAAAACCGTTTAAAAGGAGCCTCGTTATGAGCCTTTCAGAGGAATTTTAAGTGCATAAGTTCTCGTGGAAAAGCGATGTGTGTGCATTTATGAATAGACCGTTCTGTAATCGAAGTCTGGAAAGTTTAGGAGTCGTAAAACTTTCTATGAGTGGTCGTTTTGGGAAGAAATACGTCACCGGATCGTTTTAAAGCATTTCATGGTAAACGTGAAATAAATCGGACGTGGAATTTTGTTTGGGGCGAAATAACACGTGTTTCAAGGAAAAATCGAAGCGTGTTATTATTTAATTATCTTCATGTAACGATCTATTGTTGTTTTTTATTGCACGCCCACGTCGCGACGATCATCATTTGTAGAAAGGGCGGGAGTGCACGCGGACAATTTCCGGATTTTAATCATTTCTGACCAATCAATCGTTTTCATCGCGGGATCGGCCTAACGAACCGTACAATATTTCAAATAATGCATCCAATTTACTAGTTAGAATGGAGAGGAAATGGGAAAATAAAACCCCAAAGGTAATGCTAGCTAACAAGCTACGTAACTAGCTTTTATAAATCGTGGGTGGCTGTGAACTTTTCTGCAGAGGATTATTAAACGTAGATAAGCCTTCTTTGTAGCAGGCGAAATCACGTTCGGGGTTTTGTAATTTTAGGGCAGCTAGGACATTTTTAGCTAAGAAAAAGGCGGATTGAGTACCTACGAGGGTCAAATTGACTATTTCGCAGGAGATATTTACATTGATTTATAAAATCACAAAGCGCAGACAGGCAGGGAACACTCGGTGAAAAGTAAGATGGCGCATGCTCACATTGGTCAAACAACAGGCAGTCAACGGACTTAAGGCGGCCATATTTAAAGCAATAGTAGTTTCACAACCATCAACAAAAGGCAGTTTCGACATCTTTCAATTTTCATCAGCGACTTTTAAGGAAGTTTCGATATTAAAATGATCGATGTAATACAGTTATTTGTTTAAATAAATTGCCTTTAAATAAATTGACTTTAAAAAGGCAATTTTCGGGCAGTCTTACCACTGACATTATTATTGGTGACGAGGGGGTGATTCAGTTTTTCCATATTGATTCTTATTTCAGAATGACGAGAGCGTGGCGGAAAGTTTAGAGCAGACCGAAAGACTTCTGGAACAAACGACCCAGCATCGAGACCAAAGCTTGGACGCTTGCGCGTCGACGATCGCCCAAGGGGAGGCCCTCCTGCAGGAGTTAAGGTAAGACACGTTAACAAATTACAAACTTTCGAATTTTCTATCCTGACTCTCGTCGGGGAGTTCAAAAACCCGCCCAAAAAGAATCGACGTCGTTCTAACTTCCCCGTGCTATTTGTCTTCATAGTGGAAAGCGCAGTAGATCGTCTGTGAAGTTGAACATTATGGTCGGGATATCTGCGAAAATTGTTTTAGAATGAGAATAAGGGGCGCTCACCTCCGCGTGATTTATCGGCGGCAAATCAATTTGCGAGATTTGTAGGAAGCGAAGGAATTTATCGCCTAAGGACGGCTCGCCTATAAATTCGTTTGATATTGGAAGTCATACGTAAGAGCGAAAACTGGAGCTCTTATTGAAATTTCTAGGTGATGTATGTAGCGTGTGGGGAAAGTTCTAACGTGAAAGGAACGTGTGAGGGTTTGAATGTTTAACAAGCGACACGAAGTATGGAAAAATGCTCATGTCTTGAAACAATCTTTATCGAGTAACGTAAAAACTTACATGACACTCTTGGCGTATTTTTCCAGCTCGTTTTTTTGAAGAATCCAAGGAAATTTCTTAAAACAAGATGCGTGCGGCTCTTAAAGTTTCGACGCACAATTCAATCAGTTCAAGGCAGTTTTAACCCACTTGTTTATATAAGGGTTAGCGTTCCCTTCTTTTTTTAATCTCTTAGTTCAGGCGAGACTGATTTTCTGGTACGAGATTAAGGTAGGTTCTTTCCCTTCCTTTAGTATGTTTATGGCGATATGTAGAGTATGAATGGCATTGCCCATTTTACAATTTCGATTATTAAAATCGATGTGACTTATTTCTTAGTTTGAGGGAAAGATTGTTTTATATTTTATCGTTTATTTTTACTGGATGCCTGAGGGCGTAAAAAAAGTGACAGAATAATTATCTTCCCTGACCTTGACGCCCATGCTCACGCGTATGACATAGTGGGAGGGGAGATCAAACCGTTCTCGCTTCAGTGCGTTGCTGACGTCACGAAACTTGCTTGATCCAACACTTGCCGCTGAATATGTTCGATTGAGCACGTAATTACGTAAAATTGACAATCGGGATGTACTGTTTATTTTGATTATCGAAACGCCGCGGATTTTTGGAGAAATGCAATCATTTCAAGCAACAAATCGCGTTATTTTTTAATTAAGTTTTCAAGCGGTTTGTTGAATAAATTCGGTTTGGAAGAAGCAACGCAGCCTACGAAGCGTTAACTACGCCTATTGTTTTCACAGAATTTAACAAGGATAACGAGATAATTTTTAACAAGCACTCTTTAATCGTCAAGTAAAGTCTAACTATTTTCTTTTTGTGCTGATGGTAAATTGCCCCACGCAATAAGACCATCATAGCCTTTCGTCACTAATCATCAAGATCTCTTCTGAGATATGAATGTTGGGTCTACAACATTGAACTTCTGAGGATTGTAATAAGTGACAATTTTTGTTTTGGGCGTATTTGGAAAGAAAGCTTTATCTCTAAACAATTTTTGAAGAGTAGCAAGGGTTGCATTGATGCTACATTCAAGAGTCAATAGATCTCTTGCTCGAAGTAGAAGAGTCGAGTCATCAGCTTGTAAACAGCTGGAGCAGTCATGCACAGAGAGTCTCAAGACTAACATCTGAAGAACACTAATAATACTTGAAGAATAGTGTGTAATTATACCTTCCCATGAACGTAGAATTTTAACTGTTTGTGTGCGGCTGGAAATGGCTTAAATCCTTTGGGTGACTTAAATCACTGATCTCCTTGCAGTTTGTCCAATAGGATGTTATGAGTAACACAGTCGAAGGCTCTACGAGACTAGGAAATCGAAAATGTCCCATATCTGTTCATTTTTTAATAACTAACAGTTTCGAAAAAATTGTAAATCAATTCATGCCTTTGAACTTCCACTTCAATCAGTAGAAAACCCACCTGTTGATACGAAAGTCGACTTAGAGTTTCCTTCGTTTTTGAATTGTTTTTCGCTTCCGAATATCCGTTGGAAACGTCCCACGTCCGCATACTTTCTGCCTAATAAATTTCTCGCTCTTTAATTTTCTTATATGCAAATTCGTTAGCTTTTATAACCGACGTTATCGAGCAGGTGTAAATCGTTATCGTGACTCATCTTCGCGAGACTGGTTCCGAGAGTAAAAAGAGGAACGAGGTAAATCGGACCCGCGCGCGCGTGTTCGTCTCGTTTATGCACTCGGATTAGAGAAAGTCCGCGTTCGATTTTCCGATCGAACGATCGCGCGATTATTGTCCCATCGTTTCTCGTGATTTATTCCGACGAAAGTGACGATGACTCTTGTGGCTCTTGTGGAGGTGTGAAGGACGGTTTTCGGGCGCCGAAACTCTGGTTATGTAGGTACGTTAGTTTCTTATCTGTGGAACTGAGAGAAATTGCATGTAAATTTTAGGTGTTCGGTGTACATTCCGTGCTCTCGTATTCCTTCTTTTGCGTGCCTTCTCAGTTGATGTTAGGGGTTGCTATAGAAAATTCTTTTGTAAAAAACTGAGTTTCCAGTTTCACAGTCAATGTACTGCTTTCAACATACATATTAGCCCAGTTTCTAGAGCAAAAAACGCTATTTTGGTAAATA
Source organism: Cryptocephalus primarius (assembly GCA_963576515.1). Lineage (NCBI taxonomy): Eukaryota > Metazoa > Arthropoda > Insecta > Coleoptera > Chrysomelidae > Cryptocephalus > Cryptocephalus primarius. The sequence goes on along the minus strand of OY754938.1, from coordinate 15,770,521 downwards.
AGGCTTCAAGCAGCATAAAACAGTATACTTGCACCCATCACTAAGTTCGAAATGCAAAATCGTGCATTTCGCGCAATGTTCTAGGCGATTTTTCGCACTTTTCTCCGAAAGTATATGAAAATCCAAGATAGCCAAGTTGTAAATTTTGGTATCCTCTTTCAAAAACCGCTCGAAAAGTTAAAATCGGCCCATCTCAGTTAATACGCCGAATTTTGCCACATTTTTGCCGAATTTTTCGGTGTATATTGTTAATAACGTAATTGTGCAAAAACTATTCATTCGACGGCATCAAATTTGTGCATGCCTAAAGTAGACATAATAGTCTAACATTTCACGCAAAATTAGCGCTTTAGCTTTAAACCAGGCAAAATTGTGAATTTTTGAAAAAGGGGTCTATTTTAACGGCTTTTTCAAGTTTTCTCGGTGAAAAATGCTTCGATCATCTTTTAGAAACGCCCAAACAAAGTATTGGCTTCGTCTGCCATTAAATTTAATCTCCCAAAAAAACCTCTATAAACTGGGCTGTATAGAATTTTACATAATACATTGCTTTCAAACATACAACATAATTTTCCCAATATAGACCAGCTGCGTCTGTTAAGTGCTCGTTTCAGCGGATCGAGTGCATCCCACTCTCGTATTCCACTTTTTAAATACGCATAGTAACTATGGTTACTTTAAATAAACCCTTAATATAAAATTTTAAAATTCTAACTGCTTGATAGAATGCATCGCAGGTAGTCGCGTTGACAAAGTGAGTGATCTCAAACAAGGTGTTCCGTATGATTGTTTCAAATTTTTGGAGCGTTAAATGGAAATGAATCCAGGTTTAAAAATGAAAAGTTTGTAATTTCCACTTATTATTTTTTTCAAAAATGTCTGGATTTTGGAAATTAAAGGAATAATTCAAATTTCGCCACAAAAAATATTTGGTTTTCCATGTTTACTCTATTGCAGTGGTTTATTTATAGGCATGGCTTCCATGAGACATTTAAGACATTATTGATTACACGACACTTAAGTGTTAGAAACAGTGATACTCCTTTGAATTCAGAAGACATTCTAAATAAACAATGGGCCGATTTTGTTTTTTGAAAAAATCTAAAGCGATATTTAAACCAGGATTAAACCCTGCTCAACACATCCAACGTTTGAGCCTGACGAAAAGGAACATCTTGTATACAGGGGATTCTTGACTTTTGTGCAATGAAAAATGGCAGTATTTTGGAAGAAAAACATTTATTTGACAAAAGGATAACCTTAGGCAAATCGATTCCTAAAGATGTGTAATGGAAATCACATTTGCAAAGAAATCTTTTTAATTATTTTTGGAAATATCGGTGCATTGAAAATCTGGGGTTATTTTGCAGTGATATAAAATATAAAAGTATAGATAACAACTGTATTACACACTTCCTATCAGCAAATCTGTGAATATGAAGTAACATATAAGTAGGTGTTAAAATCTAAGCGACGAAAACGATAGGGCATGTGCAACAAATAGATACTTTTAACTTTGAAGAAGGTGAAAATGGCATTACATCGATAACAATGAAATTGTTTAATAGTTAAACTATACCAGTCTCATATAACCGCAAGGCCACATGGCGAAACAAGATTTCTGCAGAAGAGTCACTTGTATTGGTTAATTTTTCCATAAAAGTCCCATTTTCCGGCTTATATCTCGACAAGTATCAACTTTTCGATCTCACGGAAGAGGCTCAAAATTGTGAGTCGTAAAATATGCTGCAAAATGCGCCAAAATTTCCTTTTGCGAGGTATCAGTCCCGAGATATTGGCGAAAAACAGCGCTTAACCCTTGTCCACCAGCGACGAATTAGGTAGTTACTTTCGGTTATAGTATAACAAGAACACAAAGTTTCGTCAATGGTGGAATGTGAAAATCCCACTAACCTATGTATTTTCTGGCAATTTCCCCAGGCTAATCGTCGTTCTTCCAACTGTGAACATTTTGTCGTCGTCGTCGTCGAGCCGTCTCGTAAAAAGTGTTTTACGGCACTTTTCTCAAATTCGTCCTTTTTTACCGGCGTTACGTGTCCTCTAACCCGGTTAATTTTGAAGCGTATGTGTGAAAAGTGCCTGCGAAATTAGAAAGTATAAATTATAACGCGGCGTTAACGTCGACTTTCGACACTTCAACGTTTCTTTCAATGTTTTCGTTTTACGGTTTATCGCGCCCGTGCCGTTTTTTCCGTTTCGGGACGGGAAAGGCGAAGGAAATTTGAAATTTACCGAATAGACGCGTCTCGCGAAATTGGAGAGGGAGAAATTTATATGGAAAATATGTGATAAGTTGTAGATTCGCACTAATTCTGTGGAGTTCCTAATATGTGTATGCCCTTTCAGAGATGGAAGTTCTATTTCATTTAAGAAATCTAGTTCATTCCTTTTCGCCAAAAAGGATAATTCCTGAAACTAGTTCAGCATCACTAACTACTTCAGTTCATTCATCATTGGGTTTTGTCATACGGGAGCTAGTTTGAGCTGATACTTGTCACTCTTCTCTTTCTCCTTACAAATTTAGTAGTATTTTCGCTCCTAATGTAAATAGCCATCGACGTTTTAGCACCTTTTTACCACGTTATTTTCTAGTATCTATTATTCGGCCCCGCTCCTTATTGACTTGCATTTTTAGCTTATTGAACGCGAAATAAGTGCTACAAGTATTCCTAAGTTCTTCCCAGAATACATATAGCACGATCTGTTAATGATAGAAATTAATAACACTATGAAACAACAAAATCCCATTCACAACTGCTGAGGTACAGTAAAAATAGTATGATCCAAGCAGACCTGTGGGAGTCGTTGACTTTATGCCAGTAGCTTATCCGAGAAAAAGATCCTGAAAGCAGTGGATGCCTTTAGCGTCTAATGGGGTAGGAATTACAAGTCTATTGTATTAGTGTATCAGCATGTATGGCCTACTGTATCATATTACGGCGATATTGTGGTCACGCTCAGGGGTATGAAGTATCCCCGATGATGCGCTAAGGGTAGGGGGGTTTACTCACGCGTCGCCCTAAGTAAATACAAAATGTATGTTTAAATACGTATAAAATCGCGATAAAATGATAAATAGATCTCTAAGGATTCAATGAATAATAAGGTAGATAAAGGAATAAAAACCAGTGACAGCGGTTCGAAGTAGTGAATTTAAATTTGGCGCTTGGCTTCGGTTCAGTTGCACCACTTCATATTTCTAGTGACGTCAACACATGCTGTGTTAATTCGTTACCACCGTCGATAACTTAATTAAGAGAGACGGCCATGGAGATCTTCGCGGTTAGTTCCAGTCGAGCTGCACCAGATGGCGAACCTTCCAGACGTTTTTGTACGTCAGATTTTGAACTTTGGTAATGGAGAGAGAGAGAGAGAGCAACAAGTTTTCCGATTCGCCGGGAACTTAACGAATTTCTCGTGTTCCCATTCACGCGCCATCAATTCGGGCACTCGATTAATCTCGCCGTCTGCGGCGGTGGAAACAAAACAATAGGACGGCAACGACCTCCCCATCCCTGAATTCTATAACACGACCGACGGAGTCCGTATGTAACATACAAAGCGAAAAGATTAATCGAACCGTGTAATTGTCTGCCATGGAAAAAAAAAAGAGAGGAAATTTCTTGTGTCGCGGGCCAGAGATGAATGGCGGCAGGACACGCGAGGAAATGTTCTCGGTGGATTTAAAGGGACCGGCGAGAATGAGACGATGATTAGATTCGAGTAATTACAGGAGCGGTGGCATTATGTTAATGGAATAATGATGTGTGTAACGGTAAAAGTTGTGTTTCTTTTGAGATGTTAACAAGAAGCCTAGTCAGTAGCAAATCTTGTGCAGCCTTTCCCTTTCTGTTTGGCTGAACTACGTTGTCAGACATAACAGAGGGAAAACGTTCCCAGAAGAGAACTATAGTAGAAGGGTTTTTTGAAACACTGCAGACCAAACTATTAGTTAATATACAACGAAAAAACCCGAAACAACTTCTGTTATAACTAATATAACTCAAGGCATTGAATTGCTCGAGTTGATTTAATCGCAATCATATTTACGACAGACGAGGAATGAGGAAGGATCCTATGTTTTATTACATTTTTCGAAAGAAAATAAAATAAATTGGTTAAAATAATTGCATAAATAATAAAATCAAAAATGTGAATCGGTCAATTAAGCCCCCATGAGTACGATATGTCCGGAAAATGCGCGATCCGAAACCGCGAAGGTCGGGAAATTCTCGGATTTTCGGGCTACCCTTGGAATCGCATATATTCCCTTGGGTACGGAGGATCGGAAAATGCACTAATAAAATCAAAAAGGTAAATCGGTCAAACAAGCTCCTACGAGTATGGTATGGTCGAAAAATGCGCGATCTGAAACAGAGAAAGTCGGGAAATTTGCGAATTTTCCGGCTACCCTTAGAATCGAATATATTCTCGGGATCGGAAAATGCTCGATTGAAGACCGTGAATCTCTCTGATTTATTTAATTACATTCATGCAGTGTGATTGGGTTGAAAAATGTGCAGTTTTATAGGTTATTTGAGGCATCGATTTAATTCACTTCGGCGTACATTTTTTTTCTCGAAAAAATATATTATCTACAGTCAATACCCTTAATAGGAAAAGTTGAGCGAGGTCTGTGTTATAATATGTTGATATATGTTTAAAATTGCGTTTCTAAAATATTTGGAAACGTTTTTCATTTTGCCTGTTGTACGGCGTTAAAATTTTTCGCTTCACAGTCTTGAAAACTTTATTAGACTTAGTTACCTGTTGGCCTCTTCGCCCAGAATGTTTTATTCGTTTCTTGCCCCTTGTCATTAATTGCCTCTATTTTTTCGTGAATAATTACGAGCAGCGATCAAAAGCCGTAGATATGCCCACGGATTTTTTCCATTCATATTTCGCCTAATCTCGCTAATCTTAAACGCGTCGAGCATGACAACGCCCAGTGTAATAATTATGTGTAATCATCCGGCAGGGGATAATTATGAAGAGGAGAGGAACGCGAGAAAAAAAACCGGTATATATGTGCAGTCTGTGCGGTTATTATCGTTAGCGATATTAATAACCGTGCTAGTTAGAGATAAAAGTTTGTCTCGGGAAAGAAAAGTGTCCGGTTTATCTCTCTGTGCTTTAACTAAAGGCCATTGTACTCTCTGGACATAATCTTCTCGATATTAGCATTCTCATGCATATTGTAATTCGAGGCGCAGTGCCGTATGGAATTTTAAAAATCTATCGTCGATTTGTACTTACGAAAAAGTTCCGTGGTGATTAAAAGGAAATCATCTTCATTTCCTGCAATTTTCCTTTATTAAAAACTATTCGGTATCTAAATTAAACTTTTCTCCGGAGATTCCTCGAGTTCTCTCTTATTACCCGCGCTCGATTTGATACGATTATGCAAATCCCCGTATTGCATATTTTCGCGGGTCTTCGCCGGATCAACGGAGGGAAAATGGGTTTCCAAGTGAGGGAACGTGGGGGCTTTCGTAATGGAAGAAGTTCCACGAGAAATATTTCCGAGTTACGTCAGTAATTGAATTAATGCGTCTACTGAGTTACTCCGTAAAAGATGTTAAGTATCAAGACACGTAACTAGATTAAATTTCTACTAATTTCGAAGGGAAGATGAGCTGCAAGTAAACGTCGCCTCGCACCGGAAAATAGGTGCGCCCGTGAGACGAGACGGTATTGTTCTCGTTAATTGATAATTAGAGCTTCTCTTCGAAAAAAAAGTCCATAACACAAAGACAGGGGAGATACAGTGTACTCCCTGCCTAAGGGGAGAACTTTTACGGACGACAGTTCTTTTTTTTATTGAATCGTGTTTCTTGCTATTAGGACTCATCATCAGGTAAAAACCTACCAAAGGAAAATTCATAATACAAATCACAACCAGATATAAGAATGTTTACTTAATTTGTACATACGGCGGTTTTGTACTGTACGTTATTAAATAAGACAGTAAATAGATAAATAGGTGGAGTAAACGCTATTGTGTATTAAAAGGGAAAGGAAAATAGACTTGAGTCTCGTCTTCCTTGTTATCCAGTGATTAACATGTATGTCGATGATGTTTACCGTATGGTAACCAAGAGGATCTCCCTAATTTTGGATCATATCTTAATTCCATGGACTCTTTAAGACATCTTACTATGAACATAGGAAGTAATAATATAGCTTAGCTTGTTTTGACTTTAGAATAGGGAGACTGAGTGTTGGTTTTAGCACTCATTTCTCAATATATATCTTCTGATCATGATATTTCACATAAGATTGTGGCGTTCTATCATCTTTTCCATATGCTTTATTGTATTTCTGAGAGTGTATTAAAATTGTTAAGGCCTCTAAAGATACTAACATTTTTTACTGATCAACTCCAATGTTGTGGCAATTTTTCTAAGACCTTTAAAATGTACTGACTCATGTACTCATATCTATTTTCCTACTCTTTTAATAAGTGATTGAATTTACATTGATTATATTGATCTGTAATAATTTTGTTTATTTCATTGAATTATTGTCAAATTTGAATTACATACAAAATCAATGTATGCACAAATAATATTGTATGCACATTTTTCTGTGTTTTTGATTGTTTAATGAATTTTCTTTTTAGAGGTTTATGACTGAAGACGAACCCTAGTGGCTATAAACGTATCTTAATAAAGAAGATAAACAAATTCTGGACGATTAAAACTGTTCCTTGGACGGGAGCTTTGAGTGTCTCACTCACTTGATTGGTGGTTTTATTTTGGAGAGTTTCGCCAATAGAAGCAATCGAATCGTGAACGTTAAATTGTGTAGGTGGGTTTTGTTTCGGGGGAATTTTACTGGGGCAAAGAAGTATCGATAATTATAATCGACATACGTGCATAACATATCGCTTACGTGTCTCGTTCTTATAAAACTTTTTTGGAAGGAACTCTTCTTTATAGAAATTAATTCCTAAATGGTGAGGTTTGAACGTAGGTTTTTAATCATTGCTTTTTAATTTTTACACAAATTTTAACGAACTTTCGGCTAATGTCGTTTTGCTAGATAGGAGGGAAATTTTACTATCGCTGCTCTGGAGGGGGAAAAGATAAGTTGGCTGAGCCCTTTTGCCTTTAAAGTAAGGTAAGGAAACGGGTCAGTTTGGATGGTTCCAAACACACGGTAAACAAGAACTGGAAAGCGTTCAAAAGAAGTTATGTTATTAGCAATAAGTTATTAGCCTATCTTACCACCTTATAGATATATCAGACTCCAATGATTGAACAATGAAAGTTCAATTTGTATGAAATTCCGATTCGCGTCACGGTCCCATTTTTATTCCACCTTTGCCGGCTATAAATTTTATGCACATTTAAAATCTCGGACGTTTAATTCATGACATCGAAGTTACCTAAAGTGCGAAATCTCGTAAAATTCCAGTTGGCAACTTCCCGCGGGAAAAACTCCTCAAACTGCAGTTAAGCGAGATCGTCGTCTGATTACGGGAAATAAAAACATCCTTATCGTACCTCCTACGTTATCCCGGGACGTTTGTATTTGCTGCACGTTTTCGACACAAAATAAAAATTTCATTATGGCGCTCTGCCGCCGTCGTCGTTGTTGCTGTTGTGATTTCAGCAGATAACGCAGGTCTAGATAACGATACATCGGCGATCGTCTCCCATGAATACTTACATGTATAGAAATCGGATCTTAAATCATAACTCTTATTAAACTAAAACTCTCCCGCAGAAGGAGATAACGCTCGTTGTAATTTCGGTGTAATTCGAGCTACAATAAACAAAACAAATGGTATTCATTTGTGGCTCGGGGAGCCATTATTAAGGGAGATTATTCATATAAACTTCGTCCAGCCTTTCGACTTTCTTGAAGAGATGTTTTTAAGGAACAGCTGTTGCCGGATATGGCACTTCTATTCTTTGGGGCTTTGTATTGTACTCTTTTGAATAATACATTTGAATGAAATTATGGTTTGCATAACACCTACAATTTGTTGACGAAAACCAGTTTCGAGTGCAGCAGGAATGCTTGGTTTAGGAGTAATTATAATAATAGTAATTCAGTGATTGGAATTCAGAACAAACGCGCCCAGAACAAAGGAGAGTACGTCAGATGCTGAACCAAAATAAATGGATTGCCTCGTGGTTTTTGTTTGTCAATGCGATATTGGAAAAATCTGGCAATTATTTCTACAAACTATGAGATTAAGTAATCATTCAATAACTTCTATGTTACAACTGGTTATACAGTGTGTGCGGTGAAAGCATGGCCAACTATCAGCGGTGTACAAGGGACGTCAAGATAACCCCAGTGTTTCATATAGTTTTTTAATATTATACTAAAATTTTCCCTTAAAGCCCTTCAAAGTTGATACTCCGAATTGACAAATTGCTGAAGAAAAGGTACTCTTGTTCAAATTCGATAGAATCAACGCTTTCGTTGAATTTCTTACCATCATCCTCTTAGCAGTCCTCTCCATTTTTAAGAACGTCATAAGTAGAAAATGCATGAGAGCAGATGTTAATTTTATGACAGACAGCGTTATTTTTAAATGCTTTCATTTTAATTACGTAACAGTGCCTTATTTTTACCGCAGCTTCTTAATACAAACCTTGATATGTTCAGGTTACAGCTGCTGTGTGAACAGGTGAATGTCACGATTAATAGAATGGCAGTATGCCAAAATATGGATTGGATGATAAGGGTTATGTTGTATGCTAAGAACAAAAGCTTTGGTTAAGATAAAACTGTGGAAATGAAAGTGTTAATGGGAGATATTTGTGGAATTTTACATGGTTGTAGTGTTGTTGTATCAATTTATGTTACAAGGTAAAGTCGAACTCCTGTTCATGGCTGACCAAGAAACACTTAAAGTTGTATAAAATACGAGTTACACTTGAAGGTCTGTAAGTCAAATCTTCATAGGGGATTCTTCAATGGGGTTTATATGGTAAAAAATTGTTCAGAATGTGAGCTCAAGATTTTTATCATGAAGTGTATAGACATGTACGAGCATCCCTTGTATAATTACCCATTACAAAATTGCTAATTTAATATCTGCGTATATGCTAATTTATATTCTGTTTCGTTCAGTACACCATCATTTTCTGGACGTGATACTGATAGTTAGAATAATTTCATGTACAAAGGAATATAAATTAACTAAAAATTCAATACATTTTCTAAAAAATGTAATGTAGAAGTAATAATTAATTAAAACTGTTTGAGGATCCATTATTTGTGACCTCTATACTTTCACCCCCTTATGAGAAATTTAAATATCTTATTCTCTACTAAGCGGAGACATGATTTTTTGAAAATGCCCATATTTGATCAATTTTCGACCTTAAATCACGTATATCTCGACAGGGATGTATTTTTCAAAAAAAATTCAAAAACAGAAAGCATTTATTTTTGCTCAATTATCAAAAAAAAGGCATTTGCTAGTTTTCTGTTCATAACAAATTAAGGGCCATTCGGATAAAAAATGTTATTTAAGTTTTTTGTTCAGAATGTCAACACGAATCGATTTCAACAGAGCTTTTTTTCGTAGCTCCTTTTTTGTCAGTCAGGTTTATTTTTATGCATCTTTTTGGGGGTGAACCGCTCCTAAAAAGGTTTTCGTCGTGTAATCGAGTTCATCACTGAATTTCTGAAGCTCGTCAAATTGAACCCCATTAATCTATTCCCAGGTCCATCGGCGAGATGGACTCGACCGGCTCGGTGTCGGCGGTGGAGTCGGCGCTGGACCGCCTGGCGAAGCAGCGTAACGACCTGGAGGAGCTTTGGGCGGCCAGGAAGCTTCGCCTCGATCTCTGCCTCAGACTGAGACTGTTCGAAAGGGACGCCCTCGAGGTGTCCTCGCAGCTGGAGATGTGGTCGGAGGAGCTGCAGCACAGCGAGCTGACGAGGGACATTGCGAAGGCGGAGCAGTTCCTCAGGTTGCACAACGAGAGCGTCAGCCAGATGCAGAACACGACGTACCAGGTGCTGCAGCAGGGCCAGGAGCTGGTGCAGGTTTTCGAGAGCTCGGGCGTGTGCGTGATGGCCGACGCGCAGTACAACGCCCAGACGAGGGTAAGGGGAAAATTACAAAGAAAATTCGAATTGTCCATTGGAAGGTCTAGGGGCAGATTCACAAACACCACTCACACTCATTTCTTCATACACTCAATTGCTACTCGAATTGAGAGTGAGTGTGCCAATCAACATAGCCATATAAACTCATTTATGTACATATATAAAGATGTGGGTAATCTGTGATGTCGTAAACACTACCCACTATAGATAACATTTACCTTTGACCACTTAAATCTCCCTCAATCTATGACTCAAATCCATTCGAGTGTTGTCTTTGAATTTCAGATTAACGGTAGTCAGGCGTTTACTTAATAATTGAGTGTAAGTGGAGGGTGAGTGGCGTTCATGAATTTTACCCCTAGTGTCACAGTATATAGTCGATAGCAATACGACCTCATTTGCAGGTAAAATAATGCTAAAAAAGAAATATTGGTCTGTTAAAAACGTTCATGAGGAAAGCCATACCTGTGGTAAGAAATCTACGTGAAAATAAAATAAAACGATATGTCATTCGACGAGTACCATTAAATGGACTGTGCCATCTTTTAAGAAAGTATCTCAATTATTGGAATAAAGGAAAAATTAAATTTGTTTTGGAAAGCTGTAACTGAATGCTGATTAAAACCCGTTTCACCATCCCTATTTCCGTTTGCTTCAGGTGCAGGTCCTGCTGGAGTTCCTCCACGACAGAGAGATGGACCTGGAGGACCTCGCCGAGATGAAACGCGTGAAGCTCGAGCAGTGCATCCAGCTGGGCCAGTTCCAGAACGACGCCAACCAGGTGATCAGCTGGATCAGGAACGGCGAGTCTATGCTGATGGCGAGCTTCACCATACCGAACAGCCTCTCGGACGCCGAGCTGCTCAAGAAAGAACACGAGCAGTTCCAAGTCGCGATAGAGAAGACGCACACTTCCGCCGTGCAGGTGAAGCACAGGGCGGACGCGCTCATCAACGGCAACCACTACGACCCGCAGAGCATCAGGGACATATCCGAGGAGGTGACGAAGAGGTGGCAGCAGCTCGTCACGTGCGCCGAGGAGAGGCACAAGCTGGTGACGGCCAGCTTGAATTTCTACAAGACGGCCGAGCAGGTGTGCTCGGTCCTCGACAGCCTGGAGAGAGAGTACCGCAGGGACGAGGACTGGTGCTCGACGGGCCAGCCGAACGCCGACAAGGCGACCGCGATCTCGCAGCTCATCAACAAGCACCAGGAGCAGAAGGAGGCGTTCCTTAAGGCGTGCACCCTCGCGAGGAGGACGGCAGAGACTTTCCTAAAATACACCACCAGGAGCCTACAATTTTACAACTACCCTAACACCAGCGGAAATCACGAGTCCAGGGTCAAGGGGATACTGGAGAAGCTGCTCAGCCAGGAGAACAAGGTTTTGGAGCACTGGACGCAAAGGAAGAAGAGGCTGGACCAGTGCCAGCAATTCGTGCTGTTCGAGAGGTCCGCCAAGCAGGCCATCGAGTGGATCCACGATACAGGTAAAAATTATACGAAAGCTCTTAGGAAGGTTAAATAAATGCTAGCCGTATAGCATTCTGTGAGTTAGGTAACATTCTGTGTTAGGGTCAAATCTGGCTAATGGATATGTAACTTATAGTAATTATTCGAACGGATTTGGTATTCTAACTATACCTTCTAGTAGTATGGTGTTTAAAATTTCAAAGCAGAAAGGTGAAACTTCCTAACAAAGTTATATTTACGAAGATAAACCAAAAAACGTGGAACGTCAGAAGCGCGTTAAAATACACAGATATTGCATGAGACTTCGTCAATTTATTTTCTAATCTGTGAACTGTGGATAAACTGTGGACCAAATTTCATTTGTTTGTTAATTGCTTGAAGGGCATCTTAAAAATTACATAACCTCTCATACTATTTGATGAGTAGTACCGTGATGCAATTCGTCCTAACCTCAAACACCGTCCATACTAACAGTTTGAATGAAAAATAGCGCTATTTGTTCCTTTGTTTCCTTTTTTCATGTTATTCACATGTTTTATCCTAGATTAAAATTGAATTCCCTGGGATTATTCTGTCTTGCTTTTTCAGGCGAATGCTACTTAACTACACATGCAACGAACCTGGGTAACAATATTGAAGAGACGGAGAGCCTTTTACGGGAACACAACGAATTCAAAGGGACCGCCAAGGAGACGAGGGAGAGGGTGAAGCTGTTGATACAATTGGCGGACAGCCTGGTCGAGAAAGGACACGCACACGCCAGTGCTATCAAGCAATGGGTCGCCGCGGTAGATAATAGGTAAAGACGTTTCTTTGTCCGGAAAATAAATCGTTTATCTCGCGCCGATAATGCTGACCACATTTCTCTCTCGTAATCGCTAGTAAATATTTACATATTAGAATGCACTGACAGGAATTTTGTACCACTTAGATACAAGGACTTCAGTTCTCGCATGGAACAGTACCGACAACAGCTGGAGGAGACTTTGGGCATACAAGAGGAGGAGAGCGAGAAAAAGGAACTGTCCATAGATAGGAACTCGGATCCGAGTTTGGAGGCCAAAGTGAAAGAGGCAGCTGCCAAGGACCTTAAGGAACTGAACGAGGAGAAGAGGAGATCTGCCAGAAGGAAAGAGTACGTAACCTTAAATTATTTAATAAAACAAATCAATGTTCATCATTGCCTTGTCAATGGAAAACAATAAGAGCAATGTGATGTATGACAAAATAGGTCAAAGTAATCATGCTTAAATACTTAGGCACGACTGTAGAACAAAATGGAAATGGACAGCCTATTCAACTGAGTGAGAAAACAGTTCATAGTACATTGTTGTAGTAAAAATTGTAGTACCAACCCTCTAAGTTTTGGACATTCCTAAGCGTATTAGAAAGTATAATAAGTGCCACAGAAATAAGGTTTTTAGGAACCAATGGAAGCAGCTGTACAAGCTAAGAAAGAAAACAATGGTTATCTGCTACATTGTAGACCAGTGACTGGCAATGTAATACGGTATTATTATATCGCACAGATGTTTACCACAGATTTAGTTTTATATCTATAACCCAGATGTTTACTACTTTCACATTCTATTTTCAATTCTTCTAGATTCATCATGGCGGAACTTCTGCAGACAGAGCGTACTTACGTAAAAGATCTGGAGACCTGCATAAATTGTTTCCTACAGGAGATGCGTGGTTCTGGCAATGCCCCCGTAGCTCTCCAGGGCAGGGAGGACATAATATTCGGGAACATGGAGGAGATCTACAATTTTCACAATTCCGTATTCTTGAAGGAATTAGAGAAGTACGAGACCATGCCCGAGGACGTGGGGCACTGCTTCGTGACCTGGGCCCAGAAGTTTGACATGTACGTGCACTATTGCAAGAACAAACCTGAAAGCAACAGTTTGCTGGTTCAACACGGCGGCGGGTATTACGAGGAGCTACAGAAAAAGCATAAGGTCGAGCATCCCATCGCGGCCTATCTCATCAAACCGGTGCAGAGGATCACTAAGTACCAACTGCTGCTCAAGGACTTGCAGAGTTGCTGTCAGGAAGGACAAGGAGAAATAAAGGTAGAGTTTAAATTTTCTTCCAGTCAAATGCAGTTCAATATGGTATTTTTTTGTAGGATGGACTAGAAGTGATGCTAAACGTACCAAAGAAAGCTAATGATGCCATGCACCTCTCTCTCCTAGAAGGCTGTGATATATCCTCGGATAAGTTAGGCGAGGTTGTCCTACAGGACGCCTTCCAGGTTTGGGACCCTAAACAATTGATAAGGAAAGGGAGGGATCGTCACATATTCCTCTTCGAGATGTACCTTTTGTTTACTAAGGAGGTCAAAGATTCCGCCGGGAAAGTCAAATACATCTACAAAAATAAGCTCATGGTGAGAATAAGTTAAAGTTACACATTGAAGTAGTTTATCTCCATTCAAAAGACATTGCTCCTGACGCTCACTAATCTGTCTATTTCTTTTCTGATTTTTTGTTCTCCTCCCTCGTAGACCTCGGAGCTGGGCGTGACCGAGCACATGGAGGGCGATGAGTGTAAGTTCGCCGTGTGGACCGGTCGAGCGCCGATCTCCGACTATCGCATCGTCCTGAGGGCGTCGTCCCTGGAGACGAAGCAGCTCTGGGTTAAGAAGCTCAGGGAGGTCATCCAGGAGACTTACTTCAGTGGTGCGCTGCCCTTGTCGCTTCCGAAGAGTCCCGCCAAGCTTAAGCCGCACAGTCAGAGATCGAGCAGGTACGAAAGAGGAGTTTTTTGAAGTTGGGATGGTTAAGTTTAAGAGTTGGGAGAAGCCCGAAACACTGAGCTTTGCTTCTAGTAGAGGGACTTAAGCGGGTAGGCAACAGATGTGTGGCTTTAATTGACAGAGAGCAGTTGATGTGGTTGTCAGAGATTATTGTCATTTCAGTTCGATTGATATGAATGTGCGGTTTCAGCTGTTACGGTTTTTAATAGTCTTAGGGGCAGAGCAGTTTCTTTTTAGCGTGCTATTTTATTTTGGAAGTAATTACTAAGGATGATTTAACTTCTCTTATTGCTCCTCTGAATAAGTCAACTGAAGGTACTCTTGAAGATTTTTTAACTCTATGATCCTAGGGATATTCTTTTATCATACTGTCTCTGGTTTATCCATTCAGAGTCATTTCTTTATTAATTTTTTCATTGAAATTTTCCTGTAATTGGTTGGCAATATCTTACATTAAATAATTTTAGTTTATATAGTATAAACTTTCATAATAACAGTAATACTTTATAATATAGTCCTACAATTTTCCTATAAAAGGGTACATTACTATTGAACAATTTTCAGTTTTCCTTAGTTTTTGCCAAAACAGCTTTAGTAATTAAATTCAGACTTCTCAACTTGACTTCCCTATCTAATACCTATAATTTTCAGTTAATAAAGCATATTTGCAGTTAAATATGTATGCCAGAGACATTTGATGTGACAGAGTGATAAAATATTCCCTCTGCTGTAGGTTTCTTTTGAATATTGTACAAATACAGCCAACCGGTTGATTCCAGTTCCATGGTTCTTTTTGTCATCAAAGTATTTAGTCATATTAGTATAGAGAGTACCTATAGAACTGTATTTATGCAAAATCTTTTTATAAAATTGTGCTTGCTTTCTGAATATTCAAAATTTCGATATTTCCAGGGACATGGAGGATTGCAATTCGCTAGACGAAAGTGTGGAGAACTTGGACCGTAACTCCTTGGCTTCATTCGGATCCGGCAATACGACTGATTCAGACAAGGTAAGTAAGCATGGTTTATTCGTTTCGATCAAAATCAGAAACTCGATTTTAATGGTTTGATGAAATCCGGCGCAATTCACGGTCGGTCTCGCTAAGCGTATTAAAGCGCATTGTTAATGATGTTTCCATAACGTTTGCTTAATAGGGTGCAAGTATGGATTATGCGTACTTGACGTATGGATTGTTATTGATGGAAACGGAGTACTTTGGTAGATTACTTTGATTTTGTGGACATGTATTCAGGCAGCGGTAACAGGAATTCTCAGTATGTCACATCAGCGATAGTGATGATGATTTGATGATGATAAGCGAATGTTTTCTGTTTCTGCCCTTACAATCGTTCGTATGCGCATTAATCACATTTCAAAATACCTTTAATTTGGAGAAATCTGGCAATCTCTCCGATGATATAGTTCCAATGTATAATATTGTATGATATAGTAACCGATATATATTGGGATGAAATGTCCCAGGGTTTGAAAAATCCATCTATCCCGGAGTTGATCCGTGTATGGCTCGCAAATGTCCCTCGAAATCCCGTTTGGGCCCCCCCTATCTCGTATGCAAGTCTCGTGGCCCGTAAGTAACGCGGGAACAGGCGTGCTGAGGACGTGCCGCCCTCTAATAAAAGGGATTGTGTGCGTGTGAGAGAGAGGAGAAACTTAGCGGTTATATTCGTACCTTTGGATTCCTCTCTCTCTCTCCTTTCGTCTCTCGGTTTTTCGTCGTTCCGCGACCTTATGACATTTGGATGAAATGCGGTTATGCAAGTCTGGAAACGGGGACGCTTTCCCGGCATTTATACCGGAATACTCTTCCGATGGATTCCCCGTTAATGAACGATGATGAGTGGGCGGAAAAGTCGAAATTATGGTAGGAAATTATGAGGGCGTTCTGCTTCGCTTCCTTCCCGCCCATGCGTCGTTCTGTTATCATATTTAGATCCGAACGAACGCATCACTCGATCCCCAATGATAACGATTCGTCGACATGCGATTAACGATTATAGTTTCACCAGTTTCTGATCTGTATTTCGAGGCAAGATTGATCAAACTTCAGTTACTGTATCGTGAGACCTCGTGGCGCAGACTAGGATGCTCGATTTAAGTTTCTTGATAAGATTTAGAAAGCTCCAAATCATCATACAATTATCTTAGTTACGAACTTATGTTTGAGCAGTGAAATGAAGAGTATAAGTAATGGAGAAAAGTTTGCTTACTTTGTCGTACTTGGAAAAGCTGGCGATAGAAAAACGCCATAGGATACGTGATTGAAGTTTCGTTATAAAAGTCATCAAATTTCAATACCCGCATGTTTAGCATTAGCAACTTTTTCCAGAAAGATTTTCAGTGACCAAGCCACAAGTTTCACAAGCCTTTTCTATCGCTGCATGAAATCAATATGTAATGGCTTCTGTTGGAAGCAGATAAATAGTCTGTCACATTTTTTCATATAATACAGCTCTGTTCACACCGCTGCATCAAATTATTTATGTTACTTACATATTTTCTCTTTTTCAAAACCCATTCCGTTAAATTTCCTCGCTTGTCTGATCTTTAAAGTCCTTTAAAGCGATACATTACAATCCAATCTGTCTCCGTGATGGGATCCTCCGCCATAAGTTTAAATCGAATGTCCGCACTGCCACCATTCCTTTAATTGGACCGAACTCGCGCTCCTGTACAGTAACGTAGATGGTTGACAAGCTAAACATATTGTTGTTTAAACAAATGGGCACTTTTCTGATACAACGTGCGCGCTACATTAACATAACGATCCTTTTGTTGCTCTATTCTGTCCCTCCCGTGCTTTACGGTCTGCATTGTTTCGCACACGCTGCAACCGTTCCCTCGTGCCCTGGAAATATTCATAACGCTGTAAGAGCTCCGGTAAATGGCCACGCAGTGGATCCGTCTCTTCGACTAATGGGACACTTTACCACGAATAATAACCGTAATGGCGCATGAGTGGGTTAAAAAAGCATTATACTAACTTTCAGTGAAAAAAGTTATTAAATTTGGAAAAATCCCAAAGAGGAGAAAATATTTAGTGGGACGCCAGGAACCGGTTTATATAAATCCCCTTTTAAGGGTACGGAAAAATAAGAATTAAATGGGAAATAAAAGCTGTAATATATGTAATAGCCGGCTTAATGGGTAGCAGTCGAGATAGCCCAGTTTTATAGATTTTTTGGCGTGGTAGAATACAATTGTCATAAACTCTATATTCGCCACACGTGATAGTACTCAAATTCTGCTCTGTTGTCCTTGTTCAGAGTCTGTTGTCAATGGGCAAATAAAATTATTTCGATATATGAATGTTTCATTGTTAAATAAACTGGTACAATTACCTGTTTACAACAAAGAAAATTATATACAGACCGACACCGGCGAAAAATTCAATTCAAGTTGTAACAAAGCGAGAAAACCAAAAAATGATATTAAAATGGGGGTGCCGTTTAGGGGCTGAACAAGGTTTTTTTGCGATTTCCAGCGAAACGCGACCTTCTAGCGAAAAATGGTCAACACAATAGTTGTAGTTATTGAAAAAGTCTATTACTTTTGTATAGGTCATTTTTCAGCATAACCTCAAATTTTCAAAGAAAACGCCGAAACGCTGGGTTTATATTTTTAGTTTTGTCTCGTTTAAAAATTACTCAAATGACATGAAGTTTTTCTGAAAAAAAATGCCTCTTTTTTGCTCTGAATGAGCCTAATTTTACTACAATCTATGAAGCAACATCTAGTTTCAGAGGTATTCACATTTTTCGAAAAAATTACACTTATCTTTAATCTATGATATCGCATTTCGCCGAAAATCACAGAAAACCTTGTTTAACCCGTAAACAGCACCTCCGTCTCATCTGCTGGCCAATTTTGATTTTCTCGCTTTTTGATAACCTGAACTAAATTTTCCGCCTGTTTCCGGCCTGTACATAATTTTCTTTATTTTTCACCCTTCTGAATCGACTATTGTATCGTACCAGACTTAAAACGAATACTGCAAATACTCATACCTTCAGTGGTAAGGATTTTCGACCAGACATTCCCTTGAATTTATCTTAAGGCAATTTACTTTGACCAGAACATGACTCGTAAAGTACTTTTCGCACATTAGTCGAGTAATTAACCATTATTCTCTCAGGCCGACCATCCCTTCGTCAGATCGTTTTTAAAGAAAATTTGCCTTTCCTCGTGGAGGAAATACATACGTATGTTCGTGCAACGCCACAGGAGTACAATTCGCTTTACATCCGCCGTCACTCTTATATTTAATCAATTAGCGAGGCATTAAACTCAAATATTCGTCACTAACATACACTTTATTCTAATTTCCTAATTTACATTCTGTTTCAAAGGGATTTGTGAAATTTATCCTAAAGCAGAAAGAGCTCGAAAATAGAGTAATGAAATGTAGTGTAATCTATTGCCTTATTAACACACATTTAGGCATAAATGACAAATTTCATTTCATCTCTGGATTTATAGATACTGACGTTTGTTTAATTAAATCCAAATGATTCATATACATGGTGTTCCATTTTGACATTTGTGAAGGATATAATGCTTTTAATTCTGAAAGAACAAAAGGGTTGTGTGAATAAGCTTTACATTGGAACACATCCTTGGGGTATAGCGAGTCGATTTCCCTAAAGTTTCCAATCCCCGTATTAATTTCACTGCTGGGATTTTCCCTGGACTCGGTTAAAGAAGCAGTAAACTTTCTAGGGCGGTTATTACGAAAATATTTAAAGATTTCGCTGCAAAGCGATCCAAAAAAACTCTCACGACGCCTCTTTCAAAGGAAACCAATCTTCTCCTCGAGAATCCCCGCAGAGAGAGAGAGAATCCCGTTACCGTCCCGCGCGTCCCACAATTCTTCCCCCGACAATGGACCACGGAAAAAATAATCCCGGAGCGATACGAGCCCGTGGCGAAACGTGTTGGCGGTACAAACAACAAACTCCTAATCATACTCGGAAAGGTCACAGTACGCGCGGTTTACCCGCCCCCGCGATCTCATCCCCCGCCCGCCCCCGGGAATCGAATGCGGAGTGTCCCTGGGAGGTTTCCGCATGCTCTTCGGATCAGAATACGATTTGACTGGAGGTAATTTTGCGATAAGTCGCGTGCCCTGTAGAAGCCTTTATTTCGTGAAAACTGTTTTAATTTGGATCTTTACAGTGAACCCACTCATGGCTCATCGGCTCTTGACTTCTGACTTTAAGTAAATATCTAGCTGAAAATGAGCACTGGTGATCTGAAACATGTCCTACTTCCTTTTGAAATAAAATAACGTCAAAATTCTCTTTGGATTGAATGGTTTTCTAGTAGTATTTTTATTATAGGGAAGACCGGGGCAAATCGGACACCCCTAAAGAATGTACCTAATTTTTTACAATAATGCAGCAATTAAATGTAAGATGTGCCTACCTATCTACTGCAACTTTTACCCCAACAGTAATCGGCCTAAATCCAATATAGTGAACATAACGAAGATTTTATTTCCTTAAAATTTGAGGTTTTTCAGATTGCCGGGGCAAATCCTTTTGAAAACAATAGAAGGAAGAGTAAAACTGAAAATGTTGATAGTAACAGTCTCCTCCTCAAACTTCTCTTTGGATTGAATGGTTTTCTAGTAGTATTTTTATTATATGGGAGGCCGGGGCAAATCAGACACCCCTAAAGAATGTACCTAATTTTTTTACAATAATGCAGAATCTAAATGAAAGGTGCCTACCGACCTACTGCAATTTTCACCCCAACAATAATCGGCCTAATATCCAATATAGTGAGCATAGCGAATACTTTATTTCCTTAAAATTGCAAGTTTTTCTGATTGCCGGGGTAAATCCTTTTGGAAAAAATAGGGTAGTAAAAATGAATTTAAAAATGGCTAATTTTTACATGGGTATGGGGATGTGTATGGATGAGATGGGCATGGGATGGGTAAAAAGGATGGAAAAAATGTTGATAGTAAAAATCTCCTCTAGGAAACTTCCCTGATTATCAATAACTTCTGTCTTGACTTATCGCCCAAGCCATGAAACTTTTCGCCGAAGTAAGTTCAGCCATCATATCATTTCAGTTTAATTCAAGAAACCGCCTTTGCATACCCTCCACAGTGACACCCTGTGTGACCTTTTTACGTGTCATTTGATCGTCTCTGCGTCTTCCCACGTCGGACGATTTATCCGAGGCTTGTTTTTCGTTCTTTTGTTATTTATTTATCGGGACGCCGTTATAATTCGCGTACTGCCCACGCGTATTCCTCATCGCATGCCGTTCCATTACCTTTTATTTTGTGCGAGGCTGTAACCGATTCATGCAATATGTAAACGCGGGCGTTATTGCGGATGTAACAGTTAATTTAATTAAACGTGAAATCAAAACGCGACGCTTTCAGCCTGCGACGGGGACGTAGTGAGTGCGGGCGGATTCTCAAATCACGTTTGAACAATTTTTTCGGAATTTTAATGCCGTCGAGTGTTTTGTGATGTAGTTTCTCTGTTATAATCTCTGACCAGCGTGTTTTATTAACTGAGTTGTTAGTTCATGCCTTTAATGAACTTTTAAACATTATTCTGTTTAAACCAATTGTATTTTCTCTAGAGGAATACATAAAAATTTATTACATGATGTGCTGCTTACAAAAATCGCATTACGTTAAATGAAACGGAAAAATAATTACTAATTTTAAACGAGGGAATTTATTATCGTGCGAAAAGTAATATCACCAGTATGTACAGGACGAATCTAAAATATTCCAAATCCTTTTAAGAAGCAATCACATACAATCACTAGAGGCGAAAGGTGACAAAATCAAATGAAAATTGGAATAAAGAAAATTTGAAAGAAAGTGCAAAAGTCGCACATGGGAAGATCTGGTTTTCTTTCTGGAACCTTCCCGATTATCTGAAAATTTTTACGCTAATAAGTTCAGAAAAATCCAAAATCCACGAATTTCGCTTTTCGATAGGGTGCAATTTGTTTCTATCGGTTTTATTTATCAGCTTCGATCGCTCACTAACAATTGCTACTCGAATTAGTACAAAATATTTAACGCAATAATAGCAATATTATCTCCTAAATATAAATATGTTCGACGTGTATTAAAATACAATGTAAAGATAGTTTTTAACTAGGATAGTCTAATTTAATCATTGCGTTTTAACTTTCACTCACGTGTTAACAACCTATTATTGAAAAATTTGATGACAATTTTTCCATTTGTCCATTTGTGCCAATTCACATAACGATCTGTTCAACGGTATACAAGTTGATAAACTGCAGCTCCCTCTGGTGGCGAGTTAAAATAAAGTTAATGCCACGAAAATATTCTTCGTACTCAGATATCCATTTATACCAATTTTCATTGCTATCGGCTGAACGGTATAGACGTTGATGTACTGCAGCGCCATCTGCTGGCGAGTTACAACAATGACATACGTTGGTAATCGTTATATAAACAGGCGATTTTTGTATTTAACGACAAAACCACGTTCTGTTCAGAATTATAAAGTATTTGTCGATTTCCACGAAAAATCGTCCGAAAAGTGGCCACGAAATGCACAAAATTTAGATCCCTCGGCACAACTTCTGGGGTCGGTTTTTTTTTCAAGTTTTGGGTCCTAGGAAATCATTGAAAATGGTGAACACGCGAAAGAATGCCCCCATCGGGGGTTTTCAGGCGAAAATGCTCTTAAGTATTTTAATTCAAATTTTGCCGAATTCCCGGTTCCTGGGATCATGTGTATACCGGCCCCGGAGTTTCTTTATGGGGGTTTTTGGGCCGTGACTACATTTTTCGGTTGAATGAGATCATGTCAAGCCTCGTAGGAGGGAACCCGGGGGTGGAGGGCAAGGGCAAGGGTTGGGGGCGGAGAATTAGCGGTGACAATTACGTGGGTGGGTTGTGAGCCGCTGAGGGTTCAGAAAATGATCATCTGGGCCGCTTCGACAGCCGCTGAGTCCGTTTTTGGACTTATCCTGGCCCTTGAGGGGGTGGAATCTGGGGGGAGGGGGGTGTCCGGCGAGTAGATTTTGAGCTCCCGGGGCTTCAAAGTATCTGTCTGTGGATTTAGAAGGCCGGTCATCTCACTTTTGGGTTTAGTGGATCACCCGTACCTCCTTCAGGCTGAAATTGAAGGGGAGAGGGGTGGGGGGTGGTCATTTTATGTCTCTGCCCTCTGAATCACTTCCAGAGACCTCGAAAGCTGATAGTTCACTTCCGTAATTTTCACAGCCCTCCCCGACATCTCACCCCCCGCCAGGGTCGTGGTGAGCAATCAGACTTCAAAAATGGAATCTGTGACCTTCTGGAGAAACTCCTGAATCAGTATGAACATGAGCTCAAAAATCGGAAAGTTGGCGAAATTTCAGGTAAAATTCAGCTCAACTTGCGCCCGAAAACCCCCCATGGGGGCATTCTTTCGCGTGTTCACCACATTCAATGATTTCCTAGGACCCAAAACTTGAAAAAAAAACCGACTCCAGAAGTTGTGCCAAGGGATCTAAATTTTGTGCATTTCGTGGCCGCTTTTCGAACGATTTTTCGTGGAAATCGACATTTATTTTAAAAAGAAGGTAGCGCGCGAGATGCCATCAGTTTTTTTTAATTGTCATGCCGGTAACATTATATGGGAAGCCGCATTATCGAAAGACCATATATTTTTATTGGATTATTTCCATAAATTACAATAGGCATCTGCAAACTAGCTTCTTCAAGTAATTACTAATACATTTCGACTTTCAATAGGGGGAAGGTTAGCTCAACATCTGAAAGCCTGGATCTTGTAGGAAAAGTTAAACCTGCAACGGTTCCAGGTTCCAGGCGACGAACCCTCCCTTCTCCTGCGAGGTGTTTATAAATATTGAAATTCGGTAGGAATCGATACGGCCCGATTCATTCTCGCCGGGAGAAAAAGGCCGCGTAACGTAAATCCATCGCAGATACGCGTGCATGTGGGGGGCATTCCTGCAGCGTCCGGATGCCGATCCCGTTTTCCCGCAAACCGGTTTTACATTGTCGGAATCCAATTCCATCTTCTAATTCGAAAAGAAAGCTCCTCTGCGTCCTTCTCTTTCTCGCCCTCTCCGTGGGGGAGGAAAAATTCGACCGTACTAAAAAGCTCCGGACAGGCGCCATCCTTCCCGGGTGCTCCTGCTAACGTTCGGCTGGAGAGCGAGGGAGAAGGAGAGGAAGGGACGGAGTGCGAGCTTTTGCAGGCGGCGGCGGCGGCGGCGGCAGTGCGATGCCGGGTCTGGCCCGCGCCGGGTCTTCATTTGTCCTAAAATTCTGCCGCACACACCAACTTTCACACAACACCAAAATATGACCGAGAATTTGTACCCCTGTCAGCCGTGGCGGAAAAAAATCGCGCCGCACTTCGTCGTCGTCCGACTGTGATTAAAAGCAAATTTTTCATATTACATAGGCCGGTCCTCAGTGAGTACACCTTACCTACCGTAATTGTGGAGGTTTGCCTTTCTTCCGTTGCCCAAAGACGAACTCTCCAACTCCTGGCAAATCTTCCCTTAACATCGAATTTCCAATTCATGGCTCCGTGGAGTCCCATTTGTCCCAATTCTGATGTCTCCTGTCGTGTTTTGTACCTTCAAAGGACAATATTGAGCGAACAACTGAAACGTTCTGTTTTCATTGTGTGTCAAAATTTAATTTACACTGCGGATACTACGTGATTAATAAACGCTTTTACATTTTCGATTTCCATGATTTTGTCCGTTTGATATATCGATGGAAGATTGATTCGAAAATCACGTAGCTTTCTCTTCGAATTTTAAGAAACATGAGTTTTATTTCGGAAAGTATCAGTTGTAGTTTAGACAGGTGAGTTGCAATTTAGAATGTGACGTGTAATTGATGAGATGTGCAGTGCAGTTAAATTGGCAAGAAATTAATGCCCTACAGTAACGTTTTTCGTTGACGACCTTGCGAAAAATTTGAGTAAGTGAGTAACGATACGATATGGTTTGAATGATCAACAAAAATATCCAATGAAAGTCCCTATTTTTGGATATTTAAGAATATTTATAAATATTTCAAAATAGTTATTTTACATTTTTAAAGTTTTTGGCACATATGACAGGAATATAAGACAGGCAAAGTCGCCTATCTTATATTTTTTCCTGAAAGTTTCCTGAAAACATTTCTTTACAAACACATTGTTTATTTGTAATCTTTAACCGTGAGTTTCATTTCAAATAACCAAATAATTATATGCTGAAAAATCCATTTTCCGCTTTAATGTACAAAAATCGAAGGAATTTAACTTATTTACTTGCAATAAATTTTGTGTCCATTTTGACATTTCCTTCGCAATTATGTTTATCCAACGTCCGTTTTCATTAGAAAAAATTATCACGAATGGTGAAAACGATGGAAAAACATATTTCTCAGGATTGACGTGATGCTTTTAATGATTACGTAGTTATAATAACAGAAATCGTCAAAATTAGATTTTATTCGATAAATGTAGCACCAATCAACTTTTTAAATCTATCCCCTAGAAGGGTGTGCTAGCGTGTAATAAATTACATACATACATACAGACAATCTTAATAATTCACAAAAAATTATTCTGAAAACAGAGGATTTCTGAATATTAGACTTAATTGTGTTTGTATTACTAAAGTGCATTATTTATTTTCTGACCCATTTCTCTTTAAAAATAAACAATTTTTGTTTTAAGGGGGAAATATAGATTTTTTTAGCATAAACTTGTGTGTTGCAAATTACCCACAACGTTTCAGGATTGCATGAAAATATTTTTATCAAGAAAAGTTCTTAAAAGTATACTTTCAATACGTGATATTTAATCATTTTTCAGTCAGATCGTCTAAGACTGTAATAACTATAAAATAAGTGGTTGTATCATTTACATGCAGTTTAGCTATGCCCGTTTTGCAAGGGATTATTGCAATTAAAAAAAATTCCCCATTTTCTAAGTATGTATTTCCATTTGTAGGAATTTTGAAAATGGCTGTTAGTTGAATGTCCAGTCAGCTCCAAATGATACTTTTGTCTAATGTACAAGCATGCAATGATGAAGTGATAAAGAAAATTTGCTCCCATCCACCGTACTTTCCATTTTCCGGTCATATCTTCGATTTTTAGTTATTATTTATGAATCATTGATTCGTAGTACTAGTAGACGTTTTGAAATTGGTGTAAAAGTAATTTACTTAAAAAATAGTGTGATGTTAACATAAATATACGAATTTTACAAATTTTTAGGCGAAACAAAGGAGAAATTTTGAATAACACTGCGACTTTGCAGGGAAATAATATGGCCTGGAACACACAAAAAAATCCTAATGAACTAGTACGTAAAGGGACGCAGATACTGCGAATTACTTCATTTTGTAGCATTTCTGTATTTACCTACTCACTTCTTTTATCGCAGATGCTTTCATATAATTTGAAGTGGGCATTCAGTGCTTTGTGCGCAATGTAATGTGCTATTGCTGTTTACTCTGGCATTGAATTAGCCGACGTGCATTTCATGTACGGTCTTGCTAATGGGAGCGCCGAAGAAGCGCTACATCGTTATGTTGATGGTCGTCTCAATTAATGTCGTAGCTGCTGTGGAATGGAAGGGCGGGCAATTGGAACGTTTCGTATGATTTTCGGCATTTATTTGTCCGTGGAGCACATTGTCTGTTTAATTGATTATATAATGTAATCAAGCAAGCAAAATGTTTCGTATCTCCAAAACAGTCCATGTGGCATTGGGACTTCTTTGTATATGCCACGCCATATTTTCGCCCTCAAAGTTTTTGAGAAGTTTTTCACACCTTGTGTACTATTAATATGCATCGTCCATATGTTAGTCGATTTTAGACGTCTTATTGAGGTTATGACAGGTTATGCAGTTATATATCATTGTATGTATGCTATTGACAGATTTATGTGATGGTCGTTACAAGATGTGGCTTATGGGTCATATGTACTCATTTTTAAATAATTTTTCCCATGTTCACGATACCATAAGCTAACTAGCAAGTTAATATTGCATAGCCGTTCAATTATGCGTCATGTTTAAAGTTTCAAATCTCTAACTCATGAGGAAGTTAATTTTGTAAATTTTGTATCGAAGAGACGAACACATAAGAGGTAATAATAACTTTTTTATCGGCCTTTGTTGTGAAGAATACTCAAAAAAATTATACCAAAAGCATTTGTCAACATCAAATTTTTAGGAATTTTAACAGTGTGCTTAATTATACATACTTAATGAAAAGGAACGTGGAAAGCCAACCTATGTTAGTTTGCAGTAGTACTTTCGCCATTTCATAGGGTTAAAATCTGGATCATTTTATCCAATGCAGAGTAGGTGTAGATTTAAATATTGTTCATAACCTGGTCAAACAGAGAAGTTTTCTACGCGTTTTTTGTAGCTACTTACCGAGCTGTCAAAATGATGTGGTTTGCAAGTTTTCTTATCTATTGCAGCGTAAAACCTCTGTAAATACCACCACGCATGGTAATGCAGTTTGTTGTAAAAGCGACCAAAGGATCGATTCCCCGATTTAAAAATGAAATGACAGCCACTAAACATCAGTAGAGTGAAATAAAAGTTTTGTAATAACAACGTAGTAAAATGCTAAAAAGCACTCAAGTAGTGAGAGATAAAGAGAAGCGCAAGCACTTCTATACTTTGTCTAACTTCTATATTTTTGTCACACAATAAGCCTACTAACAATTCTTTATTTTTTTTTGGAATATTTCATTCACATTTGAATGTATAGTTCCAGAAAATCTGCTGCTCCTCGGAGCGCACGATTTCGACTTTATATTTCTAGTCGACGGTTTAATGTTTTTCCAGTTTTAATTTTTATTTACACGTGTGGTTTCTTTGAAGGTTTGAAAGCCGTGGATACTTGTCGTAAATTCAGCCATAATAAACATATCCGTCTATTTGAAACTCACCTCGCGACGAGTTCCCATGGTAACTACGTAACTTGAGATTTTTTCCTATGTAAAGAAAGCAAACCTCCCGATCTCTCCTCCGCCGTTTCCCGTCTAACTGAGAACCGTCCTTGTTTTACAGAACACTCGAAATTCTCCATATTATGTATAACGCTCCTTGATACGAATCTTCTCTACTGGTGCTTTCTTCTCCACATTTTATCACTTCCTAGTGTTCACTTATACGTATAAATATATTGAAATTGCACTTAACGCGGATACCCGAAGTATCCCAAAGTAGTATCCTTCGTAGTGATGCTTGTACGTATGCTAGAAAAGTGATTCGAGTAGTGCTGGATCGGTAATAAGGAAGTCGTATCGGGAGTGCCGGGGAAGATGTCGAACCAGGCGGGCTCGTCGACGGGCGTCATACCGAAGGGCCAAAAGTCGAAGAGGAAAATCTCCCTGCCGTGGTTCAGGCAAGGGTCGGTCGCCAAGTCGCACCCTGCCCTCACCAGGCAGCACACGATCGACACGCCGAGCTCGTTCCAGGCGCGGCTCCTCAGGAGGCAGCCCAGCCAGTCCGCCTTGGTAAATAATAAGTTCAGACGAGATAACATTTGTACATCCTGTATATTAGCGCTCCGCGGTTTCAAAGGCTTGTTGTTTCGCTTCGACGTGGTACAGTTCATTCAATACAGCGTTTGATATGACGTCATCGGTGGTGCGGCTTACACCGTTGCCACTGTTTTCAAAAAATAATGGGATCGAGTATAAGTGCACTCATGTTATGGAAAGGCAAAAATATTTCATCTAGAAGCAAAATAGGCATTGCATGCATAGTTCAGGCTTGTTATTAGAGTGTGGTAAAAATAAGTCATCCAATAATACAATCATAGTCTTACAATAGAATTTTATTCGTACCATTCTGCAATATTTAACAATATGAGTACGTACATTACATTTTAATGGATATTTTTATATTTTAAAAATTCAAATGAAACACAAAATACTTCGAGAAAATACGAAAGAAATTAACGGTGTCCTTTGTTCAAATTACTATCCACTATAAATTACCTGGCAAGCACTTCCAAAAGTTTAACTTTGAACATGGAAATTCCAAGTTCAACATTTTGGCTAGTTAATCACTCTGAAATGTGTGGTTTCCTCCAAGAATTATTTGATACTTTTGTTAATAGCATGCTGTGGTATGGAACACCATCCCTAACAATCATCAATGTGTTTGGGGTACTCGTCCATACCATTTTGTCCATAATTTAACCTAGTGAATCAAGCTCATTGAAACTTCACTAGTTTCCAAATGAACCGAAGTATGAAGTATTTTGCCGAATTGAAGTGTCATTTTTAAAGAGTTTTAAAATTTCCAAACTTGTTCTCGCCAGGTACTTTGTTAGTTACTTAATTGAGACATTGTCCACCTTTTTTAGTCATTTTTCATTTTCTCAATCATTCTATCTTTCTTCATCTTTCTTCTTCAGTCTTTCATTTCTCCGTCAGAAGTTTCATTTTTAAAAAGTTTTAAAATTTCCTATAAAACATGTTCTATACCAGGTACTTTGTTAATTACTTAATTGAGACAGTGTCCACCTTTTTCAGTAATTTTTCATTTTTTCAGTCATTCTGTCTCTCTTCATCTTTCTTCTTTAATCTTTCATTCATTTTCATTTTTCAGTCAGAAGTTTGTCATTTTTAAAAAGTTTTAAATTTTAAAACATTTTCTACGCCAGGTACTTCGTTAGTTAATTGAAACATTGTCCACCTTTTAACGAAGTTTCAATTAAAAATGGCGCAAGGTTTACCGGCAAAATTCTTCGAATTCGTAAACATCGCCAGTTAAATATTCTCGTTATTACCTGAAGTGGAAAGTCTGAAATTTTACTACTTATCAATTTGAAACTTTGTCAATCTCTCGCCGAAACTCCTCTCTGCAACCGCCCAAAGTTTTACCAAAATTGAAGTTTCGAATAATTTACTACCAACGTTTGAAATTCGTCGTTACCTCCAGTTTAAAAATTTTACTAAACCCGAAACCGGAACGTCTCTGAAACTTTACGACTTAATAAGTCGAAACTTCAATCAACAATTTAACACAATTTTACCGAAATTGAAATTCCAACTGGAGCGAATGTACAGATCCGATTGATCGCGAATAAAATTTTGTAAAAACTGCAGCATCTTCCCCGAAATAGATCGCCTTGGTTAAAATTTATCTAACGACGAATAAATCATTTTTGTTCCGATTTATATATTTATTTTTTTTTTGAATACCGCTTTAATGATTGATCAGGAGTTTATGGTGTTTAGTTCCGTTTTATAATAGCGCTAATAATAGTTCGATGGGAAGACTTTGTTTTTATTAGTGAAAATGGTGGAGGCGCTGTTACTTATATGGCGAAAGATCAGATAAGCTCGTAACAATTGAGTTAATATTTTTACGATCCCATTTCTTCCGTAGTCGCTAAAGAGATTTTCTTCCGCGGAAAAACCGATATTGCGCTGGAAAATCCTCTTTCCGGTATTTATTAAATCGAACGACCACATGTAATACCTCGCTAATACGTCGGACGTCGTCTGCGGCGGCTAATTCATTTAAAGGTGGAAAAACTACGGGAAAAACTATTCCTCCATTAATCCTCATCGGTAATTGAAATGTCCTACAATGGAGAGAAAGGGAGAAAAGAGAATGACAAAGAACGATCCGATCGATAATCTACGCGTATGACTATGTGTACGTTTGTGTGTGTGCGCGCGATATTTACAGATGATCGATCTTTTGATTAATTGGCTAATAAATTCGATGGCTGCGGGGATAGATAAAGATGATAACTATCGCGCTACAATGACCGTGGGATGGTTGAGTGCTTTGTTTTTATTTGTCGATGGTGATCGATGGAATAACTTTCATTTCGACTACTACCTGCTAAGGTACCTGTAAGGAGTAGGTGCCGTTGCACCCTTTCCTGTAAGACTTGTAAGTTGGTTAAACCAGAAATCAGAACCACACGTGCAACTTGGAATTAATTCAGTAAATCAAAGAGAGTTTTTTTGTTGGAAATATGCTCGGACAGGTCGATTAGTATTTTGAATTGCGCTCTTTTTGATGTAAGAAAATGTTATACAGCATGTACCAAATTTGAGATACGGCGGTATCCACTATTTTTTTAAATGGCAATACTATTTTTTACGACTTATTCTTAAAGGGTATATCAAGTTTCACATGCATGCCAAATATCAATTTTTTATTCCTTGTCGTTTAAAAGCTATTTAACAAACATCAACTAATTCGAAAAATGAAGAAATCTCATCCAACTCGATGAAATAATTCGGGCAGTTTAAAAATAAAGTGTCAAGAGGTATTTGTTTATCATTTTTTATCAAACTGGAATGATGTTGACACTGTCAAACAAAAAAGTCAAATGAAAATGCCGTACTTAACTGAATCCACATGATTAAAATTTTAATGATAATTAGCTAGGAGGATAGAACATGAACCCAAAATGAAGTTATTCATTTAGTCCGAGAGAAGTATCCTGATTTACCATCCATATCGCAGAGTGCCATAAGCAAGATTGAAAAGCAGACATAGATATAACGTATACGTGATGATTTTTCCTTCATCAGGGAAGTTTCCATAGACGTCACATTTTCGCCCTCAAACTGTTCCCCTAATGCGAAATCTCTCGATATTCCCCTGAAAAATCAAATGCGACATTTTCAAAGAGGGATTAAACTGGAATCCTTGGGAGACGTCGCTTTTAACCCTTCCGATCCAGATTAAAATCGATGGATATTTTCCTTTTTTTACTACCCAGGATCGTCCATGTTTTGTCGGCCTATTTTTCAGTCGCGTGGGGAAGATGAGGACGTCGAACGACTCCTGATATAGATTCGTATGTCGATAATATATAATTTATATAGTAGGGTGAAGGACGCTTGGGGATTATAATGTTTTTCGGTGGAATTAGCCTAGTTGCCAGGTCGATAGTAAGTGGAAATGTACGTATAACTTATCGATGGGATACGCTGTATTCGATACCGGCGTATGAATAATTAATTGGCGAGGTAATTACGGTTTAATTTCAATACGTATTATGTCGGCCGACAGTTAAACGTCGTACGGCCTAATTCGTATCGAGAGGTTGTTTGTCGAAAGGTTCACCATTAAGATTTAGGCGATCGAACTAATTCGATTGAACTTTTTCGAAAAATTTCATGTCTCAAAACTTTCGATTCGCTGGTGTATAGATTAGAGGACGCTGATTACAACGCACTTGGTTTCACGTCGATTCGACTAGGATTTAGCGATATACGGGCAGTTGAAGATTTTGCAAAAGTTCAAACAATTTTTTAATTATATTTTTTACAATTATTTCGGAAACTTTTTGAGTGATTTTGAAAAATTG
Source organism: Cryptocephalus primarius (assembly GCA_963576515.1). Lineage (NCBI taxonomy): Eukaryota > Metazoa > Arthropoda > Insecta > Coleoptera > Chrysomelidae > Cryptocephalus > Cryptocephalus primarius. The sequence continues at coordinate 15,738,819 of OY754938.1, read as the reverse complement.
AAATTTCGCCTTCAAGACGACTTAATTTGCAATCATTTTACTTTTGAGAGCAATTACGTAGTGTGTGCGGTTTCCGAGATATTAAACCAGATTTTTTTAGTTTTGTTAATAACAATTTCTACAATGTAATTTTGTACGCATTGTACGTCATTTTGTTCAGAAATACTAAATATAAATACTGAACCCGTCAAGAAAATCTGTATTGTTGAGTGAAAAATCCACACTTTCGCCCAACGTCTCTCGACCTACATGCGATTTCTAAATAACACTGTATATAACTCGATATAAAATATGAAATGCTTGAAGGACTGAAATTTTTTCTGGTGTCTAAAATAAATTTAATTACACTTGTAAAATAAGGATTTTCCAAGCGCGAACGTCTACACCTGCATGCATACTATCCGATCCCCGTTTCGTGCTCGGCTGGAAAAAGGGCCGAGAGTGGACGTATTCTAAGGAACGCAATTAATTAAATGTATACAGCCCTAATCACTACCGCAGATAGAGCGGGAATTTTCGCGAAACTCATTTATCTAACTATTAACCACATTTCAGGAAATGAAAACGAGAAACGAAACACGTTAGATTACAAGCGTTAGCATGTCCGACGGACATTCCACAAGTTGTTAATTAACCCGTATAATCCTAGTCGTTCTCGCTTGTTAAGTATATAAATCTCGCTTAGGCGAATCGCAGAGATCATCGAGCGTCACTGGAAAACGGTGCGGTTTTTGTGCTTTTTTACTCCACCACAGTGCCGAAATCGTATTTCGTTAAATTTTAATTAGTTCACCGTACGTGTAGGTAAAGTACGTTCATCCGAGCCGCTGCTGGTGTTTGTTTTCATTCGGAGCAATTTCCTGCTCGAATTTTCCCGTGGGAAAATTTCCGATTATAAATAATATCGGGAAATTGGCTGTCGACTAGGGTTATGGGATATCCGGGAAATCTATAGACGCGCCGCTTTTTAAAAAATAACACACGCCGCGGAAATCTCGCACCGACAAATACACCAAACTTTAAAATTGTACAAAAAGGTCCGTATCCCAAAATTTTGCCAGGTTTAACTCTGTGCTACTTTTTTCATAGCAACAAATACAAAATTTCTCTCTATATTGCGGTTGCCTTTGATGGATATTTAAGTGCTGTATAGTATAAAATTAATTGAATTTTTTTCGGTAAAAACAACCAAAAACCAAATAAGATGCTTTTAATGCTGATTAGAGAAAGGCTTTGCACAAATTTTCAAAATATGTAATTACCTGGCACTCCACTGAATTTCACGTTCAACACATTATTCCATTGTAACAAAGAAAATTGTAATAATATTATCAAATATTAAACCCAAGACAGGTGAACAGCCTAAATTAAAATACTTATATACCAACAATACCATCCCTGTCCATATTGTTTAGGACATTCTCAAAAAAGAACTACTTAGGGCATATAAAGTTTTGTTGTAGAAATTCAGATTTAGGAAAAACACTGTCCTATTCCGAAATCACTGGACTTCAGGACTTTACATTTCCAAATTGAAAGAGCAATTATAAAGCAAAAAAATCTTTTTTGTTAGATAACATTTCCCAGCAGACGGACCAAAAAACTTTGTTGAAAAGGGATCAAAGATGAGAAAAACCCAAAATCTAGACAAATCTGAACTTTGCGTTTTTATAAACAGTAAAAATTTAAGAAAATTAATTTTAAGAAGAATGCGAATTAAAAGACCTTCAAAATGAGCGTTTTTAAAAGGTGATCATAGCATTTTTCTTCGAGAAAACTTGGAAGAACCGATAAAATGGACTCTTTTTCGAAAATTCACAGCTTTGCCCAGTTTAAAGCTAAAACGCTAATTTTGCTCGTAATGTTAAGTTATTATGTCTACTTTAAGCATGCAAAAGTTGGATGCTATCGGATGAATTGTTTTTGCACAATTACTTTATGAACAATATACACCGAAATCTTGCAAAATTCGGCGTATTGCCTGAGATGGACCGATTGTAATTTTTATACGGTTTTTGATAGAGGACATCAAAACCTACAACTTGGCTGTCTCGAATTTTCATGTACGTTTCAAAAAACGTGCGAAAATGGCCCGAATTTCGCGCGAAATGCGCGATTTCGCATTTCGAGCTGAGTGGTGGGCGCAAGTATACTGTTTCATGCTGCTTGAAGCCCCCCACCACTCAGCTCGAAATGGGAAATCGGGGAATTCCTACAAATAATATGATCACTGCTGATGACGATGGGCAGACATTATCTACTTCAGGATTCACCAAAAACTGATAAAATGGCGACATTAAAACGAATTCACCAAAGGTTAGAAAAATATACACTACAAAGAAATTCTACAGTTTGCAAAATGTAAATGTAAAAAGGCGACTAGAAACTTCAGGTGATTTTCCGTTATCAGTAAAATTTCCAATACCGAGTGATAAGGACTACCGCCTTCTTTCCTTTATACCTCCAGTCATGTCATAGCGATATAATGAGCGATCAGCGACTTGTGTCGCTACGTGCAAACCATTTCTGTACATAAGTACTTTAATTGTACTGTAATAAGTATTGGTATTACATGTTAATATATCGACATATCGATTTAAGGAAGTAATTACAGATTCTATAACAATACTGTCGGTCTATTAAAAATTTGTGTAGGTGGAGATTTTCGTCAAATATCGTAAAATTGACTTTGAGATATTTTTCAAAGATCCTGGAGAAAAATATTTGGACTAAGTACTTTTAGATGGCTCACCGAGCTGTGCTGATTATTTACACCATTCCAAGTGACTGTAATTGTAAGAATTTTAATAACATGTTTCAGAAATTCTTGAAGCGTATCCTGTGAGTTTCCTTAAAGGTAGCCTTAACGCCATCCCACAAAACACACTTTCGACATCTTAATCATCCAGCGATTCGAAAACGGTAAACATATAATGACGCGAATCCACACTCTCGAAATAGCGCCTCGAATATCTATAAACGTCCCGAAACGACATTTAAATAAATCCAAAGTATATAATATTAAAAGAAATGTGAAATCGCGTCCTATTTATAGCGCAAAACCGTTATATTTGCGTCAACTTCATTTAGCGTACATCTCGCCGAAATAAATTCCCGGGATTTATTTACTCTTTATTACTTTTTTTTAGAGGGCGGGGATCGATTCATAAATTTTCGAGTTGCACGTGCGGTGGGTGGTCGATCGGCGGTAGGCCGAGGGGGGATAGGGTCATATCCTGTTTGCCATGCGATTTTGGCAACATTTTGACTTTAAAATGTACACATGAGAGAATAAAGGTCAAAAGTTGGAGTATTTTTGGAACTACTCTCATGGTTAATACCATTCAAGGCATCGAATTATACGGAATGATTCACATTTAAACTTCTCGCATTTAGGCCTGAAGTGAAGTATCACAAGAAAATTTATTTGTATGGAAAAAGGTGTTTGCGACTGCCACAAGGATTCGACTGCATGAAGAGAAAAAGTATGAAAATAGCCATCCGAACTGCAAGAAACGGTAACCATCGACACGTGTTTCTGCTTATTAGCGTCGTCAGGGTGGTATAACCATGTTAAGGTTCATCTTATACCAGATAATCATCTTATGAAAAAATCGCCTTTTATCCATTAATTTTCGAGGAGCACTTGAGGTTCGGTTTGTACTGATCGAATACGGGATAGTTTCTGAATTAATCCTTCCCTCGTCAGTAATGGTTCGAGATTGCCGCCCGTTGTATCCCGGGAAAACAGAGCGGGAGAGGGGAAAAACGAAATTCGACGCGACTTTTTAGGAAATTGATTTTACGTGAAGCGCGTACCGAGAAAATTGCAAATTTCGCGAAGGCAACGGCTCGATTATGAATCCATCGCGAAACTCGGTTTTATTGTTCGATTTTTCCGGGGTAAGGGCATAGAAGTGGAATTCCCTTTTTCTCTTTACGTCGGCGTGCGGGGGTTCGATAAAATGGGGCTAGGCAAAACTGCTCGGTAACAGGTAAAATGCCGGTTGAAGGAATGAATCGTGTATAAATGTTTCACCCTGTTATTGGATAATCCATAGCTGAAAACTGGTGAAAATATTGTACGTACAGGTCATCTAAAACATAATTGGTTGCATGTCATCGATGGAGAGGTCGCTAAGGTTTTCGAAAATACAACAAAATTTCGTCTTGAACAAAGATAACCCCGGATGCGTCTTTCAGATTAATTTGAATTTGGCATTTTACAAATTTTAAATTGGAAATTTTACCGATATCGTCACTGTTCACGTTTTCAACAAAAATACGTTGGAAAATTGTGGATTTTAAAGGAAATAATGAAAAAACTCGGAAAGTTTTTCAACTTTTTTTTGAAAATCACCTTCATTTCCACCTCGTAGTATTACTCGCCTTATACAAGGTGTCCCCGAAAGGTCTGTACAAAATTCTTCATGTAGAACTAGATCAGTTCGCTCCATCTTACCTTAGTACAAAAGTTGATAGACACAGGGATACAGGGAGTCAAAGTTTTTATTTTATTTTCAGTTTTCTTGTATATTTAATGAGAGAAACATCAGAAATTCACAAAAATTGATATGTGGGTTTTTTTAGGACGACAAATTTAAATATGCCATCAGATTTTAGGTATGTATAGAGGGCGCAACATACTGCGCAAAGTTGCAAAAATAAAATAAAAACTTTGACTGTTGAATCTGTCAACTTTTGTACTAAAGTAAGATGGAACGAACTGATCTATTTTTACATGAAGAATTTATGGTACAATTTTGTACAGGCCTTTATTACAGAGCTGTTTATTTAATTCTGAAGGATAAAGTTAAATAAAAGTTGCGTCCAAAATTGCGTACAAACGGGTTAAGCAATCGGAAAACCTGCCACTACATTCGCTCTGTTTATCGGTTAGGCATCGGTAGCTCATCCCTGCATCCGACTATTAATTCTTAGTCCGTTGCAGCTACGTTATGTCTCGAAACTTTAAGCGGAACTCCTCCGGTTAAAAACCCTTCCCGGAGTTGTAGAACTTCAATTCGCCTCGCTCGATCCGTACACTTTGTAATCCCCCGGAGCAGATAATAAAATAATAACGGCGAGCTTTACGAGCCAATTACAAATAACAAGGACGGATCGGCGTCGCGAGGGGGGGGGGGGGAGGTGAGCCGGAGTCGCGCGAATTAAATAAATCCGTAACGTGTTGTTATTTTATATATATATATATATATATATATATATTCCCGTCTATAAAACGCGCCAGTAAAAGAGCAATAAAACTCGGGAAAAGGGGTCGAATTAGTATTTTAATAGGTCACAAGTCCGACGGGAGGGAGGGACGTTGTTTACCGGGTCGCCGAGGCACGTACCTACCCGTAGAGTAATCTTCCTAAGGTTCCAGAAAAGAAACGACGTAAAACCGATGCGGAATCGACGGAATTAGGACGAAACGGACACTTCCGCAGCTCAATTAACGAAATATCCGCTTCCCGCGGGACTCGGATGTCCCATCGGTCACTTCCGTAATTATCGGCGTAACGCGTTTTAATTAATCACCCAAACAGAGTCGCGCACATAACTACGTGGCCTCCACGCCGCGCCCACCGACGCTACTCCCTGGCCCATTTTGTGTAAGTACGAGCCGGACTTGTACGTCGAAAATTTAATTAGTTCGAGGGCTAATTAGAGCTGGCGTTGAATTTTTAATAACGTCGATGTCCGATAGGAATCCAACGGTCTAGAAGTGACTGTTAAAAAATCTAAAATGAGACTAAGTTCGCCTTTATTAATACAAGGAAAAATATTGGAAAAGTAATTGATTAATTGAGTGTTTGAATTAGTAAATCTGTTATTGCCCCAATTACAATCCTTGTCGGCCTTCGAAACATTCCCAAGTAATTCGTCGATGTAATTGTGGAAGGAATCTTACTTTTTTTTTAAATTGATCGAGCGACACAATTGATATTTAATCCATACTCAAAAGGCAAGGGAATTATCAATCATACTCGACTCTAGGCTCACTTTATTCCTACATCAATTCCAGCAAATCCACTGAACTACGTTGAAGTCCTTGATCTTCCAGGAGACTCGATTAGTGCCTTTTCTCGCCAGGTTTCAAACAACAAAATTGTTTTGCAGCTGGTAGTTGAGATTACACTGTGAGATATAGGAAGATTGCGAAGAATGGTAATAATCAGTCTAAGGCACTAAAATAACATACGAAAATATTTAAAAATTTCAGTTTGAAAATCGGCAAATTTGGCCAAACTTCTCACTTTTTTTCTCAAAAACTACTGGTTTCCTCAAGTTAAAATCATTTTTTCAAGCACCCTAATACTGTCCTCTTTTACTAAAAAAATTGCCATTTTTGAAATCCAAGTGAATGAAGGAAAATGTTTATCAAAAAGAGATATACTTCTTACCCAACTAAAATGGTTACGCCCCATATCCGAAAAAAATTTTTCGCAACCTTTTCCAAAAAGGAACTATAATCGTTGTTGAAATAATACGGAAACGAATGTAAAGACGTCGTTTTCACGCGGTATTCTCATTTTTAGAAAACATTGACAAGTAAAGACAATATCTTATGAAATGGCGAATTCCCCTATTTTACCTATATTACTTTAGACCGATTATGATCAACTCACCACGAATCAAAAATGTTATGTGTAGGCCAAAGAAAACGTTCTCGTAGGTTTGGACGACTGAAAATCGTCTGCACATGCGTATGTTATTAGTGACAAGGTTGGAAACATCTAAGTTTCATTCTCGTATTTCATGGCTGTTGCGTGGAATTGTTTGGAAGTTTCACCATAACAACCAATTTTTCACCAGCACTTACCAAAATTAACAATGGTAGAAACTATGCACATTTTACGACAAGACGAAGGTTTAAAGATTCGTACCCCGGCGGAGTTCAGTTGCCCCCGAGACCACATAAATTATTGGTCATAAATTAGAAAATGGGTTATAGATTACTTTTACTGTAAAATCTAGAGCGCTAAATAACTAAGGTAGTAAAACCTCGTAGTATACAGGGTGTTTCAAAAAGGTTGGAACTATAGAGGAAAAAAGTACAAGAGAGCCAACATACCAAATATCGAAATCGTTGCAAGCGTACTCTTGTCATAAGTAAAGGTAATTTTTGTTCAAAATTTTGAAACCGAATTCAGAACAAACGGAAGGTATTTATGAATAGACAAGTTTATTTAAAATGTCTAATTTTTGGTGCAGGAATACCTCCGTTTTGCGCTTAAACCCTTTCTTAACATACGAAAACGTCCCTCGACCCCTCGCTAAGACTCCAGACGATATGACGTCGAAATTTTCATATCATAGGGCACTTTTCCTTACAACATAATTTCCTTTGCAGGCCGGAGTGCTGGAGATGACGTGGGTCGTGAGCGACTTCTCTGCCTCGGGCCCCTCCGAGCTGAGCGTGACGAAGGGCCAGCAGGTCGAGGTGGTCGAGGTGTGCCCGACGAGGCCGGACTACTGCCTCGTGCGGATGCCGACGCGAGGCACCGACCACCACCACGACGCGACGACGTCGACCGTGCCGGAGGGGCTCGTGCCGCTCGCGGTGCTCAAGCAGCCGCCGACCGCGGCGGCGGCGCAGCAGCAGAACAGGGGCTCGCCGTCGTCGAGGAGGGCGGCGACGGCGACGGCGGCGACGCAGCAGGCGGCGGCGCCGGCGTGCTTCGAACACGAACTCGGTGAGTCGAAGATTTTTTTTATTTTGAAATGCACCTTATCCCTTAGCGGGGGTTTGAAGATAGGAGACATGGTACTTTAGGACACTACTTGTGGTCTAAACGACGTACTTAAGTTCCACCAGTTTTATTTTTGGTTTAATAGCACGATTTTTAAATAAATTTAAGGCTCAAGCGTGTGGCGCAGAAAATTGTGAAAACTCATTGAACACGGCGTCGTCATATTGTTAGGAAGAAAATCAGATATCAACTTTTTTTTCAGTCATAAGAGGCTATATGTTTTATGAACAGAGGAACTTTTGTTTCCATAGTTTATATTTACGTTCACAAAAAGACAGGGAATTTTTACAAGTATCAAGTGTTCAAATAATTCTTTGTGCCATTCCGGCGCTTAAGAAACGGGAAAAAATTGGTGGCCCTAACGTTGTCCCCAGTGCCCTTTTGTTATCAGCAAAGAATAAATGAAAAATGAAAAGAAAAAGAATAAAACTCACGGGAAAGACAAGGATAGTTTCTGAAAGGGGAGGGTTGGATTGATAAGTTTTTTTACCAACAAAGAAAAACAATATTTTTCATTAATAATTAATTCTAAAAAGCAGAGGTGTACAAAAAGTAAAACATTTAATTCTAGGAATATTTTGATATACACTCATTATGAGTGAGTCGATTACATTTATAGTATCTATATGATTTTCCAATTATTTTTTTGTGTTTTTTGGAATTTTGCCAAGAATCCGTTAGAATACCATTTCCGACTGTCTTTACTAATTATATCTCTTCCACTAAATGGTGTAGGGTTTCGTGCACACACGTATAATATTTTACCTGTGGAATCTATCCTTCTTTTTGATTTATCTTTGTTACTTTCGTTATCGTTAATCATAAGGTTATTAAACTCACTTACAATGTCAAATCTGAAACACCAAGTCTGTGAGATAGTCTAGAAAAGACAGGACGTTATAATGACAACTTAGATCGTTTAATTCGTGTGGAAGGTTGCAGTGAGTCTAAAAAATTACCCCCAGTCGAGTTTGTTTGCCTAAGCCAAATACGAAAGTTTTGGTTTGCTCAACTTTCCTTTATGGACTTTAATACCCGTAATAACCTTTTTACGCCGCGTTGGGAGGCTAACATTTGCATTAATTTCGCCATGGGCGTTTTTCCGATGAGCACCTTTCAAAACATGTTCGTTAAAATTTCCGAAACGTCGCGTCGAGAGCGAATTCGTAAAATCTTGTCGTGAAATTAGCAATTGCCGGCAAACTTTCCTCCCTTGACCTAATTCTCCCGCCAAAAAATCCGTACGTTTTCGGTCAAAATCATTAACCCGATAAAGCCATTTTTAAATATCCACGTATCGTATCTTTCGTCCCTCTTTAAATTTTCCGCTTTAACGGCCCCGTTTCCCTCTCGGTGTACATTCCTCGGGTGATCGATTCAAACTCCGTCGCTCTCGACGCTTTTTTTTTCAAAAAACAAACAAGCAAATAAACAGGCGAATGAGGATGTTTTTCCTTCGGCCATGCAAGGCAATCAAAAGAGATCTCATTGAAGAATTAAGGGACGGCTCGTTTTCCGCGCTTTTCCTTTAAAAGTCGCCTTTTGATTGCATGATAGGGGGAGCAAGGGAGAAGTGCACGTTACGGAAAACAACGGGGTTTTTCCACCTTTTATCTCTTGAGTGGATAATTTGACTTGGTACATTAATATCAAGGTTTGCCCTTTGAAACCCGAAAATAATGGACTTCAAAAATTTCAAAAACAGATGGGCCTGACGATTCTCCGGATTCCCTGGAGGCCCGTTGAGTCTTCGGCGAAGATGGACTGGCGGGTCTGCAATGGCTTCTACAAAAAAAAACCTTAGGATATTCTCGAGGGTCTAGTATTAAAAATGCAAATACTACCACTCGAAAACTCCCCAGACAACCCATTTAAACAATCAGCAATCAGCTCCCATCTCGATCTCTCTTGACTTGGATCGATTGCAGTGATTATATTAGTACAATGAAGCGATCAAATAGATGGTTGCCTATCCTTGGTTGCCTTGCCTCTTTAATGTTGATGTTATGGCAGTGATCAAGAAGGAAAAGTGTTGAGACTAGCTTTACGACTCATTTCCCTCTAAATCTAAGCTCCACGTGCTCAACCAGAAAAAAGGGAAACTCACAGGATTTCACTCAGTCAGAGGTTGTCTGGGGGTTATGAAACTCTTCTTTCCCCTTTACATTGAGAGATTGTAATTGATCATTCGTTGTTCGATCACTACACTATTAGTGGAGTTGTTGTCATTTTTGAGGTTAGGTGTTTCCTCTATTATCATTGACAAGTGCTTGAGTTAAGAGAGAAATTGGATAACAACATAAAATAAAATATACCTTTTTTTAGACCTTTTCTAGAGGATTTGTTTCTTCTATTAGTAATAATTTTCAGCGTATTTCCCGTCGCTTTTCCGCGACGATTCCATATTTCCGCGAATTTCCAGATTTTAAGGTAATACCCATATCGCCATCATCGTCCCCTCTTTCTTGCCGCTCTCCCCCTATCGCCCTGATGGGTTGTCGGGGAACCGCATGAGTTAGGTAAATTACCGTCTTTGCGAAAACTTCAGAACTCGAAACTTCGCCCAAAGAAAACTACCTCCGTAAGGCACTCTGCCTGTAGCTAATTTGCAGGGGGCGAGCTTAATTTTCCTTACTACACATACACACGTCGCGAACTTCGTTCCCTTTTCGTGGATCTGGAAAAGAATGTCTATATCAATAGTCTTCAACAATTCTGAGGAAGAGGAAACTGGCCCTTACCGAAAGCATTCAAAATCGGCAGTGCAATTCAATTTCGCTAGGAGCACCAACATTTATTTCTTCAAAACAGCAAATGTATTCGGTAGAATAGTTGTTGATAAACGTGCCACTATTACTAATGAAATTTAACAATTCATACCAGTTTTAAAAGCTTCTGGTGAATATTTAATGGCGTTTTAGCGAATTCGCCATATGCGACGATGCTTTCCATCTGTTACCCAGTGTTAAACATTCAGGGAAGCTTTTGGTGCATCGGTGGAAATGTTAGCTAACTGCACAAGGGAATGTACATAAAATTTTTAGGGTTATTACGTCATGCCTTTACACCGAATTCGCCTTTACGAGCCAGGCTTTAAATTCTTGGCGTATACAACGCTGTTTAGTTTTAAAATTCTTTTAGAGGATGCTTAACACAATGCTATAGCTCAGTGAAGTACAATCTAAACGTATTCTAACAGTGTTTTAAAGTTAAAGAATAACAGGGTAAAAATTTTGAAAATCGATCAAAATGATGCTTTAAAATTTAGTTAGGTTTAACTTTTTGCACTCAGTGTACATGTTAGTGTAGTGCTACTATTTGCCCTGAAATTGTAACGAAATAATAGGATTTACAAGTTTCCATTAAACTAAAATTTAATGTCGGACATATCAAGCCCATTTCTTGGAAAAATTAAAGTGTAAAGTGGATATCCCTTAAGAATTAAACTAAATTAGGTTGCTGACGATAGGTTAACATAATAAACAAGGCTGCTTTATATAAATCCGCACTGTATGGAAGCGTCAAAGAACGTAATTTGTTTCTAAAAATGTGGAGAGCACAGAAAGCAATCGATTGACGTCGTGTCCTGGTCGTAGTCGTGAACACCTTTTCCTAATAATTCATTTTCTGGCAACCTGTAATGAGTTGGAGAATTTTCATCGATCTTGAAAGTTTATTTGTGGGAACTGCGGAATGTGGATTAATTGGATAGGACGAGTTGATCGAAATTAAGTGCCTATTTTCCATAAAGGGTAAACTGATCGGTAGCTTTAAGAGAAGGAAAAGCATGTTTAAAGTAGATGGAAACATAAAGAGCTATTTACTGTGTCATACAATAAGGAACTGAGACTTTCAAGCAATTTTTTGTTTCATACATTAAATTGGTTTACAAAGAAGGTAAAACCGTGGACTGCAATTAAATTTAGGGGTGCGTTTTTGAGAACGGTGTAAGCTTGGTCACTTTTTGATCTTTTGGCTATAACTCGAAAAACTGTACATTTCTAATTAAAATTTATAAAACTTTTATGTAGGAAATTGAAGTTCCTATCGAAATGGTGCTTTAGATAGTTACATTTTTTTATTTTTTGTTGAAATAATTTCAAAAAACCATAAAAAAGTTGTGTTTTTGTTTTTTCTTCATATTTTTGGTTCTAACTTTATTATGGGTGGGTTTAGGTATAGGTGTTGCTAACAAAAAAGAAATCTTATATCATTTCCAACAAAATGGCCGGTAGTAAGGTCTCTGCGATAAAAATTGAGCGAGATAAGTTTCCCAAAAAAACCAAAATTTTATACCTTGATTTTAAATTTAAATATTGTCAAATTAGGATGAATATAATTGTAAAATAGTACTAAAAACTGTCAGATAGTATAAAAATTGAATGAAATCTGATTATTTAATGGAGAAACAAAAATTAACCCGATAGGAAGAAGAAATAAATGAATGAAAAAACCCTAAAAATGGGAAACTTTAAAATCCTGTATCTCACTTACTTTTTATGCCAGAGATTTTTACTACCCGCTATTTTGTAGGAAATTTTATAAGCTTTCTTTCATGCCGCGATACATATACCTAAACCCACTCTGAAAAAAGTTAAAGGCAAAAACATGGAAAAAACACAAATTTAATTTTTTTTCGCTTTTTGAAGTTATTTCAACAAAAAAATAAAAAAATAACTTCCTAAGGTACTGTTTCGATAGGAAATTCAATTTCCCACATAAAAGGTCCTTACACATTTTAACTGAAATTGCATAATTCTGAAGTTATAGCCGAAAAACCAAAAAGTGACCAAAGTTCTCAAAAACGTGCGTCTAAATTTAATTGGACACCGCGGTTTTACCTTCTTTATAGACCGATTGAGCATATGAAACGATAAAATTGCTTTTAAACGTCTTAGTTCCTTTTTACCATTACTTTTTTCGACATAGTCGATAGCCTATATGGCCAGTATAATTGCATTACTGGATATTAGTAAATAATCCTATTACTTCAGTTTTGTTTTAATTTTCTTATATCTTCTGCTTTAAAAACCAATTACAGTTAGGTATTACTATCAAGTGAAAGGACAGTTAAATTGTGCTAAAAGAAATTACTATGATTTCCTTTTATTAACGAAAGATGGCAGATTTCTGTTAGAAAGGATTGATAGAGAAAAATTCGGCATTTCGTAAAACGGTCCGAGGTATGTATCTAAGTATTTTGTATTTTTGGCTAATATTACACTGGATGTTCACAAAAAAAATATTTCTTACTGACTAACATGCGTTGAATAGCTAATTCGATTTTGGAATATTTCTGACTAGTGGGACGAAATTACCACTACCCCTGCTTATCTGCCTAAAATCAAACATCTCTGCAAGTTTACGAGCGTAAATCGTCGAATAGGCGGAAATTACTAATTTATGGCCCTTGAAAAATTATTGAACACCCTCTCTTGTCGTACAGACTGATAACTTTCATGCGGAACTCCTTCATGCGGATCCCGCCGCCCCCACGGGAACCTTCTCGCGTTTCGAATCCTCGTTTTCGGGGTTGGCCGCGGCTGCGGTCCTATCCGGGACTCCTCCATCCGGGACTCTTCCCGTGTGTGTCTTGAGACGGGTCGCCGTCGTCAGCGGCGGCGGCGGCGGTTCCAGCAACAGCGCATCTGCGGGATCAATAGATTGGCCGCCGCCTCCTGTGCTCTGCCGGCTTCGACCTTGACCCGACCTCCCGCACTGTATATATGCGCCAAGTAGCGGTGTCGATCCCGTTTTATCCCCGTTTCTCTCCGAACGGGATGAAGGGAGGAGAGGAATGGGAGAGAGCGAGAGAGAGGGAATGTGTATGTGTTTGATTGTTGTTGTTGCCGGTCAGATCGGATTTTTACGGGATGAAAAAATTGGAGAGAGGGTGAGAAGGGGGTGCGCATCGTTTCCCGCGGGGAACCGATATGACTGGACAAAGTTTTCCGGGAACGTCAGACAGTACCTGCAAATCGCAGAATCACTATTAATTCACGAAGGCGTGGAGTAATATAATGGCGAAATCTCCGCTAATTCCCCAATGGTTTGAAAATTTTACGTCCAATGGAATCGCAGGGGCAAACATCTGATTGTTTTGAATGTTAGATAACGCACATTTTCAATTTATTGACTAAGCACGTGGCAACATGTAACCGATGTATCATCAATTTTGGTAGTCGCCGAATCAGCAAGTTTTTCTATATAAACACCGCGGTATAAATCAGTAGACACCACTTACTTTGATCGCCGAACATTTATAGGAGCTTATCGAGCATGAAATTTGACATAAAAGGTACGGTCCATAAATTTAATGTTTCAAACGTAAATCGCAAATCGTGCTTTTTTTTGACATTGTATTAAATCATAACCTCGATGATGTTTTAGACCTTTCATAATAGGCATTAACTGGTCGCACACACAGAAATTATTGATTTTCTTCGACCAGGAGGCAAGATGATTGATGACTGATTTAGGCCCAGTCAACTTTTTGAATTCACCCCAAAAACAACTTGAGAAGAATATAAGTTCCAAAATAACCTAAAATTCAAAAAACTGAAAACAACCTAGTAGTTATGAACTACAAGTGCTTGGTAGTAGTGAACCTTAAGTGACATAAAATTAAGAGTCTAACTAAAACATTAACTAACACCGTTAAGAAAACTTAACTGAAACTTCACTTACAGGCTTCATAACCGATTTGTTTTTATTTTAACACCCGCACCCTTCGTTCCAACCTTTAGAGTGGGGGCGACAACGAAATGGTTGTCAGAATCGTTTTCAGCGATCACGCAAAACCCTTAATAAATTACTTTGTCATTTTTTTTATATATTCAACCCCACAACCCTCATTTTCACCCCTAGAGTGCCGGATGATAACGGCAAACCGTACCCGAAGTAGGGGATGATGACTAAATGATTGTCGGAATCGTTTTCGACGCCCACGATAACATTTTACAGTATTTTCCGCGATTTTTCACGTTTTCACTCACCCCTCACTTACCCACCCCTAATTTGGGAAATTGTTTCATTGCCATAAATGGTTTCTTAATCTGTGCTGATTAGCCTACAATTGAAATATAATGTGTATCAATGTCGTTATTTCTCTTTTAGATATAAATAAAAGAGGAACAAGGTCGATTTTTGATTAGTGCATTTTCACCCCTCATTTCCATATGGCATTGTTAATAATTTTCACTCCAGTTTAGTACTCTTATTGGGAAAAATGTCATTTGACCAATAAAATGCCGTCTGTCAATAAGGATGGACGGTTTCTTTATATTCAGTGTTATTTTTGCAATTAAATTTCTTTTTTACTGAAAAGAATTAAGGAAACCACTCCTCCATGTAAGAAGGTTCACATTATTCCGAATGACAATTTAAAAACTTTCAATTGGGTTTAAAATTGGAACAAACGATAATTATACGGTTTTGCGCACATTTTCAACCCCGCAGCTTCAACCCTTTAGCCAGGGTGAGTTCCTTCCCTAAAATTTAAATAGGGAAGAGGGGTCAAGTGATACCTCATTTTAAAGCTTATCAAATTCTTGATTCAATGGTTTTTTGTTTTTTAAATTTGGTTCAGTAATTTTTGAAAAAATGAACAAAAGGCATTCCTTATACAAAAAAGAATGAAATGATAATTTAGAAGATTTCGAAATTAATTTTTTACTTGGGTATTGATCTTTTTGTATGCTTTGGTTGCTTTTAATCGTATTTATTTTTTGAAAACACAAAGAAACCAAAGATGGAAAATATGATTTTGAGAACGTTAACAGTATACAGGTAGTTCCAAGTGTGGTTCGGTTAGATGTATCAAACGATCTTCCCAGTCATTGTGTTACTTTTTCAAAAATCATTTCCAATTTCGTATTAATTCGCTTAAGATGGTTTACAATATAGCAGAACGAGTTGAAGTAATTTTAATCCATGGCTCCAAAAATAATTGTTGCCTAAGAACAGCAAGAACAGTTCGACGGTGACAGAATTTCCATCAAAGCTCATTATTTTCCTCTTCAGTCAGTTGAACCTATTGGAAAACCCTTGTCATTGGAACGTATAGTAGTTTTTATTTAGTTTTGCTTTAATAGGAAAAAAAAACATTTTTTAAGAGATTTTTCAGCTACAGATAGATTGCTATTAGATGTTTAATCTACCTGTCGGTATTTTTATTGTGCAGAATTGACTTCTTGATTAGCCTATTCATCTATTCACTGCGGCGATGGTTGTTCAAAAATAACTTGCCCAATTATTTTGTTTCTATAATAAAGTGGCACCCTGTAGAATATAAAACGAAATTTACGATTCACTACCGTTTTTAGTACTACGTTTTTCTTATTCACATATGCGCCTAGGGCGGTTGGAAATTTCGTGACTTCTTCCTAATATAGATTTTCTCGGTGATTTTACTTACTTTTGATGTTAACGAACCAAATGGTATAACACGCATACAAAATCTCATTCTACAAATTGTGAACCATGTTTTAAAATCGGCAAATCTTGATATTTTAATATTTTGAAATTTTTTCGAAATATTTGGAAAAAATTTCGAAAAATTTCGATACTATTGTCAACAGTGCTTGGTTAATACTTTCGAAATCCTTTCACAACATTATCTTAGGACTACCCAAAAATTAATCGTCGATTGGGTACAATCAGTAATTTGTTTATTTACTATTGCTATCTTTAATTATAAATTTATGTTGATTTTCTGGTTTTTCAATAGAATTTTCCAATCAATGCAATTGTGTTATGTATTATCGTATGTATTCTTTTTGGAAAAAGTTGGTAAAATTCATGAATTTTTGAAGAAAGCTGATTTGTTTAAAAAAAAATCAAAAATTTCTAGACCAATTTTGAAAACTAAAAATCTTTTAATTGCGGTGATTTCCGTGCTATTAAGTACAATTACGTAAAGGGTATATTTCCGAGATATGCAAAAACTTGATGACGCGTTCTCCATCACGAAAACTGAAACTTAAGAGGAAACCCGTATTAAGAAGTTTTCCAAAATCTGTCTTTCCCCCCATCAACTTTTCGTCCTAATAGTGCAGGACTACAGTTGTTACGACTTAGGATATTCTCCGTTTCGAATTTTATTGCGCTATTTCGGTCCTGTCAGGATTATCATTCGAAGTTTAGATTAGATAGCGAGTAATAAAAACATTATTGGTTAGCCGACGCAACGGCGACACGCCAAAGTTTGACTAATACAAGTTTTATTACACTCGTTATATAACGGGTATATTTCCAAATTACGCTTATACGTATGCACTTGATTATTTAAAGTAGGTACTCCGAGGCGGATTTAATGAAATTACTCTCCCTCTCTTCGTAAACAACCGTGAGATTATAACGCAGCGTTAATAAGCGATATCCGTTCCTCCTCCCGATCCATCTAATGCATACATAAACAAGGTAGGACGGGTTGTTTAAAATTGGTATCGACATGTCGCCGTCGGCGGGAGAGAGGCGAACCTACGCACATCCACAAGCACACCCGCGCTATTCTCTCTCTCTCTCTTTCTCCATAACGTAAATACTTTATTCCATTCATAAATTTTTCTCTCAAATAGGTTCCCTAACAGCCGTCCGCTATTAGGGAGGTTGAATTTTTTATAAGTATGTATGTGCTTCGCCCTGCTTGGAAGTGTCTTCTTTCGAATGATCTGGAAGAGAGAGAGAAAGCTCGCACGTGAGTGAGAGAGAGAGGAGGAAGATTGGCCTGAATTATGCAGATCCGTTAAAAACTTAAGTGCTTTTCTCGATATCGAAAACTGAGAGGTCGATATCAAAAACTAAGAGGACGTCCGAAAAGGTAAATGTTCCGCGTATGGTAATGTTCGCTTTCCGGCAGGTGGCGCTTCAGCGAACGGCGTGAATGGGGTGGCTATGCGGTAATGAATTAGTTATTCAACGAGATAATGTCCAAAGCAGTCCATAAAGTGTTGTGTCAGTATGAATTCAACTTAAATTTTAATGTACCGTATGTCACTTGTTTTATAAATTTTTAACGTTTTTGGCAGGGAAGTGGGTTCAATTATAGTTAATGCCAAGTACGAAGTAGATCAACATGAAACTTCTGGTTTGGATGTATACGAAATGAAAAATTCAAATTTTGGAAAAAATCGCAACTAGTTAACTTTTTTCGGTCTAAAAGAGTGAATTTTTAAAATTTCGCGGCAATACTCGGAATAGGAAAAGGTTCTCTGTCGTCCAATTGAAGTTTCATCTCGCTAGGCCCAACGGTTTTCAAAAATCCAAATTTTCTAATGAAGAAAATATCTCTATTTTCACGTTCATATCTCGAAAACTAACCGTTGTAGGAAGGAAAGCTTTCCAGGCATCAGGATTCCTGGCAACAGGGAAGCAACCCCTTTCGTTGATCACTAGAATTTTGAAAGTCCGAACTGAACCTATTTTTGGAAAATAAAATGCAAGTAGTTGACATTGTATCAATAACCACAATGTATACCCCAAATTTATAAATGTTTTAAGGATTTTTTAAAGAAAATTTTAAAATTTAATAGTATTAGGTCCTGCTTACCTTACTCACATCAAAAAAGTAATATTAATTACACTTTACTTATGTTCCTTCTACAACAAAATTATACCGCGTGACAATTTAAAACTTTTAATCGGGTTTAAATTTAGAACTAACGACAATTACAAAAATTGGCGAGACACGTCCATTTTTATTTCGAGGGGGAACCATTTTTGGCATATTTTCAACCCTTTCGTTTTAGCCCTTTAGCCAGGGTGAGATCCACACCTAAAATTTAAATAGGGAAGAGGGGTCAAGTGATACCTCATTTTAAAGCTTATTAACTTCTGAATTCGACAGTTTTTTTGTTTTTTAAATTTAGTTCAGTAATTTTCGAGAAAGTGAACAAAAGGTATTCCTTAGATAAAAAAATAAAGTGATAGTTTAGAAGAATTCGAAGCTTTTTTGTGTACTTTTGTTGTTTTTAATGGTAATTATGTCTTGTAAAAAAAGAAACAAAAAATGAAAAATATGGTTTTGAGAACAATAATGTGGTTCGGTTCGATATAGCAAACGACCTTTCCAGTCATTGTGTTACTTTTTCAAAAATCATTTCCAATTTCGTATTAATTCGCAATAAGATGGTATACAATATAGCAGAACGAGTTGATATAATTTTTTATTTAGTGCAACATTTTTTACAGTTATGATGTTATCGACTATTCCAGTGAATTTGTTGAATTAAGTTTGGATGTGTCGTTTTTATCTAGCAAACCTGATGGTCGTATGATTGAAACTGATCACTTACAAATTGAAACGATTTTCATGTAGAATTTACACCTTTTTAAATCGATAATTAGTGACAAGTATGAGTCATATTAAATGTTACGCCGTGTAATTATAAAGTAATGCGTCCAAGAGCCGCGTACCAAATTTCTAATAAAAACAACGTAGGTTCGATTTGAAACGGCGTTTCGTAACGTAACACACTTCGGATCTCCAACAAAGTACTTTTTTCTGTATTTAGTCATACCCCGTTGTACCGGCTTGATTTATCAAACTTTTTTCCCCATTACGTTCGCCATATACGCAAACCCGTCCGTCGTAATCGCTTTTTTCCTACGCCGACTGCACGACTGTTAATAAAAGTGCGGGGTTATTTCGACGATTGCCCGCCGTCGCGACGCCTAATTTCCCGCAATGCGCATAGTTCGTCTCATTTACGTAAGGGACTATTTTCGAGGATGCGGCGGATATGGGCACACTAATTCGCTACTAGGTACTGGCAGAACTGATGTATGCTCGCGGCTAAAGCAATTGGAAGAGATATAAGAAATTTGCTGAAGGATCAGAGGTTGACTGTTTGTTATGCTCACAGTAGTTGTTGGTGTCTGTTATTTTACCACTAGTAGTGTACTATTTTCCGAATTTCTTTTTACAGTAAGACTCACATCTGTATAAATTAAATAAAATCTTCTTCTTTTATTATATCATAGCGTGGTTTTCATCGTCAAATCAATCCGGTCCTGTCGATAACTGTGGTATTCATTTCTTTATACAAAGCGATTACTGCCCTTCTAAAAAGGTAGGCTGCTGTACTGCTACATAAATCAGTTTCATATTTCTCTTCCACTTGCGTTACCTGCCAAGCCTTGGTTAATAATTGGTTTTCACCTAACGAACAGTACCAGTTATAAATAGCAATGGTATGCGATTTTACAGACGTGCAGCACCTTTCAGTTCAATTTTAGATTCGATTAACGAGAAGAGGTGCTCTGCGCCTTCAGAAGCAATTTAGAAAGATTGTGTTCTTACGTTCGCCATATTAGCCGGTATTAGTAACGTCATCTCGTAAACCTGCCGCTGTCATTGTTCTTTTTGAACGTAACTTCCTCGCCATATGGCGAGAGCTGTCCGTCTCGATGGGTATCGTTATTTTTTCCTATTCGGGATCGAAGAAAAAGGAAGGCGTAAATATAAAAGAAATCAAAGCCACATCGACGAGTCGATACGTTCAAGGAGCGGAGAGAAAAGGAGAGATCTTACCGAGTAATCTCAGAGTCTCTATTAGTAAAATTTACTTACAAGTTTTGTAACTTTACAAGTTACAATAAATTATTATTGTTGTTCATTAGGTTAATCACAATATCTCATGAAATTTTTATAGTAATGTCGGACCTAGGAGCCGAGTATGTGTCGCCACGTCAGCGAGGCATGACCGAGAACGATTCGATCGCCCCTCCCACTATACCATACGCGTACGCATGCTCATAGGCGCAAAATCGGGTAACGCTAATTATTTCATCGGTTTTTCTATGCTGACTTGCCTTCAAGCGTCCAGAATATAAACAGATCAAATAGACAAAATTTAATAACATTCTAACTATTGATACTAATACAAATTGACTATTTTTGACCAAGACTCAATGCGGCACTTGGTTTAAACGGGAAACTGAACTAGCTAGGCTGGTACATACGAGTTTCCTTAGCGGTGGCCTAAAATTGTTTCATAATTCAATGATCTACGCCGGTGGTGATGATTGTATGCAAGTAGCATTTATTTACATATTCACTATACAAGGTCTAGGGTTGGTTACAGGTCCAATATTTAACGCCATCTGGACGTTACTTGTTTAACTGTGATGTGATACTGAGATTAGTGATTGTCGACATTCTATACAAGGGGGTGTACGGTGGGTTGCCCATGCACGCCTCATAATGTTCATGGAAATTTATCTTTATTACTTCGGTATAAATGCGGTTTGGTTTCGTTGATGAAGTTAATACAATTTTTTATATTTGTTTGAACACGAAACGCCTTTGGGCTGGTCTGCGGCAGCTTTCAATCTGCTTTCAAGTGGTTACAAGCAATATTTTAGCTATCCCAAGTCTGTCTGGAAAGACAATAATGTCTATATTTCAATATAGCCTCGACGTAGGATCTTATATAGTAATCTACTACTATTGTACTGCTAGTAATAGTGAGTGGGAGTACAGATCTGCTACTATGAGCTAAAATTTTTCAAATTTTCTCCAAAAGCTGGCCCGTGGCGCACCTTCCTACGTGTGTGACTCGCCTCGCGGCATTTATAAAATTAGCGCACCGAAATACCCGCGGACCAGATCGAAACGAATAAAATGACGCCGCCGTCGTCGTTTTTTGTTTGTTTGTTTGGTTTTTTGCGGACGTGTGCGTGTTTAGTTTGTGTTTTCGTCGGTTTGGACGACGTCCACGCGGATTATCGGGATTCGCCGATGTGCACCGGGACTATTTGCTCTTGATTTCGGCCGTAGTGCGGACGGATCCGGATCGGTTTCGACAGGTGCGCTAAAGCGAGACGAGCTAACTAATGTTAGTCGATTAATACAAAACGGATTTTAATTCGCTTGTTGACGTTTCCGAAGCTCTAATCACAGGTCAGTGATTTATTCGAAAAGGTTTCTACTCAACCTGCCTCTCCTTCAATTTAATAAAATCGGGCAGCGTAACCAAGCGGAGGCAACTTCTTTGCACAGTTTAAAGGTGCCGACAACAATCGACAAGTCCAAGGCAACGGCAGTTGCTTAAAAAATAGTTGAAAATTTCTGCACTAGACTGCACACCGAGTTAGGAATTAATTAAATGGTTAGAATGTGTAGCGACAAAACCTTTCTTGAGGGGTTTATTTCTTGAGCTACTTTCACTCTAAGTAATTCCTATTGGCCACATTTTGTCATGTGCTATTATTCGAATCAATAACGCGAAATGGTTATGATCGTCTGTCATTGATACGTTAAAATGTCGTAGTGCAATTTTCGTCGAGATCTAGATAACAAATTCATCGATCAATTTTTTAATTTCTTTCACTCGATAGCTCATAGTCTCTATACGAAGAAAAGTGTGAAGAGTTTTTCCCAAACATTTACCTTAGATTTTCCAAAATTATTATTTTAATGGATTAACTGAACATCATTGTAAGTTACTTGTAGGGATGCAAAAGTTTTCTCCGTTTTGCTGTACCAATTTGACTGGAATCAGTTCAGTGGAACCGGAGTTACTAAGGATTTTCATTAGTTAGTAATACGTAAGCCCACGAAGTTCAGTCTGTGATGGAATTTTTGTAACTTCCGGACGACGGAAAACTGTAACCTGCGGTTAAAATTTTGAGGAATCTGCCATGTTTTTGAATAGCAGCGTAATGCCCTCCGCTAGAGCCCGGTAAATCCTTCTGGGACAACTAAAATATTTAGCAGTTTTACATCTTTAAGTCCTCGATTTATCTCGTCTTCTATGCCTTGTAATTTTTTATATTTATTAAATTTATCCGTACTTGGCGCAGCTGTCGCCCGTTAAATATACACGTACATTTCACCAACTGTTTTCGAGATAAATCTTTTATTTATAATCGGCTTTTCCGACTTCGATTGTGGAAGTAAGTCAAGAACGCAGAAACGAGACGGGAATTATTCTCGGTTCGTCGCTTTTCTGGAGATTCGTAATTGGGTCGAATTATGAGAAACTTTCTCGGTTTCGAACGTTCACGGCAGGGAGGGAAGAGGGGGAGACGTGGAAAGTCCCCTCGGTCATTTTTTTCAAGTGCGTCTTGTGTGTATTCGTTTGTTTGGTTTTGTTTTTTCTTGCCGATCCCCTCGTAAATACCGAAGAATTTTACGTTTGAGACATAAATATTTGTTCAAGTGACAGAACACGCGGATCCGGTTGAAATTCCTCGTAAGCGAAACGGGTAATACCCCCGGTAAGGTTAAATTGTCGGAATTGTGATAGTCATGATTTCGCTGGTGAAATCGTCAATATTTTAATTTGTAGTTTGACACGTCAAAAGGCATTAGCGACCATTTTCATGTAGCGTGGTCTTGAAAGATTACAGCAAATCCAAACACGACCGTTCGGGGCAGCAAAATTCTTTTATGGTACTTACTTACCCAAACATCCTTGAGGAAATTTGCCTAAACCATTTCATATTGGCTTGATAAGGTATACATAACAAAGTATCTGTTAACAACAGAATTGTTATTAGACTAACAACTTTCACCCTTACCTATGTTAGTTGCCGATTTTCCAGTAGAAGCACTACAAGCTGTGCCACGGAATATTTTTACTACTTTCCTCCTAATCTTTCCTGGTCTATCCTTGGTTTCTGGCAATCCTTTCTATATTTTGTATGTGTAGTAATAGTTTAAATAGCTTATCGTAGTGGCATATAAAATTAATGTTCGATAAAAACCATTATTACCTATGTTAATTGCCGATTTTCCAGTAGAAGCACTACAAGCTGTGCCGCGGAATATTTTTACTACTTCCCTCCTAATCCTTCCTGGTCTATCCTTGGTTTCTGGCAATCCTTTCTATATTTTGTATGTGTAGTAATAGTTTAAATAGCTTATCGTAGTGGCATACAAAATTAATGTTTTATAAAAACCATTATTACAACTGTGAAGTACTTACATTGCACAGAAACGAAGATTTCTAAAACATCGAAATGTAAAATTTTCTTTGTTTTTAAATTAAGACCAACGAGGACCTTTAACGCTCCTTGGGATTTTCGATATGGTTCCTTCTTAGGTGTAGTTTGTGTGCGATGTGTGCACGTGCAGTAGACGCACGGCAGCTGTGACTTGCGGGGACGCCCCTTACCGCCGGAGTATATCCATATATACGTTCCCCATACTTCGTTTTATAAAATATTAAAGCTCATGGATCACAAATTTGTTCAAATTTGATCAACAATATCTTGAAATCGAAGCATTTTTGTTTTTTCGAAGCTTTTCCAAAAAACTAAAAAATTGTCGTTTTTTGCGAATTTCAACCCCTTGCCGGGGGTTGCGCCGATTGAAACCTACAAATCCTGAATCCTGAGGATCGAAAACATATTTGCGCCCAGGCCTATTAGGGCCTATCAGGCTTTCTACTATTATTCAGTGGCCTATTAGGTACGGTAGCGCGATGGCAGTCTCGTTCCGATCGTGACGCCGTTTTATAATTATAATAATCATCAGGAAACTCAGGGACAGGCACACTAAACACGCGGACTCGCACATCTGGCAGGGTATCACACCGCGATGATCGCGGCCGCTAAGCCGGGCTCTTGTCAACTTTTAGTACGCGAGGCGCGGCCTGTGATTTCGATCCGCGTCCTTTTCGCATGTAAATATTATTCGCGAAATAAATTTAATCGCATTTGTGTGGATGTACGTGTGAAACGACGTCGTTAGCGGCGAGCGGAAATTTGGTAATGTTGCACTGTTTCTCATTTCAATTTCGATCACATCGGTAAATTTAAGCGAATGATTAACGGTGATCGATCCCGATCTGTCGATTTTAACGGCGTTTACTTCGTAGTTTCGGAACCAGTTTTCCCTCGTTGATATTCAAAACTTGCCAGTAATTGAATTTTCGGAGTATATTTGCAAACGTTTATAAGACAAATAGTGTCTAATTTATTTACTTTCAAAGTAACCATATTTGATCGTACGGTACAATCGTGCGACTGCGCAGTCATCCGACCGGGGACGTGGTCGGCAGGCAACGATTATTACAGAAATTAAAGAAAAATAACTTCCGGGGCATCAATTCTTACGTAAACAAGCTCCCATCGGAAAACTTGCGTCATTAAAAGTTTCTGCCTTTTTAATACCCATCTTCAGATTTATCGTCCAGGACGATTATTTTCAGTATGGCCTCTGATCAAATAAGGAAGTTTTATGTTGATTGTCCTGGAAATGTCAGAAAAGGGAAATTAAGGTGGATATAATTAGATTCTTTACCTGAAATTACTGAGTTATTTTAATCTCATTAATTACGTAAGGCATACAAAGGCAAAAGTTCCCTTCCACAATAATCCAACCGGTAAAATTATAACTAAGGACCGGACTAAAAGACATGTGTCTTTTTGCCTTTTGCGGTGATTTTCTCATTTTTCGCCTTTTTTTAAAACAATGGCTTTTTAGTAAAATAATGCCGTTTTCAAATGTTTTTATTACATTTTTTAAGCAATTTTCCTCGCTATAATCCTGGAGAATCCAAGTAAAACAGAAATTTGTCGAAGTAGACTTAAGTCGATACTTATTACGGGGTTCAAATTATTTTTAGTGCGAAAACAATGGGGTAGATTAGAAAAATTGCGAGGTATCCTACTTAGAAACTAAAATTCAATGAACACTCTAAGCTTTTAATAGTCACATAAAAATAAATGTTCATTATCTCGAATTCCTTATGTGTTATTGACATACAATCATCGATCAATAATGTAACTAAACTAGTCATTCTAATAAGAAAATGTCATTTGTTTACATATCAACGTTGACGAAAAAAGTCTCCTTGGAAAAAATCCCCCTTGCCAGGAAAAAACACCCAGGGGGAAAAACCTGACGTTATTGCAAATCGAATCATATTTTCATATTTACCATCATCTCTATTGTAGAAAAAAGGTTTTTGTTTTACACAATTTTGAGTTATTGGAAATTATTTAAAAAAGAACCCATTTTCATTGCATCAAGAGTTTCATTTTTGCATCGGCCCTGATCCAACGGGTTAGCATAGAAATTTGAAAAATTTACATGAGAAACATGACGATTGATCGGAAAATCAGACACGTATTAAGGAGTGCGATATAACTACAAAATCAATTCTCCCTTATTTAAAAAAACTTTGGTGAAAACGTTTTTTATTTAAAGCCAGATATCTCCGGTTAAAATATTTGTACAATTCCATGACTCGCCCTGTGTACTTTTATCCAGAGTACTAAGTTTTACAGGGCATTTTGTTGCAAGTGGTTGGTTTTGCCCGGAAAAGTTGTTCCAGTGCTTCTGTTGAGATCATCATCAAATTTTCCTTAGATATTTTCAATATTTCTTTGTAATACATTTTTTATGAAAAAGCCAATTTAATTATACTTCTTAGTCGTCGGTGCACACCTGACAATCTCGCCTTTTCGCTTAATCCTACTATCATCCCAACCGACATAAAATGACGACACTGTATTGGATTTTTAACCAATAAAATTGTACAGGGTTTATTCAAATTTGATTTCAAGCTAGTACAATTGCATTAGGTTACCATATTTCCCATGTTTATAACATGTTCATCCATTTTGGATCTTCAGCCAATAAGATTCCATATAATTCGACCATTTTAAGTTTCCAGTCAGCATGCTTATAACATATATATTCACATTGGCCCCATAACCAATCTATCTAGCTTCTTTCGTATTGAATCTCCAGTTAATTGTACCATAACAAGTCTATGGTTTAGGGTACACGTGGAAAATCTGCGAAATGCCTCTAAGGCATATCCTCGTTAGTCATCGTAGCCATTCAATCTTCCCATTATCTTTTAAAGCCGGTAAAAAAGTTTCTTTTTCCGATATAAACCGTGACATAAATTATCCCTACTTACTGATCCCTCGACGGAACTCTTCCTCCTCTCGGCTCTCAAAACGGTTTTAACGATTAACTCCCTGGGCCAGTTTCACGTATACATAATGAACTGTAATGGGCGGATATAATTTCCATAGAGTAAATCCTCTACCGGCGCAAACAGTCGTTAAGTTCCCCTTTCGGATGATTGTTTCTAAAAGGAAGAGAGAGAGAGAGAGAGAGAGAGAGAGAGAGAGATACGATTGTTTTGTTATTGCTTCGTCTTGAACGTGCTCGGGACTTTATTGTTTATGCGTGGGTAGGGGAATTATGCATAATTCGATAGAGTGGGAAAAAATCGGGAAAGTTGTTGATGGAACTTTCGTAGAGTGACTGAATTAAACTTGTCATCGACTTTAGTTTATATATAGTTGTTTTTAAAGAACTAAAAGAAAAAACAAACTCGACGACCTTTAAGCGAAATTTACTTATCTTTAGTGACTATTTTTACGCGTTCCACGTGGGCCAATAAATCGAAACGGCAGTTGCAGTTTCTTTGTTACGCTAATCTTTCCACTAGTTCATGTAACACTAATTTGACTGTATGGAAAATCATTCATTATTTCGCTTATTATGTTATTTTCACAGTCACGTTTTGTATACCTGCTTGCGTTTTTTAATTTTTCCAAGGCATTGTGCATTATTCAGGATGCCTCCATTTGCTCGGGAATAAACTGCACCGAAAGCCATGTCGACTTATCAGATTATGATAATTTGCCTTAACGCCCCAAACGATAAGGAAGAAGTATTATCAAAACCTGAAGAAAGCAATAGCTACACTAGGGCAATCTGTTTGTTTTAAGTACGGCCCACTTCAGGTAGTTGTTTACCTGTTGTCTTCTAATTTAAGCGATAACTGGACTAGCTATACTATATTTGTTGTGGCTAATGGCTGTTAAAAACAGTCATTTTTCCATATTTCTCCTGTTTTCTACAAGTTCTACACAAAGAACTTTCTGTTTCATTCGCATCTTATCCTAAGCTGACCTCTTGTTGGGACTTGGTAGTGGTCTAGTTTGCAGCTGTTCATTCTTGATATAATCCACTGCAAGTTCTTGCCTCATTTTATAAACCCATCAATTTGGTCCACTAAATCACCGAATCTATTACTCCAACCTGAAACAAAAATACAATGTAAAAAGTACACATGGTTATAGTTTTCACTCTAAATATACGTAATGTTAAACAATATTATGAAACTACGAACCTTCTGCACTGTGATTGATCATCTCAATTCCAGCGATCACAGCATAAGCTGGTTATAGCTGGAATCCTCCTCAAGCGGGCCCCTCTCCTGATTACCTTCCAAGTAGTCCAAGTAATCCAATATATGTACATATTGTTCAATGGCAAAAACGCTAACCCATCTACCATAGCAACAAAATTACTAAAACGTTGATTTTGGAGGTATTCTCCTTGCATTCCCAGCTTTTGGACTTTTCTCTGCTTACTCTCGCATAGATGGTAGACGCAGCCTCTAATGGACATGTCCTCTTCCAAAATGAACCTAGTGACGTTCTTTACAGTCTTCTCAAAATTCATGTAAAGTCTATGTAGATAAAAGGCTATGTGGATAAAGATCACATCCTAGTATCTCCGGTTATCCAGTATTTTCCGATTTTCCATAATTTTCTCCGGTTCTAATCGACCGATCGGATCGCTAGACCTCTCATTGTCATCGTTATTTAATTCTCTACAACTGTTCTATTCACGTCGTTAATATTGCTTTAGTAGTTTTCGTTTTAGAAGCAGAAAACATAAAAAACCGAGTTTTTTTGCTCTAAGATGTTTACAACAAATTAGTTAATGATAGTTGTGAGTGGGAAACGCATATATCCACCTTTAAATTATGGCATAGGTGGTTTGCTGCTAGTGTTTTTGTCCAGGTATTACTTTTTTGTCGTATTGACTGGTCTGTTTAAGTAGGCCTCCATCAATGGGTAATTAGATGATTACCAACGTCCTCACAACTTTTCTTAGAATTTCCCTCGCGAAAATCGTATTCTAAAGAATTTTCGCACCCCTTAAAAGGTGAAAAATAGTGGTTTTCTTGGCCTTAGGCCTCAGGATTTCGATACTGTCACCGCTCGGGCCTTTTTCGTGACGGGCGTTGAACCTGCTGGACGCGCACCCTTGGCTCCTATCGATTTCCGCCATTTTCCAAAAAGAATCCGAAGAGGGAGGAGGGGTCCTTGGTGCTGTCGTGCGGTAGTTTCCTTATTAATCCAAGTCCATAAATATTTCATAAATATTTAAGAAGGGTGAACGGCCACGAGCGACCCGGGCGCCACTCGAGAATATCTAAATACGGGCCCTTTTGTGATGTTAAGCGCCCGGAATTAATTTTCTTTCGGGAATTTTCCCGACAATTATATTTCCGTTTCGGATCGATCCGAATTAGTGCTCGCGGGGGATTTACGATTACCCCATTAAAGATCGGCCGCGAAACGTCGGACGTGGCGCGTTTGTGGAGCCGAGGAGAAAGAAAGAAAAAATATGATCGAAGGATATCCGTCACCGAAATTATCCTCTCGCATTTGCATCGATGGTAATATAATATTCGCGGCGCCAGTCTAAGAACCATGACCCGTCCGTCGGTAAATCCGACTCGTAAAAACTTCAATCCGACGTATTTTATAAGTACAAGTCGATAAAAGAGCTTTCCGGGATAATTTATGTGCTCTTTCTGTTGGTTTATTAAACTTTGAGTGTTGTTCGCACTAAAACGCTTTCGGAGCCCGATCGGGAACTGCCTTAACCTTCGGCGGAAACGGCGACGTGCACACAAAGGACGGTCTTCCACGGGTCTTAAACGCAGAAAAATTAAATAAAACGACAAATGTGCTTAAATCAGTCGATTCTAGTGTCCCTCCAGTAGGGGAAACTTGGTGACTACTTGTATCTGGAACCCTTCGTATTTTCAGTGGATATGGCGAAATCTTTAACGGAACAAAATCTGTTTTTCGAGAAATTTATTATTAGCTCAGTTTACAGAGCCAAAAAAGCCTTTTCTAGCGTGGAATTTAACACCATGTGACCTGTGCTATCACTTAAAAGATCAATTACATATGATGAAAATTAAAAATGCATCTCGCCTTTTCCAAATTTTATATACAAAATTTATGGTGAAAAAAGCCTTTTTTTGGTTTTTGTCTGTAATTCAATAAGTAATAAGAAAATTGTTTACTGATTAGTAGAAAAGCTGTTTAAAATGAGCTCTTACAGAACCCTGTAGGTTGATTTTTTACCAAGAAAAGCCGGAAAAACCTGTAAAGGGTGGCTCTTCTTCAAAAATTCATAATTTTGTTAATTTTCACGGGGGAAAATTAGTTTTCCGCGAAATGATAGTCTGATACTATCGTAATTCAGGCCCAAGCTGAACCCTGGCCAGTTAGAATCTTTTGCACAATCGTTTAAAATAATAGTTTAAACATTTTAAGGGTCTATCTTGCCAAAATGCATAGAAATTGAGATAATCGTTAGATTATAACTTTGCAAACAGCTTTTTAAAGTAAAGTTCAATAACTACATATCATCTACCTCACCTTGTCCAAAAAAAAAATTTAAATAATAAAGAAATGTAGTATATCATTGAATGTGATAAAAATGGAGATTATTAAGTGATTTTATTGAAATTTTTTTAGTTCTTAGGCAAACGTTTAAATTATTCACAACATTAAAATAAAAATATATACAGTGTCTTTGTGACCCTTGTCATTTTTGCGTTATCTCGAAAATTATTCCAACTTTTTTAAACCTTGTGTATTTATTCTTCTCTATTATTCATATTAAATACCATAAATGGTACCTTTACTTATCTTCACTGAAGGGCTCTTTACCTTTGCGAATGTTAAGGTTTTCTAAATTTTCTCCAAAAAGGCTTCGCATATTCTTACTAATGTTTATATCTAAACTATTTCATTAAATGCCTACAAGTTTTATTCGAAACATTTTTCTCTAAAGGTCACTTTATTCGTGAGAGTTTTCAATTTTTCTTAATTTCTTTAAAGCGGTTTTAGTGATTTATTGCAGTTTCGTAATTTGACAGCTATTTAATACCTGTAACATTTATTTAAAACATTATTTTCTAAAATCACCGTAATGGACACTGTACCCTTGAGGATTTTTAATATGTCTTGATTTTCCCTTAAACGCCCGTAGCGATTTATTTAAACCTTCGCGATTTGACTTATCTATTTAATATCTACAACTTTTATTTAAAACATTTTTTTGTGATATCATACATTGGACACGTCACCAATTCTTCAATAGATAAGGTATACAGAAATGCCTTTTTCTTCTACACAAATGAAGATTTAACAGTTTAAAGATGAAGATCTCCAGAAATCTAGAAAGTAATATTCGAGATTTCAAAAGTAAAGAAAATTAATTTCTGTAATGAATGCAAATGTATAATAAAGTTGAAAATATTGAAAAACTTAGTAATTTTACTACTTTTCTTCTTAAGGCTTCTTCTTCTAACTTATTCTTCTTAAGAAATTACTAATTTTCTTAATAGAAACTCGTAGGCCCAAAATTTCCAAATGTTTATCTACGATAGGAAGATAATCTTTGAATTATTTAAATTTCAAACACAGAGAACCTAATACAAATATGGCAGGTAAATGGAGTAATCACTAAGTCGCTCCTTCCTTAGTTTCCCTTATTAGCACGACATTGAACTTAAATGTGCTCATATAAATTACATCGTCACTCCCAATAGAATTTATATGCATTGTATAATGATGAGTTTATTATTAATGTTCAAATTTCCTCGATTGACTAAGTTAAATCAACCCTTTTGTGTTGTTGACTTAATAATTTGGATGAATCTGTTGGCTAAATTTTATTGATTACATCGATTGATTTGAATTATTTAGTGATTATTAACTGACTCAATTATAATAAATTCGTCGTATCTCAGGTGTGGTCGTTACTCGTAAACGATGGCCCCCAAGTGGCTGTTTGGACATAAATCGAAATTTCCATTTAGTACATTATCTCATTTGTTGTCTTAATTGAGACAGTAAATTACAGGTGCAAGTTTTTCGAACATCATTTCATTACGAGACTTTATAATTATCGTGTAGCCGTCTCCCTATTAATTTTTTCTCGGGATGAAAATTATCGATTCCTCGTCCAGTCCCAAATAAGGCACTCAGGAACGGTATCTTAATTGAATTGATTCGAATCGGATACGGCCTCGACGTATTGATTTCTCGTACGCGGGACGGCTACAATCATGTTGATTGTTTACATTTATCCCAACACAAATCGAACATCATCGAAACGTAATCATATTATATTAGGAATTCAATCGAAATAAATTTCATATTCAACGTTTCCATTCATTCCCCGTCGCTGCATCAATCAATCATCGACTTATCAATACAATTCGTTATGTATAATGTATGTTGTTCCGCCCGGTGTCTATAAAATTTCAAATCCACGTTTCTATATATGGAACGAAAGTCCCCTTTTCTCGTTTCGTTTCGAAACGTTAACTGGTACGGAATTTATTTACTTTTTATTTATCGGCGGATCGATCCATTAGCTATAACAAACCAACGAAACATGTTTTAATTCTCATTCGGTTAAAACTCGATTTATCCCCTCTCTTTCTTTCTCTCTTTTTTGGTCCCGTAGTTTAGGCTAAAACGATGATATATCGCCTTGTTGGACGTCAGGGCAGGCATTGACGTCAGATTTATTTCTGACGGATTTTCCGGCTTTATTAAAATAATAGTCAGGAAATTAAATGGATCTGGAAATGGTGGTGCGTTACATGTTGAATTAACGTAATTAAATTAGACGGAGGAGGTTGTGTGTTTCCGTTTTGGGAAATTAAAGTGCTGGTTTTAAAATAAAAGTGAGGGGGAGCTTCGAGGGAAATTACAAATTTTATCCTAATTGTCTTAAACCAAAAATTGTAATGAGTATCTAATGGTGTACCCTTGTGTGGTTCTCTTCGAGCTGATGATTTTATTTTGGTCTTTATTTGTGGTCATCATTCGGCCTGTGGTTTTTTTAGAGCCTCTTTTCTTTGTGTCGTCAAAGAAAAATCTTACAAATTACAATCGAACATGCCTAAGACGGTCCCCATGGGACCCCAAGAAAAGTTCGAGTTATGGAAAATTCGAGTGAAAGTTAAATTTTCGTGAATGAGTTATGGAAAATGCGCTTATATGTTACGGCTCTCAGGATATAAATTCAAAATTAAACTCAAAAAAACTAAAAAATTTACTCAGTGGGTCCGATATCAATTGATTTCCATGGTGAATCATTTCTCGTTCATTTTATTTTTGTTCTGAACCAATTTCTGATTTTTTGAAAATTTCATTGCTTTTTTATCGATGAGACCAAAGAAATATGGGATATTTCAGTGATAAATCTTTCTTAGAGTTAGGGAAATAGTCGAATCAAAGAAATTTTTTTATCTGCATTAAAATAGATGACTTGAAACAAAGTTTGCTTTCAAAATTCGACTTAAAGAAATATTTCAAAAATACAAAAGTTCGACTTACAGAAGTGTGACTTTCACCTATTTTATGGAGATGTAAATATTTGATTTTGAATTTTGGTTCAACAGATATTCATGGTATAAAAATGTGAAGTAGGCAATATATATTACGAAGAGTTAAATCGTTTATATCGAAAAAAGATGTATTGCTTTTATAAAAATTCACTCAGTGTCAAAATTGAACAGAAAAGATGATTTTTCTCTCATGCTGCAGATGTCTTGATTTCTAGTATTGCGTTGATTTTTCGATTTAATTTTTTCACGAGGTGTACGGTATTCTCGTCGTTCGTAGTAAAATCAGAATTTTTTTATTTGGTTCTAACACTTGTAAATACCTTTCAATAGCAAAAAAGGTGATTGAAACATTGACAAGTCCGCCATTTTGTTTTTTGCCACCCAACATGTTTAGTTGTACTACCGATGATAGATACTTACATTTCAAAATTCCGTTGGGATTTTCCAAACGTATCTCACCCGAGGTATCGTGCCCCCATCTTTTTAAAGGGTTTTCTTATGGCTGCAATTTTGTCAGCCTAAATGAACAGTAAAAGCAATTTTTTCAGTAAAGTTAATTGCTCATATTTTATTGTAAAAAAGTTTTGAAGCATTTGAATAGGTAATTTTATAAAAAAAACTTTTTGAGTAGTTCTTTCCGGTTTTGACTGTATTTGAAGGATAATTTAAGTATCTGCCAAATAGCTTGCTTGTTTTAAAGTGGTATCTTCACCGCGAGATGGCGTCACAAGCCGAAAAACCACTTTAGCGTTGTTGAATAGGCACCTTGACGTTTAGAGGTTCTGGCATAATTTTCATTATTTATATAATTACAGCATCAGAACCCAAAAATTCAAGTCAACTTTTTCAACAATTTTCAATTTTTTTCTTGAAATATTTGCAAGGTTTAAATGAAATTATGTGTTCGTTGACTAGACTTAACGATTAAAAAAATGTGTTACAGCGTTAATAAACCTGATAAAGTGCCACTTTTTTGAGAATCAAAATAAGTGCAATTCAATATGAAATTCTAGTTACAAAAGGTATTTCGAGCAATGCAAACAATTTGCTGAAGTACTGTTTGTTTTAAATGTAAATATGAATGCATAATCTGGTAGAAATACCGCAAAACGTATGGATAGTGATCGCTTCGAATTAGTTTCGTTTGATTGACAATGATCTAATTGAAATCAGCCATCGATAAGAACAGTGACAATTTCGATAAACGTTTAAAAATAATGATGAGTATAATTTAATATAAAATAATGATTTTCCGTTTCAAATTTGTTTTGTGCGTTCAATTAGAAGATAATTCTCATTTTTATAATCAAAAATGAACAAATTGGTTCCGTCCGATTGATAAGAAGCTGATCGGAAAAAAATCCCTATTCCTCCACAAATCATACCCATTTCCCGATAAAACATCGAACTATATTTACACGGCGGGATGAGTCAGAAACTCTCTCACTGTCGCGAGCGACGCATTCACCACAACTCCCTCGTCGCCTACTTTGATTTTATTATTGTTTGGTGTCTGAGGAGAGTGCGAGCGAGTGAGTGTACAGCTCCTGCTGAGCATTTGTCCATTCAGTGAAACTTTGTCTCTTGGCGCATTGTGCCTCCACGGGGCTCCTCTCGTTTTCGGACATGTCGCGCGTTTAGTTTCCAGAGTGTGTGTCAGATGGACGTGAGGATGCGCCTGGACGTGGATAGCGGCGTCGGCGAGGGCGCGAAGGGGGACCCCTCGGCGAGGTCCAAGAGGGTGACGAGGAAGTCGAGTTTCAGGCGGATGTACGAAGTGTGCGATAGGATGATGCAGCTTTACTTCAACGAAGGTAGAATCGGGTGTAATTCCGAATTTTCCTCTTGAATTGTGTTCCGCAACAGTTTTATTGGGTATTTTCCCAAATTCTAGTAATTTCTATATATTTTAAAGTTTATGATATATACAAGTACCAGCCACTTTCTGAGTCTTTTAATTTTTTTAACGAATTCAGCTAGGAAATCGTAAAGACCATAAGTTCGTTACAATTACTTCAACGAGATTAAGATATACATTTTACTTCGTTTTAAGTCGAAATCTTTGTCATTACTAAAGCACGAAGTTCATGCAAAATGCATATTTTGTTATCAGGTACATTTGTTATTCTTATAACATTAGGGATATTGCGCATTTTTACTACAAGAAAGCAGTTCAAAAATGCATATCTCATTCATTTTGCGCATATTGTACATAAAAGGCTTTTTTACAATTTTCGTTTTTCATAAAGATTTCATGAAAAAATTCGCTTTATACCAATTTCACGGAAATATCTCGCTATTTTTATTTCTCCCTTTGTATGATCCCATTGTTGACACAAAACAAAAATAATTTTCATGACTATAGAAAGTATTAATTCCGATTGTATAGAGAATATCCCCGGTTTTTTTTTCGCAGCCAACATCTCCTAAATACGCTGGTAGAACATTTTCAAAATTTTTTTTGGGAATGTCTGTATTTTGTTAGGTTCGTCCTGGAATGATATTTTAGTTAATTCGTGTTTACTTTCTCATATGAGCTGCTCATATAATGAGAAAGTAGCGTTTTCTGGTCAATTTTCGTAATTTTAATATAAAGGCTTTCTAGAGGTTTTGAGGATCCCGAATCTAAAAAGAAACATGTTTTTCAAAAAATGTTTTTTTGACTTTTTCAAAGAAACTACATTGTGAAGAATTGAAATTTTGTATTTGGGCATCGTCCCCTGAAAACTCCAACCCATGCAATTTTAGTGAAAATCGGTTAAGGGCATGGGCACTTTACTCTTGTGATTTTTAAATTGAAAACTAGT
This sequence comes from Cryptocephalus primarius, assembly GCA_963576515.1. Taxonomy (NCBI): domain Eukaryota; kingdom Metazoa; phylum Arthropoda; class Insecta; order Coleoptera; family Chrysomelidae; genus Cryptocephalus; species Cryptocephalus primarius. Next base: position 15,702,819 of record OY754938.1, on the reverse strand, counting down.
TCGACGTTCTTTTTACTGGATTGGCTCTATATTGAATGCCATAATCACTATCTTGACCGATCTTTCCTAAGGGCCATTTGCCCGTTTGAATTTACAGGTCTTTTCAGTTTTTCCAAAGCAGTTTCCCCCTATTAGTATTAATTTTTAGACCTGAACTACTACATTAAATGCCTACAGTTTTTATTTGCAACATTTTTCTTTTAACTCGCTCTAAAAGACGTTCTACTCTTGAGCATTTTCAAGTTTTCCTAATTTTCTTAACCACAGAATTAATGATTTATTGCAGATTTCGTAATCACCGTGAAGGGCACTTTACCCCCGAGAAATTTTGTTAGGAAAATCTCTGTGTGTATGTATGTAAGCGACATTTTCTCAGGAACTGTAAATGGTGAAAAGCTGAAACTTTGTATTTGGGCTTTGCGATTTTAGTGAAATTTAGTTAAATTACTCTTGTCAGTTCTATGTTATCTGGAAAATCAGTCCGGTTTTTTAAAGTTTTATATATCGAATCTCCTGTTTAATTCATATTAGTCAGTAGTTCAACGAGCTTCTCTGAAGGACACTTTGCCCTAGTGAATTTTCAGTTTTTCTCAATTTTCACCAAAACGGTTTTACATATTCCTACCAAACTTTACATCTGAAACACTGCATTAAATGCCAATAATTTTTATTTGAAACTTTTTTTCTAAACGCGCCCTAGAGGGCACTTTACTCTTGAGAATTTTTGGTTTTTCCTAATTATCTCCACAACTTTAGTGCTTCATTTCAATCTTCACTAATCTTTTATTCAATCTTCTATAACCCCTTTGAAATATTTTTTCTAAAATCTCCCTATAGGCCGTTTTACTTTTGAGAAGGTCCTAGAACTGTTGTAATGCGCGTGCCTCATATGAGTCGGTTATAATTTTTTTTTGAAATTTGAACTTCTTTAATTATTTTTAAATCAACCGTATTTTCTTAATTATCCCCTCTTTAGCACAAAAATCGATTCTTAAGTTACGATATATTTCGAATTGATTTTGTCTGATTAATAAGGATGTAAGTAAAAAAAATTCCAGTATCCAAAGGGCAATAAATATTTTTAAACGTGCATAAAAAATTGGCATAAAAAGGTATACAAAGCGTTAACAAAAGGTGAAATTAATCAAATTAAATTTAAACAGATTTAAAAAAATATTTTCATAATCGTACTACAGTCCAGTAGTACAGAAAATTTTATTTCTTGCTTTAAGTCTCTGTACGTCCGTCTTGGAGCAATTCTTCAAGCCTCGTGCGTTAGAAGGTGATAATGTATTTAACCTACAATTTGTACAAACCGTTTAAGTGATTTTCATAAAAAGTTATCTTTCCACTTTCCGTCTGCGACTCAAGGTTTCTGTATATTTTAATCCGAAGTGAACGGCACTATAGCGTTCATATTTCCCCTCTGTTGATAACTAAGGAGCGGAACCGTAAAAGCGCGATAAAATCGAGACTTATTTGCACCGAAAAGATGTTCCAGATGTCTTTTTTAATACAGAAATTGCGTACCTACGTCCTAAATTTCGCCACTTTCGACTAATTACGTTGCAAAATATTATTTCAAATCGCCTTTGATAAATTATCAGCTATCGATTTCATTACCAAATGTGGACATACAAAAGCCTCGCGCGAAGCCGTCATTATATAATAATTTTCGATCTCAATGGTACGATCATTTTTTCTCTCTCTCTCTCTCTCTCTCTCTCTCTCTCTCTCTCTCTCTCTCTCTCTCTCTTCGGCTCTCTCCGTCCTTCCATTATGACACAATGAACGTACCTTAGAAATTGCGTTACGTAATTATTGTTTTCCCGATCGCCGAGTATTTTTCTGGCAGGCGCCGAGGTCCTCGGGGTTTTTCGAAAATTAATTTATCGATTGTTTTTAGGCACTGGATTTCAATGACGAAGTTATGCAACGTTTGGCAACTAATACAAAAATTTATTATGACAAATCCGTGCAGCGCTTATTTTTAATAGGTCAGCTGCTCGTTCAAGACGTCCTCTTGACACCTGGGAGTTCATTTATAAACATTTTTCTGTGTGTTATTCGGAAATCGAAAGGTTTATGTGGAAATCTGGTGGGGTATTGGTTGGAAGGTACGGAAATTTTGGAAGCACTCATGGTGATCACGTGATAAGAATTTGAATCTCTTGAATTCCTCGACAAAAATGGAGAAGGAGAAGTAAAGGATTTTTTTTGGGAAGTTTAATGTAAACTTTTAGGCATTTTAAATGAAAAGTGCACGTTTTCCTTTTCATCTTTACTTGGCACTTCTCAGCCACTTAACCCCTCTTTCGAATTTTCTCCATAATCTTCTCCCGTTTCAGTCATGTTTCTCCAATGTTGTCATTAACAGTCTAAGACATTTTTCGTACTTTTCCGCCATGGTTTCCACTGTGATTTTTCGAATTTTCTTTACTCTTAACTCATGCTTTGCTCCCATCGAAACAAACAAAATTTATGTTTGAACCATTAGTGATCTCTTCGTGGTGTAGAAAATTCGCGTTTTTCTTAATTTTATTCCAAGTTGTTTTCTCTTGGAAAAGATGTGTTTGTCCGTTTTTCTTGGCGAATTAACAGAATTTCATCATTTTCTCCCATTGAAATTATCGTCAGCATATGAAGATGACTCGTCATATGTTTTTGGTGTTCGTAAAGTTACTTTTGTTAAAATTCTAACTTGACCCATGTTTTATTGCTAATTAGTTGCTAATTTATTACACAAAAAACTATTGCTGCAGCTGTTTCCGAAGAACAATGCTGCGTAGTTTTTACCAATTTGTTGCTAATTTATTGCTCGAAAAAATTATTGCTGCAAATATTTCCGAAAAGCTACATATACAAGGTGCGAAATTTAATTTCGAGACATAGTACGCTGGTCAATTTAAAAATAGAGGACGGTGGGATGGTTCTTGGCCAAGTCTGTTATGCCGTTCGAAAGCAATAAATTAGCAAAGAAATGAAATAAAGTTTATTGTTATGGCTGCACTTGTAGCTTAAGACTTATGCTGCCATAGTATTTCTTGTATCCATGCCATAGTATAATCTTGGCATATGAAATGGCTACGGTAGCTTGATCGACATTAGAGAGTTTTCGCACTTTTGAATACCGCTGCAACATCATTAATTGTGTTGACATTTTATGACGTTAAAAGTCATAGAAAAAGAAGTTTACGCAATTCAAAAGTTGAAGGGCTGACGTTCCTTACGGAAAGAACTATTTATTTTAGAGAAAAGTGTGGTCTACGCGAAATAGGCTCAATAAAATAAATAAAACCCGTAGAAAAAGTTATTCCAAAAAAAACCCGTTAAAGTGGGTATTTATTGATATTATTATAACTGCAAAAATTAATTCAAACCGATGAAACTCCTTTTATGACATGAGTTTTCCAAAGCTTAAAGAGGGTGCGCAAGATAGACGGTGTTGGTGCAAAGTTTTTGCAAAATTGCACTTAATTATCTCACCTGGGGAAAAACAGCCATCTTTGAGCACCTGTACACTGGCCATTTTGTAGTAAAAAAAAGTTTTTTAACCCATATTTTAAAGGTTCTCAATTGAACTAATAATCGTTATAAATTAAATATTGAGATTTAATTAAAAAATTGACAACTTTTGCGCTTTTTTTTTAACAAATTGAATAACCTTTTAATGTTTCCTAATCACTTCTAAGTTTCTAATAAAAGGATTGAAAAACCGGCTAAAAAACACGAATTTGAAACAAATGGAAGATTCTGCTACCACTAAAAGCCGAGATAGCATTTTTTTTAAATCACAGCTCTAATGATAATAAACATTAAGGGTTGACAGTAAAAATTACGTTTTTTGAGAACTGGAAAACTCATGTTATAGAGGGAGTTTCCCTAACTTTAAATAAATTTTTGCAATGTTATAACAATAACAAATGAAACCCATTTTTAACATATTTTTGCAATAACTTGTTTATTTTTTAACCTATTTTAATTTATTACCCTCATTTTTTAGATAATTTTGTTGCACACATTTCATATCTATATTTTTCTTTAAAATAAATAGTTTCGCAATATTAAAATAAAATTTCGATTTTGTTGTTCATACATGGAAACATTTTTTTGAAACTAAAATTCATGAAATACATTCATGCAAAAAAAGCGCTGTCGCGAATACATATATTAAATAATTGCATATTCATCAGCCTATTTTGCATATCTCCTACATCAATTACGTACCTATTCTAGAATAAATTCTTTGCTAGATAGCTTGCCTAGGTGATAGAATAGGTAAATTCTACTCAATGGTCCAATTTACGCATTTAAAGGGATAAAAGCATTTACAATGTATCTCATATGTAGAAAATAATCTTGAAAAATTCATAATTTAAAAAAAAAATAGAAATTTCCATAAAATATCATCAAACTTTGGAACACAAATAAAGCGCGATATTCCTCGATTTAAAACAAATTTCAATCTGACATGAAACGTTACAACAGGTTATAGGAATAAAGTATTTAATAATGAGAGATAATAACGCTACAGTTTTTCGAAAACGTTTTCAAAACGGAAACAGAAACTACCCTTGTTTTAAAATTTGGAATGAGATGGCCATATCTCTCAAAATATCGATGCTTGATATTTAATGAATTAAATGTCAGAAAATTACTTAGCATTGAGTTCGTATTCAAAACGTTCGAATCAAACGTTCACATCGTCGAAGAACATGAATGAAAGTTCAGATATTCGTTACGTATAGTTTGGTTAGAAAACTACGTACTTGTAAGGTTATGTTGGAACGGTACATTTTTACACCTACGTTGATTTTCACCCGTTTCGTCAACCCGTGACGTTGTTAACACGTTTAAAGAACGTATCTTCGCCTCCAGAGCTTTGAACCTAACGACATCAAAATCGAATCGAGGGGATCTGTTTGCGACCCAAGCGGCCTTCCTCGATATGCAAAGCGAAACGTTATAATTGTTGCCCAAGACATCGACCCCGATAAAATTCCATTATTACGCCGTTATTCCCCGCCTTGACCTTTCGCATACGCCAGGCATAACACCCGCTTTTTTCACAAAAAGCGAAGAACTCTTCTTAATCCGAAGGGCCGATCGGTCAGGTCCGTCCGCTTTTCCGCGCTCGGGGCGAAAATCTAAAACAACAATACCTGCCAATCACGCAACCGAATCGGCTGACCGAAAAGTATGTAGGCTAAGTCTTGACCTACACTAAGCCTGAGCCATATGGCAACTCGTCGCCTACGCGCGCGCGCCTTATGCAAATCCGCGGGCGCGAAGTGGCTCCGCGTTTTCGAAAATCAGACAAGTGCAAGAGATGAAAATTTTGTGGATTTTAATTATAGTGTCGAGGTGTTACGTCACGTGACCTTTGCGCGTCCTAGAAATGGCGTCGGTGTTTTCGGGGCGCCATTAACATTTCTGTTTGAATTGTTGAACGGGAATTTGCTGATAGCGGCGCCCTGAAATACTGTATTTAAAAATTTCCATTAGATTAGGCTCGCGTTTACGCACGCAAAAAGTTTTACAACAGTTGCGTACTTTAACCAAACCGTAGAGGTGCGTTACCGCCAAAAGTTCTGGACTTGTTCCAGACCGAGCGTAGACCGACAACTGAAATCAAAACATTTAATTGATCACTTAATTTTCGTAAGTATTGTATGGTGTGTTTTTTCCAAAAAATCCCACTAGGAATTTTTAAATTTTTAGATATCTTTCATTTGTTCCGAGCTGATTCGAAACATTTTGTGCCAATTTTGTAAAATAATCTGAAAAGATGCAAATGCATAAGTCATAGTAAAGCATAGCAAATAGGCAGAAATTTAGGTAATGGTGGGTGATAATCGAGTGAACTATGAATATATTTGTCGCACAAAATAATCCATTTGATTTTCTCTTGGCAAACAGTCGATATGAGCAAAATAATTCGTTACTCTCTTCACTCAAATCCCATCTTCCTTAAAACCCACTAACAGATAGGTTTTGGGTACAGCAGCATTTTTCAGTAATGCCCCAATGAGGCAACTTCATTTAATTCTTTTTCCATTTAATCACCTTTAATCACGAAAATGCGTGTACCTGTGTTGATACCTAATCGTTTTTTTCTTCATATGGATTATCTAAATGGTATGAGGAATTCTATACCGTATTTGGCTTCAACGGGAAGCAATATTAATGAGGTATCCGTCAAAAGAGGGTATTTTTCATGTACCGGGGGGAAAAATTTCGTAGTTATCGTAAGCAGTCATTGCATTTTCACCTGTTTTTCAATAATTGTATAGCGGCCATCCTGTATAGCGATGTCAGAACAAAAGGTCCGATGAAGAAGTAGAAGAAGAAATCCGGCGTTTAAGGGATCTGATATCGAAATATCAGTAGCGTTTCGCGTTTTCAACTGAAAAGTCTGAACGATTCATAATGTTTTAATTATGAGTTGACAATTTTATAGCCTGTAAACCTGTCGATAGCCCATTCAAAGTAGCTTGGCTAGCGTTAATCCCACCGTTATCTTGCCAAAGTTTGGTCACAGTATATTCTTAATTTATCTGTATTTCATTCAAGTAGTAAATATACCGCATTTCACGAATTTACGTTCCTAAACCACCAAAATCTACGACGGGCCTCGTTCTGTCCCTTCTTTTCTATCGCACGGCGAACAGTTTCCATCCTCTAAACGTTTGTCTTGGATTAGAAACGTCGTCCTCTTCGGACACACTGCGCGGTCATTAAGTAAATTGGTCTGAGTGGCGAGTGCAGAGAAACGCTAGGCAGAAAATTGTGATGAACGCGTTTAATTAACAATTAAAAAACAAAGGGTTGCAATTATTTAATCACCGAAAACTCTGGTATTTTCTTAAGGAATATTTAAAGATTATTTAAACACTTTGGCAACGTTAAAATCTGTTGTTTTTCATGTCCTTTCTCAGAGTTGAATGTGGCCATTTTTTGCATTTTTCTGAACTTTCAGTAGTTTATAACTCGAAAGGGGTCAACTTCGAAGAAAAATCACTAAGGACCTGTCTTATTTAAAATGAACTAAAAACCTTAGAGGTATTTTTCCGGGTCAAAAACAAGTCATTTTAGCAATTTATTTAAAAGAATTGTTTAAATAATCTATGAGCAACTTTTGGATCGGGCACCCTGCTAAAATTTTTTATATAGTATTTTTTTAAGTAAATTACGAAAATTTGCTTTTTCTCCCGTGTAGTTTTTTTATGCTTTTTAGGTCATTTTAAGCCAGAAAGGTCCTTCGTGTTTTTTCTCTAAAGTTGACCATTTTCTAGTTATAAATTATTTAAAATTCCGAAAAACGCAAAAATCGATATTTTCAACCCCAAAAAAGGAAAAAATTTGAATGTTCCCAAAGTGCTTAAGTACTGTTTAAATATGCCTCAATAAAATCCCGAAGGATTAGAGCGATTACATAATTGGAACCCTTCGTTTTTTAATTCTTAATTTAGCGCGTTAATTAGACACGTATTAGTGATTAACTCTACTTGTGCTAATACCCTATGGGGCGAAGGCACTCGGGTTGGACATTTCATTTCTTTAAAAATTTCTTTTTCATTTCATTCTCATCTGCATCTATCATTCTCAAAAAGTAGGCGCAATTAACTTTTAGCACGTCTTAGAGCTCGAAGATTTTATGGCTTAGAGTCGTAAATGGACTTTATGTTTGCCTCCCGCACAAAATTTCTTTAGTGATTTGAGGTATGATCTACTCTAACAGATTATTTCACCTATGTCGATTTTGCTAAGAAAAATTTACCTCTACTCATTTGAGTAAATCGTGATTTACTATTTCAGGAAATTCTAGATTTCTGAAGTGTTTTCTACTTGAGTAAAGAACTGAGTTCTGGATGAAATCATACAATAACATCTCATAATATTTTTTTGAAAAATTTAGTACAAGCGAGTTCCGCCACGGGAGTACCATTACGAGACATTGCGATGAGTTAGGTTAGATTGTTAATCCTTGTTTGTCATTTGTTACACTTCATATCACCGTACATCGGTTGTGTTTAATCTTCCGTTTATTACGAGCAAGTGCACGTTGTAATTCCCGCGAAATGTGTAACCGAGTTTGTACAAATAATCCGTTAAGCGGTTTGTGTATGGAATCTGTTCCATCGGCCAAAATCCCGAACACCTAATAGTGTAAACGTAGCCCCGACGATCGAATGTTGTCATTAAGTAAATTAACCGATGGCCCGACTATAAATTCGGTAGTTTGGGCATCTGCACTACCTAATTGGAGCTAATCGAAAATTTCCCTCGATTAGCGGTTCTTATTCTCCCTTCTTGAGTTTTAACGTTAAGTTTCCGGCGATTATTTTAATAGGTTTTTAATCGGATTGATATCTCCTCGGGAAAACTGGCGATGTTATTGTTTGGATGCCATTACGGGCTCCGACGGCTTATTATAGAGCCGGGGATATTTTAAGTGGATAATGAGGCTCCGATTAAAATAGATCGAAAGCTCTCTCTCTCTCTACGCCACGCGATTTCAGTTATAATAGCGAATTATTCGCGGGAGACGTGGAGGGATTCCCGCGAGAGCAGAATCACCATCGAAGTTACTTCACAGTTATGTGCTCAGAACTGAAGAGTATTTCACTAGAAATATTCACAATTCTCGCATGTGCTCAGAACTTAAGAGTATTTCACTAGAAATATTCAGAATTCTTTTACCCGTTGATTCACTTGGATACATCGCCTATTATCGCTACGTAAATAAATAAACCTCTCCTCTCGGTTGTTACTCATCGATCTATACTTAATCTGAATTATCCTGTTTATAATTATATACTGCATGGAACGAAATTTCGTGTCATACTAAAAACAATCATTCTTTCCTTATGAAAGAAATTCTTAGAAGCAGCCACGGGAAATCGAGTTGTTTGACATGTGGTTCGCTTCAGGCGGACTTCCTTTAGCCGTTCCAAGTAGGAAGTTTGCGAAAGTTTGAAAACGTGCTTCTAGGTTTGTATGACCGATTGGGAAAATTTCTTTGAAAAATTGTTGAATGCACTCCACTCCACTGTTGAAGTACAGCAGTGACGTTTCGTTATTTAATCAAGCCCCTCACCTATCTCAAGACGTCTATTACGTTAGAATATCTATTTTAGATATCTTCTACCGGACTTATCTCATATCTTTTTGCTGTTTTGTTGCTAGTTTGTGACGTTAACATTAATTTTCCACGTCACTCAGATGGTATATTTTGTCACTAATTTGTTATTTTCTGGCTATCGTGAGCCCATCCCTCAAGAAGAAACTTTCCGAAGTTCACCCTCTGTTCGTACTCCCTTCTTTTCTGCCTGCTTGTCTGTTATTGTTCATCATCACGGCGATTATGGTTAGTCAAGATTTTCCATTACAAAAGTTTGTTAATCATCAAAAATTTCAATTTTTTGTGGTGAATATGGAACCTTTCTGGAGGATTTCCAAGAACTATGAAAGTAATGAAATCTCATATAATCTTTAGCTTTCTTTAAAAACTGAATTGGGAGTTTTGTTCCCAAAATCTTATTCGATATCAGCAATCACTACACAGCCTTTCTACTAAATGACATGTTAATTTTTCTCATCTTAAGAGTATTTCTCGCGTTTTTCCTTTTTAACAATAATCCCTTTTATAAGAACATTTGTGTAGATTCGTTTGAAAGACCTAACCTCTACGGGACGTACATTTTTTCTTTTTTCTCTCACTGTTTGTTTCTTACAAAACGACAAACCAATAAATCTCCTCGCTCGATACGATGCTACTCAACTTACTTGTTTTCATTTAACTTGTTTGTTTGAAATTTTCAACATCAACCCTGTTTGACAAAATATAATAAACAAAAGCCTCTTGACACTCTGTTTTTAAACTGCCTGAATTATTTCATCGAGTTGAATGAGATTCCTTCATTTTTCGAATTACTTGGCTCGTTAAACATCTTTTAAACGACAAGGAATAGTAATTTAATATTTGGTACGCATATGTAACTTGATATACCCTTTAAGAACAGACATGAAAAAATTAGTATTGCCATGCAAAAAAGTAGTCGATGACGCCATATCTCAAATTTGGTACACGCTGTACAACATTTTCTTATATGTAAAACGGCGCAATTCAAAATACTAATCGACCTGTCCGAGCATATTCCCAGCAAAAAAACTTTCTTTGATTTACTGAATTTATTCCAAGTTAGAGACTCGCACTGTACTATGCTGGAATGTCCATTGTTTTTCTGAAATAGCTTAAGCAACAAAGTTAATTTTGACATTACAAGATAGCAACAAATTACAAGGTGATCTTAAGGAATTTTGCTAGAAGGAAAATTTCCTTACATATCTTGGAGACTAGAGTAGTTATGCATTCGATGAAATGTCTCTTTTGTGGAATTAAATGCTATGGAATGAGTTACGAAAAGACTCGTATTTAGGTGAGGATGTTCAGGGTTTGTCAGAACATTTATTTGCTTCTTATAGCTCTTATAACTCTGGGGTTTCTCATCTGTCTCAGTAAGAATGAGGACTTTGCTCCCAAGTAATAGGATGTAGTTTAATATTTTCTAGAGTTGAGCGGAGCCCATTTATTATAAGAAAATTTTTTAAAATGCTTCAAAGCGTGATGGCTTGGTTAGTAACAGTAATCATGTACTGAGTAACGAGTCCTTTTTAGTTTTTAGTTATTTCCTGCCTTGAAATTACTCGACTGAGCCCTTGTGCCCTTCTGCGCATGGCGTCAGGACCCTCGACGCACTTTGTTCACGATATATCTTTTCTAATCAGGACTTTTTTCCCAGATTCCTGAAACCAGGCTAGTTACAATTTGTGCCATCATTTTTCCTCAGATTTCTATCCTAAGTACACTCAAAATCCCTCGTTCGCTCGTGTGGAGCTCCGCTCCTGCCATCGATGAAATCAAATACCGTAAATACCCGATCTCCTTTGTCGCTGTGAGAACTCGACGGTTTGGTGTGTTGTTATTGAAATATCGAAGGCGAGAAGTCTCTCATAATATCGTTTTTTTCAGTTAAAAGTTAGTAGTCGCGTAGTACTCGACGGTTTATCTGTGGTTCTACGGTTATTGCGTTCGAGTGTTTCTTCTCTTATGGGGAGTCGTCGAGTACGGTAAAATACATGGTAATAGTGAGTTTGGATTGTTTTTGGCCCACACATATTTACAAAGGGGAACGTGGGGAATTGTACCATGAATGTCATTACTATTTTACGATTGGGATTGTATAGATAAGGTCGGTGACAGGGTCGGGTTGAAGGATAACCGAAAGGGTAGGCCGAGTTTTACAGTTTTTAAAAAGCCGGAGGCTGCAACTGCTAACTGTAGCTAAAAATATCCTGAATTTTATTAAAAATACAGTCATGAATCGGTTGCTTAGTCAAAGTTTCAGTTTGTGGATAATTGCCCAGAATATGAGTTCATTGGACAAGTGGGTTCTTTACACAGTTGAAATTGGTGTGAAATCTCATTTATGAAACACATGCTTCGTTGAAACTGCGATTTTTAGCAAATTCACTGTCATATCAGTTAATGAAAAAAGGTTGGTTCATAAATAAAGTTGTCTAGATTATTTTGGTTATAAGTTAAATCCGTGTCTGGATAATCAACTAGAGTTGATTATTTTTGCCAATTTTGGCAGATTTGCCAAATAAGCTGGCAAATAAGCTGATTTTGGTTCAAAGGACAGATGAGTGTATCTGATTTTTTATTACAAGTTTTATAAAAATGAGCTCTAGAGTTCAATAGACTTTTAGGAAACCTGCAGAATTTCGTCTAAAAGCCAAATTCATGAAACATTTGCGTGGACAGCAATTTTAGCTTCTGGAAATTATTTACAATGTTAGTTTCTTGGACAACACTTGAATATTTTTAAATAACTGGCCTAATTTAATATCATTACTAAGAAAAATACTAAAGTTTGTGTAAATTCAGATTATTTCGATTAGGTTTATTTAGATTTTTTGAAAATCTGATTTTGGTCCAAAAAGAAACTTTATGGATTCGATTTTTGATTAAAGCTTTGGTGATTTTCTGGAAGTGAACTGGAGTTCATTAAACTTTCCGTAAGTCTACCGAATTTCATTTAGAAGCCAATTCATGGAAAACTTGCTTAGATGAAACCTCGGTCTCTATAAATTCATTAGAATATTAGTTTCTTGGACAATAGCCTTGACAGTATTGGACAATTGACAAATTTGGAATTTACTTTATTGATTACTAAGAAAAACACTATAATTGGCATAAATCCAAATTTATTGTTGATTAGATTTTTTGGAAATCTGCTGAATTTGGTTCAAAAGAAATTATGGATCGGATTTTTATTAAGTGTTTGATGTTCAGTAGACTTTTCAAATCGCCTATACAACGTATTGCATTTCCGTCAATAATTTTCACGCTATGGTGAAAAAACGGAAAACTGACCAATTTTTTTAAAACTTTTGTTGTTAAAAAAAAAGCAAAAGCTCAAATTTGTCTAGAAGTTGGGTTTTTATCATCTTTGATCCATTTTAAACATAATTTCTTGGTCATTCTTCTGTTAAAAATCTTATCTACGAAAAAACACTATAAACTGGGCTAAAAGTGGTTTACAACCTCCTCTAAACGTATTAAACATGTCGCAAACTTTCGCAGACCGCGACTATTTAAATTCGACTACATTGGACTTCCATAAAACCCCGTGATGCGATCCTCTCTTTTCGAATCGATCGCCCGAACCAGTCCTGATTGAAAGGTAACAAATTCGAGATCGAGAAAACATCGATAATTGGTTTTAAAACGTTTGTAACCGTCGATCGGCATAAATCACACGTACGTGTCGTGTGCTGCTCCTCTTCAGATGATGGACGATCGGCGACGTGTTCCATCGTCCGCGTCATACATAATGGATCTTTTATATGTGCGTATGTTGCAATGTTCGATTTTGCCTTACATATTTCGTCCCCGAGGGGAAAAATAAAAATCGTAAGACCTTATGTGTGTGTAAGTGTAAGTACGACGCGGCCTGCATTATTCAACGGCTCTAATTATTCCTAACAGTTACAGATAAAATGTATAATGAAGAATGTTTGTTTTTGCAACAGATTGCCAGGCGATTAGATTTAATGTCGACTTAATTAATAACTTAATCAATAAATCTATCCCCAGGTATATATCGTAACCGATTAGTTTCGCTTTCTAATTATTTTTCAGATAATTTACGATTTGTTAAATCCTTTTAGCGGTTACGCTGTTAGTACGTCGTTGGACTGTTAATGTTTTAATAAGTGAATTTAACATGCCGGCCAAGAAAAATATAATTTATTATTAATTTACGTAAGCGCTGGGAAAAATTATCCATTGCAGTGAACACAAATCGATCGAAATCATAAACATTGAATTTATGGCGGATAGTCGGGATTTTGGCGAAGGTGCAGATTTGACCGTCACTGCCAGTGCTTAAGAGTACTTAAAACCCAACCCAATCTGTTGCTATTCGTCAGAAATGTGAAATTTCCTTGCCCACCGAGTACTTGAGAAATATTATCTCAAAATATTCCCTATTAGTCAAGGCGGTGCCTCAAATTATTAGTTTAGGATAATCAGTACCCTTTTCATTGGTATTGGTTATATAACAGTTTTGAGATTAATCCTTAGAATTTGAATTGTCTTCAACATATGACATCTTATGGGGTGAAATAATCCCAAAGATTGAAAAAACCATTTTAAAAAATTCTAAAAAAATATTTATGAGTTTCAAGTCATGAAAGCTATGGAACAAATGTATAAAATCAAAAATAAAGAAAGAATAAACTTGCATTTATATTTTTCTACAAAGGTATTAAGGTAATTTATCATATTCATTCTAATACATTTTGGTCAAAACTCACCCCCTCTGAGGAAGTGATTTCACACCCTAAACGAAGAAAAAGGAAATTTTCCGGAAAAGTGTCGAATAGAACAACTATTTCTTTCTAGTTTTGTTGAGAAAACAATCCATACGAAGAGTAAAGTCACTTCTAATCAGACAAGTATTTCTTGACATTTTTGAAAAAAAGGTCGTGTGAATGGTAAAGCTATATACCGTATGTGCAATAAAGTAGCACTTACACTTGGCACCCTTATAATCCAGGCTCCAAAATGGTTTGGAAAAATGCTATAACTTCGTAGGGGTGTGAAATAGAGGTAAAATTGATTTTCGTCGGTTTTATAACTGAGGTACTTCTCGAGTAGTTAGAAACTTTAAACTTTGCACGAGTAAAACTTCCAAATTCAGTTAGCCAGAGGGTTGAAAGGGGAAAATGCAATAGTTACCAATAGGCAAGGAACAGTAAATAATGGTGAAATAATTGGACCCCCAGATTGGTTAGGACTGGAGGAGTGGAAAAAAAGGTTGAGGTGTAAGGCGTCTGTTTCTGGTTGTAGATTATTGATATATTGTTAAACTTTACTTAAAATACGTAAAGTGGCTTCCTATGCCTAGGAGCGTAATAAATAATCGTATAACTTAAAAAATACATAACACATGATATTACTAATATAAGTGGTAATGAGTTTTTTAAATGTCAATTTAAAACTTCTGTCGTATTCTTTCTTGTTTGAACAATACATTCCTAATTTTTTTAAAAATAATTCCTATTTACTGTCATCACCTATCAATTATACTTACAGAATCTATAAATAATATCTTCATACATACTGGAGTCATTAAATAATTTTAAAGATGTAATCTCACATGTCGAACTGCCTATTTGCATATTTCAATTAAGACTAATGATTACTCATCAATTAATAACTACCTGCACTCTAAATGCGTTAAATATTAAGCATGGAACAAATACAAATTGCCTCACTAGTTTCAAATTAAATATTGCGACACTTTTTATCCTACCCTTTTTCCAGGAACAATCGGATCAACTAAAAAACCCATAAGACACATTTGAGTTCACTGAAATGCCGCGGTAGGCGCGCTTTGACGGTTCAAAGCAAAAAGATCGTAAAATTTTAATGACCATGGTGTTCCTATTGTAACACTTGATACAGTTGCGTAATTTCTTACTCTCCATCTGGCCAACTGGCTGTTTTTGGTATACAGTATAGGGCAACTTTATAATTAGTAACAATTCGAACGATAGCTATAGCTATAGCAGGGGGTATTTATTACATCATTAGTTACACAATAAATATTGTATCGCTAATAAGTAGAATTTGAAACTAATGACAGAGTGCGCATAATAAGGGCAAAAAACTTTTCAAGGTATTACTTAAAATGCCTACGACCCAAAATGTGTATATAATTATTTTTCCCCATTATTTTTACTATTTTTAATTTTCTGTCCTTCCTATTACAGTAATTTTGTTTCAATATGCGCCTTTTGTATAATTCTAATACAGTTTCCCACATTATTTACCTTCTAGTCTAACGGTTTCGTATTTATTTTCAGATCCTAGCGTAGCTAATGATACATCTTCGACGGTCAACACCTCCTCGCCTGTAAATAAAAGAAGAGGCTTCAGCGGGTAAGTGCCGGCTTCCAAATCGATTTTTAGTTAATTAGCGTCATTTATTCCTCGAAACGGTGCCGCAATTACTCTTTTTCTCTCCGGTTTTCCTCGCGAAAAGGTCATCGGCAGAATCGCACGCGGCCTAATAGAAGTGGCATGTCTTCGTGTCCCTTGGCCATACCTCCTTCCCTTTCCACGTATTGTATTACAACGATCGGTCAGATTGTATCGGAATCCCCTCGATGTGAACGGTCAGGCGAATGTACAAGAAAGGGTGTTCGCGTGTGTGTGCACATTAGAGCCACAGGTCGAATACATGAGGGTGATATGGGACGAAAGCTGTATTTGGTTGATGCTGAAGTTTGGTTCTTATGCAACATTAATGAAGAAAAATGATCACCACGGTTTAGAATTATGTTCCAAAATATTCCAGCTTTTATGAGAAGATTTTGTGATCAAAATTACAGCGGTGTATACCTTGTAGCAGTTATATTATAGCAGTTTACACCCCTTTACAGTCACATATTCAACCAATAACATAAGTACGTTTGAGAAATTGACATTTTCCCGGGATTTTTTGTATAAATGTATAGGACTTCCTAAACTTTTCAGAAATTTCAAGTGAAACTTTTTCGCCAGACGAAAATTGAATCTCTCATGTTTTTTTCGATTTTGGCTGAGCGCCATTTTGGAGCTGTCTGGTCGATTTGCCCCATTAACGAACTCGACCGGCATTTTTGGCGTACGTATTTCCAGCTTTTATGAGAAGATTTTGTGATCAAAATTACAGCGGTGTATACCTTATAGCAGTCATATTATAGCAGTTTACACCCCTTTACAGTCACATATTCAACCAATAACATAGGTACGTTTGACAAATTGACAATTTTCCCGGGAATCTTTGTATAAATGTATAGGACTTCCTAAACTTTTCAGAAATTTCAAGTGAAACTTTTTCGCCAGACGAAAATTGAATCTCTCCTGTTTTTTTCGATTTTGGCTGAGCGCCATTTTGGAGCTGCCTGGTCGATTTGCCCCATTAACGAACTCGACCGGCATTTTTGGCGTACGTATTTCCAGCTTTTATGAGAAGATTTTGTGATCAAAATTATAGCGGTGTATACCTTATAGCAGTTATATTATAGCAGTTTACACCCTTTTACAGTCACATATTCAACCAATAACATAGGTACGTTTGACAAATTGACAATTTTCCCGGGAATTTTTGTATAAATGTATAGGACTTCCTAAACTTTTCAGAAATTTCAAGTGAAACTTTTTCGCCAGACGAAAATTGAATCTCTCATGTTTTTTTCGATTTTGGCTGAGCGCCATTTTGGAGCTGTCTGGTCGATTTGCCCCATTAACGAACTCGACCGGCATTTTTGGCGTACGTATTTCCAGCTTTTATGAGAAGATTTTGTGATCAAAATTATAGCGGTGTATACCTTATAGCAGTTATATTATAGCAGTTTACACCCCTTTACAGTCACATATTCAACCAATAACATAGGTACGTTTGAGAAATTGACATTTTCCCGGGATTTTTTGTATAAATCTATAGGACTTCCTAAACTTTTCAGAAATTTCAAGTGAAACTTTTTCGCCAGACGAAAATTGAATCTCTCATGTTTTTTTCGATTTTGGCTGAGCGCCATTTTGGAGCTGTCTGGTCGATTTGCCCCATTAACGAACTCGACCGGCATTTTTGGCGTACGTATTTCCAGCTTTTATGAGAAGATTTTGTGATCAAAATTATAGCGGTGTATACCTTATAGCAGTTATATTATAGCAGTTTACACCCCTTTACAGTCACATATTCAACCAATAACATAGGTACGTTTGAGAAATTGACATTTTCCCGGGATTTTTTGTATAAATCTATAGGACTTCCTAAACTTTTCAGAAATTTCAAGTGAAAGTTTTTCGCCAGACGAAAATTGAATCTCTCATGTTTTTTTCGATTTTGGCTGAGCGCCATTTTGGAGCTGCCCAGTCGATTTGCCCCATTAACGAACTCGACCGACATTTTTGGCGTACGTATTTCGACTTTTGTACAAAGTTCATTTTGACCGTTCTAAAAATGCGCACTTTTGCTTGTGCAAAAATTTCTTAACACCCGTTCAGCCCATTTGACGTCCAAGACGTTTAAACCTCTTCCTATTGCCCCTTTTACACGGCATATCGGGAAAATATCCGATACACGCGACGGAAATTGTTAACAATGTCGGTCAATAGCCCCTCCTTATCAGCCTGCACTGCTCTTTAGTAATGCACATTCCTCGGCGACGGCCACGGCGAAATTATATACAATTACGCGAGTAATAACAGTAATACAATACATTGTGGCCGAAACTTGTAATTAACTTTGACGAGGTGAAAATTCCAAGAGATCCTTGTCGCAAGGTCTAGACGATTTATCATCGGGCAGAGGTAATGTAGTTGTCAAAGCGAGGGCTTTGGAGAAAGTGGAAAGTTTGAATGGAATTTTTATGTAATGATTTTATAGTTTCTCTGAAACAAACAATTTTTGTTTTACAGATAATTCCAAGTTCAATCATATTTTTTGTTTGGGTTGATTTTACTGATGTCCATGCCTTTCAGTCTTATTTTCAGTCAAAATGTTATTGTAAATAACAAATAAACTAAATAAATAATAGTAAACTAGTAAATATTCTGACTCGATACGATGCTACTCACCTAACTTGTTTTCATTTGACTTTTTTGTTTGACATTGTCAACATCAATCCAGTTTGACAAAAAATGATAAAAAATACCTCTTGACACCCTATTTTTAAACTGCCTGAATTACTTCATGGAATTGAATCAGAGTTCATTTTTCGAATTAGTTGATGTTGTTAAATATCTGTTAAACGACAAGGAATAACAATTTGATATTTGGTATTACATGACATCAACAGTAAAAATACATCGAACTGCTGCCTCGTATAAGGTCCCACGGTAATTTCGGAAAAACCATGGATTTTGCATTTCTTACACCCCGAGTTCGGGGTTCTAAGCCGACTTGAAAATGCATACACGCTATTAACACTTCTTAGTGGCATTTTTAAGTCATTCTCACCGTTAAGTCGTGTATGACTCACATATCCGTAAAATTCATTTGTTGCGAACTGTAACGATGACGCGTTATGTAAACAGCCGGGTCGCTTCAAAGAGCAGAGTTTCATTACGTTTCAAAACATCACACGTACCAAACGATCGAACCTGACTCGTTGCAGTGCACCCTCCCTGGCGGAACTGATGTGTGCAAACCTGACTTATCCTCGAACGGTATGGACAAAATAGCCGAAATATTAGCATCTTATACTACGAGTATGAGTGTAGTTACTGTTTTTTCTGAACTATTTCCCACGTAGTTTTCAGACGAATTTTGTAATTTGTAGCGTAATATTTGAACCGGTACTCTATCTAATCAGGTGTTGACATAAGATAATTTCACCTGAGACGATGCCCTTCTCCTCTCTCTGCCTCTTATTTTTTCTCCCGTCGCCTTGACGGTCCTCGTCAAGAGATGACAGTGAGATGGGAAGAGTGAGGAAGTTCTTCCAGAGCTTGTGCAAGTGCAAAAGGTTGAGGCGCCGTTGCGGTTATCATGGCAGCCTCGGCGAGATCTACGAGAAGCAACAGTAAGTGCGTTCGTTTTTAGAATCGCCGTCATCTTAACCTTCACGTACTCGAATTTGACGTTATCTTTTTGCATTTACTCTAAACAACGAGGAGAATATTGGCACGTGAGTCACCGTCTCGTTCCTATTCCGGGAGTGTTTGGTTTTTGTTCAAAGTGCGCAAAATGAAATTGCACGTACACCTTATTGCTAGGTGACGAGGAGGAGGGGGAGGAGGAGGCATACGCACTTAGTACGTTTTAAATGTGTAAAAATAAATTCCGTATTGCGGTTTTTGTTTGGTGTAACGTCCCAAATAGTAGATTAACTTGAAAAAACATACACACACCGGCCACCTTATCGAGTTTTTAACCAAACGTAAAATCCTATGTGGGTCAAGGATAGAGCCAGTGTTAGTTGTGTATGTGCATGTGTTATCGTATCTTGAAAACCAATTTTTCCAAGTGCGCTAGTAAACAAGAAATAAACAACACGCTTTCTAAAGGTGGAAACTTTAATGCAAATATTGTTAACAAACAATATAGTTCAAATTTTTTACTTGTACTGGCGAAATAACGTCACACCTTGTTTGGGTTCGCAATTATTTTCCTTCACAATCCACTTATTTATTCACAAACGAGTTTTGCTCAAAAATATTATTTCCACGGGTACACTTTCAATACCATCCAAATTTATTTCGTAAAATTCCTTCAATTCATTTAAATACATCTATTGCAGGTCGCTGATAACGAAATTAAACTTCATTTAAACAACACAACGTCGACAAGGAATAATTAAATCAGATAAATATAATTTAATGACTCGTTACATTTTTACGCCTTAAGAAATATCCACCTCTTCTTTTCTCGGCTCTTTGAAGGATTCAACAGCTGTTCCCATGATATCTTTTGTTACTTCATCGTTTTCAAGTAATGTTCAGTGTTATTTTCATGTGTTCCTTAAAATTCTTAACAATGACTCCAGAGGGCAGCCATAACAACAGGTACGACATTCAATTGAAAGTTTGTCAGATGGAAATTCTGTCTCGTTCTGTATTTCACAGATGAAATCATCCAAGAGCAATTTCAGTATGTTGGTATACTCGAGCCATATTGACCTGAAAAAACACTCGACAAGTGCAATAAACGCGACAGGTGGTATCGAGGGGTAAAGGACTGTTACTATTACAGGGATGCACTTATTAACGATATTAGTGTGGTAATTAATTAGGGGGGGGGGGGTTAAAGTAGAAATAAGAAAATGGAAGATTGTAATTTGTATTCTATGCAATATAGTAGATTAATGTTTAGCGTGTGTAGTGCATCTCTGCATAAGTTCTTTCAGCCAGCTGCTCGATATCACCCGTCGTGTTTATTGCACTTGTTGAGTGTTTCAGGTCCTGGAAACATTTATGGCTCTGCATAATTTTTATCAGTTAAATGTGGCTCGAAAATTATTTCTTTTCTGCGTTGATCATCAACAGGTAAACAGGAAAGGTTGGCGTTGAATTTATTGAAAGTATGGAAAATAGACCAAAAAATAACATGATTTAATAATTTTGTAAACCGAGACTTTAAGTAAATTTTACTTTTTATTAATTTTCGAAAAAATTGTGTTTTTGAAGAATTGTTTTCGAAGTATTAACCTAGACCCATTAAGGTGTTATTCCTACAGCTCTTTCAAACACTAAAGTATTTTCTTAATAAATTTGGCGACAATGAAGAATAATTTAGCAGGTTAAGGTTTTAATCCAAGGTGCATACATTACTTATTTTTTTAATTATTTAATATTTTAATTTTTAATGCTGTGTGAAGCAGAACTTTGCACATGTACCCATATTATAAAAAAAAATATTCTAATTCACAAGATGGGTTTCTTTGTGTGTTGAAAGAAGGAAGTTATTCTGCCGCACCGTGTATATGGTTAAATTTTCTGGGCGTCCATGTTGTAAGGACATCCAGAAGTGCAAGGATCATTTGTGATCCTGTCTTTTTAGTTAATCTTAAGTTTCTGTAGTAGATTGCATGTTTGAAGGTGGCGCTCGACGAAACTGGTACCCGCCTATATTTAAGTAAAAAAATGTATGTTTGATGAGATGAAGAAAAATTTTAATGAACGCCTCTTGCCACGGGTACAAACTTTACTTAAGAGTGTGTATTAAAGAAAAATAACGCGTCTTTTGTCGATCATAAAGTGATGAGTCGATGACTTAAGTTTGTCTTAACCGTGTTCATCGAACGTTCCCTTTAGAAATTCGTATGATGACCCGCCGCGGTACGTTTCCTTTCGAATCTGCCGATGACGGATATCCGTGTCGTTTCCCCGTACTATCCGTTTCTCTTAAGCAAATTTGAACTTCCGATTGAAATCGCCGCGGCCGCAGATCGATCTCCCCGACCTCCTACCCCGCGTGCTGGACAAAAGGGCCATCGACGGGTGCACCTTCCGTCGTTTTTCAGTCCCATTCGATTTTTCGCTTCGGGCGCGACACATATGCACGTCGGACTTCGTGTTTTACTCTTATTTTAAATAATTTTTCCTCTCTCGTCTCTCCTGCAGGAGGAAATGGCTACCGCCGCCGCTCAGGAAGCTGTCTCAGGGCAAAGTGGATAAGGCGCAGAGCGGGACCACCGTCTCCACACCGCCCCCGCTCAAGAAGACAGGCTCAGATAAGAGGATCAAGGTGAGTGAATTACCGGCTTGCTTTATTTCCCCCCTATTCTCTGGAGGGTAAACGTTTTCGCGTACTTTCGACAAGGGGGTGTTTAATTTTATCTTCGGGGGGTGAACGTGTGAATAAACGGACATCGTATCATTAATACGGTTAGGATTTTTATGTAATAGTTTAGATAATTATGCCTAGAGTGCATCAGAAGTAAATCTATTTCTCATCTACAAGATTTTAAGAAATAATTAATACAAGCAGAATTTTAAGACTTAATTATTGACAAAGTGACTTATTGCTCATTATGCGATAGTGTAGAAGTGAAGTCCACATCTAATCACCTCAATATAACAATTAGGCAACGTTAAAAGAACGTCCAGGCAGTCATTTAGGGTGCTTAAGGAAAGTAAAACATTTGAGTTGAGGTTGAGTTACAAAATTAATTCAAAAGGCTATTACTCAACAGGCTTCAAACAGTCTCTCTCCCCTTCATGGGTTTTAGCTGCAAAGGCGATTTGCCACCATCTGTCCCTGTCCCTCACGGCCCCTCTCCAATCGTCGATTCCCATAGTTGTAAGGTTTTTTACTGTGTTATCTCGCTATCTGAGTCTTGGTCTTCCTAGGGGTCCTCTTCCTCCTGGGTTTGTTTCCCATACCGTTTTTATCATTCTGCCATTCGGGGCTCATTAATTCAAAAGGCTATCACTCCACAGGTTTCAAACAGTCCTTTCATAGCCCTTCGTGGGTTTTAGCTGCAAAGACGATTTGCCTCCATCTGTCTCTGTCCATCATGGTCCCTCTCCAATCGTCGATTCCCATAGTGTTAAGGTTTTTTACTGTGTTGTCTCGCCGTCTGAGTCTTGGTCTTCCTAGGGGTCCTCTTCCTCCTTGGTTTGTTTCCCATGTCGCTTTTATCATTCTGTCCTGGTAGCCTTTGGGATTTCATGCACTTTGTTACGCTGCCGTTCTGTTTCTTCCTTTTAGGGTATGATACAAATGACGATCAGCCAGAGCAAAATTTGCCAAATTATACATTTTATACAATAATTATTTAAGAGCACAAGGTTTTTTTCAAAACGCCCTTTTCTTTAGTAATTGCCAGAAATGGTGAAAGCGCCATTTGCACATAAAAGGGTTTGAAGAGTTGTTCCAGCTTAATTAACTAACTGATTATAGTTGGTAGAAAACTGCAGTTATGTGATTCGTCGTGATTTGTAAATTAAACGTTTAATTATTGGATTCAATTCAAAGTTTCAATAGCCACAATGGTATTATGAAAAGCAGAAGTTATCAACTTTTCAAAAATTGATTTTTTTTTCTAAAATTTGTTAGAATTAAGGAAAGTAAATCTGACCCAACGGCACTATTAAATGCAAATAAGAAAGTTTAATGGTTGTTCTAGCAAGAAGTGCAGACTGCATTTAGGGCCCAAAAATGTCTCCTTCCGCGCGTCGCGCAAGGTTGTAAAATTTTATTGCACAGATATTTCCCGCATACGTTATTAATAACCGTCCCCCCTTGGTTACCCATATCGGGGCTCGGTCCCGGTGTGCCAATTCATGATAACAAAACAACTCATTAGTATTCAGCTGCGGCAACAGTGGCATTTCCTTTATCAATATTTAATAGCGGACTTATCAGCGTCGCCGTCGAAATATTCATATTCAATCGAAGGCGAGATAGAGAACCCAAAAATCCTCCGCCTCTCCGCGAAAATTCCCCAGATAAGATATAACCGCCGGAGTGAAAATTCTCGAAGCACACGCGCTCCAGTACTCCCGGAATAGACGGCTGAACGCCATCGGAACTTCTCGGTGCGAGAGAGCGGATGATTCAGCGACCGAGCCGTTATCGTCGTTCCCGTTCGTTATTCTCTGGAGAAACCGCGGTTTCGTCGTCAGGGGAAAAAGCCGAACGGAGATAAGGCGAGGCTTTCCAGTCGCGATACCCGGCAGGCATCCTCGGGCGAGCGTCAGAAATCCGCGAGAGTGGCGAAGATGAGGAAGAAGCTGCTGAGGAGGTTGTCCTCGCTGCTGTCGCTGCACAGTGACACGGAGAACGACGGCGAGAATGTAAGATCAGGTTTTTTCCGAGTTAGTGTGGAAAGTGAGGCGTTGCGTGCAATTGAACGGTTAGGTTGCTGAGGGGTTCAGTTTGCAACTTCTGCTGGAACAGATTTATTAAATTTCCAGAGTCGCGACAGTGCGTAGACGTTTCAAACCGGTAAAACTGGAATTCATGGAGTTTTTGGTGTATGGACCCAGTCACAGAAGCTCTAAAATCGTTTTGTTCCAACAAAAGTCCCAAACTGGATCCAATCACTTGAACGTCTAGACGAGCTGAAATGGGTTTCCAATCGGTGCTGGTACAGACCTTTAAATTTTCTTATTTTCATGTAACGTTGCTGTAGATTTCCTTTCCTAGATTTAGACTTTGAAATTTTCAAAATTGTAACAAACTTTCGTCGGACAACAAGCAAACGTCCGAATTGTTGCTGAGGGGTTCAAATTACAACTTTTGCTGGAACAGATTTACTCGTCTGGAACCAGTAATTAAATTTGTAGAGTCGCGACAGTGCGTAGATGGTAAAACTGTTTGAAAAATGGCACTTCAAAGAGTTTAATTTTTGGCGAATGCGCCCAACTTATGTAGAAAATGGAAAATTGCTTTGTTCCAATGAAAGTTCCAAACTGAATCCAATCACTGAAACTTTCCATTCAAAAGTATTAACCAACGAGAAATTAGACGGGCTGAAATGGGTTTCCAATCTATGCTGGTACAGACCTTTAAATTTTTTTATTTTTATGTAACATTGCTGCAGATTTGCTTTCCTAGATTTACACTTTGAAATTTTCAAAATTTTAACAAACTTTGAGGACAAAAATTACTTTATTTCTGCTAAAGTCCTGAATGGTCACTTCCAACTTTCACTCAGTAGATTACTCTAAACAATACACAAGCCTGCAACGTAAAATATTTTAGTTGCTTACACCTGTTTGTAATGTGTACTGGGACAGACAGCTAAAGCTTAAAGCTCTTTATTTATGCCAAAATCTTTTTGAACAATCTAGCAAACTTTGAGATCTTTCAGTCAGTACTTCCAATCCAGTTACAAACCTGTAATGTCAGCCATTATAATGGCTTGAATCAGATTGCAATTTGTGCTAAACAGAGATTTAAAATTTCTCATTTATGCCTAATATGTCATTACGGCATGTAAGTCTTAGTTGGTTCTTCTTATAAAACGTTTCGGGCAATATTATTGACCATTCACAAGCCAAGCATTGGTCTTGGTCTACGGTCTTGAAACTTGTAATTTATGCCGGAACAGACCTTTGAAGTTTCTTAGTTATAGTCAATATGTACGGCTATTACGGCAATTTTTAATCTTTTTGACATGTCAGAACCAAAAACAGTATTTGGAAACATCGCAAATTCTTAATACTTCCAAAAATTGTTCAAGCAGTAATTTCAAACTTGATCCAGCCAATGAAACGTTTGTGTCAAAATATGTTGAATCATTCAAGTGATTATAATAGATTTAAGGGGATAATTGAATCAATTTGCAATTTTTACTGTAACAGGCGTTAATTTTGATTTCAATGCATATTCCAACTAGTAGAGAATTGCTGGATTGCAAGAATCTCGAACAAAATTCAACCAATGAGAAGTTTCGTTTAGATATTTTAAGCCACTTCCTACTCACTAAAATCCAACTGTAATTGTTGCTGGAACAGACCTTTAAACTATATTTATCAATCTTTGCAGCTGATTTGCTCATATTGATTTTGACAGTTTCAAAAAATGACATGTTTTTCTGGAGAGCAGCAAAATTGTTATGGCACCAAAAAATAGTCATGTCGCCATTTTCATAAAAAGGATTTTTCGACCTTTTGACTTGTTTGTAAGACTATGGTAGATTTCCTTTTGGTGATTATGGGAAATTTTAAAATGGGTCAGTTATTCAGGAGTATGTAACATTTTTAAAAATTCCAAAATAACTGCTGAAAATCTTCAATAATATTCATTACCATTAAAACTCTCGAATCAATTACATAACTACATTCTGTTGTCTAGAACAAGTTAGTCATTATACGTCATAATATGTTAGATTTGGTTTTTTATTCGAATATATTTTGATACCAAATTTGTTTTGTTACTGCAAAAATCCGAGACGTTTCTAATCAACGACACCTTCCATTTAAATTTTTAAAACTATGAACATTCCAAAGCCTGAAGGTTCTCCTCATTACCAGTTTGCAGCTTCTACGCTTATTTGTCTCTTATATTTTATTAGGACAGATCGAAGGCAATAGAGAGAAATTTTAAAACGAGGTTAATTTTAGAGAATTCTTTAAAAAATTTAAAAATTATTATTCCTGCGGAAACCCCAACTGTTTCCACTCAGCAGAAGTTTTCATGTCGGAATTTATGTCTTGTTGATATTAAGAAGGATGTTTTACAAATTGAACGTATTGCAATTTTTTCCAAACGCAAATTAAAACAAAAAAGTTGAAATTTGATGCCAGTTTAACCGAACTAAGCTTTAAATATTTACCAATCGTAAATACCACTTTTACGGAGGATTGAAAACACTTTAAACTAAATAGCACGTTCATCGAAAACACTTAAGTTATTTAATTGCGCCAGTTTGCCAAAACGTGGTTTATCATGTAGTTAGTTTATTTAATTACGATCGCGTAAACTAACGAAAATGGGTGAGAAAGTAAAATGAAGTTCCTCGTGCACTAATTTGAAGAGTTTGCTTAAATTAACTTTACTAAAAATTTAGTATCATTTTCCAACAGATGTTTGTCGTAAGGTTACCTTATCTCACGTCAGCTTTATCTTATAAATTGATAATATCGAGAGGTATAATGTATATCAATGTAATATTTCGAGAATAATTATTTGTTTGGCAATAATCTAATAATCTTCAGAATCGTTTCAATTAATAACAATTTGTATTCAAGTTTGTTACGAATTTTTAATCCCATATTGTTTTTTCAAATTTACGCAGTTGATTAAAGTTTGTTAAAGTCTAAATGCGTTTCAGACTCTTCTGGAGTTTTTTCCATCTTTCTATCACATCATATTCCTATGTTAATACACGTACTTCTTTCCTTCTATGTTCGTATTACTGAACATTTTTGAAAGTTTCGGATTTGTGGACGATTAAAGTGGGATGTTTATTTACTTTAATTTGGCCACATGCGTTAATTACGAATTACAAGGACGCTTTCAAAAAAGATGTTTTGAAATAATAGGAAAAACTACTATAAAGTAAAATCCCACTGTTTATTGGGAAGGTCAACGTTGTTTCGCGATACATTTCGTTGCCTGGAAAAATAAACAGTGATCTAATTGAAATATTACGATTTTTTTATTATTTTTCCATCGCGATGATCTCGAAATCCAAACAAAATAACGATTTCCATTAGTATTAACACAATTAAAAACAAACTGCGTTTTTTGCGACAATGAATTGAATTTAAAATAATGACGTAACGTAAATAATAAATGTCTATATTGGCTTTCATGATTTAATCAAGAGGAAGTGGTCGAGATCGGTTTCGTTTGTAATATGACAATGGAATTAAATTCGAAGCAAAAACTCGTGTTTTTAATATCTATAAATACTTGCTTATATTAAGTTATTAAAATAGTTTGATAATTGATGATAAATATTTAAATTACAAACTGCTTTGCATTACAATAACCTGATTTAATAAATCATTGTCAGTAAAAACAACTCCAGGCTTTCCGTGACAAAATATTAAAACACGAAAACTGTTTTAGCTGCGCATAAGAAACGCCTGGTGATACGCCTTAAATCCCCTCTTAGGATTAATTTGCCCCATTTGTACAAAATAAGCATGGGTAACTTTTGGATTTCTTTCGGAAATATTTTTGTATGTATTTGAATGAATTAATTTCATATATCCTGCTTTTAATGTAATAGTTACAACACATTTGATGCAAGCAAACAAGTAAAATGTAACTTACGAGAACATTCCTACGTTACTTCCTTCCTAATATTTCATGTCAGATTTCTTTGAAGTCTGAAAACGTGTGGTGTGAAAGTAAATGTACGATTCAATTTCTGTTAAACGTAAAAAGTGTTTACGTAAAAAGTAACTTCTGAATACGTCTCGGCATTGCTTCTCGCAATATCTCCTCCGAGATTTCAGAAAAACTTTCAGGCTTTCCACGTTTCATTACATACGGTTATCTCTAATATTTATCTCGCGGAATTTCGATTTCCCCGCGCCGGTCGTTAAAAGCAGTCGCAGGTACGTATGTATTTAACGTTTTCGAATCCCGGAGGATATTATGTCTGTTCAGTTTCATCGAGAGGATAAACACAAACTAGCACTAAAAAGTTAAAAATATAACGGTGATGTTCATCTCGGGTGCGTATGTTTGTATGATGATTAATGTGCATATTTTATGGTTCAGAGTGCGGCTGGACTCGCGAGGCGCGAACCGTTTCGAAAATAAATATATTTCCAATAATTATTAATAAAATTCTGTAAAATTTTAATAGGAATTTGGGGAAAAATCATGAACTGAAAGTTTTATGTAAGTCTGGGGCTGATATTTAAAATGATTCAAAAAGACCGATGAGGTGGGGAGTGAATGTTTCTATATACGTAATTACAATCACAGATGAATCCAACCCTGTTTAGGCATCTTTGTTACATTGAGAAAGGTGGTTACATTAATTGGTGTGATGGAACATATCCATATGTCTATAGAACTTAGATCTCAGTTATTTGATTTTTTGAACGACATGAGATGATGCCCTAATATGTTAAATACCTGTATTGAAACTCACAGTATCTCCTGTTGCTACCCTTCTTTCTCATGTACAAGGTGTTTTCGAATTGAAGCACCTTATGATATCCTGTAGGATGTAGTAGAAGGATCCTTAAGGACAATGTGTTTCAAAATGAAGGTGAAGAAGGGGTGTTTTAAGAAGTCAAATCACAGTACATCCTTTTGCTATCCTGGAGAATGAAGATTCTTGCATACAAGGTGTTTTCTAATTGAAGCGCCTTACGATACCCTGTAGAAGGATCCTTAGAGACAATGTGTTTCAAAATCAAGGTGAAAGTGTTTAAAGAAGTCAAATTGCAGTATACCCTTTTGCTATCCAGGAGGATGATTATCTACATGGTGTTTTCTAATTGAAGCACCTTATGATATCCTTAAAGGATCCTTAAAGACAGATTGTTTCAAACTGAAGATGAAAATGTTTTAAGAAGTCAAATCACAGTTGTTCCTGTTGAAATTCAAAAGGATCAGGATTCTTATATACAAGGTGTTTTTGTAATGAACCACCTTATGATACTCTGTAGGATATAGTAAAAGGACCTTTAAACATATTGTGTTTCAAAATGGTAGTAAAATTATTTTTAATAATTCAAGTCACAATACATCTTGTTGTTATCCAGGAGGATTACAGTTATTACATACAAGGAGTTTCCGAAATGAAGCACCTTCGATATCCTGTAGGATGTAGTAGAAGGATCCTTAAGGACAGTGTGTTTCAAAATCAGGGTGAAAGTGTTTTAAGAAGTCAAATTGCAGTATACCCTTTTGCTATCCAGGAGGATGAAAATTCTTATCTACAAGGTGTTTTCTAATTGAAGCACCTTACGATATCCTGTAGAAGGATCCTTAGAGACAATGTGTTTCAAAATCAAGGTGAAAGTGTTTAAAGAAGTCAAATTGCAGTATACCCTTTTGCTATCCAGGAGGATGATTATCTACATGGTGTTTTCTAATTGAAGCACCTTATGATATCCTTAAAGGATCCTTAAAGACAGATTGTTTCAACCTGAAGATGAAAATGTTTTAAGAAGTCAAATCACAGTTGTTCCTGTTGAAATTCAAAAGGATCAGGATTCTTATATACAAGGTGTTTTTGTAATGAACCACCTTATGATAAGGTAATAATAAGGTAATAATAAATGATATTATCCTGTAGGATATAGTAAAAGGACCTTTAAACATATTGTGTTTCAAAATGGTAGTAAAATTATTTTTAATAATTCAAGTCACAATACATTCTGTTGTTATCCAGGAGGATTACAGTTATTACATACAAGGAGTTTCCGAAATGAAGCACCTTCGATATCCTGTAGGATGTAGTAGAAGGATCCTTAAGGACAGTGTGTTTCAAAATCAGGGTGAAAGTGTTTTAAGAAGTCAAATTGCAGTATACCCTTTTGCTATCCAGGAGGATGAAAATTCTTATCTACAAGGTGTTTTCTAATTGAAGCACCTTACGATATCCTGTTGAAGGATCCTTAGAGACAATGTGTTTCAAACTGAAGATAAAAGTGTTTTAAGAAGTCAAATCATAATTGTTCCTGTTGCAATTCAAAAGGATAAGGATTTTTATATACAAGGTGTTTTTGTGATGAACCACCTTATGATACTCTGTAGGATGTAGTAAAAGGATCTTTAAACATAATGTGTTTCAAAATGGAAGTAAAGTTATTTTTAATAATTCAAGTCACAATATATCCTGTTGTTATCCAGGAGGATTACAGGGGGTTTCCGAAATGAAGCACTTTCAATATCCTGTAGGATGCAATAAAAGTACCCTTAGGGACAACGTGTTTCATAATGAAGGTGAAAGTATTTTAAGAAATCAAGTTACAGTATATATTTTGCTGTCCAGCAGGATTCTTATATAAGGTGTTTCCGAAATGAAGCGCCTTATGACACAAATAGAAGGCTCCTTAGAGACAACATGTTTCAAAATGAAGGAGAAAGTGTTTCAAGAAATCAAATCACGGTATATCCTATCCAGAAGGATGAAAATTCTTATATACAAGGTGTTGTCTAATGAAGCATCTTATGATATCCTATAGAAAGGGAATCATTAAACACAATGGGCTGTATAGTAAAGGTAAAAATGTTACGAAGTCAAATTACAGTTGATCCTGTTGCATTCCAAAAAGAAGGATTCTTATACATAAAGCGTTCTTTAATTGAAGAGAAAGGAGATCGTAGAACTAAATATTCGAGTAGATTACTAAGAAAAAATATGAAGTAAATCTTTGATTACCACGAGGTTTCTGGATATTTCTTCTAATGTGAAAAACTAGTGAAAATCTTTTCATAGTGTTATCTTCATCTGCGAGTGACCTTCATTGTATTGAAAAATCTTTCCTGACTCTGGTAATATTCTTGGATCATATATTTTCTGGAGTACTTTAATGTTGTTCTTTATTTGCTATTGTCGCATGTGAAGCATCCTAAATATGCAAGTGTTAACTCAGGAGTTCGTGATATAAAATGCAGAAAGTTTTAAAACTATAGGCTAGTATACGTGGTTTAACCACCCATAACATTTGCCCCTCTTATCTGAACACACTCTTACCATCTTATCAACTTGAGTCGTCTTGTTGTTATGTTTTGCAAGTGCTACCTTCTAATATTCTATTCTTCAACCTCGCTACTTTTTCCAGGTACCCTCCGACATGGGCAACAAGCCGTCGGTGTCCGAGGGCGAGGAGGACCCGGAGGACCGGCCCGGCCCGCAGCCGCTGAAGGGGGCGAAGTCTCTGGGGGCGGAGATCGCGAACGGGGGCGGCGTCGGCGGGGCCGTCGCGGGCGCCGAGGACGCCGAGGAGGAGCTCGAGCTGCCGCCGCCGATGAAGCCGATCCAGGAGCCGATCCTGGTGACGGCGTCGCCGCCGCCGCCCGTCCCAGGCGTCGCGGATATCGAAGAGAATCCCTGCAAGAGGGTGAGTGCCCGATTTGGCCGTCCTGTCTTTTTTCTTTTCGGGAGGGAGGTGACATGTGTATCGTATGAAAATTCGAACTACCCGTAGCTTAATTCGATATGAAATATAGTATTATTTGATTCACTAAAGGAAATTATCCCTAAATCAAGTTCCATAGAACTTTCAAAACAAGGATACCTCTTACGGTAGCCTGGAAAAGGGGGTTTAGCATACAGGCAGAATTCAGCTGCTATACGCATGGCTCCAAAACAGAACAGAGAGTAGGAGCAGGTAACTACGGAAGCAATCCAACGACCCAAATGAAGTAACCATGGGTGTACATAGAACGGTATTCCAAGCAGGAATTACCATCAAACTTAGGTCAATACGCAATGGAGCTATTAAAGCAAGACCTTAATTAAAAACCAAATTCCGAACCTATGTGGGACCGTTTGGAAGCACTAACAAAGCTAGGAACCCAAAACCAAAGTGTTACCAAGAATACAGTGGGTACCTGGGCGACGAGAGAGCTGATACAGTAGCCCCAGAAAGGGCCCCAAAGGACTTTTGTCCTATAGTTCAGAACCCGGCCAGAATAAGCCAGAATAGAAAGGCGACCATGATATTGGTAGAACTTTTAATAGGGCACTGTAGACTCAACAAACACATAAATATAATAAGCTAACATAAGATTGTATTTGTAGGTTCTGACAGGAAAAGGGGGAACCCCCTTCTATTTGGAGAAGAAAAACTAACTTGCTATAGAGCAAGGTGATGGATAACCACAATAGATTTAAAAAGGCCGTTGTTAAAGAAGTCGTTTGGGCCCATAGTTCTGTCGATTTACAATCCATGAAAATTTAAGAAATTCAGCTGTTTGGTCGAGGTTATATGTGTCAGTTTTTCATCGATTGTAGATGTAGATGTAATAAGTTCTTACAAACAGCCAAGAAGCTTTCATGCTTCTATGCTTAATTTAGCAAATGCAGATCTTATAAAATCTGTACAATTGATATCTAATAATTGGAAACTTTGTGCGTCAGTTGATATCCATATCAGTGTTTTATTTGTTTATTTATTTTTTAGACTTGGGTTCGAATTTTCAGCAAAACTCGCATGTATCGTGGATACTTCAACGTTATAAATTTGTATTAATCGCTGTCATCCTTCCCGAGCGCAACATAGTAAAACTCGCATTGTACATACCCTACGAAATAACTTCACTCTCCATAAACTTTAACCCTATCATATTATATGTATGTGTATACGTTTTCTCTTTCCACCTACAGGTTTCTAGTCTAACATTAAAATCACTAGAGGGTGCGACTTCTGCAGATTTAGCTGAAATTGAGCAGATCGTTAAGGAGCGAATGGTGCGAATCGCAACTTTAGAGTTCTCCTTTTTCATTTTTTTTTTGTTTGTTCTTTTCATTTCTCATTTCTTGCACTGTCGCATGCAAGTAGCATTAACCACTAGCCTAGCACACAAACACACTGTAAATAAAAGTAGTATATGGAGTAAATGAGGGCTGGGACACGTGTGATAGAATTTTTGGCATCGTGGATGTAGTGAGTTGTTGATAGTACGAAGGTGAATTACATTGTACAACTAACAAATTCAATTAACCGCAGTTAATGCACAGGGCCGATTTTACCGCCAAAATTAAGAGTGTAGTATAGTTTACCTCGTGACTCGTTTTGTAGTGGTTTTGTAGTACTAAATCCAGTCGGTAGGGCACAAAGAATACTTACTGGCATTAGTTGAAAGTAGTATATGGCCCTTATTTTAATATCTTATAAAGCTGTTCTAAGTAAGGGAGCACTAATTTGAGCGCAACAAAATGTCCGCTGGTCATCCTCGCTCCTCGTAAGTCAGTTAAACGCCTCCATATTGATTATCTTTTAAACACAACTATTTCGACAACCACATTATAAATCTAATGATTTCAATTACATGCATATTAATAAAATTATTACAGAAATAATTTCTGTAAAAAGAGGTATTCGTGATAAAATCCACAATAGAATTTGAGTAGACTAAAAAGTAAATGAACCGCTTCAATTCAAAAATTGTTTTGATTTTGATGAAATACCCTCTCTACCTTATGAGATGTCTTCTACCTCATCTGGTGTTCATAAAGGATTTTCCCGCTGGTTTTATTTGGAGGGCATTTTGAGGCTCCTTCCCGGGAGTTAAACTAGAACAGCCATATGTAAATTAGTAACAAATTATGGGATTAACCCAATAGTGCGACCATAAAGTGACTTCTGTAGCGCAATAAAAGCCCTATTTTTCTCCATATCACCAATGTGGTTACGCCACTTACAAAATAGACCCTTACACTTTACCGACTGGACCATCACACATTACACACCCCTTAACTTAAGCCGAGCATGCATCATCCTCTCACCCGGTCCGCCCGGACCGCACCCGACGCTACTATCCCCGTTTCCCGTTCCAGGAGCAGCACTCCGAGAACCAGGAGCGCAATTCCCTGATGAGGGACGCCAAGTCCGAGACGGCGCTCGCCGAATTTAACAGCTCGCAGTGTTCGACGTCGAGCGAGGCGACGACCGCTCTGGGGGGCGTCGCGACGGCGTCCGCCTTGGCGTTCAGCGGCGACGAGAGCGACAGGCCGTCGGAGGAGAGCGTCGAGAGCGCTCTCAAGAAGCGGGAATACGTCCTGCAGGAGTTGATAGACACCGAGGAGGCGTACGTGAGGGACCTGTCGATGATAGTCGACGGGTACATAGCGATGATGAAGGACCCTGCCTGCGAGGTGCCGATGCCGGAGGACCTGAAGGACGGGAAGGACAAGCTCGTCTTCGGGAACATCGAGCTCATATACGAGTGGCATAAGAAGTAAGTGAGAGGGACAAACGGTATTGTTTAGATCGTGGCGCTAAGATCCTTAAGATATATCACTAGAAGAAGGTTATTAGTTATTAGTAACAAAGTTATTTGAGCAATACACCACATCCCGATTCTCACATTTTCTCCTGTACATTCTGTACACAGATTTGACCAATTTTTGTCCCTAGTTTTCCCTAGTTTTTTTTTAAATCGTGTAAAAATTTATTTGATATCTTCTGTAAGGAATTCTTATTTAAGTATCAGTTGATAATTGTCATCAACCCTTTTTTTTTGGTACACCTTATAGCATCTACTTATCGTTGATTATTTTTAGCTCCTTCCTGAAATCGTTGAAACACGCCGTCCAGAACCCGATCGAGCTCGCCTCGCTCTTCAAGAAGTACGAGCGCAAGCTCCAGATGTACGTGATGTATTGCAAGAACAAGCACGTGTCCGAGTACATAGTCTCCGAGTACCTCGAGACGTACTTCGAGGAGCTGCGCGTGAAGCTCGGCCACAAGCTGCAGCTGTGCGACCTCCTCATCAAGCCCGTGCAGAGGATAATGAAGTACCAGCTGATGCTGAAGGACATACTCAAGTACACGGAGAGGGCGGGTATCAAGGCGGAGATCGAGCAGCTGAGGGCCGCCTACAAGATCATGGTGGTAGTACCAAAGACTGCGAATGACATGATGGACGTCGGGAGGCTGCAGGGGTTCGAAGTAAGTCAGGTTACAGCGGTATATGAGGATGAGTGATATGATTTGCGATGAGGAGGGAACTGAGGTTTGCAATATTTCCAAAATTAGCATCTTCAAATCTAGATTGGCTTTCACTTTGGGCATCAGTCACTGAGGACTCAGCCTAGTCGCACTTTCCCCATTGAGGTACTTATGCTTCCTAGTGAGAGATGTGATAGGAAGTTTCATCTTCCTCTCAACATAACCTGCACAATGAATCGTCTTTTAGCCCCATATTATGCATATGGTAGTTCACTTTGGTCAAAAAGTAAACATCACCTCTTGATTTCCTGTGCGTTTCATCCCGAAATTCAACAGTAGATATTATTCAACAACTAAAGGCCCAAAATGTTATAAAATTCAATTTACTCATTTTCTGTTTTAGGACAAAATAAACAGACAGGGGAAGCTACTTTTCCACGGAATGCTAACCGTCTCGGATCTCCCAGGCCCGAATCCCCTCATAGGGAAAAATAAGGAATTACATGTGTTCTTCTTCGAGCAGAGCATAATATTCTCAGAGGTGACCGGGAAGAAGACGCAGTTTACTAGCCCACAGTACATATACAAAGCACACATTCAAGTAAGTAAGCGAGACGTCGGAAAATTTCATAAAATATGGTCGGTTTGTCAATCAATCAATCAATATGGTCAACGTGACTAAATTTATCAATCACTGAAGTGTTAATTTATCTGGGGATTAGGATGTGCTTAACAGGTCGTCGGATAAATCGATCTGTCAATTAAAGTATAGTTTTGAAGTGACTTGAATATCTACCTGAAAATCTTGATTATTCCCCCCTGGCTATTTCGAGACCCCTGGATCCTGATTTCCGAAGCTACCAATGGTCTTGTTATCCCGTTTGATGTTACAACCTGAAAATGAACGCTTATTCTTGATATCGAGTAATCTATTAAAAACTTCTGAATATTATTTTCTGTGTTTTAGGTGAATAAAATGTCGTTAGATTCTACAGAAGACTGTTTCATCCTGAAGTCGACGGACCCCAACCACAACATCGGCTTTGTGTGCCAGGCGTCGACGGAGGAGTTGCAAGAGCAATGGTTGACAACAATAAAAGACATACTCCAGAAACAGAAGAACTTCCTCGAAGCCCTCCAAAGTCCCATAGCTTATCAGAACAAGCAGCTGACTAAGGAAGCGTGAGTATACACTTTTGCGCACCGACATACAAACTGACACATTCACACCCGTTTTACGAGTTATAATCCGCCTGTATTTCCGCTGGATTTTGGATTTTTGGGAGTTGTTTTCGGTTGAGTTTTTGGTTCTGGTTGTGATTTGTTTTGTTTTTATAACGAAAGTGGTCCGAAACGGCGGGAAGTGCTTCCACCCTAAACCTTCTCTGTACTTCCGATGAGCGCGGAAACACTTCCCGTCCCGTACGTTGTAAAATAAATGATTATAGTGATGACTTATCGATTTTTCGGATGAGGACATCACTGGCTTGTGATCGAACAAAAACTAAATAATGGTGATGGGACTAAAAATTATCGTTTCTTTACGTTCAAACTTTAATTGTGGAGGTACTTACTACGGATCATTCAAATTGAATGAGGATAATCTACTTTCGTTGCGATTGTAAAGAGACACGTGTAGCTTTATGTTTTACCAGACTTGAATTCAACGGATGAATGTACAATAATCACCTGCGAGAGGAAAAGAAACTTTCAAATTTTTTTGGTAGGCACCCACGTTACTCACAGGTACCGAGAGAGCGTGACTCTTGCTCTAATACTGAAAGGGACATGGCAAAAAGAGGGAAAGATAAAAAAATCGTCCAATGCAGAATATGTACTGAATACTGTTGAACTGCAACGTTTAACACTAGCGATGAAGATTCATTTGATACAATTTTTGTTACAACAGTAAATGCAGAGTTGAACGTGTTACTTAAAGTAAAGGTACATGTGCTTGTTAAAGTATGTTTATTGCATTAAACTATAGATCTGTTGTGTATGAGCATTAATGCTGCATTTTTAGTTTTGAAATACACAAGGTTGTGAATAGTAGAAATGTGCTTTTTGTGCAAAAGTAACTAGTAGAGTTTCGAAGTCATACACTGTGTATAATACCGGAGAAATTTAGAAGCTGTAAACTAAACATTATGTGTAACTCTTTTGAAGTAACTTAGCTCTCTCGAGTCCTTTTTGGAAAAGTACGGTTCAGTGTATTGTTGCTTATATAATGCAATTCTACTGTGATTCAAACAAAACTCCTATAGAGGCGTAATATGTATTAAACACATTGGAAACGTTTTCAATCTCCCTCTCAGTTTGCCGGTTTTTTTTTTCATATTTCTCCCGATGGTTTTGCTCAAAGTAACAATGCTCATCCAATCAAATCAATTATTCATATCACCTCATGCGATTTAATCAAAATGTTTTTTTATTATTTAAATGCATTGTCATAGGTTTCGTTGCAATCGGGGAGCATGAGTAACGCGATCACTCGCATCACACTTACATACTTTGACGATAAGCCCACTTTATTTGCGGACTTGCCAGATGTTCATCAATGATTCTACATTCCAAAATTGTAAATAATAGCATCACGTGATCCATTGGTAATCAATACAATTTATAACATACTAACTGTCGATGGTATTGATTTCTTCCATTATTATAAGGTGAATTGTAACGGTTCAATTATATTTTTTTAATGACTATGGCAAGTTCCCGATGAATTTCATAATACTCCTTGAGAACCTACACAAGTGAGATATGTATTTCATTATTGTGTTAATTAATTATTATTATTGTACTAATTATAAGTTACATGTACATAGGATGTATGTTTGTACATAAATATTATATTCATTGATAAGCGATGGAATACAAATTTTCAATAGAATAAAATATGAAATTGGACCCTACCGATTTTTATTGTAGTTCAGGCACTTTTCCGTTTTTGAGGACAAAAGAAACTATGAAACTAATATTATCCTTGAAATTAATAATTAGAATTTATCAATAATTAAAGGACCAATGATGGTCCAATGATAATAGTGGTTATTACAATTTGCATCATCCGTTAGTTAACTACTCTTAAGTACTTTGTTACATTTGGTTAAGGACTTCTATCTAACTGTTTCTTTTTAGTGTAGTAGGTAATGGGTACTAAATGTGTAGGTATAGGTTGAGGTACTAATTTAACTGTAAATTATAAATCTTATTCTAACTGGTATTGAAAGCGGTATTGTTAAAATTATGTGACTAATTATTTAAAATACAGGTACTAAAATAAAAGACAATCATTTGCTGCTAGTTTTGACCTAGAAGTTTGACCTATTAGTCCCTACTTATGGATAATAATATAAGGCCTATTACTTAATAACATTTAATTTGAAATTAAAGAGCATTAAAAGATTAGGCTGTTATTCCTAAGATAATTTATTCTCGTAATCGTTAAGCATGTTATATCATCGTAACCAAATAATTTTTCCACTTGATTAATTAATAGTCCGCTTATTCTGACTGCATATGGAAGTTCCTATTATGTAAGAAGTAAATTAAGAAGTGTAGGGAATTATGTCTACTTGGATGTACTGTATAGAGATTTAAACTGAAATACATTACCACTGCCTTTTGGGCGTAGTTTGAACACATCGTCAGTCAGTAACTAAATGGTTAAAGTAATGTGTCCTTTACATTCTGTTTGTTAATCATTACTTTGAGGACTTAACCAGGTAATAGCAATTGTTAATTAGTAATACAGTGTAGTATAAATAGTAATGTATATTATATGTAAGTAGCTAATTGGTGGTGCAAGTGGTAACACGTTGGGTTAGAAATCAAGAGATCTATGGTCCCAACCTAGCCTGACGCTGGGATTTTCCCCTGTTATCTACCATCTGAAATTTTATCCTTCGATGAAATAGACCTCCTCCGTTATTATTTTTTATTTATTTTTATTTCATCCATCATTTATTTTACGAACTTGTCTACTTCCGCTTCCTTACTAACTGTTTGTCTCGCTTTTACTACCTCCGCATCTACTGTGTTAATTTTATTTGCGAAACTTTAACACCTAATTTTTATTATTTCGTTTTTTTTTCTTTTTCTCTCTCTCCCACCCCATCCCCAGTTCCCCGTTCGACCTGTCGTTCGGAGACATGGCCGCCCTCAGGAACGACAGCTCCCACCCGGCGGAGCCGAGGACCCCCAGGAAGACCCATTACGTGCACAAGGCGAACACCATAGGGATACCGTCCGAGAGCGAACTCGCCGACGGTAAGAACGGCACCACGCCGACCAGAAAGGGGAAGAATATATTCGATGGGTTCAGGAACACGCTCAGGAACAAGCACAAGAGCGACTCGGTCGTGCTCGACGCCAAGGATAACCACGAAAAGAATGATATACACAGGAGGTGGTCCGATAATCATTCTACGGTAAGGTACCCCCGGGGAGATGGTACGGTTGAATTAGATGAACACGAGTTGCGGAACAAGTGGTTAATCCTGCCCGATGTTGTGAATGTCATGTAAACCGTTCACAAACCGTGGTGATTTAAGTTAAGCAAGACGTTCTCGTTTCTCAACTTTTCGTCATTATTGAAAAATATAACATCCAAGAAAAGTTTCTTTTAGTTTTCCATGTAGTTATTAGCTTAGCATTAGCTTAAATGTTTTCACTGCCGTCACAGGGGTTAGTGCATTTATGTCTATGCTAAACACAAGTCAAATCTTATGTAATTAAAAACAGAATAATATTCAAGCAATAATATTAAGAAATAGTTTTAATCTATTAAAGCACATATCAAATCGAATGGATGTAAAAGTCATTACAATTTTTTTCCTTTACCTTCATTTAAGCAACAGATTTCTGGCGAATGATTATATAGACATTTTTTCCGCAATTTTAGTGTACCATTTAAATTTTAGCAAGTAAAGTTACTAACCAGGGCGGTTATGCCATTATTGAATTACGGTGGGACAGTCGTTACTGCCCTACTCGTTTATGCGTTAAATTAACAGCTTTAATTCGGTAATGTGGTTACTTGTGGGATATTATGACAATAATTTGGGTGTATGCAAGTTCACTTCATTTCGAAATAATGTATGACGTCACATTCGACTAATTTCGGTTCAAATGACCTGTAGAACATTTGTAGACCATATATTTATACTTATGTAGTGATATTCTGTAGGTATTGCTAATTGTGGGTTTGGAGAATTTTAAAACATTAATAACATTAGACATTAAAAACGGAATAAGACTTTTCCATCAGGTATGGAATTTGTATTACCCCAAATCATCCACGTACCTCATTTGAAATACAATAATTCACAAGTTAACCTCATTCCACATTTGAATTTAAAGGTTTCAAAATTAATGGGACGGAATAAAAACAACAATTCTCTACACAATTTCGTAGTTGTTTATATTCTAAGTTCTACATTTTCATTTGTTTTATATTATTTGCCTTAACACCCACAAAACTGTAATTCTGCATGTTTATATGTACTGGAGTCTTTTCTTTTCCTTTAGGTTTTATAACTGAAAAAAGCTTCATATACC
The DNA here is from genome assembly GCA_963576515.1 of Cryptocephalus primarius. Taxonomy (NCBI): domain Eukaryota; kingdom Metazoa; phylum Arthropoda; class Insecta; order Coleoptera; family Chrysomelidae; genus Cryptocephalus; species Cryptocephalus primarius. Next base: position 15,662,144 of record OY754938.1, on the reverse strand, counting down.
AGTAAACTAACCATAGATGATGGCTGTGATAATAGTTCTTAAATGTATAAAAAATTATCCAACGGTATTTATTATAAAACAAATTTTTAAGTCTAATGTTGAATTGAAATGGAGACTCTTTCGGATATGCCAGACTACGCACCTTCTTAAAATATGAAAATGGTGAGCATGATCATTCAGCTTAGCGTTCATTTTTGTTGTAAATATTCAGCTTTTAACTCATCTCAGTTTAATGTGTGAACCATCAACAAAAGTTTCATTGTTCAACGCGAGGTGTTCAAATGTGAGGGGGAAATATTAAAAGCAACAGAGGGTTGTGTTAAAAACAATCCTTTACACGTTTGAAACTGTAAGTTAATGTAAACCCAACAACTAACTTATATAGTCAGTCAAATAATTCAGAACTTTAAAATCACGTTTAAGATCCATGAGTTGAATACAAATACGGACTTTGACTCAGAGCTATTCAGATTGAACTTTCATTAGGTCGCCAAAAAACTATTTAATCCACAGCACAAAATTTGAACACCTAGCTGACTTTCATTTCACATTGTTCAAAACAGCATTTTGTTGGTTCGATCACCCATAGTGCATGCACGTCACTTTACCATCGATCACTACTCTCCTGTAACATCGCTTATACTCGAATTAACGGCACCGTTTACGTTTATTCATGAAGTGCGAGCTGAACGTGATGGCACCCGGTACCCAAGCCCGACTGATCTGTGAGTGGCCCGACTTAAGCCTCGGTGAGGTTGTCTCCATCATTCGGTACGACGCCGCCCAAGGCTACTTGGTACGCACCAACTCTAACCTCGAGGAGCACTGGTTACCGGCGCATGTTCTATCCAATTACAATAGGAAACCGTGGACCTTCAGGTAGGCAGGAAAATGGGTATACTGCAGGTATGCAGATAGGGCAAATTTTATTGTACAGTTACGCTGTTGTTCCACTAGGCAATAGCCCGTAATATGAATTCATTGTTACAGGTTTAGGAAGCCGGGGAGGAGGGAGAGCACCACCATCCAGGAGGCGACGGAGGGCCCAGTGCCGGAGTTCAGAGACAAGCTAAAAGACATCTCAGTGCACAGCGGGACCAAAGTGGTCCTGAAGTGCAGGATAAAGAACTGCGGCCAGGTGACCAAACAAAGCTGGAAACGGCTCGAGCCGAGCCTGTGCGTCCTCCGAAACGGGAGGTTCATACCGGGCGAAGGCGGCGAGGGCATCGCGATGTTATGCATAGACAACGTCAAATTATCCGACTCCGGCACGTACTCCTTCACGATATCCAATGAGTACGGCTCTGCAGCCTGCTCGGCCACGTTAACAGTCACTAACAACTATCCGCCGCTCCCTGAACCGAAGATCCAGGTTATGTCCTGCTCGAGCGTGCTTCTGGAATGGGAAACTACGAACTACTCCCAGTTCATCGTCGAGTTCTGCAAACTGGGTTCAGGGGAGTGGAGCTCTCCAAATAACAACCACCCAGTGAACGTCCAGTCTTTCACCATAGACAATTTAATCCCAGGGGAGACGTACAGTTTCAGGATAGTCGCCACGCAAAACAACGTAGTAAGCCTGCCTAGCGTGGCCGTCACTTTACCCGTTGCAGATAATCTGCGCTGGCAACAGGAACAGTTCAAGAGGAGGTATATGGAACTGAACGAGATCGACCGAGGGCGGTTTTCCGTAGTCAGATTGGCCAGAGATAGAGGGACCGGTGAAGAGGTCGCCTTGAAACAAATTACTAGAAGGAAACAGCCTCATCATATCACACAAGCTGAGTACTCCTTGCTGGCAGGCATGCAACATGTGAATGTCATCAGGTCTTTGGCGTTGTTTGACAATGCTCCCTTACCTGGAATCGACACCATCGTTTTAGAATTGTAAGTTAAAAGAAATTGGGTATATAGCTTTGGTAATTCATGTAATCACTGTTTATTTCATACAACATTCAGCACCCTAGAATGTTGAGAAGTCGCGATATTTCGAAAGTCGTTGGGCCTATCCACTTGAAATTAACGCCATCGCGCACAGAATATTCCATTTGATATACCCTGCAAGTTAAACCAGTTCAAAGTTCACATTTTTGGCCCGAAAAAACTGAAGGTAAAACCCTTGCGATTTTCTCCGAAAGGGCTGAAAATAAGGGGTATACCATGTTTTTTGGCCTCAAAAAGTGAACTTTGGAATTTTCACATGAAATTCACAGGATAAGTGAAACAGAAGATTCCAAGCGCTATGGCATTAACTTCAAGTCGATAGGCCCAATCGTTTTCGAAATATCGTGATTTTTTCAAAAAACAAAATCCCCTGTTTCTACCGTCCATATCTCGGAAAGTAAGGGTCGTAGGAAAGAAAATCCTTTTCTCCTGGAATCAGGGAAGCATCCCCTTTCGATTGGCACCCTAATTTCGGAAATCCATTTTTTGGCTGTTTTTGGAGAAAATCGCAAGGGGTTAACCTTCCGTTTTTTCGGGTCAAAAATGTGAACTTTGGGATTTTCACATGAAATTCACAGGATAGGTAAAATAGAAGATTCTAAGCGCTACGGCGTTAATTTCAAGTCGATAGGCCCAACCGTTTTCGAAATATCGTGATTTTTCCAAAAAAGAAAATCCCCTCCTTTCTACCGTCTATATCTCGGAAAGTAGGGGTCGTAGGAAAGAAAATCCTTCTCTCCCGGAATCACGGAAGCGTCCCCTTTCGATTGGCACCCTAATTTCGGAAATCCATTTTTTGGCTATTGAAGAGATAGAAGAGAGAGAGAGAGAGAGATAGAGAGAGGAGAGAGAGAGAGAGAAAGAAATAGAGAGAAAGAGAGAGAGAAAGAAATAGAGAGAAAGAGAGAGAGATAGATAGAGAGAGAAAGAGAGAGAGATAGATAGAGAGAGAGATAGATAGAGGGAGGAAGAGAGAGAGATAGATAGAGAGAGAAAGAGAGAGAGAGAGAGATAGATAGAGGAGGAAGAGAGAGAGATAGATAGAGGGAGGAAG